>JAHLJT010009419.1:114174942-114818983 GCA_031308135.1 Acheta domesticus | reverse complement strand
GAAAAGCACGGTGATAACAAACTCACAATCGCAAATTTAATTATACGGCTGAACATAAAATTTCTATTTCGGCAAAAGCAAATTACGGAACTTTGCGATTCGAAGAATGCATTTAAATTGTGTTTTTGTTTCGAAATTAATGCATTAAACAATCGGATTACATCCGCATTCTTTCCGCATGAACTCATTTTAAAAACAACCGAGCAGCGTATGTTTGGAACGAATGTCCATTTTCCAAACAACTCTCCACGATTGTACTACTTCCCACAAGCAGATACAAAAAAGATTTGATAGGGAACGAGGTATACCCATAGAGTCCAGAAGTTGTCAAAGATAAAACATGTGTTTGTATGCTAAGGTGGCCATATTTTGAAATCATAAAACCGAGACATTTTAATTTTGTCGCAACGATGAAGGGGGAAAAAGAGGACGTTAAACACTATTTATCTCAATTATTTAAAGTTAGGATTAAATAAATGAATAAATATATAAATACGTATAACTTTCATGATGTAATAGCATTCAATTCAATTCAACCAAAGAAGCTCTCAGAAAGAATATTAGAAATAAAAAAAATTACGCATTGGTTTAATTTGCACTTTCACTACAAAGTATAATACGATTTTTCTAACTTTGCCTCTCAAGGCCACTCAAATCCCATCTTCGCGAAGCAATATGTCACTGTATTTCACATCTTTCTCAGTCGTTCCGCTAGATTACGCATGATCGCGACCGTATCAAGCAGTGCTTGCGATCATGCGACTTCTACCGGCAAGACCGAGAAGTTAGAGAAATCGCAGTAGAGGTCTGTATTTCTTAATTAATATTGCATACTAAGTCGCATGGAAACCCTCCGAAGCAAAAGGATAGAATTATTAAATTTCTTCATGACGATATTGTTAGCGATAAAGCATTCCGTAGAACTTGAAATGACGCCATAGCTGCGTTTTCTCTTCCTAGAAACTACAACCGACACTCTAAACACCCTTGTTACTTGACACATGAGCACAATACCTTATGGTACTTATTTTTTATAAACAAATGCAAAATAAACGGAATGATAAATTAATATTGTTGACAGTATTTTATGCTGATAAGTAGCTGTGACAAAAAAGGGACATTTTAGCGTCCCGTTATCCTGTCATAATAATGCGGAACTGGGACTCAAAATAAGGGCTAATTTGAGACGCCAGGTTACCTCATTGTATGATGATAATGGCAAATGTGCCGAGTACTTTAAATTGTATTTGGATGTGAAATGAAATAATTTTTCAAACGAAGAAAACTATTACGAACTCATACGTAGTACATTATGCTGTTTGTGTGATTATGAGTTCATGCCATGTTTAAAATAAAAGTTAAATTCACAGTTGTACAAATGAATGTGAAATAGCGTAACAAAGTGAGTTTGATTTGCTTAAGATCGAATAGACAACACACATCTAAGTACATAGAAAACTAATATAATTTCTCGTATTATTTGTTGTTTCGTATTACTATATTGCAAATTATACTGAAAATTTGTTATTTTACAAATTTCAAAGGTTTTTACGCAAATTTGCCTTGTACTACACTTATAAGCGTACATTGATCTATTTGAGCAGTAAGTTTCAAGAAAAAAAAGTTCGTGAATCCTGGTATTCAAGTCCTGGCACTCAGAATTAGAAGTCCTATATCTTGCCATACGCACTACTCGACGATGTGGATTTCTTATGATGTGTACAAATAAAGAGTGAAAATATTATTTCAACTTTTTGGATTTCGAAAAAAACATTAGAGATTATTTAAAGCATTTGGGTTCACAAATACAATAAATTCTAAAATACATCCGTAATATTATATAATTTGTTCTGTAATTATATCTGTAATAATCCGTAATTAATATGCGAAAAAGTAAAAAGAATAAGCGTATTTTTTTAAAATTCATTTAAAATTAAAATTTTAATCAAAATTGCATTTTTGTTTCGTAATTTATTGCATTGTGCCTTATCGGTATGGCAACCTTCTACATCTTTTTCTCATCAATCCAAATTTGGGTGTGGCATTGACTTCAACTGCCTTTGGGTGTCTTCTAACAACAAACTAACAAATTCTGTGGTGGCAGCAGATATCTTGTGGTACTCCATGATAAAATTTCAAGGTTAAAGATATATCAACCACAATAGTAGGCTGTAATTTTAATGCACATTAAGTATAGGTCGGTCTCCGAACCTCGTACCTACCTGTCTTCGTACCTCGTACCTCTCGTTTCCTCTGAATTTATTTTATTTTTGTATCTTAATTTTGGTGGGTACTTTCCATGACGTCCCCGGACATTTTCAAAATAAAAAAAAGGCTTCAATTTTTTTCTTTAAATTTATTGTATGAATAGAGTAAAATACACTTATTAAGCTGGCATAGATCCGATTTTCATGGTTAACTCTGACTTTTCAAAAATTGAGAAAGATTGAATTTACAGTACAGTATAAGACTGGATAAGAAAAATATCACACATTACATAATTTAAAAGGCTAAACATTCGTATTTTAATTGTTTCAATTCCCTTACAATTTCTCCCCCACAACTATTCACTGCCGCATCTCCCTGATCTTTGACACTCTTCGTCCTTTTCCGTAAACCTCTGTTTCCACCGCCCCATGCCTCCTACGAACGCAGTGTGCGCACTCCTTCGCCTCGCTCATCGCCCCCTCCTCTGCGCTCTGTGCCTCCGCCAGCGCTGCGGGCGCCCGGCGCGGCGCGGCGCGGCGGGCGGATGGCAACGTGGTGCGACAGGGGATCCAATCGCGGATTTAATTTGGGCGTTTGCATTCCCCGTCCTCCGACGGCGGCGGTGGCGGTGGTGGTGGCGGCGGCGGAGGCGGCGGCGGAGGCAGTGGTGGTGGCAGCGGCGGAGGCGGCGGCGGAGGCGGCGACGGAGGCGGAGGCGGCGGTGGCGGCGGCGGTGGCGGAGGCGGCGGCGGAGGCGGCGGAGGCGCGGAGGACAGGCGCCTGAGCGGGCAGGCGAATGGGCGGGTAGGGAGGTCGAGGGAAAGGAAGAATTGATTGGTGATTCCGGGCGCGTCAACTGCAAAGTTCATTAGTGTCGTAAGTCTAGTGCTTATCTAGTGCTCATTTATCGCTGGAGGTGGCGGTGGTGATCCTCCACCTCTGGCTGGCGAGATCCGGCGTGGGGTTTTCCCCAACCAGATATCTCCGACCAGAGGGTCATCGCCCCAGCCGGAACAAGTTCTGAGCTCACGAGTGGTCTCCTTGCATGTGCGGTATTGTAGGAATGTAAGTTTAAATGTGTGTGTGTGTGTGAGTGTGTGTGTGAAAGGAGAAAATAGAAGAAGGAAAAGGAATATCACGCGTGGTTTATTTATTTATTTGGTCAAAAATCAGTAAAAACTGTATATGACGTTTGGGGGAAGAGATTTTCTGCGCACATTATCTAGAGGCCCAGAATAAAAAATAAAAAAAGCGCGACATTTGAAAAACTAGAAAAATAATTTAGAAAACTTATTATTTTAGAAAAATAGAAATTAGAAAAATTGTTTGAGGCTCATTTGGCACTACTCCGGCTTGCGGGTGATAAGGATCGGAGAAACCACGGAAAACTATCGATTAGAGCAGCCGACAGCTAGGATTCTTTTTTTACATAACGCATCGCTGAATTCGCTCCAGCCATCTCAATACTGCAGAAAATCCGCCAACGTGAGGATTCACGCTTTAGGACTATGGATGCGACATCAATGTCGATGTTTTCAAAACATCAATGTTTTTGAAGAAACATGGATGTTTTTAACATCCATATATTTATAATAATAATATTTTAAATATATTTATAATAATAATTTATAATATAATAATATATTTATAATAATAATAATATCCATCCATTTTTAACATCGATAATTTGTGTTCGATGTTGTTTTCTTTGCTATTTTATTCTTTCTGAATAAATAATTACCATGATCACAATACTGTAAAAGTTAAAATATGAAATACAATTGATGATTACACTGTTATTCAAGTGTTGGAACCAAAGTAACGTTGTTTGAACTACGTTCATTGACCAAACTCTCTCGCCCGAGGTGACCTCCATGCCCTTGTATTTCCTCTTCCTTCATATTGTAGCGTCGCGAGGTAGCGCACCGCTCCGGCGGGCCGTTTCGGCGGGTCGCTTCGGGAAGCCCAGTCTTAAGCCGGATGGGTGATGGGGGTGGAACGCGGCGGCGCCTCGCCGGAACGCGCCGGGCAGGAAATTCCCGGCACCAAAAATAACTTGGACAACAGGGCGCGCGCGGACGCGAGTCTAGGTGATGTCGGTAGCGCCCTGGAGAGGGCTGGCCAGCGAGCCGTACGACGCCCGCCTCTTGTAGAGTGGGGGCGAGCCGTCGGATATTTAAAGCGGCGCCGACACGCGCCTCGCGGGATACGCTAGTGTCGAAAGACCGGTGGTATCTCCAGTGCTATCTTGCTCGTGATCTTCGGGTGGAAGATCGGTTTTGGCGTCAGGCCATGTAACTTCTCTAGTTACGGGGACTCTATGTCCGACAGCTTCGCACTTCGCGTTGCTCTCTCCTGCTCTCGAGCAGAGGTACTGGGCTAGGCCTAGGGACGGTCGCGGGGTTTCGCGGCTGAGGGAATTGAAAGGTTGCCAAGGGTGTTAAATTTTGTATCTTAATCTTTATATTATAATTGTAAATATATTGTAAATACCAAACAGAATCAGTCGCCTGTGTTATTCTTGTCTAGTACGTCACAATATTCATTTCGCACATTGTGTATGGTGGGAGAGGGTAGGGTTCTTGTCGTACCCCTTATTCGGCGAATTAATAAACACGAACACTGTCAAATTACAATTTGTTGCAACGAATTGAATGTTAGAGGTTACTAAACGAGCTTGAAAGTATCGATGTTGAAAAACATCGATGGTTTTTAGTCGATGTATTATTAACATCGATGTTTTAATTTTGAAAATCGTTGTTTTACTTTTGAACATCGATGTTTTGTTATCGATGTTGCATCACTACTTAGAACCTTCCGGTCACCGACGCTTCAGGGGCAATAGGGTTGCCGCCACTTCTTCCTGTCGCCGTCCCGACCAACACCAGGCGAATGCTGGAGCAGAACCCTAACAAACGGGCCACGGACTATCCTTCCTCTTCCTTGGCTTATCCTCACCCCCTTACACACACACACTAACATGCAGTACACTATCACAGGCGCCGGGAGACCGGTCGGGAGCTAACAGCTGGTCCCGGCTGGGGCGGTGCCCCGCTGATGGGAGATACCTGGCTAGGGGAAAATCCCACTAGTGTACGGTAGGTCGGCGTCAAATCTCGCCACCCAGCGGGGAAAGATCACTCGAGGGGAAAACACGCAGTACACATACGGGAATAATGATTTAAGTAGTTGACAGAATCACAATAAATCAATCAATCCTCGCGCTGTCGTTCGCGCGGGGGCCGAGTGTGACGGCAGCTTCCACTTCCACCCGCGGCGTTCGCTCGGCACCTCCCAAACTACCCCCTTCCCCCCCTGCGGCGCAAGTCCTCACCTCCGCGAGCTCAAACGCCGGCGGACACTGACACCCGCCCCCTAGAGGAGGCTGCCAATTGACTGATTAGTTATTCCAGGTGCGCCAACTGTTATGGTCATTGTCCCTTAAGTATAGTGCGTGTTTTAACGCGGGAGGTGAGGGTTATCTTCCCCCGCTGGATGCTCAAAACCTGCGCCGACTTACGTTGAATTGCGGGGATTTATGCTGCCAATGGACCGAGGGGAAGTTTTTGAGTACTGGTTTTTAATTCGTAAATAATCACTACTATTAAATGTAAAAATATTGTGCAGTTACCAGTCCTATCTTTGTTTAATTCTTCATTTTGGAATTGATTGTTCCATCATCATATTTGTGAACTAAAATTGATTGTAGTAAATAAACAAAGTAAATGAATTTCATGATTATGGTATTTTATTTTGATGTCACATAAATAACAATCACTGTAAAACAGTTATGCTGACCTGAGAAATTACAAATAATAAAACAAAAAAAAATAACAGAAACGATATATTACGCATTTCACCACTTCGTCACAAATGGAACACCTGTGATACGGGTTATATTCCTGGCTTGGATAGTCAAATAGTAATTTATGAAAATAATATAGCAAGTTTACAATTTGAAACGTTAAACACTGAAGACTATTACTACAGAAGTACACTTTTTTCTCCACCTATTACATTTTCTGACTTCTACAGAAGTATTTGATTTTGAATATTTAAGATAAAAAGATCCCAATATTAGCATCACATTTATTTTATAAACACAAATTACAATTAATGTAAATGGCAAATTTCTTCTTTTTTGGGAGACCAGTACTAGCTGTTACGCACCACGATTAATTACCATTTCACTTGTATATTTACACATTCCATTTTCGAGGTTGTTTTATTCAATTAACTGGCGACAGTGACAGGACGACGCCTAACAGTGTTCCCAAGTAAAATCGAAGCCCGCCAATGGGGCTCAATGTTGCAGACATGCCTCTACGTTGAATTGGTAGGCGTGAGGATGTACTTTGGTAACGGTTCGAATTGAATTGGACACGCCGTGTTCCGGCAAATAGCTCTGGTATCCACTCCTATGTTGGGCGAGAAGTTCTCATGATGCAAAAATGAGGAAAGTCAGCTTTACATGGTTGATAATATATACAAAAGTATCCCTTCCACATGTAGAGGAGAAATTGCAACTCTTTTTTAACTTATCACTGTACTGTAGTTCCCCTTTTTATGATAAATAAATTAAATTTAAAAAATAATAAAATTAAACTCCCTGACATTAATCGCGTAAGGAGACTTACTTTCCTTAAAAGTACACATTCATATAGTAAATGAAGAACTCCTCTTCCCAACTTTATATTTTTCTGAATATTCTTTCTTTTAAGTTTCTAGTTGAAAACCTAATTTCAATTTATCTCGTATTACTGTAAGTACTCTTGAGATTGCAAGCTGTTGCGAATCTACTTCTCCTCCAAAATTCAAGTACGTTTTTGATTCAGATCAGAAGTTTAGACGTTTTACCGCAAGCTAAAAGAGGAAAATACAAATTCAAAATTGAATGTAAGTCTTATATGATGTTTTTTCCACTAACATTAATATTAAGGCCATATAACCCCTTTCGGGCAAAGGCCTCCTGAAAGTCAGGGATAGCTTCTGAGTAAAGATCAGAGCACCGACATCTGATGTTATGAGTTGGTAGCAAATAGTATAAAAGATAATAGTGGAAACTCGGGCAAATCAGCATGGGCGGCACAAGCGACAAGTGATTGTGCTGCCCCTAGCGGCCTGAGGTGTACACGACAGGCGTAAATATTGCCAATAGAATACAACCGTGTGTACCATTTTTGACATTACTTTGTAAGGTAGAGAATGGAGATATTTTATTCTTTTCCCTATGTTTATCAATATTATTTTCTCATAAAATGCACATCTTCAGATACTTCTAAAAACCTGTAATCAATATCATTATGACTTTTGTTAACATAAAGGGCAGAGGCTAGAATGCGGGAGAAAAAATATACAGTTTATAAGAAAGGGAGAAAAATAATGTGCTCTGTAGAGAAACTCTTATTGACGGCCCGTGGTAACGAAAAAGTGGATAAATCCCGTTTCTAAATGAAGAAAATATTCCTCTAACACATTGTATCGCCAGAATCCATGTTTTGAGGGTCATTGATACCGAAAAATCGATTCACGGCAAAAGTATATCTGTCCGTCTGTACAAAACGTCCGTTTGCCTAAACCATTTGTTTCTTCAAAACTGATATTCCCTAATCAATCTGAATGAACCCGAGGCTTTGGGAGTGTCAAATGTATGTATATTTTAATTTTTAGGTTATATGCCTCTAGTTTTTTTAAACATTATTTGATTTCACAGTTTTGTTCTGTCATTTTTCATTATCATTGGTTTTAATTTATATATTAAAGTACTTGCCGCAGAGCATCAAATGACAATATCTACACAGATATTCTTCTACCAAATTATCTATCAGAAAACTACGAACAAACTTGACTTCCACACCTTGTAAGTTGGCACACACGAATTCTTACGCTGTAGTTTACACCTCGAACCGTAGGAGAGCGCTGCTTTTCTGTCACCAAAATATTTGAGGAGTTTCTACTATTATCTTTTATACTATTTGTAGGTAGTATCTGTGAATCTTGATCAAAACTTTTGAACTTGCGTTAGCTATAAGTTAACACCAATAATTTTTTACAAAAAGACTAAACATTAATCAATAATCCTTAAACTCATTAACTACACAAACCTACATTATTGTTTAGTCTTTGGAAATTTAACTTAGTTCATTTGCATGTATTCAGTCCTGTTTCACTTAAACTTCATTTCTCATTTATTACTCACTCTTATCACTCACAAATTGTTGCTCTCTTTTTTAACATAATCTATATTGTGCTAGCCGTGACCACTACGCCCCTGTTACACACTTTATTTCGCTGCACCATCGTGTCTTGTGTATATATTTCACAGTATATATTTCTATTAGTATAAATCTTCATAGAATTGCTTTGCTTCAGATAATATGTTCTCTTTTATGTTATATGTTTCCGTTTGAATTTTTAATGCCTAACATCCAAAATTTCCCGTCATTTGATTATTTTCGTATTTTCTTTAGGGGTATAGATTATTCAATTATTCCAAATTCAATCCAAACTGGAACTCCAGAATTGTTCTTGAATCTCTTTTTATTAAAACTATAGCTTCCATGAACTCCAACATGGAGTGTAACATCTTTTCAAAAAGTTATGATTCCATTTTGATCAAATTTAAAGACATACAGAATGAAAGGTCTGAATTTCTTAGTTTTGATGGGGTTCATGATCGAGGTTATATCTCTCAGGAGAACCACAACGAGCCACCTCATAACACCAGTCATGTTTCCGCCCTGAAAGTCCAACCACCTGCTATTGATCTAAAGAACCCTCCATGTAAGTATTTCTTACGCAGTCGTACGTCCAGCACTTCTGATAACCCTCTCCTTCATCCTCCCCTACCCCCACCTCTCCCTTCCGCCACCGCCCCTCCCAATACCCTCTTTTCACCTCAACAGTCATGCCGCTACGCTCTTCGCAGTAAGAGCTCTTGTTGTCATAAGGTTTAAACTCAGCCAGTCCAAATATGTGTTTTCTCAAATTGTGAGTATGGATCTCCTTTGCTGTGCACTTGCCCTACATATAAATATTTTTAAAATTTGATTCATTTCATTTGTATTTTAATATTACTATTTGTCATAAACTTTTATATTTTTTGCACATTTTAATTTGAGTTTTATATTTTTCTCTTTTAGAGTAACCATCTGTGATGTTCTTTCTAATTAATCACGCTCACAACTATAAATTGTATCAACAAGCATCATCATAGTCACCTAGGCCTATGATGTTATTCATATGTTTTATCATCTAATTGTATTCCTGCAAGGCCTGATGATGGAGGAAAAACTGTCCTCCGAAACGTTGCTAATTTTATATTTATTCAACTGTGCAATTATGTGATTTTATGAATAAAAATTTTATTGTTAGTCTGTCTATAAACGTCTTGGAACTATTATTTTAATTCAAATTATTACAACAGACAGTCCTAAATATTGATAAAATATAGATTATTCAATTATTTCATTTATTATTTTGTTTTTATAGTCTCTGATACCTTTTCTAATCTGCCTTTTAGTTAACTTATTTGCTTCATATTTTGTCTTTTTTTATTCTGATTTAAACATTTCTTCTCTGAGAATTTCCCTTTCGTCTAAGAGTTTCTGCTTAGCTTTTTTCTTCCTTTCTTTGTTTGTACACATTGCTTCCCTTCCTGCATTCATAATACTTTTTTTGTACCAAGTATTCTTCTTGAATAGTATATGTTTCGGTTTCATGTAATTGCAGTTCTATTAGTCTGTTCCTTTATTCAGATTTAAATAGAGTGTAGTCCAGGTTGGAAACATTCAAAATATTATTGTTATGTGTTTTCTTTGCTTTCTTTTTTGCTTTGTTCTTATTTTCATTCTTAACATTATATGGCCTGAGTTGAATTTCACTTTTTCTATTACCTCCATGACGAGATCTATTTTTTTTATTATTATAATTCTCCTTAATCGGCAGTTGTTGCCTTACAAAGGTTCTTGACAATATTTACAATAAACTTATACATAATTTTTCGAGGGTCTTCCAGGGTGGGATCTCTTGTTAACTGCTTGTTAATTTAACACTGAATATAAAAAACAGTAAATATACAAAACAATGAATATTTACAACAAAGTGTTTCTATTCTGTCTTAATGCAAGAAGAAATGGTCTGTAGTAATAATTAGACTATTACGATTGCAAATTATGGAGGATGAAGGAGATCTTTGCTATGTCAAGTCTTAATTCTGGGAAAAAGATTTGAAGTTTTGCCAAGCTTATGTATTATTGTAGCGGGGCAGAAGGTAAGGATGAATAGAATCTTAATGATAATTTGGAAATTCATTTATTTAAGGGTTCAATAGAGAGTTCGTTTAGAATTTGATTGTTCCGTATGTACCATGAAGCTTTTAGTGCATTGCGTAGAAATCTATTTTGAATAACTTCCAGTTTATGAAATGTGGATTTAGGTGCAACTCCCCATATCTGGCAAGCATATGTTAGAGAGGGTCTGATTATATATTTAAAAATGCATATTGCAGTTTAAATGCTGGTGTTTGATTTTTTGTTGACAAAAGGGTACAATTTCAAAGTCTTAATAAATGTTTGATTGGCTATTGAATTGACATGATTTTTCCAGGTGAGTCTGCGATCTATTTGTAGTCCTAGATATGTCACTGGAGCAGAAGGGGGCAGCCATGGAATAGGGGAATTGTTTAATCTTAGATAATTAATTTTTCGTAGTTTTCTTAGTGAAAAGATTTTAGCTTGACATTTGGATGCATTAATTTTTATTTTCCATTTGATGAACCAGTTAGTTTAGATATTTAGATCCTCTTGAAGGTTGTCTCGTGCTATTAATATGTCTTTATGGGCCGTGAATATACAAGTATCATCTGCAAATAAAGATAATTCCGAATTTAATAGGTTAGGCATATCTGAAATGAATATGTTAAATAGGCTACTAGCTGTATACAAGCTAGAGGGGAACCTTGAGGGACGCCTGCCAATATACAATGACCTGATGATTGTTCTATATTGATTTACACTTTAAATTTACGACTAAGGAAGCTCTTAATTAATCCTTGCAAATAGGAGGGGAATCCAAACTTTCGCATTTTAAATAGTAGTCCATCATGCCAAACTCTATCGAAAGCTTGTTCTATGTCTAAAAATAGACCTAAGGTATGTTTGAATTTTTGAAAATTTGTGGCTATGTAATCAGTAAGTCTTAGAAGTTGGTGGTTTGTGGAGTGATTGTTACGGAATCCCATTTGAGCCGTGGGAAGAATATTGTTATCACCCATGAATTTCTTTATTCTAGTTAAGATAGCTTTCTCGAATATTTTTGCAAGTGTTGGGAGTAGACTAATGGGTCTAAAATTTTCCGGTTTTGAATGATCTTTTTTACGTTTAGGAATAGGCAGAATTAAGGCAGTTTTCCATTCGGTGGGAAAGTAGTTTAATCGTAGGCAGGCATTATAGATGGCCGTCAAAGAGCAAACTATTGGTTTTGGAGGTTTTTTAATAACGAAATTAGGGATTTTATCAATACCTGGGGATTTTTTGTTTTCAGTTTTGAAATTAAAAAGATTATTTCAGAAGGAGGAATGAATTTTATTTGTTCTGGCACTGTGTAGAAGGGGTTTGCTAATTCTTGAGTTATACTTTGGGTAAAATTATCGTTTAAGGAAGAATTGGGTGTAAATGACTTCTCAAAATGTTTCCCTAGTAGTTCGGCTTTTTTTATATCTGAAGTAGCTATAATATTGTTAGATTTTAAAGGTTTACAAGTAAAATGTTTTATATCTTTGGTTATTAATTTTATAGCTGACCAAAGTGACGCAGACTTTGGTTGCAATTGTGAAGTAAATTTTTTGAATTATGAATATCTGAGTTCTTCTAGTTTATGTTTAACCTGATGCGTCAGCATATTGAGTGTGCGCTTAACTGAAGGGTTACGTGATATTTGCCATTGTCTGCGAACTCGATGTTTTCGAGTAATTAGTTCTAGGATATATTTTGGCAGGACGGGCAACACGTATTTTTTGCGTATAATTGGTTTATATATCGATGAGTGAATAGCATTAATTATGTTATTTTGAAGATTAGTAATAGCTAGGTCTTTGTCAGTTGTTTGTTTGTAGATTGTGAGGATATTCATTTGAATTTAGGATAATAGCTTGGAATTTGATCCAATTAATTTTACCAGTTATGAGTGAATTTGAAAATGTAAATTCCAGGAGAATTTTATCGAAACTAATTAAAACTGGGTCATGATCAGAACTCAACGCTGGTACTTGAGTTCATTAATAGGTAGGTTTATGTTTTTAGATATTACAATATCCAGTATGTCGGGATCGATTGTCTCTCTGTATGGGTAATAAGTGGGTTGACGTGGGGCATGAATATTCGAGTTATTACTGCTGATTGAAATAAACAGTATTTTCCTTGGGGAGAAGAGGTTCGACATTCCCACGCTATATTCTTAGCATTTAAATCACCGATCAAAAGTGTTTTGTTGTTTATATGAAATATGTGTTTTAAAATGTTTATGGGAAGTTGTTTATTGGGGGGTTTATATACTGAAATTATTATGATATCTCCAATAGAGAGTTTGGCTTTAACTGCTACCATTTCTAAGTCTTTGGGTGAGGGAATAAAGATATTAGAATGATTATTTCCCTTTTAATTATTACTGCTACTCCTCCACTTGCTTGGATTGAGGGTCTGTCTTCTCTGTAATATAACCAGGAATATTTAGTTTATTGTTAATATTAAGTTGCGTTTCTGTTACACACGCTATGTCAATTTTTCTGTCATGAAGGAAATGTTTGAATTCATTAATTTGTCTTAATAAACCGTTGGCATTCCAGTTTAAAATTATTGTTTTTGGTTTATGATCCATTAGTTAAAATTAGAGGTAACATATTTTGCAGCATTTGCTGAATTTAGGGAATTATTGAATTAACTATCTGAGTAATGATGTTTATAATGAGAGGGTTTGAATTGAATGTGTTAAATGTGCGAGATGAAAAATTATTTCTCAAACAATTTTGTGATTCCCTGGATGGAGTGGGTAGCCCAGGGAAATTTCTTGTATCTCTTGCAATTGGAGGGGGTTGAGCAAGGCCATTGTTTATAGGAGCTGATTGAAAATGTGACTGATAGTAAGAGTGGGGGGGCTGTTGGGATGAAATTTTGATTACAATTATTAGATGTTCTATTTTATTAATAGTAACTTTAGTTTTAAAATAAGAACATCCTCTATAATTTGCGGTATGACCTTGGTGACAGTTGACACACTGAGGCTGTGAACCTTTTGGTTTGTTACATTTGGTATAATGGTGTTTCTCAATACACCTAACACATCTGGGTTCCTGAGGACAATTGGCTTGAGTATGATTTAACTGTTGACAATTTTTACATTGAATGGGGTGATTTAATTTGTTTCTTGGTTTAATTTTAACAATGCTGTTAAACAATCTATCCATCTTAAAAATTTCTCTGTTGAGTTCAGTATCAGGTAACTCAATGGCACACATTTACAGTTCTTCTCTTTTTTTACCATATAGTCTGTAGACAGAATTTATTGTATATGTTTTTGAAAGTTCGCTTTTAATTTCATCATTTGAGTAAGATAAATAAACGTCATAGATCATAGCAGACAAAATTTTTTTGGAAGGATCTCTGTACGTAAAGTATTGGATCCTTTGGAAATCACAGTTTTGCCTGTAATTTCTGAAATCATCAATACTGTTGAAGAGTATCGAAATGTGGTCATTTTTCACTTTAGTGCTGAAATCTTTCTTGACCACCTGTTTAACATCTAGTATAAAGTTATTAACATTTTTAAGAATGTCTTGGTTTTTGGAAATATTTATTGGATTGATTTTAATACTAACTGTTTGAGTATCACCGTCCTCATCACCAATTTCAGGTAGGGATTCAAATCTATTGGAAATATTAATACTATAAGTTTGACCTACTTCATTATAGGAGTCTTCTTCATTTGTGGATGGCCGTTTCCTTTTGGAATAGGGCCACTTGTTTATTGGGGGAGCACAGTCTTGAGCACTCGCATTGGCAATGTTTGATGCTTCCATGGATGTACTTGGAAGTTGGGAACGTTGAAGGTCTTGTTGAATTTGAAGTTGGAGTTGCAGCTGTCGTAGGAACACTATTTCTTGTTCCATCGCGAACATTTTTGCCTCTAACGTCGGCGGTTGGGATTCTTGGTAATTAATTGAACTGTTTAAACCCGTTGGTGGGGTTTCGCAATACTGGTTGTTCACCACATTTAATGCTTGGGATATGATAGACCCCGTAGCGGGGTCGGTATTACTTTCCATTGATCACTGAGCACTCCTGCACGATATCGGGACAAGACTGAATAAACACTACTCTAAAAAAAAACACTTATAACTGTGTTCCGCCGCTTGGGGCGGTTGCCCCGCGGGGCACAAGCCGATCACAACGGGGCGACCGGTAGAGTTAAACACTTTCACTGGTTGAAAACCGAGATAACTCGGGCGCAGCGGCCCTCGTAGCACGACAGCGCACCACAGACTGAGCTATTACAGCGGACTTGAACTTGACACTTATCGCCGTCAGATCGCGCCGCCGAAAAACCACTGTAGACAAGACGCCCGATGTGCACGGCACGGCCGCTCGGACTCGACTGGCAAGATCTCTTTGATTAATTAGCGCAAAGTCTATTGCGTTTTTTGTCTTACCGTCCGGAGATCTCCAAGGCCATTTGCTTCCAATTTTCTTCTTAAAAAGCGTGTTTATTATTTTGAGGTATTGTCCTTCAGCACACCAATAATATATATAAAATTATTTCATGCTAGAAGCATTTGTGAGGTTTTAAATATTTCAGAAAACATAAGTTTAAACTTAACATTTCCTTATAAATTTAACAATAATTACAGAAAATGTTTTCAAAATATGTTCCATCTTTTGGAATTCTACTGGTAGTTGACTTAATATACAAGATCAGCATAATTGGTTTAATAACAGAATTAATAAAAAATGTCTTCACTAATTAAACATACGTTTATGTATGCGTTACACAATTATCTTTATTAACTCATTTTATTAATGAAATTGACCGAAACATTTTTTTACCATTCCTTATAAACATCTTTCTTTGGGTCTTGCGTTTCTTTTCACACTCAACTGATGTGGAGTCCCCTTTCATGTTTCCCCAAGTTTCGTCTCTTTTGTCGTGAAACGAATCGTAATATCTCAAAGCCGACCAGAGAAAGATCCTCATGTATATAAACACCAACTAAAACGGCAATTTCAGCGTCTCCCATGAAATAAATTTGCTATAAATATTAATGTAACGTTCCCCATCCTGGAAAGTATTCCTTTAATTCTTAACTCCCCAAAGAGAAAAAATGCTTGTTCAAGAACGAAGTAATTGGAAAAAACGAAAAATGATCTTCCTGCAAATGTAGGTGTTCCTGAGAACTCATAGCATCGCTTCATGCGAGATGGATAAATACATCAGCAACCAGTGTATGAAAAGTCAGAATATGTGAAGGAAACGTGAATGCACAAACTCGTATATTAAAAGTCTGAATGAAATTTAACTGTTCCATTTGAGAGGAAAGGAACAATAAAAGTGCAGCATTCTTCGTTGAAAGTGTATCACTGTAAGACTTTGCAAGTTTTCTTAACTATTATTCTGTAATACGGCAATGATAATGAGCCACAAAGAAATACTAAAAATTCTCAGTTTCATATTATAAGCACTTAAAACTAACACTTAGATTTCAAAATTCACTTTGGTAACGAAATGTCTCATATTTGCTAATTTCTGAGATAGTTGTTTGTGTGTGTGTGTGTGTGTGTGTGTGTTTGAGAATATGCACCTGATTAGACCAATCTTATTCATGGCAGTAATAAAATTGTATTGAAGAATATTACGGATTATTTTGATGGAAATACTCATTTATTAAAACAATAAAATTGTTCATGGTGTGAAAGTTTGCTATTTGTTGGTTTAAAAAAGCATTCTTTAGATGTTTACACAAAATCTTACACATAAATCTTTTAAATCTTTCTCATTCTCGCGAAATGATGGACGGAACGATATTTAAAAATTATTTATTTTACATTTACTGCATTAAAATAAGATTAAGTATTTTGAAAGGATCAATGAATTATTAAACGAACGTTTAATCTCCACGAATAAATATACTATTATTTAAATGTTTGGAATTACTACTAGAGCTGTGACTGCAGATTTCCAAAACAGTTGTATGATATGATATTACATTTAGGAAAGAAAAGTTGGATACAAGTTTTTGACATCATTACCAGACTTCTTTACAGCCTGCGACTATTCTTACATCATTTAATAATAAGAATGTGGCGAGGATTATTGCTTCACTTCCTTCTCAAATCTGCCCGGATCAAACTTGCGCACCCATTTAATAATTTGCCACCCATTAAATAATTTAATCTACTGATTAAATCGCAATCGTCATTTAACTATGGTACCTTTGGTGCAATTTTGCCTTTCCCCTATTCCATTTCCTCCAAACCGTATATCTGAAAATATTCACATCATAAGCACCTGCAACTACATCTATTACCTCAAAGAGCCTTGTTTGTTGAAAGCATTTTTTTCGCTTAAAAAGAGAACAAACACGAGCTTTAATGAAGAATCCTGAGAGGACGAAATCTCGAGGACTTTTTTAAACGGAGTCGTAGATTCGGCGACCAGCGCACTCGCGGCGTTCAGAGGAGCCGCGTCTTTCCGCGAAACGCGCCCCAGCCCTGCGGAGCGGAATGACCGCTTGGAAAAAGGCTGTCCGTCGGGCGGCCCGCGCGGGCGAAGGCGCAGACCACGCCCCACTGCTCAAAGTGCGCGGGGCCCTCCCACTCAAACCGCCCGCCCGGTCTGCTTGCCCCTGCCCGTCCCTGCAAACTACCCGTCCTCCCCCCACCTGACAGCCCGCCCGTCCCCATCCGCCACCGCTTACCCCTGCCTGTTTTCGCCTGCCCGCCCACCCCATCCCCGCCCTTGCCCTTCCTGCCCTCCCAGCTCCCTAGCTCCCCAGCTCCCCAGCCCCCCAGCCCCCCAGCTCCCCAGCCCCCCAGCTCCCCAGCCCCCCGCTCCCCAGCTCCCCAGCTCCCCAGCCCCCCAGCCCCCCAGCTCCCCAGCCCCCCAGCCCCCCCGCTCCCCAGCTCCCCAGCTCCCCAGCCCCCCAGCCCCCCAGCTCCCCAGCCCTCCAGACCCCCGCTCCCCAGCTCCCCAGCCCCCAGCTCCCTAGCTCCGCCGCCCCCAGCCCCCCCGCTCCCCAGCTCCCCAGCTCTCCAGCCCCCAGCTCCCTAGCTCCGTAGCTCCCCAGCTCCCCAGCTCCCCAGCCCCCAGCCCCCCGCTCCCTAGCTCCCCAGCTTCCCATCTCCCCAGCTCCCCAGCTCCCCAGCTCCCTAGCTCGCCAGCTCCCCAGCTCTCCAGCTCCCCAGCCCATCCAGCCCTCCATTCCCCCGTCCCCCAGTTCCCCAGTCCCTCCAGTCCTCCCAGCCCCCCTAGTTCTCTCACCTGCCAAGCCCCTTATTCCCCCAGCCCGCCTGCCCGCCCCCAGCCCCCTTGACCCCCAGCCTCCCTCCCCGCTCCCCGCCCACCCGCGTCACACACCCGTCGCCCGCCGTCCGGTGCACGCGCGCTCCCCCATTTCTTCTCATCCCGGCGCCCACCCGCGGTTCCATTCTACCTGTAATTCAAAGTCGGCGAAACCTGATCCCTTCATGACCTCTTTAAGGCGAGTAAACAAAAACTCGGTAGGATTCGGGGAGTGGGGTGAGTGATCAAAAACAGTCACGCCACGCTGAGTCGAGAACGAACGGAGATAAGGTTTTGTAGACGTCTTTGGGATTCGCAAGCATGTGGCAGCAGTTCTTCACAAACAAAAGTTTTTCCAATGTTTCTGCCCTCTTTGCGAGGTTTATAAAGATATTTGATGTCTACTTAAGTTCTTCGAAAGATAATAATGGCTGTTTTTATGTATATTCGTTTCAGATTGTTCAAGTTAACTTCGACGAATTTTTATGCACGTTTCTCACGAGCTGTTTAATCCTTGTGAAAGGATTTTTTATTATAATGAAACCCCATTTCAAGATCTTGTAAACTTCCGCGAATTTTCATTTTCAAAAGTTCATGTTTTTTAGTGACATTTTTGTGGTGTGCTCTGTGTTGGGTATTTATTTTTATTAGAAAATTTGAACTCAACATAAAAGATGAAGACTAATATTTAGATGTGATTTCTAAAATCGAAAACAGCAGCAATATTTTCGTTACCATAATCACAAATAGACTCCATATAAAGGTATTCATATTTTCTCTTATTTAAATAATTTATGAATGTTTTTAAATGCATCACCTATCTTCTGTGCTAATTTCTTACGTAAGGCAAGTATGGGTAAAATGAGTACTGTTCAAGTTCAATAGTGAGTTATCTAAAAAGAGAGTTCATCAAACATGAACCATTTTCATTACCAGTGAAATCATGAAGATGCGAAGTGGACGAATGAAGCTACTGCCCACTCAAACAAATCGTCAGAATGAAATATTCCGGCCATTTTCGTATTATTTTAATTAGATCGTTTATAAGAATAAGTGTGAAGTGAATATGCCTTGTGAAAATATACATTTTGTCAAGCTGATGAAATGATCCTAGAACAAGCGTTCCTACATTGTTTCTCGACAAATATATCGAATGCTGCAAAGTAGCGTACCCACATAGCTCATTACCTCCTTTCAATGGTCACGTGGATTTGTAGTCCATTTACAAAATATTTTAATAATATTTTACGAACAAATTGTATTTTATGTCAAAAATAGATTAGTAATTGTATCTAAAAGACTAGTTATAAATACTATTAAATTTATTAGAACGTTGATATTGTCGAGCCGCGCGGGCCCTCGCGTGTGACGTCGGGGCTCGATCGGGCGATCGAGATCCCCCCTTTCTTTCACTCACCTGGGTAGTTGCCGGGCTAACTCAGGAGCAGTGATTCTCTACGAGAAATGGGGGCCTATGGATGGACGCTACTTGGTTGCCAAAATGAAATACATTGAGTTTTTTAAAAAAATAAAAATTTAATGAGCTAAAATAAAAGAAATATAAAATAAATCCTATTACTAATAACCCTTCCCTCTTAAACCCAAAGACATCCCTCCCCTCTTTCTTATTTATCCCGCAACTCCAAAAAAAAGCATGAATTTACCCCCTTTCCCGATTCCCCTTTTACTTAAATAACTTTCTTACTTACTAGAAGACAATACAATTAAGATACAATTTACAGAGGAAGAAGCAAAATACAATTTAGGAATTTAAAAAAAAAAAAAAAAGCCACAGCGCGGCTCGCTTATGATGGGGCACAGGTCTGTAATCCGGGCCATTCACAAGAGTCTTAGGGGACAACAGACCGTGTTTTGGGAGACTTCGTAGGGTCGACATCCGTCAGGAGCAATTCCGCGTTCCGCATCACACACAGCGCACCAAAAAAATATAACAGTTCTGTCTCTCACACTGCGGAGGCGTCCACGCCAGCGGCGTTTGCTCCCCGAACGACGCACCGCCGAGGTGCGCGTTCCTCGCTCCTCCCCGAACCCTCTCTCAAGACCGTCTCTTCCCTTCTTTTTTGATTTTCACTTGGTCACTTCTCGCGAAGCCTCTGTAACCCCCTCTCCTTACTCCTTCGTCGAAAATTCTGGAATGATTTCGGTTTAAATTTTGAAAGGTTCCTCTCTATTGGCAAAAGGCTACTGCGTCTTAGGTTAATTTCGACCAATGTCCGGAAGCGTTTTCTGACTGTAGTCGATGGAAAAATTTCGCTCAACCCTCTCACTCTAACGTCGGGTGGGGCCGCGGGTCGCCTGGGGGGTGGCGGCGCCAGAGGGACGCCGGTCGGGTCATAATTCTTGTACACGCTGGCCCTGCCGGACAAGGGGCGCGAGGGACCTCTGCCTGCACGTGTGCATCGCGAATCGGCCCGACCGAGCGCGCAGAAAGAAAGAGGTTCTGGGTAGGCCCGCGACAGGCTACTACGACGTATGTTTTAAATCAATTTTCCCATCAAATATTCGGTATCGTCACAATATATTACAAATGCTACACAAAATGCATGTATTAAGTGTTATGTTCTTGGCTGTCCGGGATGAGCCGCGTCTCAGTCGGTTTTGCTGACGTTTCGGCCATCTTGCTGTGACCTTCTTCAGAGCTATACTGCTGCCGAGAGGCTAGCGTGTCGCATAGATATAGGACGGGGTGCAGGAGGTGATAGGTCGCAGCGGCGACCAATGGGAGGAGGGCAGGTGGCCCGCGATTGGCGGAGAGGGAAAGGAGCGATACTGGGAGACCTGATAATGTGGGGGGAGGGAGGGTGGTTGGAAAGGGAAGAGGATAGAAAAAAGAACAGGATAGACATCTGGAAATTGCAACTGCGTGGTCGGAGACGGGAGAAAAAGCCCAAAGAAACCGGGCGAATAAGCAGCCACGTCATTGGCCGACCGCGGGGGTGTGTCTCCGTGGGGCGCGACCGTATTGGCGGGGAGCGCCGACCCGCCTCCAGGTGTTGCTAAGTCGGAGCCCATCGTCTCTGTTGAGGTTTTCGGGTCTCCTGGAGATTTCCAAAGCCTCTTTGATCACACGAGGCCACCACCGGTCTTCAATAGATAGAGTGCGAGTTTCGTGGTAATTGACGAGGTGACCGGTATCGGCGGCGTGTTGGGCTAAGGCCGACTTGTGGATGTTATGTAGCCGGTCATGTCGCATGTGTTCCCGCATCCGCTCTTCTACCGTGCGCCCGGTTTGGCCTATGTAGACAAGCCCACAATGCATGGGATTTCATATACGCCGGCGTCTTGAAGTGGGTCCGGGCGGTCCTTCACCTGGACCAGGCTCCCTCCGATTTTATTGCGCGCATGAAACACGGGGCGGATATCGGCCCTGCGCAGCAGTCTACCAATCTTGTCCGTGACCCCTTTGATATAGGATAACCGGGCTGTCTTGCGGGGTGGACTGGAGGACTCGTTCCGTTCACTCGATGTAGAAGAATCGAACCTCGATAGCGCACGATGCACTGCGGAACCGCTGTAACCATTGGCCAGGAAGGTCTCTCTGAGGAATGCTTTTTCCGACTCTAGGCTATTGTGGTCACATATCAGGGAGGCGCGGTGAGCAAGGGTGGAAAGGACACCCCGTTTCGTGGCAGGGTGGTGGTGTGAATCGGCATGTAGGTAACGATTGGTGTGGGTGGGTTTCCGGTAGACAGAATGGCCGAGTGTTCCATCAGGACGCCTGGTTACTAAGACATCCAGGAAAGGGAGCTGTCCGTTCTGTTCCGTTTCCATGGTGAACTTGATGCGCGGGTGGATGTTGTTGAGGTGCGCGAGGAAAGGTTCCGAGGGAATCGGTACCATGGGGCCAGATGACGAATGTGTCATCGACGTAGCGCAGCCAGAGCGACGGTTTTAAGTGTGCATTTTCTAAGGCCTGCTCTTCAAATGCTCCCATGAAAAGATTCGCTACCACAGGCGATAACGGTGAGCCCATAGCGGTGCCTTCTGTTTGGGCGTAGTACTCTTGCCTGTATTGGAAAAAGGTTGTCGATAGGCAGATCTCGGTGAGTTTGGCCCACTCCCTCGGAAGATGATGTCGTAAGAGGTTGTCTTCCACGATCTTGATGGCGTCAGGCGCAAAGCATTACTCAGAGAGACCTTCCTGGCTAATGGTTACAGCGGTTCCGCCGTGCATCGTGCGCTATCGAGGTTCGATTCTTCTACATCGAGTGAACGGAACGAGTCCTCCAGTCCACCCCGCAAGACAGCCCGGTTACCCTATATCAAAGGGGTCACGGACAAGATTGGTAGACTGCTGCGCAGGGCCAATATCCGCCCCGTGTTTCATGCGCGCAATAAAATCGGAGGGAGCCTGGTCCAGGTGAAGGACCGCCCGGACCCACTTCAAGACGCCGGCGTATATGAAATCCCATGCAGTTGTGGGCTTGTCTACATAGGCCAAACCGGGCGCACGGTAGAAGAGCGGATGCGGGAACACATGCGACATGACCGGCTACATAACATCCACAAGTCGGCCTTAGCCCAACACGCCGCCGATACCGGTCACCTCGTCAATTACCACGAAACTCGCACTCTATCTATTGAAGACCGGTGG
Organism: Acheta domesticus; assembly: GCA_031308135.1. Lineage (NCBI taxonomy): Eukaryota > Metazoa > Arthropoda > Insecta > Orthoptera > Gryllidae > Acheta > Acheta domesticus. The sequence goes on along the minus strand of JAHLJT010009419.1, from coordinate 114,796,611 downwards.
TGGCCTCGTGTGATCAAAGAGGCTTTGGAAATCTCCAGGAGACCCGAAAACCTCAACAGAGACGATGGGCTCCGACTTAGCAACACCTGGAGGCGGGTCGGCGCTCCCTGCCAATACGGTCGCGCCCCACGGAGACACACCCCCGCGGTCGGCCAATGACGTGGCTGCTTATTCGCCCGGTTTCTTTGGGCTTTTTCTCCCGTCTCCGACCACGCAGTTGCAATTTCCAGATGTCTATCCTGTTCTTTTTTCTATCCTCTTCCCTTTCCAACCACCCTCCCTCCCCCCACATTATCAGGTCTCCCAGTATCGCTCCTTTCCCTCTCCGCCAATCGCGGGCCATCTGCCCTCCTCCCATTGGTCGCCGCTGCGACCTATCACCTCCTGCACCCCGTCCTATATCTATGCGACACGCTAGCCTCTCGGCAGCAGTATAGCTCTGAAGAAGGCCACAGCAAGATGGCCGAAACGTCAGCAAAACCGACTGAGACGCGGCTCATCCCGGACAGCCAAGAACATAATGACTCCGGCCGCGGAAGCCTACGAATCTGCATGTATTAAGTCTTTAAACATTTATACTCAAAATATGGGAGTAGATGTTTTTGAAAAGTCTTGTGCTCTATATATCTTGTGCACTTGATATACTTTGCATTACGATTGTTAAATAAAGCAATTTGACAGAATTGTTGCATCATTTAGAGCTCTATTCTGAATGTGTTTCATTGTCAACACCAGATGAACATCCCACACAGATTTTTGAATGTGTGCTGGGCTAACAATTTACGCAGAACTGTCGAGTGACCTTGTTTTGTTGACGCCCTCAGTCACCTTTGTTCCCCGTTGCCCTGTGGTGATTCTTTTGATCCCTTCCCAGATTTCCAGTAGAAGTTCCCCACCCTCCTTTTCATTTCTGGTTTCATGAGGGACAAAGCGAGATGCTTTAGAAATCCCTTCTTAACTGCTTTTCTTCGCGTAAATATTCAAGCATTGATTACAGCGATATTCATGTCGGCTTTGGTTAGGAACTGAACCGCGAGTGGTCGCGCGGATTACTATTGTACTCTAAGCTTTTTCCGGTGCTTATTGGTAGTGTAGCAGTTATCATTAGAGTCACATTTCGCTATAATTCAATGGATAGAACCTTCTTCGAAAGGTACTGAAAAGTCCATGACAAATATTTGTAAACTCTCATTGTAAACAGCGAATTAATAATACTGGATTACATTAGTAATCAACGAGACCGCTGAAGGGTTGAGAAATCAAAACCCCAAATCTTTTCTGAGATTTAATGACAAAATGTAAACAATATTATCATAAGAACTAGAACGACAGGATATTAATCTTGTGCTAATTTATTGCACCCATTTAACAATATATATCTTAATCATTATTTTTTAATTCAATGATAGTCAAACTATATTTTTATTTCCTCTCCTTATTTGATTCATAACATTCATTACATAAGTATTTGTACATCATCTAACCATTTTCTTGGGTGTAAGTAAATACTCAGTTTCAGCCAAGTTAGGAACCGGATTGAATGCGCTACTGGTATTTAACCTTACAAGGATTTATCCCAGCAGACACTCGCGAAGTGCGAGGGAGAACGGCTTGTGAAGCCTATCCACATTACCGCTGCGATAGTGAGCCACAGATATTTCATAGTCACTGGCATCTAGATTACGAATGATTGAAACACAATTTTTTCCTGCCGTTTTCGGGGGCACGAACGGGAAAAATCATCATGCTTGGCATGAGCCGGTTACTTATAAATTAATACTTTTATTTTTTGCACAGAGTAAAAAAGAAGTAATCCTACTACAATATATTTTATTCAACTACCAGAGCTTATCAGCACAGCTCTTTTTGGGAATATCTCCTTGATTTCTAAATAATTAAAAAAAATTGAAGACCTTGGGGCATTAACATACTATACCATATTTCTGATGAAATTGAGATATTTGTGTATTTCGACGCCCCATAGATGTATCTAATGTTGAGTTTTTTATTTTAAAAATTTGCTGCAAGATGGGAGTGTACATTATAAATTAATGTCCTTTAACACAATGTGTAAAATGCAATGTCTAAACATTTACTTGCCTTTTCTCAAAACTTATGAGTAGTGGCATAACTTGTTATAGCGACGAGGTATTGAATTCATGTACATTATACTTCGTAATAGATGTTTGATGAAAAACGTAATCTCATTCTTATTCTATCAATTTACAGCGACTCGGAAAGATGTTTCATTTGTGTTGACATCTCCAAAGTGCATGGACGTTCTAGTGTGAATATCATAAACCGTTATTTTTGGGAAGAATTTTCATGGTCTTGTCCATTAATGTGGGAAATATCGTGCCTAAAATGAATTTGATCGTATTGTAATTTAGTTCTATTTTCGAATTAGACATGTATCTGACAACGGATACTATTCAAATTCGTTCGTTTTTTCATCGCTGAAACACATGAAAGTTATATTATTTTTAAAATATTTTATTGCTTTACGAGAAAAAATGTGAACGCGGAACAAGCAAAACCAAAAAATTTATGTGAAAATGCACTCACGTGGATGAAATGTAAAATATGAATATCAGTAACGCAGAAATGTCCTTATTGTGTGCGATGTCGAAAAATGAACTCGATGATATATGAGTAAAATTGAAAGAGACTACTCATATTCAAACGAACAATGCTACAAGCGAAGGTTTCAAATTCATTTTACAGTTGAAGACATCAATAATGGCTATTAGAAAGAAAAAAGGCCATATTCGCAATTTTAACCAATTACCTTTTCAAATAATTATATAAAAAATGATACATTTTCTTCCACAATCATTACAAATATTACGAAATTAGTGGCCTGCACCAGCAAAGAATTCTGCTGAATAAAACCACAAAAAATGGTTTTCAAAGAAGTAGCACAAACATTGTTAATTTATTGTAAATTATTTTGAGTTTGCGTGAGCGTCAACGGCTATGGTTGTTAATCCCGTAAATGTAGTTCATATTATACCATGGGATATGATGGCGTTCTTCCACTGTTTGACAAGATCCAGCCACTATCTACGAGTACACGCCGGCTTGCGGAGTATTCCACATCATGGTATCTCCATTAACGGGGCACCCCTCCTGCCCGGACAAACTCTAAGCTCCCGAGTGGTCTCCCGACTTTTGTAGTAATTTTCTGCGTGCAAGTGGTATTGACGGAGAAACCGATGAAAACTACCGATCAATGAAGCCGGCTGACAGAGGGCTAAACAGCAAATGGGCGGAACTACCCCCCATCTCACATAACATTTTAAATTCGAACTTTTTTATTAGTAATTTGATCGTCGATATTGGCAAAATGAGATTTGAGAGCGGGTTTATTTTTTCTGCTGGCATTGTCTTCGTGGGAGAATTGTCTTTCTTGTCTTATTTCAAAGAAAGCCCTGGGCGAGTTTGACGCACTGCAGGAAGAACCACACATGCTGAGCTCTCGATGAAGGGCGAATGCGAAGCTGTTTGATATGGAAGTTGTTCCATCAATTAAATACGGAACAAGCTTGCATCGTACTTGCCAAACTCGTACTAGCCTCTAGGGGTAATATAATTCGAATAATTCGAAGCCAAATTCATCGCTCTTCTTGGAGTAAAACAAGCTGTGAAGTAGAAGTGACATGTCAAAGAATACAAAAAAAAAAACTTTAACAATTTCACAAAAACTCTTGCAATGCTGTGAAAACACAAAATGAAAGGCACACACTGACCAAGCGATGCTACCTGACTAACACAGCAAGAAAAACCAAATTAATGTAACATTGCAGAATGTATTGAAAGGTTACGAGGCACACATGGCTGGATTTTCCAAACCAGACCACTCTCACAGCACCACAGCTCCTCCAAATTACACAGCTGTCTAGTAGAGGGTCTCAATGCAGCTAGCAAGCAAATGCCTTTCACCGACGTGAATGCTTCACGCCTAAAGTCCACCACAGCCCCTTCCGCTTTGGCCCACAACTTCACCAGCGTTCTCTCCGCTAACCGCCCGGCTCTGGGCCGCCCCGAGTTCTCACCCCGGGCGGGGCACAGGGGGCGGCCAGCCGGCTAGCCGGAGGAGGGGCGGACGGTGGCGGGGGGAGATACGGGCGGCGACGGCGTGGTGGTGGTGGCAGCGGCGGTGACGGTGGTGATGTCGGCGTGACGTCATCGGTGTCGGCGGCGAGGGTAGCTGGTTGCAACCTGGCCGGGCGGCGGTAGAACCGCCCCATGCATAGAGGCGCGGGGAAACAATGATCAATTAATGTCTTAATTCATTCATTAATTGATTGCTTGATTAATTAATTAATTAATTAATTTTAAGTGAGACGCGCGAACTTTGGAGTTGGCGCCCCCATAACACACTGGTGTAGCATGGAACTCCCATAATTTGGCGGGAGTACCACAAAGAGTGCCCAGGTGGGCGGAAGTCGCAGGAACATATCCGCGCCGACCAAAATGTGCTAACAGACATGCAAGCTAAATTTTACATTTTTCCGATTTTCAAGTAGATTTTCAGCTATGGGGATTAACTAGTATCACAGTGAAAATATATTTCGTAGCTGCCTATGTGTGCTTTACGTTGCACTAGGTTTCACTTCGCACTATGTGCCGTTAAGGAAATTGTGTTACATTTTAGATCATGGCGCGCGTCCAACAGTCAGCCACTCAACGTAATCTGTTTCCGATTGCGCGCAAAAATAAAGACTTCGAAGCTGAACTAATGTCTTTTCTGAAGGATAAGCTAGGTTTACTAGAATGAGGACAAAGAACGGAGAAATGCCTCAAAGATATTTTGAAAGTGTTTCATTGCAACTGGAGAATAAGTGGAGAATGTACCGTTCATTTCATTGAAAGTACTCTCGATGGCTAGATGCTCGAAATTTCTGGCAGTAGTATCTAGGTAAATGGACTTTTTAGAACGATTAAAAGTTATGTACGCAGCGACACGTTTAATGCAACTTTCGGTCAAAGAGAAACTGTCAACATGAGATGACCATAACATAATTGTTTTAATAAAAATTAAAACAATAAATTATCTCCTTCTCCAATCCCATTTACTGCGCAAGATGCTTTGGTATTTATGTTCTGTAGATAAAGAATTTTAATTTATTTTCCTCAATTAATAATCAGTTACTGGGAAAAATGTGTTTCGTTCAGTGCATGTATGTTATTTTATATTAAAAATTACTCAGAAATAAACATAAACGGATGAAAATGAATTGCATTTATTACGAATCATTTTCTCAGCCTAATTGATTCTCTTACCCTAAAACATTCAAAAAAACAAAATTGCAAGGATGTACTTCGGTTTTTCTTTCTTGGCGCGAGGGGGTGTGTCATCAAAATGGAATATCTCACGGTATTTCGCGCTGTTCTCGGTTGTGCCGCTGCATGATCGCAACTGTATCGGGCAGTGTTGGCGATCATGCGACTCCTCGCGGCACAACCGAGAATGATGCGAAATGCCGTGAGATATTCCGTTTTGATGACGCATTCCCACGCACCAAGAAAGAAAAATCGAAGTATAGTTCCGTCTGTATTCTCCATTTAGCCCATTGTGGCAGCTAGTATTCTCCTCCAAGCAGAGAATGCCTTTCTTCTAGCTATGTAGCTTGTGTCAATAAATCCTGGCACCGTCGAGACTTGAACCTTTGAACCTCCTCGTCACAGTTACGTCAGCTGATGCCGTGAGCCACTTCAACTGGTCACACATACACACATACAATACACACATACACGGCGGCGGCGATAGTGTAACGGTTAGCGTAACGGTTCGCGGGTTCGGTACCCAAGTTCGCGGGTTCAAACCCGATCGAAGCCGTGGGGCGAAAAAATCCTTCGTACGCCTTCCTTCGGAGGGGAAGTAAAGTAAGCCAGCTGTCCCATGTTAGTAGATTCACTTCCATGCAAAAGACCCTCAAGCCTAAATGAAGCCTCTGAGCTAAATTCAAATCGCCGGTTTCGTCAGTAATACCTTCTTTCCGATCTATCCGGGGAAAGGAGTGTAGCGAAATTTGCGTGGTCAGACGGAAGAGCAGGCCTCATGGCCTGAGTCTCGCCACGTAAAATAAGGCAATTCAATTAAATTCAACTGTTGAAGGACAACAAATAAAATTATCTCTAATAGCACTACAGTTAATCAAATATTTTAATAAAAAGAGTCTCAATAAAACATCGAAGCCGTGGATTTTTAAGGGCGAAAAAATCCTTCGCACGCCTTCCTTCGGAGGGGAAGTAAAGCCGGCTGTCCCATGTTAGTAGTGTAGCGATCCTGAGCTTGCTCAGTCACTATTTGGCGATAAGAAAGACCTCGTCTGCGTGCTTCGCCGCGCGATTACGTAACCCGTCGCCTTATCAGCGGTCGCTGGAGGGGTGGCGGGGGGAAGACAGTTGTTCCCTCCCCTACGCGGAAAAGAAGGGGTTGTAACGGCGGTGTCTGGAAAGTGCGCAGAATGTTTCGAGAAGCGGCAGCGTGAGGTAGCAGCGTGAATTTGGAAGCTGATGGTGTGGGGCCGCGAGCTCCAGTTAGCGAGAAAGAGGTTTGGCCCAGTGGTGGCTAAATTCACACCGCAGAGGCGCGTTCGACGGAGGCATCTGGTCTTGGAGTAAGACGTGGTTACAGAGAGAACCCGTGCTTAGGCCCAAGACAGAGCGTCGGCAGCCGCATTAGTTCGCTGTGAGTTGTGCGCTGGTGGTGAACGCCACGGCCACCGAAATAAGGTCGGTGTTAAAGACAAAACAATTTTGTAGGTGATACTATAAAAAGTAATGAGAATTTGGAAGCAATTGACTGTAGAATGCAGGTTGAAGTGTTGTTCCTGTAGTTCACTGTCAGATTGTTTAATATTTTTTTTGGCCATTAACACTCTTGCATAATACCCGACCATTGGTATTTCCATAATCATTGTGGACTATTTTCAAAAGATATTTGAAGTAGTGTGTCTTTCTAAGGGGAGAACATCACTTATTTATGATAGAATCTTGTCATGTTAATACACTACAAGTGCAGTTTCTGTCTTTAAATCAAAAAGAACATTTTGATGATAGTGTAAAATCCAAATCAAGTTCGAAACTGTTATAACTCAAAAACACTCACTTTCCATAAGAATATTTATTTACAAAAATCTGGGCCAACTCGGCCGCTATGTACAGTTACCACAAAACTTCATATACAAAAAACAATCTGCCATCTGGCTGAAACCACGCCGAGCGCTCTACTGCCGGTGATCCTCCGCCGGCGTCCTTTTATTTGGGCCAGCTCCCGCGCAAGGCTTCCCGCGGCTTCCCCTGATTGGCGGGTTCACCAGTGCGCGGAGCCCAGGTAACAGGCGTGGCTGGTTTCTGAGCACACCCTTGGCGCGCTTGACGAAGCTCAGCGCGCCTGATGCCGACGCTCTGTGCTGCGCGCTGCCGGAGGCGGGAACATGCTGCCGGCGCTCTTTGCCGCGCTGTTAGCGCGGCAACTTTGAACTGCCGTCCGCATACTACACCCTCCCCACCGAAGTTGTGATGTAGGGGGTGAAACGACGCAGTCGGTTGCTCCTCCGCAATGCCGGCCGCTGCTGCGACTGTAGAGATGGCTCCTCGATGGTTGCGCCGGAATCCAGTGTGGGCCGCTCCTCCTGCTGGCTTGAAAAGGGAAAACGCATTACACTTTCTGTTGCCCTGCTCTGCGCTGGCCCCCCCGCCTGTTGCTTATCTACTACAGAATCGTAGTACCGTCTCCTAATCTGTGATTGATGCCGAGAGATTGCTCTATCTTCTGTCCTGAGGACGTAAACTCTGCCTCCTCTTACTGCAGTTACTATTGCTGGTTGCCACTTACAATTACTTCCGTACACTCTTACCAGTACCTTATCTCCTCTCTTGAACTTAGCGCCTTTGGTTGACACTGGCACTTCTTCCGGAAATAACAAGGACAATAAGGTACGGGGCTGCCGACCATGCAATACTTGAGCGGGGCTTCTACCTGACATATTCGGTAACGTCCTATAGGTGGTCAACATGCTAAGCAACGCCTGCTCTACTGATGCACCCGCTCTAGTTGCTTTAAGCATGGCTGACTTGAACGTCTGCACTAATCTTTCCACCTCTCCATTTGACTGAGGATGGAACGGTGGAGCCAAAATGTGCTGTATCCCGCTACTTTTACAAAATTTTTGAAATTCCGCTGATATGAACTGCGGGCCGTTATCGGAGATCAATACTCGTGGGAGGCCTTCTGTTACGAAAACTTTCTTCAAAGCATCTATTGTATGTGGTGCAGTTGTGTGTTGCATGCGCATCACGTACGGATAATTTGACAATGCGTCCACTACTAACAACCACATATGCCCTAAGAAAGGACCCGCAAAATCTACGTGTATGCGGTCCCATGGCTCGCAGGGTTGGGGCCATGAGCTTAAATCCGCTCTCGGCGCTGCCTGACTAGTTTGGCATGCTTCGCAATGCTTGCTCATCTCCTCTATATCTTTGGTTATTCCTGGCCAATAACAATAACGGCGGGCTGCTTGCTTTGTCCTGGCTATACCCCAATGACCCTCATGTAAAAGGCGTAATACCTTTGGTCGCAACTTATGCGGAATCACTACCCTAACTCCTTCATCACTAGCCAGTAATAATACGCCGCCCTTAACCGACAGCCTGTGTTGGAGCTTATACCATTCCGTCAGCGCCCTGGTTCGCCTATGCGCGCTGGACCAACCAGTTTGCACGTGGTACAGCACTTGCCTGAGCTGCGGATCCTTCTTTGTTTCCTTTGCCACTTGATATGACGAGACTGGAAAACCTGATACTGCCTCCTCTTCGGCTTGGTCCAGCTGGAGACAGGCGATGTCCTCAGAGTCAAAAGTTGCATCCGGCCCTTGCGGAAGACGGGATAGTGCATCTGCGTTAGCATGCTGATATGTAGATCTGTAAAGTATCCTGTAACTATAATCAGACAGGAAAAGCGCCCACCTTTGCATCTTACGCGCCGTATTATCTGGGATACGCTTGTGTGGCGAGAACAAAGACACCAACGGCTTATGATCAGTAATGATTATGAACTTTGACCCATACAAGTATTCATTGAATTTTCTCACGCCGTATACAATTGCTAAAGCTTCTTTTTCTATCTGAGAGTAATTCTTCTGGTGAACATTCAACGTTTTTGACACACAAGCAATTGGCCGCTCAACACCCTTAGCATCCTTCTGCGAAAGGACTGCCCCAATACCATATTCTGATGCATCTACAGCTAGTATAGTCGTTCTATCTGGCAAAAAATGTTCCAATTTAACTGCCTGCATTAAATTCTCTTTCAACCTCCGAAATGCCTTGTCACAATCTGCCGACCAATGCCATTTTACGCCTTTCTTACGCAAAGCGTTGAGGGGTGCTGCTATTTCCGCCATGTTCTTGATAAATTTGCCATAGTAATTAATCTTCCCCAGAAATGACTGTAGCTGCTGCAAATTAACAGGAACCGGAAGCTGCTGAATCGCCGTTGAGTTTTCTCCGGTTGGCCTGATCCCCGAGCTATCCAACACGTGACCTAGATAAGTAATCTGTTCTTTAAAAAAATCACACTTATCCAAGTTAACCCTTAGGCCCCATTCATTTAAAGTCTTTAATAAGAGATTCAAGTTTTGTAGATGTTCCTCCTCCGACTCGCCCGTTACCACTATATCATCTAGGTAGTTGGCGCTGCCCTTCACCTGGGCTGTCAGCGTATGCAGGCAGCGCTGGAAAATAGCCGCAGCTGAAGCGACCCCGAAAGGCAACCGGTTGTATCGGTAAAGCCCGAACGGTGTGTTAATTACCAATAAGTTCGCAGACTCTTCATCTAACGGGATCTGCAGATACGCGTCCCGCAAATCTATTTTTGAAAATCTCTGCCCGCCCGCTAGCTTCTGAAAAAGCTCTTCTGCTCTGGGGATGGGGAACTGCTCTACCATGAGTTGCGCATTAACGGTGCTCTTGAAATCTCCGCACATTCTAATTTTACCGTCTCTCTTTTTACTATGACTACTGGAGTTGCCCATGCACTAGTACTGACGGGGGTCAAGACGTCCAAATCTACTAACCTGTCGATTTCCTTTTTTACTTTATCTTTCACTGCCAGGGGAACAGGTCGTGCTTTAAAAAATTTAGGGGTGGCATCTTTCTTCAACTGCAAATGCGCCTCAAAAAATTTGCATTTTCCCAATTGCTCCGAAAAAACTTCTGAATTCAAATCTATCACATTCTTTACCTCCTTTGGCAGGGCGCTAGTCTGAATGACAAACGCGTCCTGAACCGTAAATCCAAAAATTGTGAAAACATCCATTCCTAGAATGTTAACCGCATCACGACTGTCCACAACCACCAGTGTTACTTGTCTTTCCATCGCTTTGTATTTCGCTAGCAGGCTTATCTTACCTTTCGTCTTGATTCTCTGTCTAGCATATCCATAAAAAACTGTGTTCAGCGAGGCGCAAGGCGGAGAACCCAGCTGCTCATAAGTAGTCATGCTTATTAGAGTTGCTGCTGCACCTGTATCCACCTGGAATAATACAGATTTACCACCTATTTCCAAGTTTACAAACAATTTACTTTTGTCATCACACTGCATAACTGAATAAATACAATCACCATCCCCTTCATCGATGCCTCTTTCTTGCCGCTGGCTTTCGGCATAACCACTGCTGCGTCCTTCTCTGACGTGCCCGCTCACCTCATCGATGTCCATTTCTTGTCGTCTGTTTTCAGCAGAACCACTGTTGCACACTTCTCTAATATGCCCTTTCTTACCGCACTTGTAGCACTCCGCTCTGAGGAATCTGCAAACCTTCCTGTCGTGACTAATAAAACACTGTCTACAAGACTTCAATAGCTTGCCTCTGCTGGTGGAAGGACTTTTCTTCTCCTGCTGCTTCCTGCTTCGTGGCTTGGCTACCCAATTTTCCTCCAGTACACTCATTTCCTCTACATCTCTTGCTGCTCTATCGCCTAACGTCATCTGATGCGCCGTATGCTTCGTTACCTCATACGATGTTGCTAATTTTAAGGCGTCTTCCAAAGACGGGTTGTTTTGTTGCAATAATGCCCACCGAACTTCTTTTTCCGGCGTATGCATTACCAACATGTCCCGTATCAATGACTCCGCATACGATTTCTCTGTGTTGCATTCAAACGCACAACGCTTCGCCAAACCCTTCAACTCCGTCGCCCAATCGGCATGCGTTTGGCCTGGCTTCATTCTGGATGAATAAAACTTGTAGCGTGCCGCCACTAAATGCGTCTCCCTCGAAAAATGAGCTAGCAGCCGCTGTTTAAGTATATCGTATGATACCTGCGAAATCTCTTCTTCCTTGCTTAACTTACGTAACAACCTATTTAACGGTGCGCCGATTGTGGCCAGAAAAAATGCTCTTTTACGAGATTCCTCTTTAATATCATAGCATAACAAATGTTGCTCCAATCTGGCCACATATTCTTCGCAGGTTTCCTCTGCTGCATCGTAAGTTGCGAACGGCGGGGCTGGGCTGCTCGGTCGTGACGAAATTGCCGCTTGCTGCAATGTCTGCACCATCATCGCCATCTGCTGCTGCTGTTGCTGCTGTAGACACGCCATCAGTTGTGAAAATTGTTCCGCGTTCATTCTCCTTTTTACTCGTCGCCACTGTTATAACTCAAAAACACTCACTTTCCATAAGAATATTTATTTACAAAAATCTGGGCCAACTCGGCCGCTATGTACAGTTACCACAAAACTTCATATACAAAAAACAATCTGCCATCTGGCTGAAACCACGCCGAGCGCTCTACTGCCGGTGATCCTCCGCCGGCGTCCTTTTATTTGGGCCAGCTCCCGCGCAAGGCTTCCCGCGGCTTCCCCTGATTGGCGGGTTCACCAGTGCGCGGAGCCCAGGTAACAGGCGTGGCTGGTTTCTGAGCACACCCTTGGCGCGCTTGACGAAGCTCAGCGCGCCTGATGCCGACGCTCTGTGCTGCGCGCTGCCGGAGGCGGGAACATGCTGCCGGCGCTCTTTGCCGCGCTGTTAGCGCGGCAACTTTGAACTGCCGTCCGCATACTACAGAAACAATTTGGGTTATTTATGAACAATTAAAAGGTTATAAAAGTATATTTGCTATGAACTGTTGAATTTAAGTGAACTTAAATATCTTGAAATATTTATTGAAATTTGGATGATTGTTGAGTAAAAATACAACAAATTTTTAATTTCAACCAAAGGTGTAGGTTGTAATAAATGTTTCACATTTATAGTGTAAACACACATGTTTAGTTTTTTTTTTCAATTTCTTTTGAATATTCTGTGTTTTCAAAACTATGTTTATTCATTTTAATTGTACACAACATATGTCTTTGTAATTGAAGTGAATTGTTTTGCAAGAAACTACTATGTATGCTAATGCAGTGTATGTTGAGGAAGGGTTAATTGCAATTTTTGTAAACAGAAAGTGCTGAGGTATTTTGTCATCCGAAATGCCTGTGCTCTACCCTCTGATGTACTATTATGTGTACTCATCTCCCCAGAGATATCTTTGATTCAATTTGTTGGATTTCAATTTATTTTTGTCACAGAAGATGTTGCTGTGATGCTAGTTTGTGCCAACTTTGAAATTCATAATTTCTGCAGTTGATTTTTCCTCAAAAAGTTTTTTTTTACGCTGTTCAGTGTTGTATTTTTCTTTGTTCATTTGTTTATCTGTGCATGTTAGGTAATTTTGCAATTTGTGTTTCTTTTTTTTTTGAGATTCAATTATATTAATGTTTGTGGCTTTCAACTTTGTGTTTTTTTTCAAAATTTCAACAAGAGCCAAATTACCCACGAAATTTCCCCACGGCAGACCTACACGAACGGTCACAGTAGATTTACTTGCATGTAAAAGATCCTCAAGCCTAAATGACGCCTCTGAGCTAAATTCAAATCGCCTGTTTCGTCGCCCGAGATAATACCTTCTTTCTCCGCTAGGTGAAAGGAGCGTAGCGAAATTTGCGTGGTCAGACGGAAGAGCGGGCCTGATGGCCCGAGTCTCGCCACGTAAAATACGGCATTAACTTAAGTTAACTTTTTGGGTTTTCCCCGCCCTCTTCCCAGCTGCTACCTGTCGGTGGTTAAATATACTTTTTTTACACATCATAAGTTTTTTACTCCCCTAAAAATTGAATTGAAATACTTTAAGAATATTGATAGGTTCAGGGAATGAAACTTTGGTTCCAACTTAACAATAGTTTATTTTCTCAAAATGTTTGACCACACGAAACTCTCCCTGAGTTCAAACCATTCCCCCAAACCTAAAACCAAAATACACAAAGCGTTTTACGGCGGGAAGCGCATTTCTCTCCTTTTTTTCGTTATTTTAGGTTGCATTTACATCAAGGCCATTAGCGACCACCGTTCCCTCTTTGCCACCGCAACCACTGCCGACTGCGCGGTGTGGGTGCCCCTTCCGCTGGACCCCCGTACTTCTCTAGCACGGGCCCCGGCCGCTATTTGGCCTCTAGTATGGGCGGGCAAGTCTCTAACAAACGGGCCACGAACCGCGCACGATCGGTTCTTCCTCTTCTTTATCCTATACACACCCCTTACTTACGCACACATACACTAACATGCAATACACTACCACTACGGAGACCGGTCGGGAGCTTAGAGCTTGTCCCGGCTGGGGCTCGTGGGAGGTTCCTCGTTAAGGAAAACCCCTCTAGCAAACGATAGGTCGTCGCCGGATCTCACATCCAGTGCGGAAAGACAGCCGCCATCTCCCGCGATAAAAACACTACACTTACGGGACTAATGACCTTAGCCGTTGACGCGCCCAGAATCACTAACAATCAATCAATTAATCAATCTGAAATGGAAAGGAGGGTGGGGGCAGGGCTCTCCCAGAACGCGCCGCCCCGCCAGGCGGCTCGCCACCGCCAACGGGACCAGACAGGGGGTCCGTCATTCCACAACTATAAGAAATATAGAAGAGTAAATCCTGTTTTCATAAGCAAATTTTAATTGAAAAATGTGGAGCCTGTAAATATTTCGTATAAAGATTCTCAAAATGTTATTAATTATCTAATTAATTAATTTACTAGTGAAAATGACTCAAAATTGTGTAATTTCAGAAAGGCTCGAAAGCACATTTCAAAAGCGCATCTGAAACTTTCTATTAAAATTTGCATGTACGACATGCATGTACGTGCATGCATGTACGACATGCATGTATGTACGACATGCATGTACGACATGCATGTACGACATGCATGTACGTGTATGTTTTACTCTTCTATATTTAGCTTAAAGTAATATTTTAAATTTATTGTCAGGGGAAGAAAAATTGAGAAAATGTGAAAAAAAATGACTTTTGGGCGCCGATAGGTAGCAGCTGGGAAGACGGTGGAGCAATACTTAACAGCAAGTCTGATCTAAAGAGATTAGAAAACTAACTACTCCGATTAAGTCTGTGCTATTCTGTACCACTACTAGTTTTTAATACAGAGATTTTTACGTTTGAGCAGGATAATTCTGATATTTTTGAACTAACTAAAATCTACCCTCAAGAAATTAATCATTATACAGAAGTCGATATCCTCAGGAAAGACAAATATTCTGCTAATAATCTGATCAACCTGCCTGATATATTCAAAGAAACGTTGAAAATAAGTAATAAAAACTGAATGATGAATTGAATGGCATTCTCTTCTCTCTCTTGAATTACATTCTTTTAGCTCATTAGAGTTCCTCTCGAACACTAGAAGGTGATAATAAGTTACAATTTTTGTTTGAATATGTTTGAAGGAAGTAACAATCTTCTTCTACAGTTTCTTATTTTCCGATTTCCGTTGCGTTATTAGTGCATTAATGTTTCTCCTGTATTTTGGTGTTTACATTATAATTTAACCGAGATTAGATAAGCTAATCGTTTCATTATATTTCGTTGACTGTAATATCCTAAAATAGTAACATTTTTTAAATTGTGAAATAAGTAGTGATTTCATTTCTTCCAAACATAGTCACAAATCATCTCTCAGACCAATCTACGTGCATTAACATTATCATTGGTATAACTTAAAAATTAATTTCATTTCTTTAAATCTGCATGTGTCAAATGTTACTAAAAATTCCACACAAAACACATGACATTCAATTGTAATCCATGATTATAGATATTACTCGAAGTTAGAAGTAGTTCTTCTGAAAAATTTTCATTTGGAAGCTAGTAGCTATCTCTGAGGCAACGCCTAAATAAATTAACAATTGCGCGTGGCACGTGTCGCGGGGGCCAGGACGGTGCTCGTCTTCACACGGCCAAAGGAGCCCCGAGACATGGCGGCGCAAGGGTTCTTCATCGCCAGCGAACACAATCTCAGTTTATAAACAACTTTTAACGACGTCCTCTTGATCCCACCACCCCTCCCACGCCGCCGCTCTTGTTTCGAGGTCTACCGCCCCTCCCATGCGCTTGTTGGCCTCGCACTTTGCAACTTCAGGCAGCACACGAGAGAGGAAGACGCGCGAAACAGTTCGTGCGATAGGATGCCATTTCATGCACCATCACGAAAGATTAATTTTACTAGTATTAGATTCATTAAGAATATGTGGAAATCCTAACGTAAACGGATTTAATATATAATTAATGTTAAAATGCCTTTATTTAATTTTAGTTCTTTTCAAGACTTTATCAAAGTTATTTTTTAAATAGATGTTTTTAATTAAATAACTTTGGACAACCTCTAATGTAAGAAAACACACGTGTCAGGGTACACTTAAATTGATATTTGAGCTTCACCCTATCAAATAAATTGAATATTATCACATTCAATATTGATGTAGAAAACAGTCCATTCGAAATTCCTTGGAAGGTTCAAATTATGAAAACTGTTAGACATGAGAGAAAATAGGGACAAAGTTATCGTTTAGACCAACAGCGCGTTGAATCTGCTTCCGTTACCCTTATCCCTGTATTTCTTATATCGTAGCAGAAGCCGACACCGAAATCTTTCGTAGTTTACCCACTCTGCGACGGCCACCTGCTCAGAGCGAAGACTAAATTTCCGCGTTCCAAGAAGCGAAAACGAGATTGACTCTAGGCTATGTGAAATCTGAGAAAGATATGCGTTTCTTTAGATGTTTTGAAAGAAAGAGAAATTGTTTTTCCAAATGGTTGCCTAATATTCAAACTAATTTTCCAATATAAATGTAAACAATTTACTTATTGTTGATAATACAACAGAATGTGAATAAACATTACAAACCAAAAAAGTAATTAACAAAAAAGCCTAAAGGCTTGTCAGCCAGTTGGGTAAAATGGCCGAGCCTCCTGTCCCGCCCGTGCCGGTGGCTGCGGGGCGCAGCGCGTTGCGGCAGGACGGAAGCGAGCCAGCAAATGGCGGAACAAGCGGCCGCACTTCGACCGGGTGCTGGAAACTTTAAATGGAACAAACATGATCGCGCGCGGTGTAACTGCGAGCAGCGGGTGGCCTGTTGCCCGGCTGCTGAATAAACGACGCACTAGCGCGGAGAAAATGCGATTCCTCGCTTCAAATAACCCGATTTTCACTCGCGCTGTCTATCCAGTGTTTGGTTTTGCACTTAACCGTTGAGGGCAAGTAGATTGTGTGCGAATACTCTCTGTGTGGATTTTTAACCTAATTGTTATTATGATGGGTTGGAGAGAAATTAATTTAATGAAAAATGTTTTTCATTCCTGTGTTTAATGCAGATGTTGCTCTCCTACGGGCCAACAAATGTTTGCTGGATAATGTTTTGAATTTCCATTTGCGATTACTGAGTTTCCTCCACGCTTTCGAATTCCAATACAAATATATTTAAAAGTTTAAAATAAATCAATTAATATGTTAAACGCGAGTTCTGAGAGTGGCTTTCATTTCATTTATCTGGTTTCTTGGCTTAAATGATAAATTTCTGAGACGGGTGCTCTCAGTGTAAACATATTATAAGTCGCGTTTTTTAAAAAATATTTAGTAGTCACAGTAATTCTATAGCTAAATCAATAAATTGCGTAGTTGCTGAGAATTATTTTCTTAAGAACATGTTGCCTTGAACAAATATTTTTGTGAATTTTGAGGTACATCGAGATAAAATAGGCAGGCACTAAATTTGCGTCTCTAACGTACTAATTTGCAGTCTTCCTCACTATGTTATTATAAAATGATAATTAAATGATAATTACAAATGGAAATAGCTACAATTTATTATTTTAAATATTTACTGATGTAACATTTTCTTGGTTCGATATTTGTCAACAGTGCATTTATTTCAAATAATCACGACTAAAATGACGTGTGTAATACGTTATAAAGGTGAATTTGATCAGTCACATACCGATGCCATTCCAGAATCCGAAACACTCCAAGGGGAAGGGGGACACTAGATCCCAGAATAAATTGTATTGTAATTAAAGGGAAACTTTATATATTTAATGACAATGAATAATCGAATGATAATATATTTAGCTATATTTTACAATCATTTTCTGCACGTTTGAGTTAAATATTTTCAGCTTTTGAGGCATTGCTTGAATTGTCTCATAAAAGATTTCTTTCACATTTTCTCAAAATTTCGATTATCTCATGGTACAATTGATATTTGACTTTAAGAATATTATGGAAGGGTAATACCTTATTCTATACGCTAATTTTCATTGAAAACTCTGTAACCGTTTTTCAGAAAATGTCGTTTGAACGTTTCTGAAAATGCACAATTTTGAGCTTATATTCACCCAAAACTTCCGAGTTTTCGAGAGACTTCATAACCAATTATTTGAAGCAATTGTACTGATAAATGCGATAATGTAAGAAATGACCATTATGTAAGTAATAACAATTTGAAAGATATTTCAAACAATTACATTTGTTTTATTAAAAAGTTTAAAGAAAAAATTACGTATTTTCTAGAAAATCGTCTTTTTAATACTTTTTAATAATTCTCGTATTTTACTGATAATTGTGCGAAACCTACTGGTACCTTCAGAATAATTAACACGTCATTAATTAAAGAACTAGCTACGAAGAACAAATTTAAACTGAAAAAAATGTCTTCAATGTTGTAATGGTACGAAGGCGGAAACAATCAAACTTTTGTAATTTTCAAAAGTTTTGAGTAACACTGCAATCGTATTCCATAATTATTTGTAAATGTATTTCATTAATTTCTTACATTTAAAGAACAAATTTGGAGCAATTTTGGAGAAATTTTGGAAAATGTCACAGGGACTTCATGTGAAGTCCCTCAAAATTCAAAGAAATATTTACAATATCCTATGGCTTCTTGTCGGGCGAGAACGATCTAGTAATATTCGTTTTAAACCAACAGATACTAAAAGAAGAGCAATGCGTTAATGAGCAGGCTATTAAGGCTGACCGAAGTTTCTATGCAGCGGTTATGCATGCACTTGATTTCGAATTTTTTTGCAAACATTTGATGAGCGTTGAAACACAAAATAATCACTAAGTGTAGAAATTTTCTAATAATTAAATTCGAATCAAACAATGACTCTTTTCCTAACACTTCATTTGTTTTAGCAAAAAGGTCTTTATAAAACGTTTTAGATTAAGAGGTGTCCTTTATTCCAACTTGAAATAGTTTTATGAAATGAATTTATATGTAATTTAAATTTGTTAAAAAAGTAACGATGGTGTTAATTATGCACGAAAAGATAATATTGCCGGTGGAGTTGCCCAAAATTACTACTTATTTCTCTTGACGTAACTTCGTTAAATAATACCGATATTCCTAAAAAAATGCTTCCATTGAAACATAAGAGACGATTATGCTAGGGAACAAGTAAACATCATGCCAAACCAACCGCAGTGTTCGCTTAGTCCTTTGGTCAGACCGACAGCTCACCGCAGGATCGCTCGCGATTGCGTGCGCAAACGATAATGAAAAACTTTGTGCTTTCGCGATAGCTCGGACAGGAGCTAATTTACAAGTCAAACGGACGGCACAGCGGCGGCAGGAGAGACCAACGGCATGATAAACGTTCTACGAAACCATGACAACAGATCATTCACTGTGCCGGAGGCTTGTACACGCATACCCTAGAGGAATTTCGGTGTTCACAGTTCTCTTTTGTCCCAAAAATAATTCAGTTACATTGCGTCATAAATATGTTCGTACTACGCATAAATATTAAACAACACCCAAAGAGAAATTTTAGCATATACGTACGAGTCTGAGGGAGTGAATGCTGTTGAGTGAATGTGTTAAAAATGAGTGATTCTATATGTTAATTGATGTGTGTGGTCTAATGTGATACCCCTATTTTATATTCTATCAAATTTTTGTCATAAAATAATTGACATAACAAATTTGTAAAATATGCCAACATGGAAGCTGAGGAGTAAAATTCAAAAGTGATCTTGATCAGTATGCATTTCATGCATCATGAAAACTGTTACATAAGTTGCTGATTTTCTGACGGATCGCGTGACTGTGAATAGAATAGCAGATCTTTTATTGATTTATACACTTTTATTAGAGCGGTAATGGACAAACAGATTTTCAATTTATTAGATTGTTTTTTGCAGACACTTCTTTCCTTAAGACGAGTCAAATGAGCAAACACTCAGATTGTATAATGCCAAACTCAAAATATAAAACATAAACATTACAAGAACGAAAAGTAAGTCATAGTGTTAACTGAAAGGTTCCCAAGACGTTTGTTTTGAAATATTTGATGTACAGTTTATGCAGAAAGTAAGATTTTATTTGTGGGGGCGAAATCTGGAGTTTATAAAAGTGAAAATTCTAGAAAGAATATTGTTCCCATGGCTAGAAATTCATGGCCTACATATCATATCAGGAGTTGAAGGTGATAGGAAAGAAAAATAACAGGATAGGAAAGGAAGGCTGGCACAGGGTCCGTGGCCCTCATTGTAGGGAGTGCTTCGGCATTCAGTTGAATATGATTAGGGAAACCACGGAAACTGCTCATCAGAGCATCCCGCCGATGACTTCGATTCCGGTAGTTGCAGCAAACTTTCGATTTTAAACACATCTAGTAATTTTGTGACACCTTGCTGACTCTGAAACCGCCATCTCGCAATCACTGGTATGCTCGAAACGTAAGCTTTGCTAATATGGGTAGTAGAAATATGTGACGCGGTGGTATCAGATTAAATAATTGTTTCCAAAAACAGAATCCGTGATAGTTATGATTTACTCGATTTTGTTGATAGCGTTTAAAGAGTGTTGTCAGGCACTTGTGAAGCGGCTCATTACGATTTTGAAACACGCACAGCTAGTCCAAATACAATAATTTGGATCATATATTGTCGAGGATAGAACTTGTAAAATATAAAAAAATAAGGATTAAAATCATTGCTTTAAAAATCGTGACTTTGGAACTATCTAGACTGTTGATGCATGATGTGTCACAGATGACACACATCAAATTTTGAAACTTTTAAATATAAAATTAGCAGCAGTAAATTTCTTAGTATTTAGATTTTTTAGCATCATTTACTTCAAAGAAGTACTGAGCATTTTCTAGAACAGCGATAAAAAACATATGCACGTCACATCATTATTCTGATAGTGGTATTTGATATCACATCATTATTTTGGTGTCAATGTTTCATGTATTCATTCTTACTGTAATGGGACGGTCGCGCACGTAACGATTTCAGCGTGTGCGAAAATAATATTTTATTTAACTGGGAGTACTGGAAAGCCTGATGTCAAGAAACTCGCACTTTTTCGCTACTGACCGGCCAGAGGGTGCAGGCAGGCCGCCGCTGGGCGCGGTCTCCTTTGTTCAGAAACCGTTGGTCGCCCTGGGTATTTCCGCCGCTGCCGACGAAAAAGCGCGTGTCAGCGCACACCCCGCGTCTTCTGAGAATTGCCGTGACGCAGGACCGCCGACACTCGAAGACGATTTTCAACCGTCGCTGCCACCACCGCAATTGGCCGGCACGCATCGCGCGATTCGGCTGCGCCACTAGACAAAAACTAGGCGGGGACGAGACACGTGATCTCGAGATCGAGGGAAGTAGATGCGTGGGTGAGGTTCGGCCATTCTAATGAGGGCGACGCCAGCGAGAGGTTGGGCATTCCTGTGGGAGACAGGCCAGCGTCTAGTCGCGCATTTCATCAAGGGACCGTTCATGGGGGACGTGCGGGCACGTTCGATGCCGCTGCACAAATAGAGGTCACGCCATCGCCGTGAGACGCCAGACCGCCGCCGGCAACGCATCGCCGTCACTTCGCCACCCGCTCATGTGTCGCCTGAAGGGTGAGCCGGAACGCTGTACGAGTGTGGGGCTCGAACAGACGGAGTGCCCGGACTTGGCTTGAGAGCCGGCCGCCGCTAAAGGACGCGTTCGTTGTCGCCGCATCAGGGCGGCGCTACCTCGCCGCCGCCGCCGCCGCCGCCGCCGCCGCCGCCGCCGCCGCCGCCGCCGCCAACGCCCGCAGGAACCCATCGTCCGACCCGATGAACGGGGAACACCAGCCGCGCGCCAGCCCCCGCGCCCCGTCTACATCGCCGCTGTTTTCCGCCGACCCGACTCACGGGCCGATGCCGCGCCTGGAGAGGCGGAATGCCAGGACAATGACCCAGAGGAGTCGGCCTTTAAGCTAAGTTAGTTGTAAGTTATGTTAAGATATTGTAACTAATTGTAGGAGGATTCACCCCTTTAATTAATTTCTTTAATTAAATTCAGCAAATCAGAAAGAGTATTTCAATGCCTAATGCATGAAAATGCCCAGTCACGCATGCGTCCTGCCGAACTTTCAGCCGGGCGTATGAGGCAACATATCGCCGACAGAAATCTAAAGGTGAGTCGGGCCACATCTGAGGTCCGACCCGCCGAGCTCGATGGGAGAGTGTGCGGGGTGTTACATTGCATTAAATTAGAATGTGGTACACTAATTTATTAATCAATAATTCGACCTTCTCTGACTTATGCTTGCCTCATCTAGGGCAATCCTGCCCCAACCCATTTGATAAAAATTACAAGTAACAGTAAATAAATGTCTCCGGAGAATTAATAAAGCTAATTGGTTTATTCCAATCACTACAATTCATAAATAATTACAAATTCAATCTCTCGAACAATAATCAAATATTTAACCATAAACTTTTTCTCCAATCTTTCAGCAACACCTTGTGCTAGAACATTCAAATTAGGAAAATCAAAACAAATTCGTTCACGCTATCCAAATACATTCACAATATCCAAATGATATGTTCCGCCCACCATGAACATTTAATTAACTCTCAAATTAAAATTATAAATAAAATTAACTGAATTATTAAAATTAAAATAAATTAGCTCATTTAATTCGTTACAACTCATGGATGAAGATTACCTGCCTTCCTGATGTGTGCGTGATCGTCCCAAAATGTTATGAATTATTATTTTGAAACTTCCTTTAAAACATAAATATTAAATAGGAAGAAAAAGGATTTTAAAAATGTAATCCTATTTTTTACATTATTTCCAACAACTTTGTTTTCTTAACCCGGGGGTGCTGGCAATAGATAAGTGAGATCCAAGTCACGGCAATTTTATGTTCCTAAAATATTGCGATGCATTAGTCGTCTGATGTTTTATGTATTCCTTCACTGTACAGTAGTGCTAAAAAACGCATCACTTATCTCACAGCTGTAACCCGCAATATAATCCTGAAAATACACCACTTGATTTGCAAAAATCAATGTATGAATGTAATGGAATTAGAAACATCATAGTATAATCCACATAAAACGTATAATTACCAATTTTTGAGAGATACTGAATTAAGAAAATACAGAATGCCCATTTTCTTTAGGTGATGCGGATTCTTTGAGCACTACTGTACTTTTATGAGAACGTCTGGCCTTCTATTTTTATTCTTTTGCTGAATGATTTCTCGTGAACATATTGAAATTTGATTGCTGTGCTGCGCGATGTATGTCAGATGTTACGAGCCCAGGCGTCAGTGAATTGTGAGCTCCGGGCCTAAGCGGTACGTATCATGACATTGGTTTCAGCCGTGTCTATGACAAGAGACTATTCAAAAAATGTAATCATCTGTCTTATGTAAGATCGACTGTTACAATTTCTTCCCAAAGAGAAAGAAGATGTACAGGAACAACGCCATCTACCCTTAGATGTTGATGGCGTTGGCAGGAGACGTCTGGCGGAAAATGAGAAAAATGCGAACCCTGCAAAATGGAAAAAAGAAAGACTTTCTAAATATTTTTGTAAAAAAATGTAAAATTTATGTTTGTTTAGATCACGCCAATATCATTTGTGCAAATTGTATTAAGTATTATTTAAGAAGATAATAAGACGTTTTATGATTTTGGCGTGTACTTTAGCGATTTTACCTTTCTCACCATAAGTATTCAGAGAAGGTTTGTACAGTGTAGGATTCATTAACATTTGCATTGGGAGACATGTACAAACTAAGTAAAATATATATTTAAAAAAATAGATTTTCAGATCATTCGCGTTCACAAAAAGATCTGAGAGATACATTGCGGGCACTGGTGTGAGTCTACCTATTGCGGGCACTCCCGGGTTAAATCGTTATTACTCAAATATCTTAGGAGAGATATCGATTTAACCCACTTTAAACTTGACACTTCAGTTCCATAATCATTCGGTTTGAGTCTCTGCCACCAAGCCACCGACAGCATCAATTACTAGTGAAGGTTTGTAATTGCATATATGAAAGACAATGCCTCGCCGAACTGTGTTAAGATTGTTCTCTCGTCTCAATTAACGTAGACACAGTTCCATTGCGCCCGTTTGACTAAACACGTATTTTGACATACTGGAGTAGATAGTTACATCAAAACTAATTGCAGCACGTCAATTTCTCCTGAACATTGAAATCATGAAAATCAATTTTGGCTATTAAATATGTGCCAGCGCTGGAGAATAAATAGAAGTTGCCTTTCGACTATCCTTTAGGGTTCTTCAAAACATTGAAGTTTGAAGAACGTCTAATGGATACAGATTTTGAATGGGCATTTCGTCCGCTTATCTGGGTTTCCTACGTCTTTGGTCATGTTCCTTTTAAATTTTCTATACATCACATTCAAAGAAATAATCGTTATCTTCTTTGGATATTTATTATCATTATTTTTTACACTTTTCTATTTATAAAAGCACTAATTGATATATTTCAACGCCAGTTAAACGTAAACCTGTTAACATTGACTAGATTCATTTTGTGGACATTTGCTTTTATTTCTACTGTGTGTCCGTTAGTTTCATTTCCTAGTGTCAAATTATATAAGTGGAATTTTGTGAGAAATATTAAATATATTGACACACATATTCTTCATGAATCTGCAGACAGTAACATCGGTATCCGAAAAAATATCTGTTGGCAACTTTTATTTTCTGTTGTTGATTTAATAATCGAAATATTGGTATTGTTCACAGGACGTAATGGAAACATTCTAGGCGGAATGTATGTTATAGTGACGTCTATTAATGAAATCATTTTAATCCTTCAGTACATTAATATTGTGGAGTTGATTCGTAACAGGTATAAATTGATAAACGACCAACTTATGGAACTGTGTGAAAGGAATGATCATTCAGTATGGAATGAGATCGTGAAAATCTCCGTGTGGCCAGTCAGGAAGGAAAAGAGTTCTCCAGACATGATTATTCGTGATCTTCAAGAAGCGCATTCACGCCTCGCAGACGTGTGCGACGACCTGGCTTCCATCTACGGGCTGCCGCTGCTACTTGGGATCTGCCGCAATTGGCTTAGTGCCGTGAGCACCCTCTACTTCACCGTGACCGTACGCGTTGGGTGAGTCACCTCAGAAATCGAAAACAGTTTGATCAAAAGGTACCCGTGTTTTCGCAACACGTTACAACATTATTTAAACAAAACACGGTCCTAAAATCTTCGTTCACAATCTGGTATTTTGTCAGATCCGAAATTCCATTACGCCAACGTACGTGAATTTTCATTGTTCAGAAATGAAGGTAGTGTAATTTTTAATATAGATGTCGCCGGAGCACAAGAAAAGTGTAATTTAAAAAATTGTCAATTAAGTAAAAAAGTAGACAACAGTTTATTTTTACTTGAAAAAAATGTATAAGGAGAGTTTACAAGACGGTCGATTTACATTATAATACAAATAGTTTGTCTTTGGCAATAAAAAAAACACCTTCGCTCGAAATAAATGCCTCTACTCTTCTTCATCATTATTATTTTTTAAATTTTTCTCCACTCCTTGTGCACCGACGAAATGTGACAGTAATGTGCGTAGGACGACCTTGATATGCGGAAAATATAAATTCGCTTCGTTTTTTTCATAAATTGTCTTTTTCATATTTTAGTTGTCAAAACGCCTTATTTTTAATTTCATTACAAATTCTAGTTTACATAAATTTTATAAAAATTTACCTTAACTCAATAAAGAACAATTCCTCTAACGTTTATTAGAATAAATGGCAAAAATTCCTTTCAAAGTTTCGAACATTTGAAAAAATTAAGAAACTTTTGATCCTATAGAGCAATGGATGAATTGAATTTCCCTGTGTATGTTTCACTTTTTGTAGCACTTCGCACATGCATCCCCGTCAAAATACTAATCGTATTACACACAATATATACAACCTTTCATCAGCACCCATGGGCCAGCCTATTCGTTCACCCCAGGCGATTTTGAAAGGTTTCTGCTCCCTTTCTTCCTAACCGAGTGGGAACCATCGAAAATCAGCATGTGGCTCAGCTCAAGTGGCAAGGGCCTCAAACGCTAACACTGTGACATTTATGAATGTTGTTCCCGCGTGGGGTGTGCACACACACATTCAGTACGCGTGCACACGGGTGAGGGGAGTCCTTTGTGATGTGCGAGAATTTCTTCTGATGCTTTAGAATTTCCCAAATCATGTCTTTCCGTGATTGTTAGTCCAGACTTCGAAGGCTGTCGCCGCGCCCGAAAACACTGTAAACGTACCCTTTTCCTTTCTTTGCACGGAATGCTATCACACCAAGCTTCGCGTCCAACGCTTATACTCCGAATTAAATAAAGTTACTTCTGACACCACTTCAACTGTGACGCCGTTTTCCAATCGAAAGCATCAATATCAAACATTTAAGACGTAACGAAGCTTCCGACCTCATACATCTGATTTTTTAGATATCACTCTATTAATATCGAAATAAAAAGCACTTTTTACACGGTACAGTTGTTCGGAAAATTCTCACAGAAACTGTTAAGAAATTTCAAGATCGCAATCTAGAGGTTTAAACAGCCAAAAGTGGTGTTTGCACGGTCTCTACATTTTCTGTACTATTTGCCATATACACCGTCAGGGGCTTTGTCGGCACACAAATAAATTTGCAAACTGCGCCGTCCAAGTACATTCATTTGCGACATTTTCTACGTGCGTTCTGACTACTTTTTTCAGTTTCAATGAAACATGGGAGATAAATTAAAAAGACCGTCATCGTTGTCGCTACAAGCATGGTTGTGGCTGCGAGGGCTCTAGAGAGTGCCTAGAAAAAATGCTCTCGATGGAGGAAGTCTTGGACGCAGAAGCGAGATTCATTAATCTCACATTTACCAGAGGGAGTGAAATAAGCTCCTCAAAGAAGTCGAGAACTCGAATCCACCATGCCAATACACAAAATATTACGAATCGCACCTAATCTAACCACCAAATTGAAAAGGATGGACAATTTCCACCGTAAACAAAGCAGTTCATGAATAAGTCTGCAGCTGCATGCAGTCATGCAGAAAGTTGCAGTCTGTACTGGACGCTTTCACAACGTCCAATCTCCACGAAAACTATACCGCGAGAAAGGGCCTTTGCAGGCGGATGTGTAGGGCGGCGACAGATCTCACATTCCAATGAAGGAGCAAAACTGACCCTTCCCGGGAAATATTTAGAGATTATTATAAGAAGAGACCGTTTTGACAGCTACTTCTTGGCCACTGCTAGCAATATAAAAGTGCACGTTTCGTCCATGCAATAATTTTGTCAATGCGTTTGTTTACAGTTAGTTCATTTGTTAATGGCTGCATCACTATTACTTTCAATGCTACGCATGACGTTCATTTGTTTCCCGACTTTGTCAGAGTGCGATCGAAGTCGCAACGCGGAGTAACTCCTCTATAGCACGCACCTCACATACGAAACTAATGACCGACGAGTTACACCGGAACTCTGTATACTCACTCACTCCTTTCCCTTCTCTCGCGGCATGCTATTGCACCCATCTTCCGCCTCGAAGGATTATACTCCGATTTTAATAGAGTGGTATGTGACAGATCATTAGCTAAGTGTAGCGCCTTGGGTGGCTCAGGGCAATCGTTGGAGGTACTGCAGTGTCACCGATCGGGAGGTCTTAGGGTTCGAGAGCCGACGGTTGCAGGATTCACAAATAAAGCTAGACAGCTATGTCGAATTCAACTGCTGTCTGGAGAGGCATTTTAGTGGCCGGCTGCTCTGATCGGTATTCTGTGGTTTCTTCGATCGCACCAGGCGAGTGCCGGAGCAGTACCTAACAAAGGGGTCACGGACCGCGCGAGATCTTTCCTTCTCCTTCCTTGTCCTATCCTCACCCCTTATTTGCGCAGACACTTACACTTATATGCACAACACTGTCACAAGCTGGGAGACAAGTCGGGCGCTTGCAGCATCTGGGGCGGTGCCCCGCTTGTGGGAGAAACCTAGTTGAGGAAATCTTTACAATTCTGATCTCGCCAGGCAGTGTCGGATCTTGGCATACAGCGGAGAAAAATCACAGCTACCCCCCTCCGCCATTAAAAGTCATGCACTAGTGACTTTAGCAGTTGACGTGCCCGGAATCATCAATCAATAGCCGTGTAATGGTTAACGAATCGGGAGCTTCAATACCAGATATTTAAGTGGTAGCGAAGCTCCCCTCTGGACCCGCGTCCTACAGTTGATCTGTCAAGTCTATTAATCTGCCTTGTGCAGTGTCATTCAAGCAAATTGCTGCAACTGCTACTAAGATACTATTACCAGTAATAATAATAATAATAATAATAACAACAACAACAATAACAACTCCACCTAGGGAGTACACGACCTTGCAGTTGGTGGTGAAGCTTGAGTACACCCATGAGCCTGAGAGCTATGTCAGTGGTAGCCTAGCTACTGGTAGGGCCTCCCTTGCTGAATAGGTTCAAGGTGAGGGGTCCGTCGAAGAAGTACTCCATTTTGAGGAGAGTGGGAAGTAAGTAGAGAGGGAAGGGTCATGAACCTTTGGACTTCCTGTTATCGGCCCAAGGAGGGTACAGGAGAGAAACTGGGTTGGCACACCAGGCCACTGATTAGAGTGGAGGCCCGAACCTTGCATTAGCCAGCGAAGGAGGCTGCCTTCAGCAGTCAGTGAAAATCCCGTAGGGTTTAGTAATGCCGTCTGGCGTTCGGAGGGATCCCTTGCTGGGCCCTGCGGGGGGATGCCCCGAGGCCACTGTGGGTCGCAGTAACGGATCGCAGGAAACAACCCAAAGGTTAAGTGTGATCTGTGAACTCGAATTTGCTACCTGCGAATCTTCACTTGAAACCAATGAGCAAAATGGATAGAACAAGCAATGAAATGAACCTTAACGTGCCTTTTTCTACCAATGTCCCATACCTGCTCAGAAACCGAGCTAATGTCACCTTGTCGACATCTGGCCATCCCACGGATGTTAGTCCCAGGGACCCAGAGCCGGCAATAGTTCGAAGCCATCGTCAGAGATGGACATGGGATGAATTAAAGGAGGTGATGTGGTGCTTCTACTATGCAAAAGCGAAAAATGGGGGCTCAGAAATAGAAATCTTTAAGATATGGAGAGAGCCGAACCCAGATATGACACCTATCATAGACTCAAAGAAGCTTGCCAGTCAACGACGATACATACTCAGCAGTGGAAAATTCACAGCAGAACAACTTGCAGACATCCAGAGAAACGCGGAGTATGTTCTTCGATCAAACTATCCACATGACGAACATTTAGAACCATCTAATATCCCTGAAAACGATGGTCCCCTTCAAGGTTCATCTCTTCTAAATTAATCATCCGTCAGTGGTGAAAATACATCTGGTCATGAGTCACACGATAAAGACATGATGCGGGACCTCCTCCGACGCGAGATAGAACGAATTCGTCTACTTCCATTCGAATCTCGTGCACCGTTGAGGAAAATTTCCGAAAATGCTAAAGCTAAGAGAGTGATTGAAACAGCGAATTCTGTCTTAAATGAGGTTGTACAGACCTCAAGTAGAGATCTAGATATTACTGAAATCAATCACATCGTGTATGCAACTGGATATCTAGTATCTCAGATAATCTTGGGGCCAGCCAAGAACACCGATGGCCGGCAGCCAGACAGAGCAAAAAGCTCCGTACCTCCATGGATGAAAAGAATTATGAAATGGATAGCCGACACATGGCGTGAAATATCACTCCTAGATGAGGCATCTTCTAAGTCAAACCACACATATAAAGTTCAACAAAAAATACTCCACGTTGAACAAAATTACCTAATTGACAATGACATAATAAGGCTAATGGTAGCTGAAAGCTAAAAGAGAAAATCCAAGCATGGGCTCAACGAATAAGACGGTACTAACGTAGAGAAGATTTCCGTGTACAGAACCGGTTGTTTGAAACAGACGCGAAGAGATTCTATCGCAGTCTGTGTGAAAAAACCGAATGGAAATGCTGTCCCTCCTTCAAATGATGACGTCGAAACATTTTGGTCAGGAATCTGGGAAGAAACCAGATCCTACAACAAAGACGCATCGTGGCTCCAATCTAAAGTTGATGTTGCCAATGGACTTGTGGAAACAGTGGAACATGTTCAAGGATTCTCGAAAGAGGACCTATGCCAAACAATTAAGAACATGGGAAACTGGAAATCCCCTGGGGTTGATATGATCCAGATTTATTGGATTAAGAAATTAACAGCATTACATTTTCATCTAGCAAAGGCAGTTAATAACATCTTAGAAAACCCTAAGGAACTCCCCGAATGGCTCACTCGCGGCATCACGTATTTGCTACCCAAAGCAGAAGACAGCTCCTTGGCGAAGAACTACAGGCCAATTACTTGCCTGCCAGTAATGTACAAACTTATAACTACAGCCATAGCTGACAAAATGTATAGGCACCTTAAGAAGAACCATCTGTTGCCAGTCGAACAGAAAGGATGTCGTAAAGGTTCCTATGGCGGTAAGGAAATCTTGCTTCTGAATAAAATAATTTTGAATGATGTAAAAAAAACGAAAACGAAATTTAAGCATGGCTTGGATTGACTACCAGAAGGCCTTTGACAGTGTACTACACGATTGGATTTTGAAGACTCTGGAGATCTATCGATTTCATCCTAGACTTGTTGAGTTTTGCAAGGCTAGTATGAAGTCGTGGAGCACCAGGTTACTAATCCATAGCGGAAACGAAGTAGTAGAAACAAGAAGTATTCAGATTAACAGGAGAATTTTTCAAGGAGATTCACTATCCCCTCTGCTGTTTTGTATTAGTTTGATGCCTCTAGCGAGACAGCTGTCGCACACTGACTTTGGTTTTAAGCTCCATGGTGATGAAAGGCCTGTATCACATTTATTTTACATGGATGATCTGAAAGTGTTTGCTAAAAATGAAGCAATTCTCTCCCAAATGCTGTCTTTCATCAATGATTTTAGCAATGACATCTACATGAAGTTTGGTCTTGACAAGTGTGCAAAAGTCAACTTAAAAAGAGGCAAAATGACCACGTCAGAGAACATTGAAGTTGATAGACACACTGTGATTCAAGATCTTGAGCCAAGTAAAACTTAAAAATATCTGGGCATTGAAGAATGTGAGACAATCTCGAACGACAGAATGAAAGAGAGAATTCGCAAGGAGTATTACAAAAGAGTGAGACTTGTCCTGCAGTCCACTCTGAACTCAAGAATAAAATATCAGCAATAGGTAGTTTGGCGGTGCCTGTAGCCGAATACAGTTTCGGACTAGTGGACTGGACTAAGCAAGAAATTCGCACCATGGATCGAAAAAACCAGAAAACTGCTAACAATGCATCGTGTTTCCCACCCTCGAACTGATATACATAGACTTAATGTGTCACGTAAGGAAGGAGGAAAAGGCCTCAGACAAATTGAAGCCTCCTGGCACAATGCAATAACTGGGATGGGAAAGTATGTAGTCAGCCATCAAGATGACCCACCAATGAGGGAGGTCATGAAATCTGACCGAAGAATGGGAAACAGAGGCATTGTAAGTGTAGCAAAAAGCATTGCAAACAAGACTATGCAAGACATCCAGAATGACAGAGACACTGAACTTCTGATGCTACTTAACATGAAGTGTGAGACACAAAAAATGTTAAAGAAATCGTGGAGAGACAAACCACCCCACGGACAATACCTAAAAAGAATGGACAAGGTGCAGATCAATAAAGATCAATCATTTATGTGGCTTAAAAGGGGAAGAATGAAGCCAGAATCGGAAGCACTTGTAATAGCTGCCCAAGATCAGGCCTTGAGAACACGGCATTATGATAAAGCGGTTCTCAAAATTTCCCAAGATGATAAATGCCGCATTTGTCTGGAACACGTAGAAACCATCGATCATATTGTCTCAGCTTGTCCAATCCTAGCAAAGACCGAATACTCGAAAAGACACGACAGGGTGTGTAGCTACCTCCACTGGCAGATCTGTACCGCCCTCGAAGTTCCGAACACATGCCCCAAGTGGTACGAACACTCATCAAAAGCGGTGACGTCTGTTGGATTGTGTACGATATTGTACGACCAATAAATTCAAACTGATCGCACGATAGCGGCAAACAAACCGGATATAGTCATGCGGGATTTGGAGAACAAATCATGTTTAGTTGTCGATGTTGCTGTACCGTGCGATCAAAACGTCGTTACCAAGGAGGCAGAGAAACGTCTTAAATACAAGAGTTTGGAAATCGAGATCAGTCGAATATGCACAGGTCGTCCCGATAGTTATAGGAGCTCTGGGATTTGTTGCGCAAAATTTGAGTAAGAACTTGTCTAAACTCCCAGGTATCAAAGGACTGGAATGTGAAAGAAATAGCTTTATTTGGAACAGCCCACATTTTGCGCAAAGTATTGTAGAGGCACCGACACTCCCTAGATCTACTCCTTAGGTAGCTGGTTGCAACCTGGAGTAGATTTTATATTCAGCCAACTCATAACATCTTTAGTCGTGATGTAGTGGAATAATAATAATAATAATAATAATAATAATAATAATAATAATAATAATAATAATAATAATGATAATGATAAATGTGAAAGCGTATGGACGAGCGTTGTGGGTTGCGTGGGCGCAGGCGCGGGGCGCCGCTGGGGCTGCGCGCGGCGGGCGGCGCGTTCCTGGCGGCGCGCCACCTGTCGGCGGTGGCGCTGCCGTGCTGGCGCTGCGCGGCGGCGGCGGACGAGGCCGGGCGCGCGCGCGCCGCGCTGCTGCGCCGCCTCATGCGCCCCCGCGCCCCAGAGCGCGACGCGGACGCCGCCTTCGCCGCGCGCCTCGCCGCCCTCCTGCAGCAGCTGCGCGTGGCCGCGCCGCGCTTCACCGCCGCGGGCCTCTGCCGCCTCGACCGCCCCTTCCTCTTCGGCTTCGTCGGCTCCGTTGTCGGCTACTTCGTCGTGCTGCAGCAGCTCGCCTGAGGGCGGTTCCACGCATTCGGCATTCGCCGAGTAGCGAGCTACCGCTCGCCCTATCCCGACCAGCTGATGTGTTCGGCAAATGTTCGCTTCCTTTGATGTGACCAAAAGACCGACACGCGGTGGCTAGGGCGAGCGTCGAATGTTCGTCACTCGGCAAATAGTGGGCAACTCATCCACACTACTAGAGTCGGAGAGCGGTTCTTTGCTATTCGCCGAATAACGAATCTGTGGAGCCGCCTTAACACGCGCTTTCAACGTGCAAGCACACGGCTGGCGTTGATTGGCACGGAGCAGTGATGTCAAGGACGAAGCCACCAACGGGAGTTCATGGCAAGGGTAGCAAGTTAAAATCACTCCTCCATGCTGTTGTCCACCTCGCCACAAGAGAGCACTAGTAGTTGTCAAAGTCGCCCCGAACAGTTTTACGCTTTACACATGAAATATTATTAGGCGGTTTATAGAAATAAATTTAACATCGTTTGTTGTTATTTTTATTTACATATTTACTTTTATTTATATTTTTGCTTTTACGCCATCGCTATAGGAAAACGGCGGGGTTGACTTTGATAGTTTCGGTTCTCGACGCTATTTGCGCTGATAAGCTCGTGGCTTACCACGGTGCCACGAAGCGTGCGACTGCCACCAGTAGGGGACCGTGGCATCACTGGTATAGAGGAATTACTCCAAGAAAGGACCATTTTGATTGGTGGGCAAACAAATGAACTCAGGGCGATGACATTGCAAGTGTTGGTGATGAAGCCATTTACACATGAGGTTACACCTGAGGTAACATTATTTCGTGTAATAATACATTGCTATCTGACATATAAGCATTAAAATAATACAAATACGAAGAAAGGTACATACCGTGCTATTCAGATAACAGGAAATGATGATACGACTTAATATCCCCAACTTCTGCAATTTTTTCATGTAAGACAATGGAAGACATATCTATGCATTAAATGTATTCTTCAAGGTTTCGTTTGTATTTTATTATTATTGATAAAAGTTGAAAATTAGAAGAAGCAAATTTTGAAATAATATAAAACTAATTAAATAATTATTATTCAAGTAACAGGAAGTCGTGATTTATTTTTCTTTTGGGCTGAATCTGTATATACGATCTCGCATTTTACTTGGTATTGCCGAATAATGTTTGTTTTCTCAGAAGTGTAAGTAAGGTGTAAGGTTTATGTATTGTGGATGTACAGTTCATTTAAGAAATTCTTATTTCTAGATATCAGGTTGTTGCAAGTGAAACATAATGTAGATCGAAAATATAGATTATCAACATCTAATACTCGTAAGTTGCTTTAATTCTTATGCTATTTTCGTTAAAAAAATCGTGCAATGTGCACCTTCATAGAGTAAAGCTATCTAAATATTAAAAGAATAACAGCTTCAGATCAGGATGAATTACACCGACGGAAAAATGTGATAATTATTAGATGAGAGACAGTTGAGATTGGCTCAAATTTGAAAGAATTGTTTCTTATCATTAAGCACTTAGTACGTGAGTAAAACACTGTAAATTTGTGAACCAAAAAAGAGATTGATCTTAAAATGATGGAATATGGGCTAAGATTCATATGGTATAACTTGTATCTAAATATTTACCTATGGATGGACTAAAAATGTTCAAAATGTAGAGTAAAGTAAGTACCAGGAATGGAATGGAAAATTAAAATAATGAAGATAATGTATTTATCCAATGTTTAAGTTATACAAATAAATGGAACAGTCAAATAACTTAGTTTTAATATAGGTTTTAGACCAAAATGTATTAGTGTGTTGAAATTGACCATATATTATTGTGTTTATGAACTATGTGTTTCTACTTTCTTTTCTGTTTACTCATTTACAAAACAGTTTGTTAGAAAGGATACTTATTTTAAATGTTCAAATGTGAAACTTCACATCTTAGTATTCTGTAGTTCAATCTAAAAAGTAAGTAGAATAATGAAGTCTTTGAAAATAACTCTCCGCTGCACGAAAGAAGATGGCATTCAATACAAAAATTTGAGATGAAAACTACATGCCGAAGGAATTCCATTCATTAACGCCCTTTTCTCACGTGGCGAGGCTCAGGCCATCAGGTTTGCTATTCCCCTTGCCCATGCACATTTCGATACGTTCCTTTCACCGTCAAGCAGCTAAAGAATCATTTGAATGTCGATGAGACTTATTTTGGTCTTGAGGGTATTTTACATGCAGTAAATCTACAACATGGAGCAGCCAGATTTACATCCTTTTGCAAAAGAAGGCGTACGAAGGATTTTTTTCGACCTTAAAATAATAAAATGTGTATCATACTACTTCAAAAAGTCTGATTCAAAAATATATGACAGAATTTTAATCGTAAAAATATAATTACATACAAGTCCTAGCTCTAGATATGAGTAATTTATGTAAATGTTTGGAGTACCGATATTTATTTACATTGAAACTAATAGTAATTAACTGAAGCAATTTTGATGGATGCTTGATAGTCCTCCTGATATTAATGAGTGATTTCATTTACGAGATACTAGCTGAATGTGGCGTCGCCGACGCTTTCAACTATCTTCGGTTATTTTCTTTTTCTTTTTTTCTTCGGTTTAGAGTCCCCTTTGTTCAGTTTAGATGTTCTGTCAGCGTTGCAAACTAACCACTTATATTTTACCACTCACAGTTCTGGTTTTCTTCTAATTCACTTATTATTCTTTAAATTCAATGTTTCAAGGCAATTTACAAATTAACTTCAAAAATACCTATCCTCCTGAGACCCAGTGTCCTTTTAAAAGTACATAACTTTTAAAAATTCCTGGTTACGACTAGAATTAATTTTCTGCTGCACATTTTATTTTGGAGATAGGTACACATGTCTCTTACGCGCGGGAACATACCCCAAAGCTTTACCGCAGTTGTGAGGGCACCAGTCCGCAGTTCACAATGGCATGGCGTAATGACAACAATTAAACCTGCCGTTATAAACCAAATAAGAAGTCATTTTATTATTGAAATCACTTAGTTTTTTTTATTTTTACGTAGCCAATAGATTAATCTAAGTGTGTAAACGTTCAAATTTGCGATTCCGTTCATGTACATTTCACTGAATGGTAGAAAATTTGCGTGTCCTTTTAAAAGTACATTGGGTCTCTATTACATACCTTGTGACAAAGGCAATGTTCTTTTAGAAGGTCCTTGGGTCTCAGTGCGATAAATTGGTTTCGATATTAGCTACTTGAATATATTTTTTGGATATTGTAGAGTAGACTTTGAGGTTATGATAATATATTAGTTGATTGATATTACTTATTTCATAAATTTCAGAGCTGAATGAATTGGAAATTTTGAATATTCTCGATGATTCCGATGTTGATGGTCTAAGTGGTGATGACGATGACGATGAAACTTTTGACATACAAAACTATGAAGACAAAAATTATTCTGATTCTGATACATATGTTTCAGAAACTGATGAAAAGTCTGAATTGAATTCAGAAATATGTGATATAGCTCCAAGTCCAATATTAGATGACTCCCCCACTTCCACAACGAGAACGAATTGTTGGGATACCCACGGAAGAGGTCGTAGAAATGCCCCCAAAACGAGGTCAGAACTCTTTTGTTCCTGATCGTGTAATCGGAAAACATGTCAAAAACAGTTGGAAATAGAACCGGATTGGGAAGAGAAATGTTTTGGTAAAAATAAGGCCTCATTGATGCAGCCTTCGTATATTATTCCATTCCCTCGAATTTTATGATTGATTTCTCATAGGGCTGAAAATTTACCCACAATAATTGGGGAAATTCAAAAAAGGTGTAGAAATGAAAAATGCAGCATGAAAACGACTGTTAATTTGGCATTTCTCACTGCTCAGAGAAATTGTTATGCTGATTTTCACACAGCCTGAATGTTATTATATTATTAAATTGTTAGTGTCACAGCGCATTACATATTGTTTTATTTGAATTAATGATTCCAGTATGACAAATAAATAGAGTTTAGGCTATTTATTATTCTTAAGATTCCTTAAAATCACCTAATAACAAGTTAAATGAATCCTGTTCCTTATGTTCTTGTTATGCAATTAAGACCCAATGTCCTTTTAAAAGGACATAACGTACAGCTCAAAATATTAGATGTAAATTTTTTTCTTATTTTTTCGGTATTATTTGTGATTCATTAATTGTAGAAATTACTATATAATTTCAATACTGTGAAAAAAATATTCCTGGGTCTCAGGAGGCTATGAAATACTTCGAATCTCACAAATTCATAACACGCGCGATTTTAATTTTATATTGCTCATTTGTCGACAATTTGGGTGCCATACTTATAGAAGAAATTATGGTGATGTAGACTGAAAATACCCATGGGTTATAGTGCTGGGCAGCTAACGTAACTACTTTTGAAAAATGTCACTTACTTCCGTATTATACGGAACTACAACGTCATTATACTTCCATAGATTCGGCCAATATTCAAGACAATAATTTTGGAACTACGCGTTTATTATTTTTATTATTTTCCAATTGTTTTCATCACTAATCACAGTGGAGTTAGTTGAGATAGTGGTAGTGGTAAAGGTTAATTTTCCTTTTAATACCTTTTGATTAAAATCAATTTTATTTATTTTTTTCTTAATCCAATTTATTAATAATTGAAAATTAATGGATAGGCCAACCACATTTAGGCCCATTCTAAGAATTTTGTCTTTAACGTTAAAGCTAATTCGCTCAAAACAGCTCAAACAGAACTCGTCCACGAGCCCCACGAAGCAAACCGGCATAGGTAACTGTGTCATCTATGTTCTTAATTCCATATACCTCGGTGGCTGAAATTCATCACGGACTTGAGAGGTGTTGCTCCACGTGTCGGTGTTGGGAATCATTTGCAACACATTAGGGAGATTATGGGACAGATGGGATAATACAAAGGA
This sequence comes from Acheta domesticus, assembly GCA_031308135.1. NCBI lineage: Eukaryota > Metazoa > Arthropoda > Insecta > Orthoptera > Gryllidae > Acheta > Acheta domesticus. The sequence continues at coordinate 114,759,038 of JAHLJT010009419.1, read as the reverse complement.
GAAGTTCGGCTCGTATCGCACGCCAGGACCAGTTGTTGCGGCTGAAACCGAACTCCATTGATGATGTCAGCTCTCGGTCGCTCGCTGAGGCCTCCCTTCGTCTGTCAGCGCTTGCAGATAAGACGTTCATTCAAAGATAGCCCACTCGCATGAAGTGATTTCTTTTTAAATTTAATGTGTCAAGGGACGTTGGCCGAAAATTTCCGGTTGTTATGCAACACTGCAAAAATGCCACGAACCGCCACTGTTTACTTGTTCATTTATACCCTAAGATCGCAGCGCTAAATCACGCAAAAGCACTTTTTTGTAAATGTCTTAGAATCTTATATAATATTTTCTCTTCGCACGCACACGAGGAGTTTACTCAAATAATATGTAGGGATTCTTGAAATAGTTTTAAAATGTATTCTCACAAAACATTGTACGTGAAATTAAAAGCCAAACATGGGTAATATTTTAAATTTATCATGAAGTAAACATAAATGCGCACTTTTATTATTATCAAAGAGAAGTTTACGAATCATAGACACTCTGATCCAACGCAAATAACATTAACTTCAGAGAAAAAAATAAAATGAATCGTAAATTGCACAATAAGTACCTGTAACTATTTCACTAGATTAGAATATCCTAAAATAATTCATTAAAAATCAAAATAATTGGTCGACTTTCGTTTTCTACGACTGGATTTCCCCGTGAATTTAAATGTCTACTGTGCGAGAAACAGTTACCGAGCAGGCTTAAAGATGGCCCATGGGGAACCCCGACTTTGTGGAAATCCGCGACACTGTCGCGAAACGCCCGGGGCGCAATGTTGCGAGCAAGGCGCCGGCCGGAACATCTTCCCTGGCGAGGAGCAGAAGAGCAGAGGCACGGGCTCTGAGCTTAGAGCCCTGCGGCGCCGGCCCCGGCGCGGGCGCTGGCGCGGGAGCGCGGCGGCGGGAAGGCTGCAGTTAAAGGGAGAGAGTACGATACAGCCTCGCTAGCTGAAGCTGTGAATCCGTCTTATTCAGCAAATACACATGGTCTGTTTGAGCGTTTCGTATGAGTGTTCGTGCCACGAGCACTTAACCCGAGCAATGCGCAGTTTCTGCGGCTGCTCCGCTGGTGGGACATACCCGATTGGGGAAAGCCCCGCTATCCGACGGTATGTCAGCGCCGGATATCACTATCTAACGGGGGAAGATCACTGCCATCTCCCAAGAGAAAACTGCACTACGCTTACGTAATTAATGATCTTAGCATTTGGCGCCCCCGGAATCACTAATCAAATATATACTAGTAAAATTGTTTACAATCACATGGGACACAAAAACACGAGTACCATTGGAATGATTGCTCCCAAATTTGTCACGAATACTTTTGGTTAATGAAGAATCAAAATTTTATATTTGCGAGTCAAAATATTACCCCCAAATGTGTTTTCTTATCAGAAAAAATATTTTGGAATGTATAAGCGACCCACCAATGACATTATCAAAATCAAAATATGACAGGAATGATCAGATATCAGAGAACTGTAACTGCATGCATGTTGTCCTGGGCCATTCAGTAGGATTTTATCGTGTTTAAGAAGAATTAATTAATGAAAAAAATTACTAAAAATAATATTGAAACAATCACTGAAAATAAATATTACCTCTGGTTGGTGTTTTTTTTTTAAATTTTACATTGTCTAATCTAAACCTGCTCATATCTCTGCCATGTTTTCTTCATATACACACACACATACTATTTTTATGATTCATAGTGGTCAGTTAGAAATAATTTATTTGAACAATAAAAAGGTATACGTACACGTTTTTGTTCTGTTTACGTATGAAATGGTTCTTGGTTTATAGTTGTAATAAAGTAAGGGTGATTCAGATTCTTCTGAAGACGTAGTATTCTGATGACGGTTGCACGAGCGAATGTGAAACATTATGCATGTTTCGGTTTTTCTAGAGCTTATAACAAAATCATGAATGTAAGTTACGTTTTGCTTGACATTTGTTAATTGTTTTAGATGCGATGTAAGTGAAGCTAATCGATATTTGCGATAAAGGTGGAAAAAAATAAAATTTCTAATAGATGAATATGATAAATGAGTACTCCGACAACGCGTGGTACTTCATTTTTATATTAAATAAAAATATATATTCAATAAAAATTGCACATGTGAATATACTTTATTTATTTTAACCTAAATACATGAAAAAAGTGCAGTTATTGCAGTGAGTGTGAAGCACCTTCACGCAAATGCAACGACATTTTCGCCAGCTACCTAAAAGATGAGTGAAGTAATGATTAATATAATTTCCTGTCAATGCCGAGTTTCTTAAGCTAATAAATGAAGAATGCTAATGCATGCCATGAGGAATGCTAAGATGAAAACTCTGAAATAATCCATTCCTCACTATCAATAATTTATTGTGTATTGTAAAGAAACGTTCATTGACTTATAAATAAATCATCTCATATTTTGAAACACAAAGACTTGAAATGAACCTTCAAAGTGGCAGTTCACAGATGAACGTCAAGGGGAGTTCGCAGGAAACTGCCATGAAGCCGAGGTTCGAAAACATAGCTCCGCAATGCTCTTCGTCAGAAGGTGCCGTAGCCCAGACGTTGTAACTTCCATCCACTGTATCTGATAGATCCTCGCCTGACAACAGAATTGTGCATGCCATTAAATGTGTATATTAATTAGGAAATTGATTAAGAATACGTCTATACAAGCGTTGTCTTCCTTGCATTCAATACAACTCCATTTGTTCTCACATTGTATCAATTTGTTTTTGAAGAAATTTTACACAGATAACCTTTGATTTTTTAATGTTTTAGTCATATCTATATCTATACATATTCAAAATAAAGTTTTATTTCTAAACGGAAATGTAGCAGTTCATCTTCGTTAAAATAAATACGTCTCTATAAAATAAATACGAAACTATATCGTAATTTCTTACTCCCCCGAGGTTTTATTGTAAAGTTTGATAAACTGAAGCAGGAACTTGGAAATGTTTGCTTAGTTTTCGTTGCGCGCAATTAGGTTTCGTACTTCCTGTGACGGGAGTGGTCGGCAGCAATCGATCTGGAACTATGCGCCGTAAGTCTGCGCCGCGCACACGCCCCAGCAATCGCACGCTTCGGAACTCGAGATCTGCGAAGGCATAGGGATTAAATATCCCTGGCCACGACGTGCGCTAGGTATGTACAACGTTGGTCATTAGGGACAAACAGGAGGAGCTGACTTGTAAAGGCACAGTCAGGTGCAACTAAATGCACCTGACTGTGCCTTTACAAGTAAAATAAACCAAAAATACTCATATATTACAAAGAACCTACGAAATAATTCAAAATTTTTTGTAAAAACAAATAAATGAGGAATGGATGTAATAAAAATACGTCCTACAAAGGAGGACAACTCTAAAGAGGCCGACCTGGATAGCCAGGGTCCCTAAAGCTAGAGGGCTGCCTCGGTTCGAAAGGTCGCGGGATCGAATTCCCCCCCGGCAAGGATGTTTGTGAGTGTTCATGTTGTCCTGATGAGTTCCCCTTACAGTTTCCTCATTGTTAAAAACCACAGTCATCACCATTGTTAAAAATCACATATGACCAAGCAGTTAAAAAGTAACCTTAATTTTTTTTTTTAAATCCTGAAGAGATAAGGCAGAGCACCTTGTCCCATAGCAGTGAAATGGAAAATGTCCGTACGAAAGCGCACATACGTGCGATGCCTGGAAACACAATGAACTCAATCTGCGATAAACACACTGCAGGCGTGCACTGTATCTAAACAACCATAAAAAGTATCTGAACTAATTTGATTTCATGGTGGCAACAATAGCAAACGGGCAAAAATTTCACTTTGTCTCAGGGTCTCCCTAAAATCGCTTCGCCGACCGTAGAGAACAGCGAGCTACATTTTGATAATATACTATTGATTAAGGAAATTTTGAAAGGGGAAAAAAACTTAAATTTAGTATTTAAAAATGTGTTCTGTTACTCAATGTAATGACTGGTTTATTAGTATGGAAGTTTTTTCTTCACTCATCTTTGACCTGTTAACACTACTATTCAATTTTTATTGATAAAATTCAAATATTTTGTTGTTCTTCATAGAAACATGTGGTGCAAGCATATTTAAAGCGAGTCTCATGATTCAGGAAGAATTATCATTCACAGATGGTGAAAAACGTTTACTACTCGTAAGTATGACGAATAATGAGAAAATAGTACATATATACATGCATACATATATACATACATATACTTGCAGGTTTCGTAATTGGTAAATATTTTAGAGCCGTAGAGCTTGTAAAAAGGATTTTAATCATAACTTACAAGGGATAAGAATTACAAAATGTGAAATCCGAATAGGAGGAAATAAATTAACCCAGGAGTGGTAACGCGGGGGTCTGTGGGACCCCCAGGATACTTTCTTCCCCCTTGTTGTATTTCCCATGTTGGCTACCCTGACCATTGCTTTAGTACCTTTCTCTTTTTGTATCATGATCTTTAGTGTGCTCTCAGCTTGCCAGTTTAGTGAGTTTTATCCGTGTAGCAAGCTATTGTTTTGTTTGGGGTTCCCAGAGACCCCGCGTTACCTTCTACGTTAGCAAAGGTGTCTTCAAACTCGTACATTCTATTAGTTTGGTAACGTATTGCATATTGTATTTTTACGTTAGGATTCCCCTGAAAAATTAATACTGAAGTACTACGAACATTTTAGGTCACTTTATATGTTAAGAAAGGAGTGAAAGAATACGCCAACTTTTGCTGAAAACGGGAACAGATATATCGTTACTCACCGCCCTGGAATTAGCAGTCTGCACGCAATTCCAAAAGACTAGGATAATGTTTTCTTTGTTTATTGATTTGGATATGATTGGGAGATTGAAAGAATCCACCAACATCAAACATGAAATGGATTTAGAGAGGAATAAAAATGATCGCAGCATGTATGACTGACAAAGAGGAAATGAAGGCAGTAATTGTGCTACGTATTTTGGCAGGGTCTGTGAAATCAGGGCACCAAAATCTTGTGGAATGTGAATAATATGGGTATTGAAATTTTCCATTGTACTTTGAATTTGAAAAGATTTAAATTTTTGCTACAAAACATGGGCTTGGATGTGACGACACGCGCAGACCGGTAAAAAAATTAACTACAAATATTAGATGCTTTCCTGATGAATTTTCAGAGTTGTTTAGGAACTAAATTCTTAATAAATTGTTTAATTGCATGCAAAACATTGTTAATAATAAATGAAGAATATTATATTAATTTATTTTTTAATAATTTAGCATCTACCATGAAAAGAGTGTGGGGGTCTCGAGACATCCCACGTTACCACTTTTGTTTCAAAAAGTCACGTTACCACTGCAGGATTAAAGAAAGGAATTAAGATACAAATGTTTCATGCGGAAAAGTGATAATACGGATAAGGAAAACTACTGATAACGATTAATAAAATTATAACCCGCAAGAAAACCCAAAAAGTTATATGTGCTATGAATAAACATAGAACACATACAATTTAAGCTTCTCTCCATAGGATTACCATACAACATAACATCTAAAAAATACAATATTATTTTAATAAGTTACATGTTTCATTATATGTTAGCAATGAAATCACACAAGAGTGTATTTAGTATTTATTTTAATAGAAATTAGCAAGAGACGAGTAGTACATGACAGGAGCTCCCGCGTCACAAAGGCAGCTCGCAGATAAATGGCATTTCGCTATCACAAGGTACCGCCCTAAAGCCAGTATTTGAAAACATAGCTCCGCAATGTTCTTCGTTGGTAGGTTCAGTAGCCCATGTATTGTATCCTGTCTCAGACAGCTCCTCGCCTGCCAACAAAAAACACACTTTTTGTAAGAATTGAGAATTCATTCTGGAAATCTCTCTTTCATTTGTGATGAACAGATATTTTTAATCACAATCTTTATTTCAAACTTACAATATTTAATACAATTAAAAATGATTAAGAATCAAGCATAAACTAATGAAATATTTGTTTCATTACAATTTGAAATTTTGTGTCCCCTTTGAGAAGATTCAGAAATTCAATGTTTAAGTATAGTACAAGAGGAAAAGAACACGATTAATATCACTGTTAATATTTTTTTGTTATTGTATTTGTCCCGATGAGACCTCTATTTTTAATACAACTTCAATATGTGAACTTCGAAAAATAATAGAGTTCAATATTGTGAAACAAATAAAGTGACTGACCGGCTGGTTTTTCTACCTCCAGGTATTTATCTTGAACAGGACAAATTTTAAGCCAGTGTTTGCCAACTCAATGCTCTGAGACACCATAGAAATCTGCTCACCTGCTCCGAACCGAGCCGTGGAGCAAAGAAAGTACGCGACGCGGTGGCGTGCGCACAGCGTTCCAATGATGGGGTGATGGGTTCCAATGAAGTGGGGGAAAAGATTTGCTTCAATAATTACTTTTTTAAATGGTAATTATTACTTACAGTGTGTATTATTCAATAAGATTATTATAAATTAAAATATAAAATAGATTATTACATGACTCAAAGCGATATTCGATTCTGTTCATCATAAACAGTTATGTAATTTCACTTCCATTTTTTAAATATTTTTGGAGAAGACAGTTTTAACATTTTAGGACAATATTTTATACAATGTAATATAATATCACAAATTTAGTTCGTCCTCAGACAATAATGTTAACATATAGATATCCAAGAGAGATCACGTGAGATAATTTGGACCACGGGCTTGATTATTTCATGTAGAGTTATGTTTGAGAAAGGTGTAAGTCCTCGAGATTTTCAGTGCCTTTTCTATAATCTTCTATCTGCAAAATCCTTTACTCATCACATGATTGCAGGCTATCTCTCAATTCTCAGAAATTGTTGTCATTTCTCGGGTTTCTCTGAGTTGCAAAGCTACGTATTGCTTCCATATGTTGCACTTTTTAACATACTGCATTTCTTTGGAACCCACTAACCTTTCGCTTTGTTCTAGTACCTACAAAAAGAAAGATTTATTCCCAAATCTAAATAAAATTGATGGACCTAGATGTCTCTCTTTCATGTTGCCTAAAACACCAGCAATGGCCCACTGCCAACGCTTTCGTCACCAGCGACCGTAGTTGTCGATGCCTCCCTCTCCCTTTACTCGCACTATTTCTCTGAGCTCTTTCTCAAGAACGGGAGGGAGCGCTCCGACTTCTCCAGTTAGCAGTTGGACTTTTCAAGTTCTCGCGACTTGATTGGTCTCCCGACATGATTGGTCTCCCGACATGATTGGTCTCCCGACATGATTGGTCTCCCGACATGATTGGTCTCCCGACATGATTGGTCTCCCGACATGATTGGTCTCCCGATATGATTGGTCTCCCGACATGATTGGTCTCCCGACATGATTGGTCTCCCGACATGATTGGTCTCCCGACATGATTGGTCTCCCGACATGATTGGTCTCCCGACATGATTGGTCTCCCGACATAATTGATCTCTCGACGTGATTGGTCTCTCGACGTGATTGGTCTCCCGACATGTGTGGTGGGGTAGAGGCACATAAGTAGAAGAGTGTAAGGAGAGAGGATAGGAGGAATATGAAAGAAAAATAGTGCGCGGTCCGTGGGCTATTTGTTAGGGTACTGTTCGGCATTCGCTTGGTACTGACCGGAGAAACCACGAGAAACTACCGATCAGTACAGCCAGGAGCTAGAATTCTCTCCCCGTCAGCAACTCAATAGGTAAATATCCAGTGCCCAAGGCTCGAACCCTAAGTTTTCCCAGCAAGAGACGCTACATTGGCAACGGCCGCTGTGCTCAGCTGGCGCGTGGCGCCGAAGCTCTCACCGAAGATGGTGGTGAAGTTCCTGGCAGGGGTGGGCGGGTGGCGGCGGACGCCCACCAGGTAGGTCATGCGGTCGAGCCCCATGACGGCCACGTCCATGAAGTTGCGCGGCGCCTGCGCCTGCGCCTGCTGCTGCGCGCCGCCTGCGCCGCCGTCGGGCTGCTGCGCGGGCCTCGCGCTGCGCTTCAGCTCCCAGAGCGCATCGGCCTCGCGCTGCGAGTTGGGCACGGCGAGCGTGGCGCCCTCCCGCGAACACACCAGCGCCGCGCGGCCCCACGTCGCGCGCTGCAAGTGCACCTTGTAGCGGCCGACGGTGCCCACCTGACAAACAAAACACGCGCGGTACGTAACATGCTGTAGGCTGCGCTCACGGGGGCGTGGACCTAGAGTCCCTAGATACAGAGAGTAGCGCCACCGCCGACATTTAATATCCTCTCACCCGATAGCCCCGCAAGGCAGCATTAACAAGCTGAAGGAAAATTATAACAATTGGTGACGTTAAGAAGATTTTTAAGATTATCAATAATGATTTGAGATAGATTCATAGTTCTCAACACACAGAATACCTCACAGTTCCAATTCTTTTGACAACTGACTGGATATAAAATGGCGAAATCGATGGAACCATGGAATGCGCTACTCTCTGTATCTAGTAGAGCTCTGCAATCAGGCGAAAACAACCGCTCGAGACTCTCGGGCTCCGCTCCGACGCTCGGCGAAGGGTGGGGGACCTTGCTTGGGGGGGAAGAGATAGCTGTTTAACGGACATTTCGACCGGCCGCCTTGCGGCTCCCGCCGAGACGCGGGAGTCGCCGAGCGCCCGGGCGCTCGAGCGCTCGAGCGTCTCGAGCGCTCGAGCGCTCGGCCAAGCGCCGGACTGCACAGTAGCTTCGCCCCTCAATGCATGTACGGGATATAAAGTCGCCGCATGTAGTGATCGCAACACTTTCAATTCATTGTAATCGAAAGAAAATACAATTTCAATTAAACGATTAATTTGTTGAAAAGTAACAATTTATCGATTGACTGGAAATAATTTTATAGAGACAAACAATACATTTTTTGAAAGAATTAAGGCAAACAAAGACTCTGAAAATAAATTTTTATTGTTTTTCTATATTTATAGTGCTTGAGGGAAGATAATTCGTTGCGTACCAATTGTAATGTCATTGAAGTTTCTTACAAACCCGAATATAAGGCATATTTATTAAATACAATGAATATTTGGTCATAATTTCACGAGTATATAAGAAAAAAGCATATGCTAAACAAAAATGAGGTGAGTACTATTTTCCTTGCATCAAAACGTCTTGTCATTGGGCGTAGTAATTTATTGTGAAATAGTTTATGTAAGCCGACATGGCCTTTGTATTTGTCGACTTAGTCGGCGGCCAAACAACAGCGGTCACGGCACATCAGCCTATTCAACTCAATAATTCAAAATACATTATTTACTATTATATACACACGTTTAACATTATTTTAAATTCGTCAAAAGTATGTATACATGAAATGATGCATATAAAGTTTTATATGTACGAGTACAATGTTTTTCAATTATTCCATTATTTTTCGTTTCAATACAAGATAAGCGATTAATTGTAATTAAAAAATCGTAAAAGCTGAATTTGTGAATCATTGACTTCTGTGGAGTAGTATTGAAGCTCCACGAGACCCCCGAGAACAGCGTGGCAGGAAGCGATAACAAAGGTTGTGCGAGGTGACTCGGTGGCTCCCACGCAGCGCGCCATCGCGGTTGCGACGAAATTTCCAGGAAAGGACAGGAAGCAGTTGAAAGAGAAGGGTCGAGATATGTGCACAAAGCTTTCCTCGAAAGATATTGAGAAGCTCGCAAGATTATAAATAAAACTAAAAGTACAATGAGCTCAAAATAATGCTGAGGTGACTGAGGCACCCCGCACGCCTACTGCCGGGTTAAGAAACCAAGACCTGCGTTTCAGATGCCTGAAAATTACAACAACACCAACAACAAAAATATTTGGAAAAAGACGGCAAAAATACAAAATTGGAAGGGAAAGGTACTAATATATTTCATAGCACTTGCATCTAAATTTAGCAGAGCATTTGTATTTGCTCCATATTGCACCATATAAAATGAAGGAAAATTAATAATTTTATGTTCATTAGAATAAAATAGGCAATTTCCGAAGCATCCGATACCTAGTCATTACAAAGAACGGAATTTATCTCTAAAACTTTTGAGTGCCTTTTCTTTGAAGTCACAGGCAGAACTGCAATAGATCCACTTGAGGTTCTCCCGTGCGTCCGAGGAGTCGATTTTTAAAGCTTTTTATTATTTTTTTATACAATTTATTAAAATTATTTATTACAATTAAAATTAAAATTATTTATTAAAATTATTTATTACAATTTATTAAAATTATTTTATTAAAATGTATTATTTGAAAATTAATATTAAAATTCCTCTATCTTTTAAATTTTGAAAAAAACGAAATTATTGGTCATTTATTTAAAAAACCATTCAATACTCCTTCCTTTTCCTGAAACGTGCCATTAGATATTTACTCCGACGTGTCGGCCGATTGTTACGTGGCGCAGTTCGCCTGAACGGGGTCCGCCGGTTGTCGAGTCTCGTCGGTTGGAGGCCGAGTCTCGGTCGGGCGCCGGCTCCCGGGAGTCCGCAACCGGCTGCGAAGGACAGTCGAGCGCGTGGTCTCGAGAGAAGAGAGGCGGGCGAGCGCTGGTCGGTAAAAATCGCGGAGAATGCAGACCTCTAGTATCTAGGGACTCCATGTGGACCCTCTGAAAATTTGGGAAGGGGCGCGCCACTGCCAGGGCCGCGCAGCTCCAGGACGTGCATTCCGAGTGCACCTTGTATCAGCCGATTTCGCTACAGGGGGAGCTTGGCCCCTCTGAAAATATGAAAAGGGTCCTGATTTGCGCCCTTTTAGCCTGAAAATTTGGAGAATTTTTATGAGTGTACACCATTAGGGGATGAACCTTTCCAACCAAGTGGTAACCTGTGAATGGTTCAACATAAATCAATTTTATTAATTAATTTATCATTATCGTTAAAATTTCATTCCACTGGTAGTATTTCTTTGTTTACTAGTCAATATGACCTATGTAAGTAAAAAAATTATGCAAAAGGGACCGAGAAATGTAACTGGTTCTTCTTATTTTAGTGTGTACACATCTATTTGGACGAACAGTATATTTTAGGTAGTGTTCGCCATGTCTTTAACAAGACAAAAGGGCAAAAATCAGATGTTGAAGTGCATTGTTTCGAGCTTAACATAAGTATTATTTGATTAGCATTTTATACGTTGACTGCAGGGAGAAACCAAATGGGCACACACATGACACATGACATTCCCTTAACATTTCCCCTGAGGCCATATGGTCTCAAAACAGCCTTTTAAACAAAGCATTCTAGTTCACTCCCTGCAACATTTAAAAATTAGGCAGCTGTAATGAATGAACACATGCCCAATGATTATTATTAACCTAAAAACTATACGCATAATCAGAACAATGCCCCAGAGCACAAAGTTGCAATAAAGAACAGATCTGATGAGCTAGTTTACCTAACCTTCCAACCAAAAAGTAAAAGGTTGAGATATATGGACAAACTCAGGCTGCTACCAGCAAATGTAAGGCCTATTTTTTGTAGCCAAAATATGTAATGCACGTAAATCATGGAACTCGAAACTGTTACTAAAACTTTCAAAATAGTTGTTAAAAATAACAAAATAAACATCAACGCCAAGAATTCAACAGACTTCCAAAACATAATTAAATACCTATTTCAAACTGAACGTAAATTTTATTAATTCAATGATCTATCCAATGGAAAGTATTCCATAATACATAAAAATCTTCACGAATACCAGTATCGAAAATATGACAAGACTTAAAGAAATGTGTCCCTTCAACAATCAATGTCATTAGACTTCAAAAAGATAGTTTCAATAGCCGCCGTTGCATGTAACTGTTCGAAACACTTAAACTGTTTATCCAAGTTTCTATCATTGGGTGTGTCCTCGTTCAATATACGTAAAAATACCACAATCTACTCGCATCATAAACACTCTCCTAAACATGTTTTCTAGTCTTGAAGAAGGGTGCCAACATGGTTTCCTCAACTATACTTAAAGTACTTACAAGCACAATCTATACCTATAAATACAACTATACAGTGCCTGATTTATAAAATTGTTGGTCCCAGAACGCGTCCTAAATTAATTATTAATTTAATAGAAATAGTTATATATTTATAATTTAATTTTATAATTATTCCCGAGGTTCCGGAACCCCGTTCCATTGCGATCTGCCTGAAATCAAGCCCTGCAACTATACGTATAGGCACAATCTTCTGGACGTTAAAATAAGAGAGAAATCGTCAAGAAACTGCTACGTAGTAACGAAGAATATTTCACCACAACGGCATTATAAATATTTGTGCACCTAATTGAGGAGAAGACAGTGGTGATTTTTTCTCCCCTGAAATGACTTACTCTATATCTGAAAATGACTGATTTCCTTAAAAAACAATGAAATTGTTGGCGTTAGTGAAATACTTCTAAAAGAGACCTTGGCAGTCAACGTTACGCATGTAGAAATTAGTTAGCAGACCCTTTGCGGCAGCCCGCAGTTAATCTTCGCTTGCTGGCGAGCAAATAACTTGCACATATTAGTTTTCAGAAGTGGCTTGCGTCACTTATTCATACAGGACTGTTTAAGTGTGAGTAAATAAGTGATCGAGCTACATGAATTCTCATTTTGAACTCGTAGTATTAGTTCTGACGTCTGCTTTGTCACCTTTTGTGAGGTAGGTACTGATTGAACTGTGTTAGTGTAAGTCAAGAAGTGATGGTGCATTTTGTTATTAAATATAGTCTTTATTGTTTTTGTGCGCATTTATAATTTAGGTGGCCTAGAAATCAAACCGGTGGACATGTGTCGCAAGGTTGTGTGCATTCAGCAGGTGGACATGTGTCGCAAGGTTGTGAGTGCGACTCTTCTACAACAAGAATCGTGGCAGTGCTTAATGCGTCATGTGTCTCTTACCCTTCAAGGCAAAATCAAGGTGTCGCATATCGCAACACACGAGGGTTGAAGTCTGTTATAAACTTACTTGATTTACCTACTGTAGTATTTTCGGTTGTCTCTGAGTACTCTCATTTTGACAGTGTACAACTGTGTTATTCATTGAATGTGTAATGTGTTATTACTTCACATTTATTCTTTGCCATGCATTTCATCCCTCTTAATACAATCAATTAATTCCTGGAAGACTGGTGTGGGTTATGATTTTCGAAATTCTAAATGTACAATTCTGAGATTTCAAACGGCTTCAGGTTGGTGTATGTGTGTTAAGTTAATTAGGTAAGTATCCTTAGTTTTCCACCTCTACAGGCACGTCTCCAAAGAAATGCTATACATTTTACTACAACACCTATAGTATTACATACACATTGGGCATACTTCGATACAAAGAAATATTGTTACAAATAACCTTTGTGTATCCTCTGTACATCGGTGCAGCATCCAGAGGGTTTGAAGACACTCTCGGTGGCGATGATCCTTGGAGTGTTGAACTCGATGTTACTGTGGTCTCCACTTCGTTGAGGCGAGGATCCGTCTGTTGTTGAACCAGGCGTTCTGGTGTTGGGAGCGGATCGCCACTGAGTGGACCTGAACAGAAAGTACTCATATTGCAGCACATTATGAGACGGATTCGCCTTATTTTAGTCCACACCGACATACCACTGAAAATGTACCGTTGCTGCTACTTAATTAAAATATTATGGTTAGAAATTTTAAGCAAAAAATTATTAATTGAACTACATTCCTAAAACTACTGCTACAAAATTTTTGTACTGTAAAAATGGGTTATATTTAGATTAGATTAGATTTATTTAAACTGCAATTGGGCACAACCCGGTGGCAGCTACACACACACACACACACACACACGCACACTGTACTAGGATCACACTGCACACTTATGCATCGCTATATAACCCACTATTCTCCTTCATTTACTTAATAATACTCTAAATTAATTTCCTAAACTGTTGAACGCTTCGAGGAAAGGGTTCAAAGGTTTTTGCAGGCAATCTATTCCATTCCGTAATCGTTCGATTTGTATTTTATTGTTTGTGTATTGTAGTATTGTGTATTGTGTAGTTTGTGTTTTGTGTATTGTTTGTGTATTGTAATTGTTCGATTTAACCTATCATCTACAATATAATATATATTTTAGTATTTTTATTTTAATAACCCTTTCGAAAATGTCATTAAAACAATATTTTTTATTAATTTAGTTATTATTGTAGTAATTATCTATATGTATTATTATTTTTAAATGTTATGATGTTAATTTAACTGCACGGAGGAAAGAAAAAACATAATTTGTAAATTGGAAATTTATTGTTTCATGCAAGTAGAAGTACAACAAACAAAGAAATTTAAGCTTGTAACAGTGGCGGTTCGTGCACTTCTCTTAAGAGAAGGATTAATAAAGAACTCAACTGCACAAAATATTCAAATGAAAGAAGCAACAAATTAGATTACATGCGACGACTTGCGACAAGATAAGAGAAAAGGTCTATCGGCTTGCATTTCCCGTTCGTGCGTCCCAGCCCTTGCTGATGTGTGGCATCACCCATATCCCGTGAAGCGTTAGTACGGTTGATCGAATCGCCTGCAGATAACAGAGAATACTTCCTTAAACTATATAGTTCAATTAATAAAGGTTTCCGCCGCCCTGGATGGACGATTTGGCCATGATCGTGTACCGACTCAGCGCCGTCCTCAGGTCCAAAGGGTCGTGGGTTCGGGTCCCGCTTTGGGCTTGGTTGTTTGCCGTTGTATCTCATGTATGTGTTGTCGCGGAGGGCCTCGCGTTCTGTTGACCCCAGATCAGAGGTGCCCGCAAGTATCTACTGTATGGTCGAATGTGCGTCACTTCGGGACGTAAGGGTTAACCGGCTGTTGGATGGACAAAAGCCCCTGGAGGGAAAAATAAAGGTTTCCTCTTTAGGTTGCAGGAGCGCTGCGAGATATAGCCGATGAACACACAGAGGAGGAAAGGCTATTGGTTACTCCTCAGAGTAATTTGAAATCGATTTTGCTTTGCTTAAAAGCGCGCGTTGATTAAAAGTTGATCAAAGTAAATTTTCTGACAGCTATCAGCTAAAATATTATACATTTTCCTTCAATTATGAAACCAAATATTTAATTTGGAGAATTACATTCGGAAAGAGGAAACATCAGTAAAGGACTTTCCTTCTTTTTTACCTTGAGAAACTTTCTCTGTCTGAAATCTGTTACTTACAGAACAAGAGTTTTAACTTCATTTTCAGTGATTTTTAGGTTTTGACAGCAATGTAACTGCAAGAGAGAAATCTATTTGAAGGTATACAGCAGTAACGCCCCATATTATAAGCTTATAAAAAGAAGCCGTAATTCCAATATTACAACCAAAGAATCAGATAGTTTTTCTTTCATCCTGCAAAGTACGGAAATTGTGAGTTATGACTCTTGACCTCAGATGTCCAGATACGAGTGTGATCATAAAATACAGTGAATAATTTTATTACAAACAAAGTAATAAGCTTACAGAAAATTTGAATAAGTCTTCTTAACTTCCTATTACCTTACAGTTTATGCGCCAGGAATCACCAATCCATCAATCAATCAGGCGTGCTAGGTCAAATTCATGTACCATCATCAGTTGCTGCTACAAAAATTCATTGGCCGTAAGTTTTGATGGCACGCATCGTTTGCGTGATGTGACTCACCGTGGACGACGGCGTGCATGACGCGCCGCACCTCCCCGTTGGGCGCGCAGGGCTCGTCCCGCAGGCGCACGGTGAGGCGGCGGGGCGCGCTGCCCGGCGGCTGC
Organism: Acheta domesticus; assembly: GCA_031308135.1. Classification (NCBI taxonomy): domain Eukaryota; kingdom Metazoa; phylum Arthropoda; class Insecta; order Orthoptera; family Gryllidae; genus Acheta; species Acheta domesticus. Next base: position 114,743,311 of record JAHLJT010009419.1, on the reverse strand, counting down.
TGCAGGCGCGCCTGCACAGTGATTAACGGAGCACTGAAACTGAGATTTTTCTACCTTTTTCTCTCAAGGCCCGTCTTCACGATGGAATATGTCACGGTATTTCGCGTCTTTCTCAGTCGTGCTGCTAGATGATCGCGACCGTATCAAGCAGGGTTTGCGATCATGCGACTTCTAGCGGCAGGACCGAGAAAGATGCGAAATGCTATGTGTTTTTCCATTGCGGCCACAGGGGCTTGAGAGGCAAAATTAGAAAAATAGCACTTTAGTGGGCTCTGCTCGCGCTCCGCACCGTTCAATCCAACCACGCGCTTTGTCTCGCGCCGCACGCAATTGAGTGGAAATGTGATTTCTGTCATGTCGCGCATGACTTTTGTAAATGGCGCGCGGGGGGAAGACAGCGCGCTTGTCGGGGGCCGGCGGCGACAGCTGCAAGCGTGGACACGGCCTAATAAACTCCAGCCATAAGAGCGCCGGGCATCGGCTCTTTCAATGGAGCCAGCCGGCACCATGAAGGCAGTCTTGAGTCGAGTCCAGAATCAGCAGTCGAGCGTCTACCGTCGGGAAGCGACGGTCGATAGTCAGCAGTCAGAGGAGAATGTCCTGGAGCCAGACGTGGTGATGTTAGAGCAGACCTGCACAGCATTTTGCACTTTCACTGACCTCAGGAGCTGCGTGCGGGAAACTCGGGTGCAAATGAGAAAATCGATGAAGGGTGGGGATGAGACCCAATCTAGGAGTGGGGACCACCAATCAGAATGCGCAATTCAAATGATAGCGCGTAAATTTAAAGCGCAATCGACAAGAACATGACGGTCATATACAGTTCAATATTGTCTTTTGTATTATATTGCAAATGTTTGTTCTCGGTATATGACAGGGCGAAATATGAAACTACAACAAATTACACATATTAGATTTCGACACCAAGTATTATAATTGCTTGCAGGGCTTATAATGTAATTCGCTTTACTACGATGTAATCACAAATTTAGTGTTGTGCTAAACACAAAATTTTGATATTGAATTGTTTTTGGTTGATGATGACAGCAATAAACTATTTTTATTAACAATGTTTAATTGAATAAGACGGTTCTCTCAAAGCAAAAACATATTGTTCTTAAAAAAAATCATGATTATTTTCAGTTATAATTTCTGAGTGTAGAGTCGTTTACGAGATCGTATAAAAATATAAAGCCTTTGCATTCTATTTAACCAATACCCATGGTTATCTTATGATTGTCCGTAACATATCGTCACAGACGTTTGCTCTTTGATCTCTTTTATTCAGTTTCATAATGGGGAAAAATGGTCACAAATGTGCTATTAAACATTACCCTTCTTGGAATTACCACATATTCTATTTTTAGGTCAATCTTGATGTGAGAGATTGCTCTCATGATTTTGTTCATTTTTCTATGATTTGGAGATTATAACATTACTAGTGAACAATCAATTATTAAATTGCAATTTTGTGTTAGAATTAAATAACATTTTTTCTTATATAAAAACATATATTTTAAAGCTATTGCTTTAAAATAATGCTGAAGAGTCACAATGAGCATGTTATTTTCTTTAAAAAAAATTAGAAAATGAAAATACATACAGTGGTGGATACAAAGGTGGATATTGCAATATTATTTCTATATTTATTCCCCCTACTCCTACTTGCCCTCACGTTCTGGTGCCAATGCAACTGTTCCTCCTACCACTACTCAGTTTATCAATACTATTATTGCATCAATTTGTTTGGGTCGTAGGTCATGGACGGTCCCGTACGGGAATACCTGTAAACAACGTTTAATATGGCAACATGCACAGGACTACTAAATACTGGAATGATAACATGTTTTCAAAACAGGAAAGAAAGAACTTTAATTCTTTTCTTTGGTTGCTCACGGCAACAATGCAACAATACGTGAATATTCCCTCAAGCTTGGCAACATTATTTGGACACGAAATTACCATTAATTACATTACATGAAATTTCAATTAATCAAATTACGTGAGATTACCATCAATCCAGTTACAAGAAATTACCATTAATCAGCTGATTTGCAATTGTTTTATGTTCAGGAATTCCTTTACTCAAAAAAAACAAACCAATATCATTAACAAACTCTTCTTATACGTACGTATTTGCCAAATACAACAATGAAAATGTAAAGAAAACAATACTAAATTTTATATTGCCGGCTGACAAACAATTACGTTCGTTCTGTTTTAAAATTTCGAAAATTCCACTATTCTTGCCAATGTCTATTTAATTTATTTGAATGTACGCGAGCACAGATCTGATTTTAAATAAATACGCTGCGAATGCGAAACTTCCCTGTTGCTGCGTCGTCGAAAACAGCGCCGTTGCCAGTTCGGTCGTTCTATGCGCGCTCACTTGCACGCGCCGACGTACTCGCGCGCTCCAATCTTGCACGGGCCGGTTTCCTTCAAAATAATTCTCCCCAGGAATTCCATAAATTGTCTGATCACTTTGAACCACAAATTCACAAATAAATAATACTTCTTCTTTCTTCTAATTGGCTCACTGCATCAACAAATGTTCGCGCTGTTTACATGTCCATTACGCACTTTCGATTCGCCGCCAAAATGTCTAAGTCCGAAATATTTTACAAATTATGAGTTCGTCAAACGCGGACACGATGTCTCTCTCACTGCTGACTAGACAGAACTCTACTAAAAACCATCTCGATTTAACATGTTACCTCGGAATATAAAAAATGCCGGCGAAATCCATTTTCACCTTTTCATTGTTGTTTCCATAATTTTACTAAAATGTCCAATATTACTTATTTTGACATGTTTCCGCGTTTATTCATTACGGCTTTTTCCCAGTGTTAAGATTTTCTTGTCCAAACAGGTGTTTTCGATTTATTTTACGTCGAAAATTGCTAATTTCTCTGTCGACATTACATATTAATTAGTCGCTTGTTTTTGGTATCATTAATTTGTAATATTTCCTTAATTCGAAAATTCAATGTTCTATAAACTCTTTAGATCATTTATAAATTTTGTTAAATTCATACCAAGACGATTCACAACGCCTTTCGTTGCCTAATTAGCATTTCTTCATAAAATTTTGGTAATTCAAGTTACATGTTCGACTGGGTTTTTTCTCTAAAATTTTTGATTCCAATTTTAAGCGAACCCGTCGTCCGATCGCGTTCAAATAAAAACCACAATGTTCATTTAATTATTCTCCAACTAAATGGACGGTCAGATTTTTCCCAAAATTATCGAATTCATTGTGTTCTCCAGAATTGCCGAAATACTCTTTCCGCGGCGCGCTGTTCTTTTGTCTTGCTCAGATCAATTCATAATGCACGTTGTTTGTTTCATTGACTATAGCTCAATAAATATTTACTCTTTGTCCACAATTGTTTTTGGGGAATGTCTAATAAAATGAAATCATTACAATATACAGTAGTGCACAGAACGTAAACAGTGAATTATGACCATGGTAACTTGAAATACAAGACATAATCCATTTAAACAAATGGGCATTTAATTTTGAAGCATGGATCATTATTAGACGCCCAGGCATTCAATCGCTACGTCACACTTCTCCCCTCCCCGCAAAGCTTCCTACTCCCCACTACTTGCACTTTCGGCGCTGCCACGGGCAGACGATCGGCTCTCAAGTGCAGAATGCCCGCGGGAGTAGGCGTTGTGCAGGTCTGTGTTAGAGACTGGAGATCGCCAACGACTGGCAATGTGGCGGCTAGTGTTTACCACCCGTCTGTCGGGTGCCGTGGGAAGACGGCACAGCTCAGGGAGAGGCTACTCCCTACCCTGTAAATTTTGGCAGCTTTGTAAATAAGGAATCAATAAATTGTTGTTAAGTGTGCGTGCAGACTTTCTTTTGTGGACATAGCAATTTCCATTCTTAGGAGCGCGAGTTGGAGAAAGATGAACATGTGCTGGATGTGGTCGAATGTCATTAATGTGTGAATGCACATGCTCTCGAAGTAGAAAAAATACTTTGAACATTGACTTCGTCTAGTCTAACGATTGATATTTACCTTCTTCGTGCTATTTCTGCTAATCTTTCTCTGACATAAATATTATTCAATAAATGATTCCGGTTTCACACTTTTTTCCTTATATTATCTTTATAGTATTTAATGATGTGTGTTCATACGCTTCAAAAAGAAGAATGAGATTAACGGGTTAATGATTCACATGTGTTGAAATTCCGGCAAAGATCGACATTGCGTCCCATCCTCTCTTATCGCGTAAAGTGTTCTGAAGCTATTACAGTAGATATTATAGTCGATTATAATACACACTCACATTCATCCATGTATGTAGAGACATAAATGCAGATTTCTTTTGAATTGTAAAACCCAAAACTGTGTACCTGGCATGTAAAATCATTTAATAAAAGGGAAACGCACCTTAAAAACATAAATAAACAAAAATATTAAATGCATTTCAAAAAATATAATTACGTCTTATTGCGTAATATTTTAATGGTTCTAAAATAAAAATTAATACGATAAATTGTTTTAAATAGCATATGTAAGATTAGACATTTATCAAATATACGAATTTATACTCCTTTTTATGCATTAAATATCATTCATTTATTCTTTTAAAATAGTGTTTTCCCTCAAAATTAAAGCCATCATTTGCCCTCAAAACCCTTCAAGCAATTCAGCGTTATTCGCTCCCATCGTCCTTGAATGGCGCGAAAATTATGTTGGTTATAGCATAGTTAACTCATTTTGTTTCGATGCCAGTCTCCACAGCTTGAGAATTGGCCCTTTAAGGATGGGGGTTGAACCGTCCCTAGCACGGAGGGCTGGAACATGATGGGGGTAGTAAAGATCGCACGCGATCGACGGCTGCAGAATCTCCTCGGATCGGAGAACATGGGAAGCCTGTCTCTACAGTCCATTCAACATTGCTTTCGGGCAATGGGCTGGGCATTGCAATGACAACGGGGTGGAAATAGTGTATTCTTGATGGTGCCACTTCTGCGAGAAGAAATTTCAAAATCGCCATCGTTTTGAACTTATTAAATCCATATTATGCCGATCTGAATGGCTAAGGTGGCTAAGAGAATGTACTGACTCGGCGCTTCTGTCCCCAGGGTCGCGGTCGAGTCCCTCCTTGGAGATGGTTGTTTGTCCCTTGTCTCTTATGTACTATGTGTTGTTGCGGATGATGTGTTCAATAGCTTACCGAGATTGCTGAGGTGGTTGAATATCACATGAGCTGAAGTTCAGGAATATCAGATAAGTGATAAAGGGGGATGTGTCCGCTGGTGGGAAGTTTCTGAGATTAGCCAGAGACAAGGTATGTGGTTTCGAGTTCTACAGAGTCAGTCACCAGTCTATTTAAAGGATACCATCTACCTAACCTAATCCAACCTTATTGTGTACCTCAGCTGACACTTTGCTGCACGCTCCCGACTTGGTAACAAGGTTTCGACCTTCAGCCTTCCCCAAGTTTGTTTCCATGAAACAAAGTTGAATCTGAACAATGCATAATTTGCACCGCAATTTTATCCCAAAACACTTCTCGCGAGTACATGTGACTTTACACTTATAAAACAATTTATTCAGCACCCCGTGGCTAATGTCAACATTAGTCTAATGATGTCAAAAGTTATCCGCTCCTTGTCAGTCACACAGCTTTATCCAAACTGTGAATCCAAAGTGAAAATGAACTGGCTAAGTCGCGAATTGTCCGTATTTCGGACTGCGTACACCAGCGCACCCCGCGCATCGCAAGAGGGAGATGCGGCCATACCTGCACCACGGGGCGGCCCGTGGTGTTGAGCGAGCCGCTGATGTCCAGAATCAACTCATCCCCAGCGCACGGGGCGGCTGCCTGGGAGGCAGCGCTCCCCGCGAGCAGCGCCAGGGACAACAGCAGCAGCAGCGGCGGCGGCGGCGCCGCCCGTCCGAGCGCGCTTTGGGCCATGACTGGCCCCCGCACCACACAACGAGCCCCGCGGAGGCCGCGCGCCGCGGGCAGGGGGCGCCAAAGCGGTCTCCGAGTGACTCACGAGCGCAAGTGGGGCATATGAACTTTCACAAGATCATTAAAGCAGTGTTGTCAAGGTCGATGCCATGAGCGGGAGTCCGTGGCACGAGTGCCACGACGAAATCGCTCCTCCACGCAGTTCATCACCCCGCCACCAAAGACAACGCCATCACTATAGTAAAATGGCGGGGTTACTAATAGTTCCCTTTCCCGACGCTAGTTGCGCAGAAAAACTCGTGGCATGGCACAGTGTCGCGAGGCGTGCCACTGCCACCACTAAGAGACCTTGACACCACTGGTTTACGGCATCAACTAATATCACTGCAGTGCCTCTGACCGGGACGTCGTACTTTCGAGTCCCCACGACCCCACTAGCTAGATAGCTACGTCAAATTCAGTCGCTGTCTGGAGGAGAATTCTAGCTGCCGGCAGCTCTGATAGGTAGTTTTCCGTTTTTTCTCATATCAATACCAGGTGAATACCGGAGCAGTACACTAACAAACGGGCCCGAACCGCGCGCTCTTGTCCTCACCCCTTACTTACACACACTTGCACTACACTAAAACACATTTCGGTAGACCAGTCAGAGGTTTAGAATTTGTCCTGGCTGGGGCGGTGCCCAGCTGGTGGGAGATACCCAGTTGCGGAAAACTCCATTAGCCAACAGGTAGGTCGGCGCCGGATCTCACCATCCAGCCGGGAAAGATCACTACCACCTCCCGAGGAAAAACGTGCACTAAACTTACGGGAATAATGACCTTAGAAGTAGATGCGCCCGGAATCATCAAGCAATCGAAAAAATCAATCTCAATAAGTACCTGCCTTGAGGGGAACAGTAATAACCTGAGAAATCTCCTTCAGAAATCTCCCATTCAGTTAAATGTTTTTTTTTCTGGAATTTCCAGAATTGTCTATTTCTTTCAGCAAAATTGGGGAAGTAATCGATAATAATCGAGTGCGTGTAGGATACTGGAGTTTTCCAAAAATTTAAAAGGTGTTAATCAATTCGCAGTCCTTAATGTATTAACATTTTCATAGGTTTGGGTCATTGGCGATGTGAATTTAGACATATTTTTCGCAATATGCCTTATTTTATGTAACTAATAGTTTAATGGCGTGTATAATCAGTGTATTATTTTATTGTAAAAACATTTCCACTTATTTTATTGCTAAAATTTATTTTGAACGATATTATTTTTGGTGAAATTACAGGCACCGTCTGTAGGTCACATGTGGCTTATACATTGTAGTTTGTACATCTCTGACTTGGGGTCAAGAAGATAACCTCGTTCTATTTCCCCAGCGAATGACCCTCCAAGACTGTTATCAGCTGAAATGACGTATCTCCTCTTGAACTGCTCTGCTTCAGACCACTTACTTCTTGGTAGTAAACACGGCAAGATAATGATCTTCTGTGTGTACTGACTGTAATCAAACAATGAGAGTGCATGCGAATTTGTAATTTTCAATGAGAGGAGGTTTCGAAACCAAAAGTATAATACGGCTAAACTACATTTACATTGATTTGAGAATCTTTTTTCCGTCTTAATTTTTGAATTCATGGCGAGAAATAGAACTTTTTTCTTGAACCTCAAAAATCTACACAATCTTCGGCTCTTGATTTAAATCTGAAAAGTTATTTGGGAAAGATTTCACACTTAAAACCTTTTCCTTAAAACATCTTTGGATAGCAATATTAAAATATGTTAAAGAAATCGCATCCCTTTTTCAGTTTCATTTATAACTTTATTCACCGCACCATCATTTTATCATATTACGCACCATCATTTATATTTCTTTGCAGATCAAAAAGAAATCTTTACCATTTGTAGAAATAGCTGATCGATATATAAATATAAATATATATAAGGTAATATTGTAGAAAATCGTTAAGTTTGCAGTATCTTTTAATGCAATGAATATGCTTTTTATGTTGATCACCTGATTTACAGAATTCTTTGGAATTTAAATAATCTCCCCTAAAATATATTTAGGGTGGCTTATCTGCATGTAATTCCCAATGCCTCATGTATTGAATGTCAATCAAGTTAATACTTCATATAATATTTATTGTATCCAGTAATATTTTCAACTGAGATAGTTGATTTTTTAAATAACGAAATTAAATGCAATAGTTGAAAATGTACTTGAATATCGTTCGGCACATAGCTAAAAAGAAAATAGTAGTTTTCAACATTACTCTTCTAAAATAATTTTCCAAAATAAAAAACATCATAACTATTTGGTTCACTCGTGTAATTAAATGTTCTAATAACAGAAATTTATTACAAAGACTTCAAGAATAAATTCATGTATAAAAAATTGTAATATCACACATACTGTATCTATAGCATTTAAACATTCAAACATCCCGTACGCGCAGCAAGTAGGACTGCCCTTAACATTTTCGCGGAGGAATCTCCGAAAAGATTGCTTCGTAAGCGCATTTAGGATGTCACTCCGGAAACGAACGCCCATTAGAACGAATCACGTCATCGGCTCCGTCGGCGCAAACCCCCGCTGGAGTTTCATCTGGCTCGCGCCCAAATTTACTCCGTCTTCGCCATCTCCTCCCTTCTTTTGCTGAGTGCGTTTCTCTCCGTCTCGTTTCGACGGAGATTCCATCAACGGACGCGCTCATTTCTAGGTGGCTCTATCACGCGGCTTTCGTGCTTCTCTTTTCCTCTCGCGTTCTTCCCCTTCCCCTGTCTCTTTCCTTCGTCGTCTGTCTGTTATCTTCCTTATTGTCCACTGGGGAAGAGGGCTAACGGCCAAGGAGCGTACACGACATGGTCGGAACCTCCGCGTTGAGATAGGCACCAGCTAATTCAGCAGTAATAGAATTAGCGTCGGTGTCTCTCGCCGCGCTCGTTCGCCGAGCAAGCGCTGCTCGCCCTCCGCGCACGAGCGCGCAGCTGCCAGACCATCGGCTTGTAATCTGGGGTGCATGGCTCCGGGAATGGAGCTCGTTGTGAATGGTTTCTAAACTGTTCTAGTCTACAGACGTTTCACTTCGGAATCTTCAGGTTGTCTACAATTGAAATTTCAGCAAAATTATCGAACTTTTTCCTTCGATATCAGCAGGTCAAGTAGTGCGCTGTCTCATCCACTCTCATCTAATCACTAAAACATCGCATAATTTGAAACGAAGTAGATTAACAGAAGAAGAAAACATTGAAACTTAAGTACACCTAGTATACGACCAATATCTAGACATAACGATTGATGTATTGTATGATCAACTGTAATGCGAGATATGGAAATGAGTTAAAATGAAGTATTGTTGGAAAAGTATACTTTCCATTTGTTATATTTATTATATAAATGGAATTCTTAAATTCGACGCCTTTTTTAATTCGTTCATGAACGCTGATTCCTTCTGCAACATTCAATTAATCACAACAATGTAATGACTAGATTAGGTTTATGAAGAACATGCTGCATTCATTTCCTATTTCCGAGCTTTTTATACGTCTCTGGCATTTTGACTCTCTACTTTTTACACACAAACATGTTTTCAAACACTTGAGCATATTTTTCAACCAATTCTCTCAGATCCAAAATACGATAATTGAAGTCTGTCGTGAAAAGAACAAAAGGCTCTTTCCAAATTGACAAAATTATCTCTTCAGAGAGGCAACGAAGGCTCCAAGAGCGGCGAGCAAGTCCAGGTTTAGTGGAACAATGGCGCATTTGTCGCAGAGGCGGAAGGGTCACGTACAGACTGAAGTTCAGCCGCCCCCCCCCCTCCCCGTGCAGTTCTCGCGGCTGATGTGTGTGTCGTGGGATCTGCGCGACGCTTCTGCCGAGGGAGCTCCTAACGAGATAACAGGGGCTTAAGCTCGCGAGGAACTTAAAGGAGACCCTTGTAGAGGCACGCCCTCCGACGCGTAACTCCTTTGTGGGCCGCTCTTTATCCCCAGCCTCTCCAAGATGGCGATTTCTCTTAATTTGATGCAAAGCCGATGTAATTCGCGATGCTTTTTATAGTGATGTTAGAGTTAAATCTCTATGTAAATTGCATTGAAAATGTACATTTTTGCAATATTCTTGAGATTATATTGCAAATTTAGAGAAAATGTAGGGTGAACGCGCCGAAAAGTAATGGTCTAAAATGGAAACAGCAGTCTGAATTTTGAACAGCAAACACACAATTTATTAACACTTGCATGAATATTAAATGGAATCCAGATTCTTTATAAATACAAATAGCTCAACTAAATCTTTATATAAAATAGTCTTCAAATGATATTGTTAATAATAAAATAATTTGTTTTAACATTTATTCCTGGAGTCTTATTGAGATATCCAGTCTTCAATTATTGGTCACTAATAAACTAGTTTCTTCCATCTTAGGAAGAAGAGATTGCTTAATATTTTCATGATATATCGGTCAATATTCAAGAAAATGTTACGTTACATGTACCTCCTACAGAAAAAAAATAGTCGCCCACCTTTCTAGACGGCCATTTTATCCTCCTCACCCAAAAGTCATCCTCAAATTTCCAGACTGAACTCGCATATGAGATATGTAGATCAAAAACGTCTCTTCGCATTTTTTTTTCTTTCTCTTAGGTGTATTATTATAGAATAAATAAGTTATTGCATCATTGCAAAAAACAATGTCAAGAATTTGACAAAAAATGACATTTTGGAATCTTTGACTCATAAACCTTTCTCTTTCTCTTCGCACGTCCGTCTCTTTTGATTTTTCAAAAAGTGTATGTGGATTTCAATTACATGTACACTTCAGATATAGTATATGCTACTGAACATCTTTCATGGAGCTCCCGAAATATTGTTAGTTTTCGAGTGTAAATAAACATTAAAATAAGCATTTTCAGAACGGCTTAAACCACATTTTCCCAAAATATACTTTATTTTTGTAATAAAATTGTTCATTAGTGAGTATCAAGTGTTAACTGTCCACAATACAAAATACAAAGTCAGCCCCATCTTGTTGTAGACATGTGTCAATTAGTTTATGTTAAACGTTTCATCATAATTGGTTTTAGTTTTACATAGCATAAGAAGTCTGCTATAGCGCTTTTTAAAATATTGAATTACATCTTAGTTTTCACATACCCCTTATTTTCACAAACTCTGATGCACCCTATGCACGTTTTACAATTGAATCTTTTATTGCAGAAGCCAATCTTGGACCAAAAATAAGTTCAATATTTTTACTTTCAGTAAAAAACTTAAAACCCCTACCAAAACATATGTCGAGTGTTACGCAGTTGTCTTCTTTCGTTTTCCTGAAATTGGCAAATTTGGCTCTTGAGTTATTTGTGAAATAAACTATTCAATTCACTGTTCATGAAATTTTCAAAAATCTTTCTCGTGTTGGTAAACGGAATATTAATTATGTACGGAATGTTTATTGACAATAGAATAGCTTCCAAAACTCTGCGTCTTAACATTTAACACTTAACACACGTATACACAAGATAATAAATATTTTAAGTTGTCAAAATCTTTAAGTCATTCAGAATATTTTTGAAATTCGTTTTTGGATAAATTGTTTGAATTTTGGGAATTTTTTTGTAATAACTTTTCTGGTGTAAAAAAATCGATTTAGAAATATGTCCTCATACACCACAGATGCGTGTGTTACCTGCGTAACCTAAAGATACGAACGTACGCTTTTCGCGTACATCACAGTTACAATGTTTCTTTCGTGCACCTTAGTAACGAATGATTTTTACTTTCCCGTATACGTACGTATACACGGAGTGATATACGCAATATAGGGAAAGTTATGTAATGCTGCGCGAAAAAATGGCCAATTTTCGGCGGAAAAAAATTAATTGCCAGGCCGTGAAAACGAATAAGTGGATAAAACCACTTGCTAAATTAAGAAAAAAAGTCCCCTAACACGTGGTGTAGCCAGAAACCCTGTTTTCTAGGTCCTTGATACCGAAAACCCAATAGAAAGGAAAACGTCCGTCTGTCCGTCTGTGAACACTGCTAGCGCCTAAACCATATGTACGATTTCTTCCAAAATGGATATTCCCCGGTCGATCTGATTCTAGTCAAAGCTTTGAGATTTTGAAAAAGATTCGTCAAAATTTGGGGGTACTTTATATGAAGCCCCCCGGGGAATTTCAAAATTTTCTCGAAAACGGCTCCAATTTCTTTCTTTAAATTTCTTGTATGAATAGAGTAAAATGGACTTATTAACATGGCATAGGTCCTATTTTCACGTACAGCTCTGAATTTTCGAAAATTGTGAAAGTTTGATTTTTTTCGGCGTCTTTCTCCAACTACAAAATTGAAGATAGAGATTTTTTCTTCAAATAAAATTTGTTTTGCATATTGAGTTCTTTAATAAAGATCATGTAAATGTTTTTCAAAATTTTAGTGGTTTTCGTGCAATATTGCGTGCAATATGTGCAATTTAAAAAAATTACAAAAACAAGATTTTCTCAAAAACGGGTCCGAATTTTTTCTTTAAACTTTTGGTAGGCATAGTGGTAAATGTACTCTATCAATGACATAAAAGCCATATTGGTCTATCGGTTGGTTTTTTCAAAAATTACAAAAATGTAATTTTTTTACTTGTCTCTCACGTCGTTAATATTTACATTGGCGGCGATTTTTTCACATTATTATATTTAAGAGTATATATGCTTTAAATAATGTCAAGTAAAGTTTCTCGAAAACACTACCGTTTTCTGTGAAAAGTAGTTCAAATTTCGGCATTTTCAGAAACGCTCAAATGCCATTTTCTCGTATATGGCTGCAAATTTGTTCTTCAAACTTTTGTAACGGATAGTGCTAATTACACTCTTTAGTATAGCGTAAAGTTTATTTTGAGTTATTTTTTGTTTTTTCAAAAATTACGTAATTGTAATTTTTTTGACAGATCTCTCACATCTTTAATATGCACATTACCGGCACTTTGTAAACATTATTATATTTGTGAGTGTCAGTGCTTCAAATAACTTCAAATTAAGTATTTTGCAAACTCAAAAATTTTCTGTGAAAATGAGCTTCAAATTTCGCACTTTTAGTAGCGCTAAAATGCCATTTTCTCTCTAACGGCACATAATTTTTAAATAGTACATTATGAAACGATGATGTAATGATGGGTATTAATACACGAGTGTGATATTACGATACGAGCGAGGTACGAGCGAGTATCGTAAACTTCAAACGAGTGTATTAATACCCATTACATCGAGTTTCATACGGTACTTTTTCTATGACTTATGGTAACTTTTATAAGTTAAACTTCCCCACTGAATCGTTTCCTGGCGGTCGACATGCAAGATTCAGCCAAGGCCACATAGCGGACACATCACTACCCTACACCCGCAGGTGGCTGTGCTTTACCAGAGCGCCGGCGAGGGACTACAAAAGTTGCGGCAATAATATTCCGACTTCCGTATTTTCGCATTTCCTCTCATTTCTGGAAACGTCAACACCATCAGAAAGAACCACCATTCACTAAATATTTTAAACTAAAGAATTGGCCGTTTTTTGAAGGACAGCCACACTGAAGCAGCAAATAACACAAAATGACTTGCGTTCGGATCTTAACCTCACTGAAAGTTCCCTTCAATGACTACCACTGCGCTAGTCAAATAGGATAAAAGTGAAATGACGATCCAATTTATTTTTAATAATATTTGACGTAAATATTACTACTAAGTTAATTATAAATACAAACTTGAACATCATATTTCTTAGTTAAGTCCGTTCGCTGTAACTTCACTCCGCATGTAAACAAACGCACGTGGTCGTCGCTTGTTCTCATTGGCTTACGGACACCACACCCCCTTTCCGGGCGTCGTACGCAATAAGAGCTAGGTCCTTTCCAAAATTGGTTTATTTCTTGACACTCTCCACGAACAGAAAATACTTAGAAAGCGTAAAAAAATATGCAGATATTTGTTGTAATATCGTCAACATTTTATTTATTTCTTCGCTACATTTGGTAACAAGATTTAAATACCTTTACTTCGCTCTGCCTCAAGTTGCCTTTTAGCGTATGACTGTCATACACGCTACTTATTTTGTGTATAATTCTTGTGACTTACGTTTTTCATGAAAAAATAATTTGTTTCAGTGTTTGTTTCAATTGCAGTAGCTAAAGGAAAAAGTTTTTCAGTTTATTTTGTTGTTAGTAGAACAAAATTATGACGAACTGCCGAGTGTTTCACTATTGTAAGATAATACATCATCATTACTTTTAGTACGTTGAGACTTTTTCGATCTTATTTTATTGTATTACGCGTTGCAGTTGCAGTTATTCGATTTTGTAACTTCAGAGTAACATAAGTGTTACTTTGTAACTTAAAGAGTGCATGCCTTACGTAACATAACCTATGAAAGCAATCTGAAGTTTTCTGGAAAAACCATGTACCAAGTTACTGCAAGCCAGCGCCTTTTGCAACTGGAAATAAACCATGTTTTGCAGAAAAAGCAAAAGATCTTAATAAATCAGCCTCTCACATTTGACAGATTGAAACATTTCACATAAGTTGACTTTTCTTTCTCATAGTTTTGAGAGTCATACAAAACCAACAATATCATCTCTGTGGCACATTTATTTATGATCCTTAGAGGTAGTTAGCAAGATTCTAGTTAAATAGAAGCGTTTTGAAGGTTGCTCTTTAAATGGACAGAAACATTACGAAAAAAAGATCAGCAGATCATTCCAAAGAAGTTTGAGAGAAATCTTGTTTATAATCAGTGGATTATTGTGAAGAATATTTGTTCGTTCGTTTTAGAAATTTGTTGTTTTTGTAGTGACAAGTGTTATTGTAGTAACAAGTTGTTATTTAGTTTGTTTTGAAAACCGTCTGGCTTGAAAAACAGTTTTGAAATGTTTATTAGAAATGTAGCAACATACTCTTTTTTGAGGTATTATGATAAAAAACATATTAAGGTCTACAATGTTTCTGTTTATTCAAAGCATTTTTAAAATGTTGAACTGAAAAAAATTCTTAAATTTAAGGTCATTTAATCAGTTAAACTACAATATATGGAAAAAAAATCAGATAAAAATCATGTATCAACTATTCTTTTTTAAAAATTGAACATTATTTATATTTTCCAATTGACGTAAAACCATATAATCATTGGGAGGGTAGTGTAATGTATCTACAGAATGTGTCTACAAAAAAAATTGAAAAATATTATACAATTTCAAACCTTGTAGTAAAGTTTGTGCCTTGTGGTTCAGAAGTTTTGAAATGTGCAAGTCACTGTTGCACATTGTCATCAATAATGAGCATTGTTATACTGCATTTTTCATACAGTTGATATTTTGCTTCTACCACATGTGACAAAAAAATTATCCCCTATGATGGCATAAAAATATTGTTATCATTCAAGTGTTAAAATGTAATGTTTTTTCTGTAGTAAATAAAACTGCATTTAAATAAAATTTTGTTGTTGAAGAATCCTTGGAACTGTCCCCCAAGCTTCTCTAATGATGTTTTTGTGCAAGAAATTTAACAAATTTTGTCATAAAATATTATTTGTAGTTTTAGAATTATTTTTTTTGTTCTTATTCATGTGACTTGTGGAAATTACCTTTAAATATCAATTTAAATATTTTGAAATTTGAAATTAAATTGAAAAGAATCAAGCTGTGGTTTGTTATCAAGCTAGGGCTGAAGCTTTTTACGAATGTGACAGGCAGACTTTGCATATGACACTTTAACAGAAGAAATAATTATTAATAGGGGGTCAGTTCTTCCAGCGATGAACATTTTTCAGACAGTGCTTTGGACAAGATTTCACCGCTACCTTGCGAGAGCACATCGTAAATGTAAGAGCTGTGATATTTAAGCAAATTATCTGCGTGTTTTGGCAGGTATTTTGGGCGTACTAAAGAAGTACGCGTGAAAATAATATGTAATGACAGTTCTGGCTGCGACACGTGCCGGTATTTGAGTATGGTCGTCGCGCGAATGGCGCAGCCAATCACGAACTACAGGGCGGAGGGATACTCTCAAAGTTTGTTTACATGCGGAGTGAAGTTACAGCGAACGGACCTTAACTACAGGCGCCAAAACAGGGCTTACTTTCTCGCTACATTGGAAACAGTTACGAAATAGTTTAATATTACAATTACTCCCCTGCAAACACTTCATTCACTAACATTTCACCACTGCTAACAATAACATTTAGAATAGTTCTTGTGTTCAATATTCTTTCAAAATATCACGTGTTGAGATGTTACACATATTTCTCGGGTGTATTGCTGTTATGAGTATTTTACGTACAATTCTCTACCAGTTAGAAAAATTTCACACAAAACCCGCACTTAAAATCTTGCACCTTTATGAAAAACCGTCCAAGGTGGCTCAGAGCATCAACTGATTTCACTGCCGTGCCTCTGACCGAGAAATCCTCGGGTTCGAGTCCCGATGGTGGCAGGATTTTCGACACTGGCTGGACAGCAGGGTCGATTTCAGCTGCTGTCGGGATGAGCATTCTAGCGGTCAGCTGCTCTGATCAGTAGTTTTCAGTGATTTCCCCGATGAACACCACGCGAATGCCGAAGCAGTACCCTCACAAATGGGCCAAGGACGACAGCACGCGATATTTCTTTCCTCCTCCTTTACGTATCCTCACCCCATCCACAAACACTTACGTGACCTACATTACCCCTCTAGTCGGGAGACCACTCGGGAGCTGAGAGCTCGTCGTTTCTGAGATGATGCCCCGCTGATGGGAGATACCTAATTGGAGAAATCTTCGCAAGCCGAGGAAGGACGGCGCCGGATCTCGCCCTCCAGATGGGGAAGATCATCGCCACCTCCCGCGGTCAAATACTTACGATTCTAATGGTCTTAGCAGTTGACGTGTCCAGTATCACTAATAAATCAATCAATAAATCTTTGTTAAGATATTTTCCCGATATCCGCGTGCTCCATAACTAGAAATACTTTCCTTGTGAAAAGTAGTTACGATTGATCCCTGCGTACTCCACCGTAAGGAATATATCGCTTATCAGAAATGAATAATTCGCTAGTATTCGCAAATTATATATATATATACACATATATATATATATATATATATATATATATATATATATATATATCATTAGTTATTATCATTTTGCGCAGTAGAGATATTCTTGCTTTGAAAATTGCAGCAGTGTGGTTTTGACTTCTATAATTTAAAAAAATTTAAGAACACAACAGTTACAATTTTTCTCCTTCACACCTTAATTTAGAAAGTTTCCTGCGTACATTATTGTCATCATTTGTCTCGCTTACAAAATGGGAGTCAGTACTTTTCTATTAATCTGTATTTAGAACTAGATATAACGTACATGAGGTTATAAGTAATTCTCGATTACTTCTTGGTTCCGAGTATTCGGCGCTTAGGGCAGAGCTCCGACTCCAATATGGTTTAGTGTTTCTGTTTACTTTTCAAAGTTTCCCGCAAACGCCACACTTGCACTTTTTGTCGTACACATTATTTCGACACATACGTGTCATATCCTTCGTTCACCATGTATACGAATGTTTCTCGCATACACCATTGTTGCAAATTTTGAGTTATAAATAGGATGCAAACAAATTTTAAATAACTACAGTGCAGGTAAATAGATAAATTGTTACAAATTATATCTCGCGTCTACCATTGCTGAATTTTTCCTAGTTATCCATAATTTCGAATGATTCCTGTGAATATAGTAGTTAAAAGTTTTCTGTTATACGCATCACTTATGAATGTCTCCTGCATATATCATTGTTTGAATTTTCCTATCATAGAAGTTACAAATGAGTTTTTATCGTACCGTAGTTACAAATATTCGCGCCGTATATTATAGGAACAAAAGGTTAGACTAAATTATAAATGCAGATAATTATTGTACACACCGTAACTATGGATATTCTATCCCTTCATTACATTATGTTACATTATGTTTTCCTCGAAGTTATGAATGTATCCAGCATGCACCATAGGTACGAATATAAAGTGTATACAGAAGCAACGAATAATGGGTGAAACGTTGTTAAGTGTGTTTTTACGTTTTTACTTCCAAGTTAAGAATTTGTTTCTACTTCCAAAATTATTATGATTACTTCTCTTTTACCCTACATTTACGAATGTTTTATGCAAACACCATCGTTACGTTTTTGTAGCGTACATTACAGAATGTGTAACTTCTACGGCATATAGAGGGGTGGAAATATTTTTGGTTTTTTTTTCAAATGAAATGTAGTGCTAAATTACGTATAACAAGTGTGGAATTTTCTACTGAACTCTAATTATCTTCTTAGGCATAGATGTCTAACAGGTCACGTGGTGATGCAGTCAAGGAGATTTCCTGCACCTGCCGAATATCATACTGGGTGGCCTAACAATCAACGTCAAGCACATAACTCTGTTTACGAAATATTCCACCCTGTCCACTGGAAAACAGTAAAAAAAAGGTCTTAAACTCTACATGGCTAGTCGCCTTTTGTTTGTAAATAGAAGAAATTTGTAAACAAATACCAACCTAAACATGCCTATTAGAAAGGAATTTCAAAAAAGTTTTATTTGGCTACACTGAGTTAAAGGATCGTCACTTATACAAAAGAAAGATTGCTGTTGTGGCAAAGAATATAGGTTTCCCGGGCAGAAAAATTCTAATAAGGTAATTTTAGAAAAAGTGAAGAAAAAGAGATCTCTACTGAAAGCCATTTGGAACAGAAAAGCAAAACTTTTGAACGCATTTTCAGACTAACCAATTCTTAAGTACCATTTTGTACTGCAAAATAAGAGGAAGAGCTAGAACTTGAAAACGAACTGCACTTCAGAAACTATTCAGAGATGAACAGGACATCGAAGAATAAAATTTCATGGCGTCAGCGACAAGGCACTTGTTGCCTTTAGGATGATGATGGTTCGTTTGTAACATTTATTCTGAGACATTCTGTAGAGCACTCCAAAACATTCGGAGTTTGCATAAAACATAACTATGGGAGACAGTGGCGTAACTGTAGAAAATGGAATTTTACAGAAGAAGCAAAATTCTGAAATAAAATACTTTGAAACAACGTTATGTAAACATATAGTAATACTCATGGTGAATTGTGCCTTGGCCAAATGTCTCTTTTGTCCAAAATGTTGTTAAGTATCACTTTTAATAGACCAATACTTGACTGGAATTGTTTTTAACCACCTTTCTTACAATTGTGACATTATTCCCCTGAACTGAATGAACATTCAGTACCCTAGGTTTTAAGCAATACCCTAAGGTTTTAAGCAAATATTCGAAAGAGCAGTGCGGTTTGGGGTGCACAAAATACAATTAAATAGCCAAAAATTTAAAAATTATGTGTGATAAAAATTCAGTGAATTAAGGGAATTTAATATCTATTACATGTACAGTGAAATTGCATAAATATGCACGTAATAAGTATTGTACTTCAGCTTTTGGTACAATGATCCCCATCTCGATCAGATTTTTGCCTAGTTTCTCTTTATCCATTGTGCAAATATTGAGATGGTTTCTTGTCTCGCTTCCTGACATAAATGTAGCTTAACAGTGCGTTTTGTTCAGTTATACTTCTGATAGTTGTGGTGGGAGTAGAGCCGAGAGTGTGGGTTTTTTAATATCAAAGTTGTTGTTACGAGCAAATACGACATCCTTCATCGTTATTTGCAATATTTAGAAATATTACTTACCGCCGACAGCTGTAAGGCATCTCGCGCATTTACGAATGTTCGGCATAACCTCCTTCAAGCTTGAGCTATCGCCCGATGAGAGCGTGTCATTCGCTTCAGACCACTACGCAAATTATGACTTAGCGTAACAAAATAGAACGGGCAGACAGTCGCACCTAATGCAGACAATTTTCAAAGTGATGTTCATAGTTATCTCTATATGTCTTGCCTAAGCAATGTTAAGAATGTCACGAATGACTGCAAAATAAGTTGGAAAAAGAGGAAGAGGGAGACCTAGGACGATAATCTTAGAACTTCAAAACGAATTACACTTCAGAAATTATTCAGAGATAATAGCAAAGAATAAAATGTCATGGCGGCAGCGACAAGACACTTGATGCCTTTAGGATGATGATGATGATGGCTCGTTTGTAACAATTATTCTGAGACATTCTGTAGAGTACTACAAAACATTCGGAGTTTGCATAAAACATTGGTATCAATGGGGGACAATGGCGTAACTGTAGAAAATGGAATTTTACAGATGAAGCAAAATTCTAAAATAAAATACTTTGAACCAACATTATATACTACGTATGTAGTAATATTCATGGAGCCTCGTGTCTTGGTCTGTACTGTAAACTGAAAACTGAATTGGGGGCTGCCCTCCCCCAATATTTTCAGTTCCTCTGAATTCTGTCAAATAAGTAAAATGTATAAATTCATGTAAATGGAAAATGTTAAATATTCCATTTACTTCTATTTCCGTTTACTTGTGTAGCAGTTAGGAATAATGATTGTAAACGCTGCAATTGCGAGTATTTTCGGCTTATCTCGAAGTAAATAACTTGTAACGATTGTTTTCCGTCATTCTCCAAAGATACGAACGTTACAGGCAAACATCGTAGTTACAATGTTAATATCATAACGAATGTTTATAACGATTGTTTTCTCCCTATTCCCTAGTTAAAAATGTTTCCCGCATACATCGCAACAAATGTTACATTTGCTACATCAGAGTTGCAAAGTTCCACTTATAAGATGCAAATTATTTTTAGTTGCACATCATATTTACAAGTAATTTGCATATCCACCGTTTTTATTTGTTTTTCTCTAAATATCACAGTTAGAAATGTGTGCGTACACCTCATTTACATTTTTCTGTTAGACTTCTTAGGAATATTTCTCCTTACACAATAATTATTCATGTTTTTAGGAGGTTTCTCTGACTTTAGTTTCGATTAGTTTGCTCCTGTATCATGTTACGAAACATTCTCGCCCACATAGAAGAAATAACTGTTCGATATTATGAATGATCCATAATCCTTCCACAATCCTTACAATGTTTCTCCCATACACCGTCCTTACGAAAGTTTTTCTCCTACATCATAGTTCCAAAATATCGCGTCATGTAGCAGAGACACCATTGCGGCGTACTCTACTGTTAGATACGCAGGATGTAAACCATAAATATACTTTTATTTATTTATAATGGCACCTCAAGGTCAAGTACGAAAAAGGGAGAGGGAAGGTAGTCTCCAATAGGGAGCTTCAACGTCACTCCATTGTTGACAAAGCGAACGTCCTTCTCTGGTGGCCGCAGCCATGTGCATACCACGTGCTCACCACGCGAGTGTGAGGCAGCACAACGACCTTGAGGTGCTTAATTTGAGGTACCATTATAAATAAATCCAAGTATACATACTGTGCTTACTGCATTCAACGTAACTATGACCCGACAAAGCTGAGTGTAGGACTGGCGACGAGGGCAGCCCTGAGATTTGTTTTGCTTCGGAGAGAAAAAGACAGAGCTGTTGGTACACTCAGTGCAACTGAAAACTGAAGCACTAGTCTAGGCAAAGAAGACGTGGCCCTCTTGTAATGTCATCTTAGGTGCAACAATACCCATGTTAGTCCATTTAAAAACACAGAAAAACGCCGACGCATTCGATAATTATATTAATAAATACTGATAACCGTGTAAAGAACGGAAGTATTTTGAATTCCTAAAAGTAATCACATATTTCAGTCATGCTACACAACAAATTCTACAACATGAGTACATTACATTATTCGATTTAATGAAGAACATCCAGGAATGAAGCGGAGCCTCGAAGGTCACGCGCGCGCTCCTAATCTGCCTGTTGAAAACTACACGTAGGTCTCACTCGAGAAACGAAACTATCGGAACCGCTCCATTCTCGGCTGTTCTAGTCAGTATCGGCCGGTATCCCCAGCCTCGGCGGCTCTATCTGGCGCCGACGGCTTGGCAGCTCGGCAACTCGAAGCAACTGCGGGATTTAAGGTCGTGAAGTATTGTGTTGGCAGAACTCTTTCATTTAATTGTTATTGATTGATTATAATCGCAATAAAATACAATTTCAATTTATCTATTAATTGGTTGAAAAGTAGCATCACTCGATTAATTGCAAATAACTTAAGAGAGAAAATAATACAATTTTTGAAATAATTAAAAGCAAAAAATGTGCATAAAGTGCAAAATGTGCAAAATGTGAATCAACTTTTTAGCAATATCAATAAAACAATAAAAATAAAAACAAAAATAATTTTCATCAATTGTTTTGCATTCTGAGTTATTATGCAATATTGAAAAAAAGGTTATAAATTGGAATCTGTAATAACGTAAATTAACCTGCAGTTTATTTTCAAGTAAGCAAAGAAAGTAATGGTAAAAGTTTACATTCCAGAATTATATGCGAAAGCAAAACAATATTTGTTAAGAGAAAAATAATTCATTTTATACCTATTGTTATGTCATTTACGTTTCTTACATATTCGAATGTAAGATATATTTATTAAAACAAATAACATTTTATATTAATTTCATTATTGCATAATAAAAACGCATATGAGAATCAAAATTGAAATGAGTACTGTTCTTCCCTGCGTGAAAACGTCCTTTCGTCACTGGGCACAATTTATTGCGTAATTGTTGATGCAAGCCGCCATGGCCTCTGAATGGGGTCAAACAATTGGCGGCCAAACAACGATGCCCACTGCAAATCAGCCTATTCAACTCCTTGCCCTATCGCCACACACGGGTAGAGTTTTCAGAAATTCAAAATACATAACTAATTATAATATACTACATTTGTACACCACATAAAATGAGAGAAAATTAATCAATTTATAAAATTTTTGCGCCGTAGAAAAACGCTTAAATTTATTATAAGCCTAGAAATTATAAAAATAAATGTTTTAATTGACTTTAATTCTATCACTGGCATACGAAAGAGATCTAACGCATAATTCTTTCAATTAACAGAACCATCCTTCCATTTCCTTTACCTACCTGGAAGAACATGTAGAACGTCGGAAGTCGGGAAAATCGACTTGCCCCTTGAGACGCCAGTGATGTTTTCAAGGCGAATCTCAGGCCAGCGCTCCCCCCATGACTCATAGGTGACTTCTTTTCTTTGTGTAAAGAATTAAGAGGAAAGCGAGCTTGTGGTATCGAAAGATACAAAATGTTAAATTCAAAATCAAATGACATCCTCATCTAGATCTAGATAAAAAATAGAGGTTGGGTGCCAAACGGCTGGAATTGGTGAAAGTGGAAATAATTTAAACGTACATTTTTAACCAAACTAGAAAATAGAAATACATTTCAAGAAAAAAAGCTTAGAAAGTTAAATATGTCTTAAAATATATTTACGTGAAAAGGCGAAATAAATATTCGTCATAATTGTTATGTTTTCATTATTTTTATTATATGCATGTCAAAAGCGGAAGGCTGTCTACAAAAATTACAGGTGCCGCTAGATTGCTTGTGCATTGGTCAACGCACAAATCTCGCAAATCGCAAAAATATTTTGCCTTATTCAACAAGACATACCGCTAGACTGCCTCGAGTTTGAGCTATACTAAACATTGGCGAGAGCTCCAATGCCGCCTCCAGCGACGCGTTCGGTGTACACCGATAACAGGCCAAGTGTCTGTATAGTTCGTTCTCGATAATGGTAGTTCCGGAACTGGCATTCTCGGACACAGTAGTATCGGCGCGCCTGGTATCGCCGCCAAGAACGAACGGAACTGCGGGCGTTTTTGTTCGGTTGGATGCCCCTACGGGTGGGCAGCGCATATTATGGACGTATGTTTGGAATACACGCTGTTGGAGTTCTTTAATTCCGAGAACCCAGTGTTGAAACGACTTTAACAAATACCAGATTCATTTAATTTGAATCCTGTATACACCATGGCAACCAGTGGCAACAATCGCAAATAGCATAGAATTTTACTTGGTGGCTACCTCGTTCCAGTATTTATGAAAACGCTTCGTGATGATAAAAATGACCACAATTACTATCTAAAAATAATAAAGGATTGTTTAAAAAATACACGAATTCAATATTAAAGAAATTAGATTATTTTCTGATATTCATTACAATGAATTATTAATATGGGAGTTTGATTTGGCCCCGTCATTTTTGACGGGTCACCTCTAATTAAAAAAGAAAAACGAACGACTATAGTCCGAAGAACACAATTAAAAGATTCTTTAAAGCACACCTCTTTACACCCCAAAACAGAATGGGAGCCCAGTAGGAAGCGGGAACGAGGGGAGAAAATATTTCCCTGCACGATGCCAATTTGTGTCAAGTTTGTCAGCGATAAGTCCCAGTAAGTTTACATGTTCTGAATGTCAGGTTCAATGGAAACCCCAATGACATTCTTACGACTCACCGTCACCTACATCTTTGAATTAAACCTTATTATACAATCTAAAATTCCAACAATTATTTTTCCCAACATGAAGTGCATTAATAGAATTATTTTTATCAATCAATTAAAATTACACGAGGGTTGGGGCAGAAGTCATGGCAACTAATTTTTTTGTGACAATATGAGTAGGGGTGGAAAATTTCAAATATACTGTGATATACCAAAATTTATAATATTTTGTTAATAATATTGGCTGTAAATGGGTTGGACAAAAGGGTATGCAAATGGCGATATACAGCCTTAGCAACGCCGGCGCAGTGGTTGGCAAGGTCAACAAACTTCATTCAGGCCTTGAAAAGATGGGGGCGCTGGCTAGATAGACAGATAAAATAATGTGTGATTGGTCTGAAAAGGAATGACTGTCGAGGGCGTGGCTACTTGGTTTGATAAGAGATGAATGGATTGGCTAAGGGAGAATAGATAGGTCTAATGTTGTCATTTTGTTTTAAAAAAGAGGAACGAAGGACGGATACCGAAGCGTTGAGGGCGAAAGAACAGGGAGAACTGGACATTCTGATAGTGGTCGTCGAGTAGTAAAGATCGCTCGCGAGATCAACATTAGTGAAGTAGGCCTTGTAAGTTTCGAGTGAGACTCAATAGTTTTTCGGAATCGGGAAGTTCGATTAGGACTTTGAAAGTTTTTTCTTATATTGCGGTTTTGGACTTTAATGTTTTACCGCTAGTTGGGGAAGACTAGGAACTCTGAATACCAATTAAGAACCGGTAGATATTGTAGTCAGTGAGGGCTGGATGCGTCGGCAACGTCGGAAGATTAGAAGAGAGATCGGAACTTGGGATCGCCTACATTCAAGTGAGAAGAGACTGCGGGGCGTCGGCGACCAAGACGGTAGATAAGTACTGGAGTACAAAAGATATATTTTAAAACGAGGTCATGACCTAAGGACAAAAACAATTGTAAATATTGTTAAATAAATTGTTGAATTGTTTTTCTTTTGGAAATGAAAAGATTTTCATTTAGTCAATCAAAATTGTTAAATAGTTAGAAATAGATAATTATTCCCTTTCAGATTCCTCGCCATACTGTACAGTTGGCAGATCAAGTAATCGGCTATCTAGGCGATAGCGATTATCCATAACGGGACCCATTGACCCAGCTAGCCGGACATTTATACATTTGTTGAAATTAGCTGTGGAAGCATTGGTCATTTTTAATTAACGTAACCTGTTCCTGGCGCCCAAAATTTTAATACAAATTCGGAACGGGTCACGATTATAACCATCTTAGATGAATGATGCCAACGATCTCGTAAGAGTCTATGACGAGACGTTGTTGATACATTTCAATACACATGAAAGGACAAGGTATAAACTAAGTGCTTGGACATTTATCAGCACACAAAAATTGAATTTATTGTATTTATTAAGGTATTTGAAATGACCATACTCGTTTCATGTTCTAAGGCATTTCAGAGAATACTTCAGAAATTCGAAAAGCATTACATACCCGTTCTGAAGGCCTGATTAGGCCTTTAGCTCGATTACCGCTCATCACATTGATCCGCACACTCGCAGGTTGTCACGTGCGTTGCTGATCACCGGTTGCTGCGCATCTTTGCAGAAACTCTCCTGCACATCTCGCGGCTGTCCGGTATGAAAGAGCATTATTCCATGAACTTCCAGCAATTCCCTGTGACATTCTCGGGCATTCCTTTCATGGTGAACGGCTCTCTTGGAGTAAGAGCGCTTTTGGAAACATGTTACATTCTCTGTGCTAATAGAGACACTTGCAGAGCTATCTGTTGATGTAAATACACCCTACTGCAGCATTTCTTTCAAGATATAAGTGAAGTTTGCGATTCGATAACATATCTTTTAGAAAAAAATAGATGTCATGACTTTAGCCCCAATTGCTCTCGTATTCAATTCAAAATTTAGTGAAGCGGGAATTTACCCCATTATCTGTGCTATTGAAACACTATTAACTGTTATGAATGAACGGACGGTTTGCAAAAGGTTACTCAGAGGTTGTCAGAGGTTGAGATGTACAAAACTGAGTCGGCGATTGCGAATGAAACATTTCTTTATTAAAATTGAGTTTTTTTTCTTAGAGGGGATTTAATAGTAGGAACGAACAGAAGGATATTATTTCAGAGTTTCGTGGGCAACCGTATTTTAGTATGCGTTGGGTGATTCAGAGAAGCAAATAGATAAACAGCTAGGAAAAATTGCTACAGTTCGCAGTTGGTTGTCGTACCGAACACATCGCTGTATCGTGCGCGACTCGCGAAGTTACATTACGAGTTGTGAAAACTCGTAATAAACTGTGTCACGAGGTGTAAACTGTGTTAATTTCAGTGCGATATAGAATTACTAACTTCATATCAGTAATATTAAGCAGTGTCTACCAGGCAGCCGTAGATACGGCTTGCTCTTCTGTGCCATGGCATCCTCCGAAAGTGTCAACATAACCCAAGTTTCATCAAACGTTCAACCAAATGTGGAAGTCAAGAAATCCTACGTCAGCGCTGCATGGACCGAAATGTTCCCGTCTAAAGACCAGGCCATTGTAATTGACTCTCAAGAAGGAATAACTATAAAAGACTACATTAGTAAGTTAGCCTCTATTGTTAATGCCAGTGACATACGATTTGTATCCCGTATCTCCAATAGTAGAATATGTGTCTTTCTCAGTACTAAGCAAATTGCAGATTACATAACTGATAATTTTAAGTACATTATGGTATGTAACAAAGAACTGAGCATCAGACCTCTCATCAGTAAACAAAAGAGAGTAATCGAAAACCAAGTGGAGCGAAGATTGGAAAATTTATAAGGCTAGTAGTATTCATAAGAAGATAAAAAACTTCTACAACCTGCAAACTTCAAAAAAATTGTGCCGCAAAGATCAAGTTACAATCACCAGAATTAGATCAGAACACACGAGGCTTACTCACCTCTACCTAATAAACCAGAATACTCCCCCAATTTGTAATATATGTAATGAACAAATAACAATAATACATATTATTCAGGAATGTCCTATGTACAATCAATCCCGCCAAACAATCTTACAGAACTTTAATTCTGATGCTTTACTTTATTCAAGCTCCCTACAAGAAAAAATTTTAAAATTTTGCAAATCAATTAATGTCGAACTGTAAAACAAACTGTAATATTGTTTTTAAGCATACGTACTGTATAAATTATCACATGTAGTAAAATATTTCCAACCCCTGGTGTAATATAAACTGTAATGTCTCACTATTCACTGAACAAAAATGTATAATTGTAAAAAAAAAGTAACCATGCTATGTAAACTTACAGAACCTTGTAAACTTAATGTATGTACCTTATTGTAAAATTACAGAATAGTCGCTAATAACCTCGCAGTTGATGCGACTATAAATAAATAAATAATAAATAATAAAAAGAGAGTAATCATTTCGAATGTATGTCCCATCATTCCCCATGCTGCAAGTGAAAATGGATTTGTCAAAAGAAATATTCAATGCTCATCTAAAATCAGTTTTCTCAAAGCTGGTATCTCAGATACAGGATTTTCACATATCATGAGCTTTAGGAGACAGGTATATATAGACTCTGATAATGTAAACAAACTACCAGAATCCACAACTATATTATATGATAGTACTACATATACAATATACTTTTCAACCGACACAATGACTTGTTTCAATTGCAAACAAACCGGGCACTTTGCCAACTTATGCCCAAACAAAACAATTGCTACTGAAGTTATGGAAACTAATGTAATGAATGAATCCCTTGTTGAACATGATGACAACCCGGGATCAACCACAACTCTTCAAAACCAAGTAATAGAAACTAATGTAGCTAACGAATCTTTTATACATAATCAGAATTACAACCTTGCCATTAAAAGCCCCCCAAAACAAGCAGAAGAACCTTGGTTTAATCCAAGTGAATTCCCTGCCATTCAGAAAATAACGCTTCCCTCGGAAACATCCTCACAAGACCCAAATGACAACAAATCTAAATTGCTGAGTAATGATTCTGCAACCCAAAGCACAAATAAAGTTCCTGAACTAATTAATAATGGCAACTTGCCTACTCTCCAAAAAAGAGCCCTATCTGATAATTCATCAAAAGTTGAATCCAAAAGAATTCAATCTGAAAATGGAAAAAATTAAATAACCAAACAACCAAAGAAAAAGAAAAAATCAGACAAGAGTGAAAGTAACTCTTCAACTGGTGACACCCAGACCAAATCAATTGAAAAACTCATTGAACCCATTAAGGAATTCATTGAATCCAACACTGAAAGATTTCCACTGAATTATGTGCAAATGAAATATTTTCTAGAAAATTCTCTTGGTTCTAGCAACCCTGTCTCCACAGCAAAAGAATTTACTGATGACCTTTAATCCATTATACAGATGCTGAATGTCACATACCCAATGTTGACTGAAATAGCCATCAAAAATAGGTTTACTAGAATAATTAACAAACTTAAATTAGAAATTCATAAAACTGAGAACCATGAAACCGAGTCTTCTGACTAATGTCATAATATCCTCACTGCTGAGTCTGAATCTGATCACATTCTTATTTAACCACTAGTAAATCATGAATATATTGCAATGGAATATTAATGGTTTTCACCGCAGAAAAGAAAGACTAGAAATAATGAATGATGAGCATCAACTGGACATAATGTGCTTGCAGAAAACTAACTTCAAGTCTAATAAATTTGGCAAATTTAGTAAATTTAAGTGCTTCTTTAAAAATAGAAACAACACCAATTTTGCTTGCGGAGGAGTGGCAACATATATTAGAGAACAGTTTCCTGTTTTGGAGCTTCATATTAACACTCATGTCGAAATTGTTGCAATTCAAATTCAGGCTTCAATCATTCTCACCATATGTAACATTTATCTTCCCAACAGCTATTCTTTTGAAGCTTATGAAATTCAAGATATTATCAATCAACTCCCTAAACCATTTATCATACTTGGAGATTTTAACAGCCACAACACATTATGGGGATCTAACAAAACTGATCCAAGAGGCAAAACAATTGAAAATGTCATCGATGGAAATAATTTGGTAATCTTAAATACTGGACAACCCACACACTTCAATATTAGCACTGGAACTTTCAGCTCTATTGACCTTACTTGCAGCTCTACAACATTTGCCCAAAAATGCAATTGGACCGCATTAGACAACTTAAATGACAGTGATCACTTTCCAATAATCACTACTGTAAATGAACCAGCAAAAATACCAACCAATATGGTCTACACCCAATCAAACATCAAAATATGGAACTTCAAGAAAGCAAATTGGGAACTTTACCAACAAAGAATAAACGAATACATCAATCAATCTGAAACAATTCACACTGATGATACTGAGTCATTTTTGACTGCATTCATTAATATTATAAACAAAGCTGCTAATGAAGCAATTGAATTATGTAAACCATATAAACCTAAGCCAATTCCTTGGTGGAATGATACATGCAAAGAAGCCATCAAAAAGTACAAACATGCTTTCAACCGCCTCAAAAAACACTGGACCTCAGAAAACAAAATTGAATACAAAAAGGCAAGAGCTATTGCTAGAAGAACAATCATAGAAAGAAAATCGGAAACCTGGTCTAAATTTATAGCAAGCATCAACTCCAACAACAAGATCCAGAATTCATGGAGAAAAATACAAGCTGTACAAGGAAAAAAGAAAACTAACAAGATTCATTTTCTCAAAATGGATAACAATTGAATCTTAACTGAACCTCAAGATATTGCCAACAACTTAGCTGACACCTTCGCCAGAAACTCTAGTTCTAACAACTACCCCGATGCCTTCAAACCGTACAAAGAAGAACAAGAAAGTATGGAACCATTTATTACTGAAGAAACACCGTCAAATGATCATATCAACACTCTTATATCTATGGATGGACTCATAAAATCAATTGAATCTACCAATAACTCTTGCCCAGGACCTGATAATATTTCAAATGTAATAATAAAAAATCTACCAATTCTTGGAAAAGAATTACTTCTAAAATTATTTAACTTAATCTGGACAACAAACATTTTCCCCAAAAGTTGGAAAGTGGCTACGGTTATTCCTATCCCGAAACCAGGAAAAGATACCACCAAAGCTGAGAATTATCGACCAATATCACTAATTTGCAACATGTGCAAAATAATGGAAAAGATTATTGATGCTAGATTAAGATGGTTTCATAATCAGCCTCGACATTGATAAAGCAATACGATATCGCGTATTGCTTCTTCTCCAAGAAATTGGAATACATGGAAATATGTATAAGTTCATCAATAACTTTCTTCAAGAAAGACACATCCAAGTGAGAGTCAATGGACAACTATCAGTAATGAAAAAGTTAGACAACGGGGTTCCTCAAGGATCAATACTAAGTGTTACCTTATTCTTACTAGCAATCAACGACGTGGACAAAGACATAACTCTTCCAACAGTGTCAAGAAAATACGCAGACGACATAACCATTCTGTGCAAAGGCAAGAACCTATCGTCTACTCAAGAAATATTACAAACCGCACTTAATAAGGTACATAACTGGTCCTTGAAGACAGGATTCAAATTCTCTCCCCGAAAAAGTAAATGTATTCTCTTTACAAAAAAGAAAGAAATTGAACCACCAATCTTAAAGCTTGGCAATGAAGCCCTGAGTATTGTCACCAACATCAAAATTCTAGGAATGTTTTTTGACAACAAACTGACCTGGAATTCTCACATAGAAAACCTATCGGATGAACGCAAAAAGAGAATTAACATCCTAAAATATTTAAACCATAACAACTGGGGGTCAGATAAAAACCTACTGCTTCTTACGTACAAGGCTATAATTCGATTCAAATTACAAATACGGATCAATTCTGTATCAATCTGCCAGCAAAATAGCACTGAAGAAATTAGACTCCATACATCACATGTGTCTACGAATTTGCACTGGATGTTTTTTCACTAGCCTAATAGGCAGCATATTAGTTGAAGCAAAATAATCTCATTTATCACATCGCAGAGAAGTAACAACCATTAAGTACGCCATCAGAGCCGCTTCTTCCCCAAACTTCATCATCTACAACGACATTTTTCCATCTCAGTGTATTATTAAGAATATTAATCCCAGATATAAACCTCTACATTACAGAATAAGAGAACTTCTCTCAAACCTTGAGGTGAACATTACTAGAATGGAAAAACACAGAAATTTCTTAATTCCGCCATGGATTATACCACCGCTCATTTCTGATTTGTCCCTCTTAGAATTACAAAACAGTAACCTCACTCAGACTAACGCACAGATTAACACCAACTCATCCAAAGAAGAATGGAATAAACAACTTAAAGAAATAACCATCAAATATAAAGATTACTGCCCGGTTTACATTGAATGCCAGAAAAATGAACTAGGAACTGAAATCGCAGTGCACACCCCTGACACTACCTTCAAATACCTTCTACCCCAAAGCATCGGTCCCTATTCAGGAGAACTCTATGCTTTTCTGACTGCATTAAAAGGTACTGAAAAGTTATTCTCCTTTAAAACCATTCTTTTCACAAAATCCTTGGAAGTCATACAACAATCTTGCAACAAAATTTCCAATACTGAAATGGCTAAAATGATTCAAGAACAATACTACCACATTAAATCTGCTGGAATAAGTATTATTGTTGCTCGGCTTCCACCTCAACTTAAAATTCCAGAGGACATAACAGTGAAAAATTCTGTAACATTAATAGACCTACGGAAGGCGAATAATATCCATAACATCATGCACACCACCTACGATAAATTGAAAACAATAGAAAAATGCATGGCACAGAAATGGAATAACACATGGAAGGAATGTAAAGCAAGTCAACTCCACAGCCAAATTAATAACATTTTTAATATTACAACTTCTAAAAAGCTCAACCGAAGAGGACAAGTCGCACTGTCCAGAATAAGATCAGGCCACACAAAATTAACACATCTCCACTTAATTTCCAAAACACCCCCTCCACTTTGTGATACTTGTAACACTACTTTAACAATTTACCACATAATAGAAAACTGCTCTAAATTCAATAATGAAAGAAAATTTACTAATCTAAATAAACCTTTAGATACCTTATTGTATTCGACCAAATATCAGAACCAATTGATCAAGTTTTGTGAAATTTGTAACATCTTTAATAACATATGATATTGTACAATTAAGTTATATATTACATAAAATATATGTTGCTATACAATGTTAATTATATATAAGTTATGACATTTTTGTTAATGTAATTATGGATAAAATCATAATAGTATAATTGTAGTCCCTAATAACCTTAGCTGTTGATGCGACTAAAAATAAAGAAATTTTTAAAAAATTGCTAATTATTCTAGTGGAATTATCCATTTATTTTTCATCCACCAATAAATAAGATATGTGATGAGGAAAACCTATGTGTTTCCATTAAATGTGTATTTTCTTCCTGCTTTCGTATATGTAATGTATCGATTCTTAATCGGAATTTCCCTTACGATTACACAACTACCAATTTTGAGCGGTGTTCCATTTGATCGCCGCGGCGCGCCGAAAGCAAGGTTGTGTTAGTTGACATTGTTAATTTTATTTTATTCTTTGACATTTTAAAATAAAGTACATACCTACTCTACATTGTTTGGTGTGTAATTGTATTCCATTCAATAAGAGGACAAGTCTAGCTTCTAGTGCCCACTCCTAACCTGTACTGAAAGGAGTTGGATTATTTCTCTAATAGCTTTATATAAATAGGCAATTAAGAGACTGATAAAACGAAGCACTGGCTAAAGCACATTCGTGCTGTCCAGAACTACGCGGACGGAGCTGAACAGTCAAACTTCCATCCATGTGGGCGCGAGGCGGCGTTCAAATCCCTTTGAAACTGTTTCAGAGTTCGAAGGTTAATCCACGCGCTAATCAGCTTACGCGCTCATCCCTTGCACCCCTCTACCTCCCCTCCTCTTCCCGCTCTCCCTCGCCTCAATTGGCAGCTGCCTCTGACGCACAGCAGCCGTGTTAGGTTATGCTGCATTGGCGCCGAAGCGCCCAACCGAAACCAACTCATCACTAACTAGTGGTGCTACAAAATGACACAGACTTTCCCGTATTAGTTTTCTATTTTCCTGGGTCTTCGGTAGCTATTCGGAATTGCCACATACTCTTTCTTGCCAGCTACCATCTATCATCGCCAAAAGTACATTTTTTTGTCATTTTCTTAATTTTTCGGTTTCTTATTGGTAGAACAGAAACATTAATTTTAGAATATTAAAGAACACAAAAACCTAGCCGTAAATGGCAATTTTCTTTTAAAAATTATGTGCCGTTTAAAAGAAAATGGCGTTTTAGTACTACTAAAAGTGCGAAATTTGAAGCTCATTTTCACAGAAAATTTTTGAGTTTTCAAAATACTTTATTTGAAGTTATTTGAAGCACTTACACTCACAAATATAATCATCTTTACAAATTGCGAATAATGTGCATATTAAAGATGTGAGAGATCTTTCAAAAAATTTACATTTATATAACTTTTGAAAAAAACAAAAAATTAGCACTATCCGTTACAAAAGTTTCAAGAAAAAAATTGCAGCCATATACGAGAAAATGACGTTTGAGCATTTCTGAAAATGCCGAAATTTGAGCTACTTTTCTCACAAAACGGTAGTGTTTTCGAGAAACTTTACTTGACATTATTTAAAGCATATATACTCGTAAATATAATAATGTGAAAAATCGCCGATAATGTAAATATTAACGACGTGAGAGACAAGTAAAAAAATTTACATTTCTTGTAATTTTTGAAAGAACCAACCGATAGACCAAAATGGCTTTTATGTCATTGATAGAGTACATTTACCACTATCCCTACCAAAAGTTAAAGAAAAAATTTGGAGCCGTTTTTGAGAAAATTTTGTTTTTGTAATTTTTTAAAATTGCACATATTGCACGCAATATTGCACGAAAACTACCAAAATTGTGAAAAATATTTACATGACCTTTATTAAAGAACTCAATATGCAGAACAAATTTTATTTGAAGAAAAAATCTCTATCTTCAATTTTGTAGTTGGAAAAAGACGCCGAAAAAAATTCAAACTTTCACAATTTTCGAAAATTCAGAGCTGTACGTGAAAATCGGACCTATGCCATGTTAAAAAGTGTATTTTCCTCTATTCATACAAGAAATTTAAAGAAAAAATTTGGAGCCGTTTTTGAGAAAATGTTGAAAATCCCCGGGGGACTTCATATAAAGTACCCCCAAATTTTAAAGAATCTTTTTCAAAATCACAAAGCTTTGACTAGAATCAGATCGACCGGGGAATATCAATTTTGAAGAAAATTGACCGAACGGTTTAGGCGCTAGCGTTGACCACAGACGGACAGACGGACAGACGGACGGACGGACAGACGGACATACGGACGGAATGCCGTCAATCGATTTTTAAGTATAAAGAAGCAACAAATCATGGATTTTGACCACACCACGAGATAGAGAATTTTTTTTCTTAATTTAGCAACTGGTTTTATCCACTTATTCGTTTTCACGGCCCGGCAATTAATTTTTTTCCGCCGAAAATTGGCCATTTTTTCGCGCAGCATTACATAACTTTCCCTATATTACGTATATCACTCCGTGTTTACGTACGTATACGGGAAAGTAAAAAGAGAACTTCAAATGTGTCCTAGTTAATATAGTTGAGAGCAAGGCAGTATCCGTAACTAATAAATGTTTCTGCGTGTATTTGCATTATTTATTATGGAAGATTTGTCACAACGTTTTTCTTAGTGTGCTCGCGAAACGTAATAGTGAAAATTTATAACATCAGTTGATGTGTCATTAGTAAATAAAATACTAAAAAATACAAAAATAATAAAATACCAAGTTCAAATAAGTCAGAACAATGTAAAAAATTAAGTAAGGATAAAAGTACAAACGAAACGTTCATGAATCAAAATTTTATTAAAAAGTGATTGCTAATATGTTACCATAGAATGTGAAGGTATAACGTACATAAAAGCGAGTTTTGGTATGTTACGTAATTTTGGCATTTTTTTATTTAGTCATCTTTATTATTCCTAAGCGTCTACTATCATCTCAATACCAATAATTCCATTTATTTACGTTTTCGCTTATCCCACATCACATACACAGACTAAACTCATTTTCACTCCTATTCATTCACACATTAACATAAAAGATATGACTCTTTGAAACATTGAGTGTCAATGAGAATATATCAATTATATTACCCTCAGGCGTAATGAAATGATTGTTTTTAATTTGACTGAATTTAAATTGGTTTGGCAGCAGGGATAAATAGCCTGGTAGAGAGCGTTCTCACATCGCCAGAGATTGCGCAGGGCAAGAACCGTTGCCACTGGCAGAGGATTCGGGTCCCGACTGTGATAGATTTGCAAACTAGCCAGAATTCACTAGCATGGCGCATTTGCGACGCCGCGCTGGGCAAGAATTCACTAGTGTGGCGGATTTGCGACACTAGCCAGATCGAATTCAGCTTCTGTCTGGAAGCGAATCCTATTGGTCGGCTGCTCTGTTCGATAGTTTTTCGTGGTTTCTCCTATCGTTACCAGGCGAATGCCGAAGTAATACCCTAACAAACTGGCCATGAACCGCGTGCGATCTTTACTTCCTTATATTTTACCTTTTGCATACACGTCACTACCGCACGTGTCGGGAGACCATTCGAGAGCTTAGACCTTCTGCCGGCTGGGACGGTGCCCCGCTGAGGGTGCTACCGGAAGGCAAGAAATTTCTGCAAACCGACGCGGAGAATGGCGCCGGATCTCACGTTCCAGCGAGGTAGAACCACCACTCCTTCCCAAGATATACATCTACTTACTGGCTGGAACTATAGCATTCTACAGAAACCTCAAAATGGACATTCCGCAGCATAACATAACTATCGGTATTCTACGTATATTACTCCGTGTACACGTTACGTATAAGAGACAGTAAAACCTGTTAATTTCTTATGCATTCGTGTCATTACCAACGACTATTCCACTCCTGAAATTAAAACAGTTTTTAACTATATGTATAAAATTCCCTTATTAGAGTGGTGTATTTAAAAACACGTGTCGCTTTTTCTGTCCGGTTTTTCTTACCACCACCACCCCCAACAATAAACTGCGACTCATCTATCTAAGGAGGCAAAAACTTGATCGCTACGTTGTTGTGCAATAAACCGCGTATGCACTCTAACATAACCTCTTGGATTTTAACATGCTTTCAGTTATTTTTAATATTTGGCGCAGTTTTGGAACTGTTGGACTTAATTTCATTTTTTTGAATAGTCCTATTAAATACCACTCATGTTTTGGATATTCTTAGGTAAATCTCCTCCTCGCTTCGCGAGTCGGGGATTGATCAACAATTTCCAAAGCACTCGTGGTATGACCTACGATAATAATGAACTCAGTAACCTACCATTGCAGTTAATTTGTAGTATTGACAGAAAGGTTGGAAGTAATATTTTATTATTAAAACACATTCCATACTTCCCACGTCTCCCAAATTAGAAGCATCCGAAGATTATTTTAATATCTCTTTCTATCACAATATCAAGTAATCTGCATACTAGTTTGCTGTTGAAATCCTGATTCATCTATGAAAATCGTAGTAACTAAAATCTTAGATTTTTTAGAAGGCAACGAATTAGAATTTCCGAATCTTTTGGGGGATGTAAAACATCCCCACAAGCGCATCCGGTTGCTAATTTTTTCTCCAAATCATATTTTGTGACTTTGAGAGTTTGGAATATCGGAATCTCTGCAATAAATTAACAATAATTTTTCCGTTTCTGAAAACTTAACTATACGAAAGACACACTTTTTTTCAATTGATCGTTCGTTTCATATCATTGTTGTGTTTGTTAAACATTGTTTATTTTGTAAAATGTCCAAATCATGATTCCTAAAGGTCAGTTGGCTTAGTGTCCTCCGTAGAATACAGCATATATCACGTAGTTCTCTCAGCTGTTCATTTTCCATCGCCACTATATTAACTCCGATTTATCGGAAGGGCGAATTTACTTGCAATCATATGGAACGCGGTTATATAATCGGGAGTTTCAAAAACAAAAATTTAACGACGTTCTCGATTGGGTAATAGCGTGCATGTTGATCGCAAGAAAGGTTCTTCTCCAGCCCTCAGTTTGTCTTCCATCCCCTCAGCGTCTCCCTTCTCGTTTCAGGCGTCTTCCGCCTAGTTTGATGCTTTTTCCCGCTCAAGCGCCCAGCTTCCCTCGACTTTCCCGTCACCCTGCAATGTGGCTGCTCTCTCGCCTCCGCCGCCTCCTAAACCTCACACGCCCCACCCCTCCACCATGCTCCACCCGCTTCCCTCTCCCCACTCCCCATGTCCCACACACCCCACCCCTCTCTCCCCCTGCCACGCCCGACCCCTCGCGTGTGCGGCTTTGTCTTGATGCACCCGGGACTTCTCCCTCAGCCGGCATATTGCATTTGCATACATTTGTCTATCACACTCTCGAAATTTTCTTTCCTTTCGCCTTTGAGCATTAAGGACAATTTTGAACCTGCCATTCTTTTCTTCTTTGGATCGCACCATCTTGGAAGCATTTCCATTTCCCTATTCATGTTTTCTTCTTGTTGGCAGCCTGCTGGTTGTGTGAATGTTTTACATTGTAAGTTGGATAATAATTAACGTTCACTCCATACACGATGCAGTATTATGTTTCAAACGCTTGAATAATATCAGCATCTTCATTGCAAACCAAATTTGTATTAATTCGTATATTTTTACTTTCCAGTATACATACGTATATACCGAGTAATATACGTAATGCAGGAAAACTTATGTAATGCTGCGCGAAAAAACGGCAAATTTTCAGCAGAAAAAATTCATTGCCGGGCCGTGATGACGAAAAAGCGGATAAATCCAGTTGCTAAATTAAGAAAAAAAATTCTCCCACAGGTGGTGTAGCCAGTATCCCTGTTTTGTGAGTTATTGATACCGAAAACCCAATTGAAAGCAAAGCGTCTGTCCGTCCATCTGTCCGTCCGGTGTATGTGAACAACACTCCCGCCTAAATTATGCCTACGATTTTTTCCAAATTGAAGAAACCCCTTTTCATCTGGCCTGAGTCGACGCTCTGAGATTTTGAAAAACATTCATTAATTTTTGGGCCCCCCCGGACATTTTCCAAATTTACTCAAAAACTGTTTCAATTTTTTCTTTAAATTTCTTGTAAGAATAAAGTAAAACACATTTATAAAGGAGGCATATGTCCCATTTTCATGGCTAATTCTAAATTTTCGAAAATTGAAAAGTTTCCTTTTTTCGGCGTCTTCCTACAACTACAAAACTGCAGATAGAGGTTATTCCTCCAAATAAAATTTGTTCTCCAAAGTGAGGTCTTTCATTAAGGTTGTTTTCGAAAATTTTAGTAGTTTTCGCGCAATATTGCGGGCAATTTAAAAATATTACAAAAACAATATTTTCGCAAAAACGGCTCCAATTTTTTTCTTTAAATTTTTGGAAGGGTTAGTATTATGTTTACTCTCTGAGATTACATAAACGCTATATTGCTCTATTCTTTTGTTGTTGTTTTCAAAAATTACAAAAATATAATTTTCTTGACTTATAACTCACGTCGTTAATATTTACAGAAGCGGCGATTTTTCACATTATTATATTGATGAGTATATGCGCTTCAAATAATGTCAAGTTTTTCTGTGAAATCTAGCTCAACATTTTCAGAAAACGCCATTTTCTAAAAAATGGCTCGAAATTTTTTCTTCAAACTTTTGGATCGGATAATGCTAATTGCACTACTTAATATGACGTAAAGTTCATTTTGGGGTATTTTTTTGTTTCTTCAAAAATTACACTAATGTCACTTTTAAGTGCTTAAGTGCTTTTTTGTTAAAGTGCTTTAACTACTTAATATGACGTCAAAAATTAAGTTTTTCAAAAGATTCCTGTGAAAAAGGGCTTTAATTTTGCATTTACAGCAGCGATGTGCCATTCACTTAAAAACGGCTCTAAATGTTTCAAAGAAAATTGCCATTTAGGACGAGGTCTCACTATTCTTTAATATTCTTAAAATAATATTTCCGTTCTACTATTAAGAAACCGAAAAATTAAGAAAATGTTTTAAAAAAAGTAATTAGGGCGGCGATAGATGGCAGCTGGCAAGAGAATATGTCAAGTCCGAATTGCTACCCGAGACCTAAGGAAATAGATAACTAATATGGGAAAGTGTGCCATTCTATAGTACCAATGGTTTTCTTATTTTACATAATTTACTTTACATTACATACTGAGCAGCAGGAGAGAGAATATTTTTCCCAAGCTTAAAAATTAACGGATAACTTAACATTCATTTTAAATTCCAAATTTTTTTAAAAGTGAAAATATCTTCAATAAAGATCTGAAATTGAAAAGGTTCTGACAAGCCATCCATTGAAGTGTGTACCCTCCAGGAATGTAATCACATGCCCAAAAAGATTTCACTTTGTACATTATAAAAATATAAAACTCTAGAACTCACAATTTCCAATTATGCAAGATGAGTGGTTCACCGTAACGTGTGTTTTCTATTTTCGTTTTATCTGAATATGCGAAATTTTACATTTTCTTCTTGAATTTCTTTATTATATTATTGTGGGATAATTTCCTACCCAGCACTAGCATGCTTATGAAATTTCGTTTCGCTTGTCTTATAAATCGAACAAAAACATCTTCCATTATGGTATTAAATATTGTGAGGATGTATCGAAGGTGTCATCGTAGTGTTGTAGACAATTTTTACTAATTAATTGTTGTATATTTAAGTTATAGTTTTGTTTGACAAAAAAATATTTAGTAACACGTATCTTTTAAACCATGGATCGTGTATTGGTTTAGTGCTGAAATGTCGTTGGCATTTAAAATTAAATGATCACAGGTGTTGTCATTGCCAACAATGTTATTTATTTTAAGAGCAGCTTTCGATGGCTTAGCCATCATCATCAGTTTTCTGCTGTCTGGAAGCCACGAAACGACTAGTCGAAAATTACGACTTCCAGAAATACCGCCAACATTTCAACTGTGCCTCTACGTTGTGATAGTTTGTCATTATTTCGAGTGACTTGCGCTATTGTTTCCATAATTTTACATTTGTTTTATTTTAGTTATTTCACGTCTTGTAGTGCTTGTAGTAAAAATCCTTATTATTATTTTACTTTCCTCAGCTACTATTTAGTCTTTTGATGAGTTATTTAGAATTTGGTATTTTAGTTTAAGGTTCGATCAATTCATTTTTTTAAATTTTATAGAATATTAATTTGTTAGCTAAGTTTCATTAAATTGAGTTATTCGAAGTTAGAAATGTCTCAACCCAGGACATACAGACCTGTTATTGAGTAACTATTGATGCTAATAACCCACATACTTTCCCGTATTATTGGAAGTACCTATGTAGAATTGAAATATTGTTCTTATTTGAAAACATACAATTCAACCAAGAAGCGATCGACCACAGTGTAAGATATATACGAGCCATTCCACGTCAAATCGCACAAAAAAGACCAAAATTTGACCTTCATATTCTTATTTATTTTCTAATTCTTTCAATTTGTTATATGGATCAAATAAGTGAACACGTGTATTTTTATTTTTTTCTAACTTTATTATTTTCGGAAATATTGTACAATGAAATTTGCCAAAGATGACGCGCATTACTAACTTAGAAATATCATACATTTGAATACACCAATTATAGAAATTCCATTTAAATTCCAGTCGAAACTCAAAAACATGTTTAATTTTTAAGATTTAAAAAAAATATTTAATTTTTTGAATTTTCAATTTTTTTTAAAAAACTGAAATTTTGAAAATAGAATATTTTTGTAAACTCGATGAGCTAAAAATTTTTAAAAAATATTTATAAGTGTACTAGAGTATTGATAATAAATCCAGAAAAAATCAAAGTGGGATCTCAGTAACTTTAAAAGATATTAATATTTTACGAACCAGTGTGCAATAGATTGCTGCAATAGACACGTTTTTTTTGCGTTACTGGTCGTCGGTTTCTTTGAAGGAAGCAGTAATTTAAGTACTTCTTGAGGTGGTGAACCTTCTTGATTGAATTTATAAATAATAATATTTATGTGTATTAATATACATACAAATAATATTAACATATTTATAAATAATTTATAAATTTAAAAATAATTAAATGACGGATTCTTGATTCAGGTTTTGACTGACATTTTGAAATTTTCTGGTCCCTCACAACTCACTTTAAATACAAGTACTCGCGTACACTAGAATTCCTGAACTTTCGTCACAATGCACAGTTTTAATGCCCAACCGAATTTCCTTCAATTCTGGACAAAATTCCATTTTCTTCAGCCAACGTTTTAGACACTTTTTCTCATGCGTTCGGTTGCTGCAAAAAGTCGTTTAATTTTATTGTATGTCCAACTTCCAAAAATTGTCAAAATTTAAATTTTCAACGTTATGTCATCTATTGAGTGAAAGTAATCGATAAGTTACTAAATAGTATATTTTTCTGATTTTTCGATTGTAACCGCTAAAGCCGTTTACAGCAAGAAAATATTAGTTTTTTCTTTCGTAAACGCGTCCTGTTATTTTAAGATCTAGTAGTTACAACACTAACCGAGAGAGAACGCCAGGCGACGTACATAGTTTTAAAATAAGCTAACAGGAGCGCTTATCACTAGTACTAGAAGCATGATAACGAAATCGGCCAGCGGAACGATGCGATCGACCAATGGGAATAAAGCATACGAATATTGGAAAATTTAGAACAAGAAGAGACCAACTCGGCCATTTTACCGAAAGTCAGCGGAACGAGAAGGTGCTCTGAACTACTCTGGACAAACTTTTGGATCGACGGACCACGCCAGTTCAAGATTTCGACAGTACACAAGCTTTTAGAAAAGCTTTTTTGTATAAGAATACTTGAACCAGCTCGAATAAAATTCGATCATTGGACGTTACTACAACGCCGACGCCAACGACGCGAGTCCCGAGGAGAACGGTGCAGTCAACGGGATCTTTTCGTGTTCGAGTTCCTTTCCGGACGACCCTGAAAAACTTCAAGGCTTCGCACGTCGCGGGAGACATCGTGAGTTCGGCAAACCCTTTTCAAGTTAACGGCAGAAACGTGGGCCAGATGTAGAACGATTTTAGTATCATATTTCACTAGATGGTTAACTGTAATATTGCTTGACTTTATTCATGAGTTGTTGGATACATATCCGTGTGCCAAATCGAATTACAGTTTCGTTACTGGACGCAGATATTTAAAAAGTGTTACTGGAAAATAAATTCAGAAGTAAAGATAGACAATTATTCATTTGATTGACATATTGTGTCGGATGCAAAGTTCAACTGTGTAGCATTTAACTTAACATTTTGTTTTTTTTTAAGTCTGAGATCTCATAAGAGTAAATTAATTTAACTTTGCTTAGTGTTGGTAAGATTAGACATTGTAATAACGATAACAGTTATGCATTCTAATTGAATCAAGTGAATTTGTTAGAACAAGTAGAAGATTGATATTTTTTTTAAATAGAACATGGTATTGATATTATCGATTTGTGTTATACACGAATGGTAATTTCAGGTACAACATTTTGAGTGTGTATTATTCTATGTGTATTTCAGGAAATGTGTGTAGAGATAATCGTGTATTAGTTATGTATTATTGGAATTCCGATTCTTGAATCCATTCTTTTGAATTTAATTGGAATATTTCAAGGCTTTATTTGCAATTAGATTTTTCTTACATGTTGTAACAATTTTTGGTTTTTTTTTTTGCATATCAGATTCAAACAGGACATTAATAGTCAATTCATGTTATGTTGATGTACTAATTTTCAGTACAGAATATATTGTTTGTTGTTATTTTCGTAAAACATACGACAAAAGTGTTCTTAATCTATCCCAGTGTACTAAATCTTGAACCCTTTCCCTTGGAAAGAATGTCTGCTAGGACCTTCTTATATGAGTGCGTTGTGGCCTAACTTTATTAAAGCCACAACAACGAGTAACAAGGGAGAATTACTCGAGTCACCCGTCTCCTCCCATACGCGAGGTAATTTTACCCCAATTGTTGGACCAGGCGCTAGGTGGTTGGTTACTGCCTCACCCATCGTGCCATCGCCCGACATTGGGAGGGAGACAAAAAGGAAAGGTGGTGACACGATGGACGTCGAAGGATCACCAATGTGAAAAACTGTATCTGTGTTGGCATTCTGTGCTTTCTAAAATTTCTCATGGGGATGCCATTTTGTTCCAATTTTCTTTTCGTGGCGGGAGTTTCTCCTATTGCAATTAAACCAATGTTTATCTTTTCTTTATTCATTTCGCAGACACTTGACGAACTATCTGAAGAGTTTAAATTGTCACTTCCTTGATTTCCATTTTCTTCACTGGACGTTCTGCTACTTTCGTTAATGCACGGGAGTCACTGATCTCGATGCTATCTTCATTAAGAAAAGGCCGTTTTGGAAGCCGATTCCCTTTCTTCCGAAATGAATCACAAATTCGCCAATCTAATGACTCCTGTAATTTCACCAGCAAATCGTGGTTTACGCGTCTTGGAGATTTTCTTTTTTAAAAATCGTGATCAGAAAGTTTAAATGGATTAAAACATCTATCTCATACGCTGAACGCCTCATGTTGCACAGTGTACACACGATTCACAGAACAAATACAGGCTCTCTTGTCTTCATAAGTATTGCGTATTGCGACTAATGTTGAGAAAATTTTACCATGCCCCTTGACAAGTGGTCGATTATTCTTCACGATCAATGTCAGGAGGGCACCCCGTCCCTAGGATGCAAAGGGACTCGCAGTAAAATTCGTTTCGCTGACACGAGGAAAAGCATTCGTTTTGCTGTCACCCATCCCTTGTGGGGAAAGAGTGAACATAGATTTACTAATGTTTCTTGAAACCCAAATCAGGCAGAGGGCCGTTCTTTTTATTGTTCGTCGGCATTAGTATCCAAGACTGATCGAACACAATTCGTTAGTGGAGGGGCAGAAACCACGCGCCCGAATACCATAATTACAATTGATTTTTTTTATCTATACGTGTTGAGTGCCCACTTTTTTCTTGTTATGTTTTGTAGAAAATTGAACAAGAAATATGTATATTTTTTCAAATTTTAATCTGATCGCGTTCATAAAGAACTTTTCGTTTTTTAAAATTAATTACAATTTTTTAATGAAATATTTATTTTTTTGAGAAAGTAATTTGCAGATAAAAAAATACACATATCAAAAAATAAACGAAACAAACCAGTAATTTTTATGTTAAGTACATTCAGAGCGTCAATTAGGCATATTTTGCAAAGTAAGCGTAAATTTCAAAATTTAATAAAGGCAAAACTACACACATAAACAATTTTCAGGTAAATAAAGAAACACGTGCCTCTTTTTTGA
Organism: Acheta domesticus; assembly: GCA_031308135.1. Lineage (NCBI taxonomy): Eukaryota > Metazoa > Arthropoda > Insecta > Orthoptera > Gryllidae > Acheta > Acheta domesticus. The sequence goes on along the minus strand of JAHLJT010009419.1, from coordinate 114,698,477 downwards.
TATCCAAAATGAATACCATACATTCGTGTTATTTAGTTTTTTTAAATAGTCGTGTCAATTCGAGTGACATTTGACGTGGAAGATTCGTATTTCAATTCGTTTCGCTCCCACCCATAAGAACATAGGGGGCCCACAAGTCACTCACGATGTTACCCACCAAAATATGTATGACACAATGTCATAGTATTCACACAATGTCATAAATAGTATACAAAATTGCACATTCTAATTTACGACGCATCCGGCTGTCTGAAGCGCAGTAAATTTGCAGCGGGTTATTGTTTGTCACGAAATTACAAAAAAACTACACTGGTATTTTCAACAAATTAAGCATAACCTTATTTGAAGATGTAGTTCCGATAAATATTGAGAATGCCAGCTGCCATCTATTGCCGCTCAAAGTAAATTTTTTTTTTACATTTTCCTAATTTTTCCTTTCCTATTGATAGAACGCAAATATTTATTTTAGAATATTAAAGAACACAAAAACCTCGTCCTAAATGGGAATTTAAAAAAATATTGTAGTCGTTTTTAAGAAAATGGCGTTTAAGCGCTGTTCTTATCTGAAATGCATTCGAGACCCGGAAGAACAATGTTCTTATTTGAATCGGGAGGATTAATGATGTTTGTTTTAACATTAGGCCATGAGGACCGATGTTTTTGTCTAAATTGCAGTTGTGGCCATGTGGCCAATGATAAAAAGTGACTTAAGGTTGCTGTTTTGCATCTCTGGTAGTTCTGACGAAATGAGGTTTCAGATAAAAACAAAATGATTAGTGAAGAAATGAGGAAGTGAATGGCGGTAACTGAAATAAGTGATATTTTGCAGTTTTTAAATTGAATTTACTACATAGAAATTTGAGTGACAAATGAATACATAAATACAAAAAAAACACTGACCTTCCTTTGATGTATAACATGGTACAATACTTAAAGCTAAAATACAACCGTGCTTCCTGAGTTTAAGGTGAGAAGTTTGCAGTTGTAGTTCCTTCCGTTCTGCGACGTAATGAAGTTGATGCACAAGAAATTACTTAACGTGTGGTCACAACACAATTCAGGTATAACTTGAACATTTACTGTAGTTGAAGTAGTTTAATATAACACGTTTTGTATAGACAATGATGAAATAAAAACAATGTTTTGAGTGAATTTGTGAGCGCAAGGGCTCGCGTACGTGTGCCCACAGAGGCGGTTGCCAGCCAGACTATGGCTGCGAACAAGAGTAACGTATTTTCCGCCGTCCCCGGCCTGCGCTGTTGCCGGAGCGGTGTCAGCTCGGCGAGCGCTGTTTCGGCGTTGCCGCTTTGTCCGCACAGATTCTCGACGCGATTTGTAACAAGCGCTTCTAAAAATGCGAAATTTGAAGCTCTTTTCACAGAAAATGTTTCAGTTTTCAAGAAACTTCATTTGAATTCATTTGAAGCACTTACATTCATAAATATAATAATGCTTACAAATTGCTGGTAATGTGCATATTAAAGATTTGAGAAACCTTTCAAAAAATTACATTTGTGTAATTTTTGAAAAAACAAAAAATTATCCAAAAATGAACATTATGTTATAATAAAGAGTGAAGTTAGCACTATCCGCTCCAAAGGTTTGAAGAAAAAAATTGGAACCATTTATGAGAAAATAGCGTTTGAGCGTTTCTGAAAATGCGGAATTTTGAGCTACTTTTCACAGAAAACGGTAGCATTTTCGAGAAACTTTACTTGACATTATTGAAAGCATATATACTCGTAAATATAATAATGTGAAAAAATTGTCGATAGTGTAAATATTAACGACGTGAGAGACAAGTAAAGAAATTTAAAATTTTGTAATATTTGAAAAAACCAACCGATAGACCAATATGGCTTTTATGTCAACTGATAGAGTAAATTTACCACTATCCCTACCAAAAGTTTAAAGAAAAAATTTGGAGCCGTTTTTGAGAAAATCTTGTTTTTGTAATTTTTTTAAAATTGCACATATTGCACGCAATATTGCACGAAAACTAGTAAAATTTTGAGAAACATTTACATGACCTTTATGAAACAACTCAATGTGCAGAACAAATTTTATTTGAAGAAAAAATCTCTATCTTCAATTTTGTAGCTGGAGAAAGACGCCGAAAAAATATTCAAACTTTCAATATTTTCGAAAATTCAGAGTTTTCCGTGGAAATCCTATGCCATGTTAATAAGTGTATTTTACTCTATTCATACAAGAAATTTAAAGAAAAAATTTGGAGCCGTTTTTGAGAAAATTTTGAAAATCCCCGGGGGGTTTCATATAAAGTACCCCCAAATTTTGAAGAATCTTTTTCAAAATCTCAAATCTTCGACTAGAATCAGATCGATCGGGGAATATCCATTTTGGAAGCAATCGTACGTATGGTTTAGGCCAGGGGTCCCCAAACTTTTTAAACGGGGGGCCAGTTCACTGTCCCTCAGGCCGTCGGAGGGCCGGATTTTATAGTGCGATTTTTCTAACTCTGTCTCTCAAGCCCCTTTGGCCGATCACACAGCATTTCGTGTCTTTCTCGGTCCTGGCGCTAGATGTCGCATGGTCGCAAGCACTGCTTGATACGGTCACGATCGTGCGATATCTAGCGGCATGACTGAGAAAGATTCGAGGTACCCTGACATATTCCACCGTGAAGACAGGCCTTGAGAGGCAGAGTTAGAAAAATCGCACTAAACTTAAATCAACAAACTTTTTGATTTTAAAACCATTTTTTGCCATTTTTGCCGATTTTTTTGCCCTAACACATAATAAAAAAATGTAGACACCCCAACGCATAATAAAAATATGTGCGGATTTTAAGAAAAAAATTCTTTAAACCATAAAAACCCGGCGGGCCGTATAAATGTCCTCGGCGGGCCGCACGTGGCCCGCGGGCCATAGTTTGAGAAACCCTGGTTTAGGCGCTAGCAGTGTTCTTAGACGGACAGACAGACGGACGGACGGACGGACGGACAGACGGACGTTTTCCTTTCAATTGGGTTTTAGGTATCAAAGACCTAGAAAACAGGGTTTCTGGCTACACCACGTGTTAGGGGATTTCATTTTCTTAATTTAGCAACTGGTTTTATCCACTTATTCGTTTTCACGGCCCGGCAATTAATTTTTTTCCGCCGAAAATTGGCCATTTTTTTCGTGCAGCATTATATAACTTTCCCTATACGACGTATATCACTCCGTGTATACGTACGTATACGGGAAAGTAAAAATCGATTGACGGCTAAACGTCTGTTGGTCCATCTATCTGTCCGTCTGTCTGTGAACAACGCTAGCGACTAAACTGTTCAGCCGGTTTACTCCAAAATTGATATTCCCCGATCGATCTGACTGATGTCGTGGCCCCTGGAATTTGAAACCGATATTTCAATTTTGGGGGCTACTTTATGTGAAGCTCCGGGGACATTTTCAACATTTTCAAAAAAATTGCTCCACACGATTTGACTAAATTTTTTTGTCAGGTAGTCTAGAGGTCGTTTAAGAGAATGGCATAGGTCTCATGTTGGTTGAAAACTCTGGTTTTTTGAAAATTGAAAAAGATCAAAATTTTTTCGGAGTCTTCCTACAGCTACAATTGTGAAGATACATTTTTTCTTAATGAAATATGTTCATTAAAAGATCTTTAAATAACGTCATGTTCAAATTTTCGAAAACATGAGTATGTTTTGCGATATTCAAACATGTGTCAAACATGTGCAATTTTTATTTCCTTTAAACCATTTTTTCTTAGACACCTCACAACAAATTTTGATTAAATTGGGACCTTAGATAGCATAAAGGTAGCTAAAGAGAATGGTGCATGTCTCATGTTCGTTAAAATGCCTGGTTTTGCAAAAATTAAAACAAAAATGTCGGCCACTTCTTAGAGTACTCAGAGTACTTAGAGTAATACGTGCATATACGGAAAAGTAAAATATACTATGTATATACGTAAGTATAAGGAAAATAAAAATAATTGATTTAAATATAATTTGTTATTGGAAATGCCAATATTAATTCAATTTTTGCTTCCTCACACTTTAACTTATCGACAATGCGAAGGCTGCAATGGAATTCCGCTTAGCGCTCGCGAATTCCTGGGAATTAAGTTCATGTCATTGTTACGAGTTGCGATAACAGCTAGAGGCGCGCAACTTGGCCTCTACGAGTTCGTACATTGCAGGTTCCACGAGTTCTTACATTGCTGTGTGTCTTCTGGGAGCAAATAAAAAAACCTCACTCCTGGAAAACATTGCCTTTGATATTAACCAGCCATTCAGCAATACTGAAATTTGATGGATATAATTATTTGTGCGATATGAATGAAAAACTCAATATCTAAGATGTTAGTAGTGCAGAAAATGCAATATCTTAATATTGCGTAGCTGTTTTTTATAATTCGGGAAAGTACGTGCTGTTCTAGCACCACTAGTTCAGTTTTGTCATATATTTTTTATTATCTGTGGGGGCCCTTTGATCATGGGGGCCCTGAGACACGAGCCACGTCTGCCTGTGCGTAAGGATGGCCCTGATTAATCATGTGAAACTTAACCCCAAGTTCAAACTCAACAATTCTTTTGTTCTTATTAAAAAATAAGATAAAAACATAAAATAAAAAGATACCTAATTATGATAAATTCGTTTCCTTTGATGCGAACAATTTACTCACCAACATACCACCCTCGAAAGATGATGTTTGTATAAAACATAGTATTATGAATTCTTTTATAGTATTAAAATTCATAAAAAATAGGATCATGCTCTGGGTTCAAGTATGTCTCCATTATTTGCTGAAGTGTTTATGAACCATTTTGAAAGGAATTTATTTAACTCTTTTGTTAGGCAAGTCATTTATCAGAATGGATTTAGTTGTGCTGGGTCTCATAGAACCATGCAATATTTTTTTAAAATTTTGAGATCAATCTATGGATCTATTGCAGGATTTTATTATTATTATTATTATTATTATTATTATTATTATTACAATTACTATTATTATTATTACAATTACTATTATTATTATTGTTATTATTATTACTATTATTATTATTGTTATTATTATTATTATTGTCTTGGAAGTGTTAGCAGAGTATTTGAAATGAAATTTCAATATTTACCGTATATTTTCTTGATGACTAATTTTACATACTGATGTAGAACAAGAAAACAGAACATTATGTAAAATCAGTATTAAATAAGGAGTCATAATTATTTCCTGTTTTTATCAATAGCAGTGTTGCTTACATGAAAGATTTTATTTCAAAAAGTGTATAATTGCGTAAACGTAGGAAAGTATACGTATGTAAGCTTGTAAGCATACAACTATTTTTCTTTTAACTTTGGGGCTGGGGATAAGTTTTACTTCAATTTTCAGGTTTTCTCTATTTAGTCAGCATTTGTAGAATTTCTTCTTGTAACAGTGAACCTTCTTTGCTGCTGCTGCTCCTGGAGTGAGAAACTTTGGGCCAAATTCTTTCTTTACGTTCTCTCATAGATGCGGGTATTGTTAGCCATTTCCTAAATAAATTACTCATCCTAAGCATAAACCAAGCTATAAATAGTATTGAATCTTGGTAACCAAAGTTAATATAAACATATAAGAAGAAACATATTAAATTTGTAAATTGAAATATTAAAAGAAACAAACAAAAATACATTCTAAAATAATTTTCATCTATATTTAGCTATAATATTAACAAATCTTGGTGCTTTTATAAGAAATATATTAAGTTAAAATTTTTTTGGACCGATAACATAATTTGCTAACTAATTTCGTTGTAAAAATTACTAGCGGCGGTCCCTAAAACATGCTTAATCACTAATCTATATATTAATCCAGACTCGGATTACTGATACAGCAAATTATGTTGTCATTTGTTCGCAGTTTAGTTTGTGTCAATATATTCCACTTTATTGTGAATCATGTTATAGTTTACACATTTTACTCAATTAAATAAATATCTTAATGTTGTATTTGAATGATATTTATTTCTAGATACATGCTGTTTTGGTATATTCATTATATACGTACCCACAATACATAAATTAATTTATTGAACAATGCGGATGATGCTTATATAGCCTCATAACAATCATATTGCAAAATGTAAGCTTTTGAGACCTTTAGAGCATTTTTTGTGAATTTATATTATCTAATTTTTATGCAATTATTTCCATTTCTTGTCATGTCTGGTTGTGTAGTTAAATGTTTACATCTGTTGTTGGATCAAAAGTATACAATGAATATTCTATTAATAGCAGGTACTATGCATAACCCACTTCTACGGACATCCATTCCTTAATACGCCAACGATCAGTAACTTGCTACACCCATGAGGAATGTTTAAACAAGGCAACACGGACGGCTGGATCCTTCAACCAGTATTGTTCTACGCGCCGACACGGAAGGCCGGCTCCTTCATTATGTCAGTATCGCTCGGATACGCCATGACTGAAGGCTGGCTCGTCCAACCAGCTTGCTCGCTTACGCCGAATAGGAAGCTTGCTCCTTCAATACGGATGCAACTCCTAGCCGGGCTTTTCTGACAAGGTTCATTCAGAGGTGTGCAACAATGTTTTCTTCACGATGCAACTTTTCGTTCCAACAATCTCTGTCACGAAATAGTAACAGTGCTCCTGGTTGGGCATCGACTAACATGCGTTCCCTTGTTACATTATAAAGGATCAGGTATACTGCAACTGTTCTTTTTTACTTTCCCGTATACGTACGTATACACGGAGTGATATACGTAGTATAGGGAAAGTTATGTAATGCTGCGCGAAAAAATGGTCAATTTTCGGCGGAAAAAATTAATTGCCGGGCCGTGAAAACGAATAAGTGGATAAAACCAGTTGCTAAATTAAGAAAAAAATCCTCTATCTCGTGGTGTGGTCAAAATCCATGATTTGTTGCTTCTTTATACTTAAAAATCGATTGACGGCATTCCGTCCGTATGTCCGTCTGTCCGTCCGTCCGTCTGTCCGTCTGTCCGTCTGTTCGTCTGTCCGTCTGTGGTCATCGCTAGCGCCTAAACCGTTCGGTCGATTTTCTTCAAAATTGATATTCCCCAGTCGATCTGATTCTAGTCAAAGCTTTGTGATTTTGAAAAAGATTCTTTAAAATTTGGGGGTACTTTTTATGAAGCCCCCCGGGGGTTTTCAAAATTTTCTCAAAAATGGCTCCAAATTTTTTCTGTAAATTTCTTGTATGAATAGAGGAAAATACACTTTTTAACATGGCATAGGTCCGATTTTCACGTACAGCTCTGAATTTTCGAAAATTGTGAAAGTTTGCATTTTTTTCGGCGTCTTTCTCCAACTACAAAATTGAAGATAGAGATTTTTTCTTCAAATAAAATTTGTTCCGCATATTGAGTTCTTTAATAAAGGTCATGTAAATGTTTTTCACAATTTTGGTAGTTTTCGTGCAATATTGCGTGCAATGTGTGCAATTTTCAAAAAATTACAAAAACAAAATTTTCTCAAAAACGGCTCCAAATTTTTTCTTTAACTTTTGGTAGGGATAGTGGTAAATGTACTCTATCAATGACATAAAAGCCATTTTGGTCTATCGGTTGGTTTTTTCAAAAATTACAAAAATGTAAATTTTTTACTTGTCTCTCACGTTAATATTTACATTATCGGCGATTTTTTCACATTATTATATTTACGAGTATATATGCTTTAAATAATGTCAAGTAAAGTTTCTCGAAAACACTACCGTTTTCTGTGAAAAGCAGCTCAAATTTCGGCATTTTCAGAAATGTTCAAACGTCATTTTCTCGTATATGGCTGCAATTTTTTTCTTGAAACTTTTGTAACGGATAGTGCTAATTACACTCATTAGTATAGCGTGAAGTTTATTTTGAGTTTTTTTTGTTTTTTTCAAAAATTATATAAATGTAAATTTTTTGAAAGATCTCTCACATCTTTAATATGCACAGTATCCGCAATTTGTAAAGATGATTATATTTGTGAGTGTAAGTGCTTCAAATAACTTCAAATAAAGTATTTTGAAAACTCAAAAATTTTCTGTGAAAATGAGCTTCAAATTTCGCATTTTTAGTAGTGCTAAAACGCCATATTCTCTTAAACGGCACATCATTTTTAAAAGAAAATTGCCATTTACGACTAGGTTTTTGTGTTCTTTAATATTCTAAAATTAACCCGTTTTTGCCCGAGTTTATAATTTCTTGAGTTTTCATGTATTTCTTGTATTATCGCATGTAAGTAATTACGAGTGAATGGGGAAAAATGATTTTCTCCGTTTTCCAATAGCTGTTCCTAAAATAATGCCTGTTCCCAAATGGGAACACCGGGCTCGAATGGGTACATGACGGTTTCGTAAAAAAAATGTAATACAGTACTCTATCTCATCACGTATAATAATCAGTGCATGTATAATATGGTATGTTTGATAAAACAAAACACATCATGCATTTTGAGCACTTTATTACTGGAAAAGAAAAAAAAGATTTACAAATCATAACATATTTATTATGTAAATGAAATACGGGAACTTAGTACCGCGTAAAATATATCTACAGTAAGTTGCAGATTTTTTTCTAAGGCTTATGAAAAGCTTGAAAGCAGTTTTTATGTAGTACAATCCGACATTTTTCGTAATATTTTCTTCAGGTCTTTTTGCACAAATAACAATGGTTTTGCTTCACGACATTGATCATCCAATGATTCAGGCAGTCGAACTAAATGGAATGGTTCTGTTCTGTAGTTGTTTTGATGACTTATGGCTCCCTCCAGAATAAACTGTAGTGGCATAGTTTTGCAGGTATCTTGCACAATTTTTCGCCTAAAAGCCAATTGATCCATATAGTTGTCAATATTTCCTTTCCTGTACAACTGCCACGAGTATTGAACTGCAATCTCAATACAGAATGCAGACTGGTCACTACCACTTCTGTGACCTGAGGGATACTCGGTAATTTGAAACATTTTTGTCCACTCTGTCTACACTTTCCATATTCGTGTGGTAGCATGATACTGTGTGTGGCATAATTACATGAAATTTTTTTCTATTGTTTTCGTGACCATCGCATGACATCTACTGGCTCAACCGGATCACATGTAATAATAATATGGACAGCCCGGTTGTCTTTCCACTCAATAACTAGTACTCCAGAGTTAGTGTCAGTGCGATAATTGTACGTACCTCTCGCTAGCTTCTCCATTATTTCTTTATCAATCAGAGAACACTTTCCAATTCTGTTGGCCATTATCGTTCCAGTGTACCCGAGTCCTCGGTCCTTCAGTTTATTAGCCAAACCAAAGGCTGAGAAAAAAACTATCCACATACATTTTGTAAGGCGCAGGAAGAAGATTACTAACCAATTTTCTTACAACATATTCCCCCAATCCAATGTCCTTAGGTCTATCTTTGTCCTTTCCGGTGTTAAGTATGGAACTAGATAAGTTATCAAATGGATCACATATGCACCACATATTGTAGCCGGATCGAATAGGTTTTCCTTTTATGAACTACTTTGAATCAAGTCTTCCAACTTATGGAATTAAGTTTTCATCCATTGACAACTTTTCTACTAATCATGCATGTTTAAAAAATAATTCATTCAAAAGGTTTATCAAGGGATACAGTTTAGCAAACTTGTCGGTTGAATCAAGTTGGGAAATGTATGTGCAATGAGCAAACCTTTTTAGTAACTCAAATCTGTTTCTGGGCATTGCAAGGCTTATTTTTTCATTACGTGACTCCGTTCCTTGTTCCCATAACCTCCTCCACCTTGGCACAGTCCACGTTTTTCCAGTTGTATTTTTGTGTATCATATCTGGGAAATAGGTTCATGAGATGAACATGGTGCATGATCTTCTGATGATAAGGCTGGTGTAGATTCCGGAGATGACTGGTCTAACGTAGGCATTTGAATATATTGGTTGCCAGCCAAAATACCATCACCTGCCAGCTCTTCCGCTCCTTCGCAGGTACTACTAGCCATCTTTCCGTTCAATAGCAATGGTGTTTCAACTTACACGATCTACTACGCTCCTTAGCTCTCTACAACAACATGTACCCATTCATGCCCGGTGTTCCCATTTGGGAACATTGCAATTTCTTGCCCAACAACTAAAACACAATCTACATTATTTTATAAATTGTTAATGATTTACCACCATACATATCTAAACTATATTTACAATACTAAAATTAATGATATTATAATATCAGAAGTGAGAAAAATTACTTTTTTGAAATCATAGTGAATGAAATTAAGAACACGTATTTCTTTGTGCCGTGGCTCGGCTCAGGTAGAAGTAAAAACAACAAATGACTGTTAGTCTACTTTTCCCATGCAAATAAAGACGTTCAATCAAAATAAGAATACTGCACGACATTGTTGACTTCTTCCAGAAACGAAAATATTATGCGGAAAAAATGTTCCCAAATGGGAACACCGGGCAAAAACGGGTTAATGTTTCTGTTCTACCAATAGGAAACCGAAAAATTAAGAAAATGACAAAAAAATGTACTTTTGGCGATGATAGCTGTTGATTGTAGCTGGCAAGAAAGAGTATGTGGCCTTGTGTGCATCTGTATGAAACGATTTACGTAAATTTATGAGTTTTTGAACATTAAATTGTAATACAATATAACCAGAACGCATTCGATCAACTTAAGGTGGTTAGAGCGAGATATTCCCTATTAGACAGAGAGTCCATATTACGTTCAAAAATATTTATTTTCGATGTAAGTGGGTATTTTGTGAGTCCTACATAAACAAAATAGGGACTCTTATGCTGAGTTTTATTTAATTATAAGAATTAATTTTGTTTCATAGATGGAAAAAAGAACTATTTTAATACCACATAAAGACCTACCGTTGACTAGTTTCTTAACTAGTACCAACCTATCGCGTGGCCGAGGAATGAAAAATTGAGGCATAAGATTGAATGTAAAAAACCACTATTACACAATTAGTACGAGCAAAATCATAAAAAGAAGCATTATATACATATATCTGCATATTTTTGTACAGTGACCGCTAACAATGGCAAAAATTTCCACGTTTGAGAAGAGCGAAAAGCTTTTGGTAAATTGGGCAACGCCGTAATGATATTGCGATTGGCGTGTCTGCTCAAGGCTCATGTTGCTTCAAAGTTTCGTTGTTTTTAATGACTGAGTACTGTTTGTTGCCTGGTCTACACGTGGTAAATATCACTATACTGCGATTTTTATAGGAAGAGCTCTCAAGATAACTCAAATTTTGTGACAAACGTAATAGGCCGCTGTAAATTTACTGCGCTTTGGACAGCTGGATGCGTCGTAAATTAGAATGTGCAATTTTGTATATTATTTCTTTCTTCGTTTCTTACATTCGAACTTTGTTATAGACTTACAGATTAATATTTTAGAAATTGTTTATTTTGAAATATTTGAAATAAGTAAAAAGAATTAATAGCTCTCAGAATAGCGACAATGCAGGGTCTGCAACAATGGTATTCACTTTGCGCTCGCGAATATCTGTGAATTAGTGTCATTGTTGTGACCTAATGGAGCTGTATGAAAAGGAGTTATAATTGTCTAATTTATGTTGATATTTGCAGGCAAATATTTAGTTTTGCACCAAATGCTGTACCATTTGTAGTGAGTAGAGAATTTGTTGCATGGTTTTAAAATACTCTTCCCTAATCATGGCCCAATGGAAGGCATTTCTATATTTCCAGGGTATCAGGCTTCTTTTTCCAATACAGGGTTACAAAACTTTTGCATTCTATTTTTGTGAAGTTGTAGAATTCACATAGTTCTGACAACACTGCAATGGAAATAGTGAGTTCCAAGCGAAGATGTTAGTAGCGCATAAAGTGCAATATTACAGTACCACTTAGCTGTTTCCTCTAATACGGGAAAGTAAGTGCTGTTGTAGCACCACTAGTTTTTCGTGTATTCATGCCGTTTCTCACCGTTTGCTATTTCCTGAACCGTTCTTAGGTCAACAACGTTTAACAGAATGATGTGTGCACAATCCATTTAAGTAGCTATTTTGGAGATCAAAATTTATTAATGTCCAAAAATTTTCTTTCCTCTCGGATTCCGTAATCTTACTTAAACATTTGCGAGTACAGGAGCAGTTCATATTTTCATATATTTCCATTAAAATAATTTTGCTCGTTTTTGTAACGTACTCTTTCCCAGTTTCTTTTCTGTTTTCGAAGTGTGTTTGTTCACACATATCTTCTTTTCGCGTAAATTAAAAAAGGGCGAACTTCTTTACTTAACGCGTTTTCCTTTATCACTAACTGCACGAGACTCCCCATCATTTGAAGAACATGTAATATATTCTAGATCACAAATTCGTGTTGGCCTAAGATATCAGAGTTCTCTGCATCAGAAATGCCACCTAAAAGTGAAGTAAGATATTTCAGTCAATGCTGTTTTCGATTAGTTTGCATTATAAGTGTGAATGATAATATAGCACATAAATACATACACGTCCATACTATAAGGGCCGCCAGAACATTTTTTTTCTTTCTACAATATGCTGATAACAATTTGTAAATAGCCACTTTAAAATAGGTGGGAAATTCATTATTTCGTATTAACAATAAATGCGAAATCCATAAAAAAATGTTTAATTGCGATACGTTTCCGCGCAATGCGTAACCTACGTGCATACTTTTTTTCACTGAAGAAGACTAAACATTCGCAAAACAATGATCTTATTTTAATTTACCTCCATCTATTACAATATCTGGATCAAGATCATCATAAATATCGCTCTTGTCGCTAGAAACCCCTCGAAAAGCTCTCATCACTAAACATGTAGAACTTAGCGGAGTTGCACCACTATCAAAATAACCTTAATGCGAACTCAGCAATTTGCTTGCATTGTGATGCGCTTTGTTGGCCACAGAAGAAACCTGGATTTGAACCACTTTGTGAATAAGTGTAACCCATTTTCGCTGATCTGAAAATGTAGCTAACTCCGTTTGTCTGAAAAGTACAGTTGTACCACTCAAAATAACGCCTCTATATCATAATATATTACTGAATTGACATTGTGTAAAAAGATATCCTGTTTCAATACACGATTCAGGACATGCCAAATATTAGCTTCTATAGAATCATGCTACAGAAGTGTGTCAAAGCAAACTGATCAAAGAGTAAAACGACACATTAAGAGAAATCAAAACAAAATCCCTTGAATACATAAATATCTTGCGGGCACCGTAGTTAGCGAGATTCGAACACGGGCATTCTGGTTTACGCTCATCTGCTTTGACCACTAAGCTACCGAGTCAACCAAACCTGTGAACAGTTTTTCATGAGTGCAATTATCGCTCATTGTATGTACATAATTGTCACCTTTCCCATCACCATGTTGGAAGATATTACGCTCAGAGAATGTGTTCCACAGTCTATGAATTCAAATTGTGACCATGTTACTAAGTAACAATGCCTTTTAATAATTAAATTTGTTCATAGAATTGATCGGCCCGACCGGGATTCGAACTCGAGCCATCCGCTTTACGCCCAGCTGCTCTGACCACTAATGGTGACGGGAAAGGTGACAATTATATACACACGATGAGCGATAATTGCGCTCGTGAATAACTGTTCAACGGATTTGTTGACTCGGTATCTTAGTGGTCAGAGCAGCTGGGCGTAAACATGAAGCCCCGGGTTCAAATCTCCGTCGGGCCGACCAATTCTTTGAACAAATTTAATTTAAAAAATCGATTAGTACAAAAGTACAAAATGTGATTATAACACAAACTACAAGGAATCGACATCAGTACTTCTGTTCTTTTGTCTGTCGTAAGTATTCTGCTGTCTGCTAACATTGAAAACTGTTTACAGGGATACCAATTTTAAGGCTGCAAGCCGAGTAAATGGTTATACATATTTGCCAAAAATCAGGTGTAGAACTATCTGATACAAAGTATTTCGTTTATACTTTCTTGTTTTTCATTTCATTAATGGTAATGATCACAATAAAGTATGACTAATGTTAGCCCGCCCGTCCGTCTTGATAAGAAAATTAGAATTCAGAGTTCCTACCACTGAGTTCCTTCAGAAATGAACAATAAATTACTTTTAGGAGCTTTATTGCTTTTTATATTGTGCTTTATATTGATGATTTATTTCAGACTTTCAATTGCGTACTATTAACATAATGAAAAAGATTCATTCATTCCAAATTTTATCGCATAATAATAACAAAACCCAATATTAACACAAAGAAGAAAACATTTGTTCGTTTGTCCATCCATTTCTTTGTCCGTTCATTCGGCCGTTTGTTCGCTCGTCTGTCCGTTTGTTCGTCCCTTTATTTGTTTGTTTTCGTGCGTCTGTCCATTCATTCGTCCGTTTTTTCGTCCATCCGTTCGACTGTCCGTTAGTTCATTCGCCCGCTTGTTCGTCTGTTCGTACGCCCATCCGCTTGTTCGTTTGTCTGTCTATTCGTTCGTCCGTCCTCCGCCCGCCCATTCGTCCCTTCGTTCTGCGTTCGTCCCCCGATCGTCCGTTCGTTCGCCCCTCCTGTCGTTCGTTTGTCCGTTAGATCGTTCGTCCGTTCGTTTCTTCGTGCGTGCGTTCGACTGTCCGTCAGATCGTGAGTCCGTCCGTTCGTTCGTCCGTCCGTTCGTGCGCCCGCCCATCCGTCTGTCCGTCGGACCGACCGACCGTTCTTTTTTCAGTTCGTACGTCCGTTCGTCTTTTCGCTCCCTTCTTCCGTCCATTCATTCGTTCATTGGTTTGTTCCTCCGTTCGTTCGTGAGTTCATTCCTGCGCCCGTCCGTTTTTCGTCCATCCGTTTTTTCGTACGATTAGTTCGTCCGTCCGTGCGTTTGCCCGTCCGTTCATTCACCCATCCGTTCGTTCGCCAGTTCGATCGTCCGTCCGTCCGTTCGTTCGTATGTCTGTCCGTACATCGTTCCGTTCGTCCGTTGGTTCGTTCCTGCGTCCGTTCGTCCCTCCGTGCGTTTGGCCGGCCGGCCGTACGTGCTTCCGTCCGTTCTTGAGTTCGTCCGTTCATCCGACCGCCCGTTCATTCGTCCGCCTGATCATCAGTCCGCCTGATCAGTCACTCGTTCCATCGTCCATACGTTCGTCCGTTCGTTCATTCGTCAGTTCGTTCGTCCGTGTGTAAGCCTGTTCGTCTGTCTATTGGTCGGTCCGTTCGTCCTCTGTCCGTTTATTTCTCTGTCAGACCGTTCGTCCGTCCGTTCGTTTTTCTGTCCGTTCGTGTGTCCGTCCTTTCGTCCGTTCGTTCGCCCGATCGTCCGTTATTTCATCCGTTTGTTAGACCGTTCGTTCTTCAGTTCGTTCGCCCGTTCTTTCCACTGTTTCTTCATTTGTTGTTTGGTTCGTTCGTTCCTCCGTCCGTCCGCCCGTCCTTTTGTCTGTCCGTCTTTAGTTTCGTCCGTCCAACAGTTCGGCTTTCCTCTCTTCGTCTGTCTGTCCGTTCGTTCGTCGTTCGTCAGTCCGTCTGTTCGTTCGTTCGCCCGTCCGTTTTTTCGTCCGTCCGATCGATATTCGTTTTTTCGTCGATCAATCTGTTTGTCCGTTCTTTCGTCTGTTCGTTTGTTCATCAGTCCATCCGTCAGTTCATTCGCCCGTTCGTTCTTGCAATCGTCCTTTTCTTCGTCCGTTCATTCCTCTCCCCATTTGTTCGTTTTTTCGTCCATTCGTTCATTTCGTTTATTCATTCGTTTTTCCATCCGTTCGTCCGTCCGCTAGTCCTCCGTTCGTTCGTTTGTATGTTCATTCGTTCGTGTCTTCGTCCGTCCGTTCGTTCGTTCCTCCGTTGCTTCGTTCGTCAGTTCATTCGTGCGTTCGACCATCCGCTCGTCCGTTCGTCAGTCAGTCCGCCCGTCCGATTGTCCGTGCATCTTTCCATTCGTCCGTCCATCCGTTCACCTTTCTTCTCTTCGTCCGTCCGTTCGTTCATCCATCCGTCAGTTCTTCCATTCTTTCGTTCGTTTGTTCTTCTGTTCGTCCGTTTGTCCGTTCGTTTCGTCGTCCGTTCGTTCATCTGTTCGATCGTCTGTTCGCCGGTCTGGTCGCTCTTTGGATTGACCGACCTTTGTTCAGTTCGTCAATTCGTTCATCTGTCCGTTCGTCCGTCCGTTTGTCTGTCCCTCCGTTCGTCCATTCGTTTTCCGTCAGCCCATTTGTTCGTTCTTCCGTCCGCCTGTTCGTTCGATACTTCGAGTGATAGTTGGTCCGATCGCCTGTTCGTTCGTCCGTTTCTTCGTTGGTTCGTTTGTCCATTCGTTCGCCCTTTCATTTGCCCGTTCGTTCGCCCGTTCGTTCCTTCCGCTCGTTCCTCAGTTCATTGGTTTATTCGTTCGTCCGTTCGTTCGCTCGTCCGTCCGTTCGACAGTTTGTTCGTCCATCCCTTCGTTTCTTTGTCCGTCATTTCGTCCACCCCCCTCCGTCCGTCCATCCGTTCTTTTGTTTTTCCGTCCCTTGGATCATCCGCCCGTCCGCTCTTTCGACCGTCCGTTCGTTCGTCCGTCCGTTTGTTCGCGCGTCGTCCATCCGTTCGCTCGTTTGTTCGTCCGTTCGTTCATTTGTCCCTCCGTTCTGTCGTTCGTTCATTAGTTCGTTTGTCTGTTCGTTCCTTTATGCTTCCGTTCGTTCTTCCGAGCCTTCGACCGTCGGTCCTTTCGTACGTCCGTTCTTCCGTCCGTCCGTTCGTCCGCCGCTCGTTCGTCCGCCGCTCGTTCGTCCGTTCGTCTGCCCGCTCGACCGTTCATTTTCCCATTCGCCCGTCCATTCGTTTCGTCTGTCCAATCGTTTGTCCAATCATTCGTCCGTTCGTTCACTCGTTCCTGTTAGTTCGCCCATTTTCCGTTCGTTCGTGCGTTCGCTCTTCCGTTCGTTCGTCCAACCGTTCGCTCGTCTGTTCGTTCATCCGTCCATTCGCCCGTACGTTCACCCCTCCGTTCGTCCATCCATTCGTTCTTGCGTTGGTCCGATTGTTCGTTTCATCTTTTGTTCGGTCTTTTATTCATTCATCCGTTCGTTCTTTCATCCGTTCGTTCTTTCACCCGTTTATCCGTCAGTTCATCCCGTCGTACGTTCTTTCGTTCATTCATTCATCCCGTCGTCCGTTCGTCAAGCCCTTCGTCCGTTCGTTTATCCGTCCGTTCGTTCGTCAGTTCGTTACCCGGTTCGTTTGTTTGCCAACTTAATCGTTCGTCCGCCCGTTCAATTATCAATCCGTTCGTCCGTCCATCCGTCGTTTCGTTCGTTCTTTCGTGCGTCCGTCGGTTCGTCCTCCGTCCGTATGACTGGCCCTTCGTTCTTGCGTTCGTCCGTCCGTTCGTCCTTTCGTTCGTCCATTCTTCCGTCCTTTCGTCGGTTCGTCCTCCGTCCGTGTGTCAGGCCCTTCGTTCTTGCGTTCATCCTTTCATTCGTCCATTCTTTCGTCCGTTCGTCCTTTCGTTCGTCCGTGCGTTCGTCCGTGCGTTCGTCCGTGCGTTCGTCTGTGCGTTCGTCTGTGCGTTCGTTCGCATGTTCGTCCTTTTGTTTGTTTGTTTCTTCTTCCGTTCGTTCGTCCTCTGTTCGTTTGTCTGTCCGTTCGTTCTTGCGTTCTTAAAGCCGCTCGTCCGTCCGTTTGTTCATCCGTTCGTTCATACGTTCGTTCTTCCATGTGCTGGTAAGTCTGATCGACCGCCCATCATGCTGCCCGCAAGTCACGCTGACCGCCCGTAAAAGTGGTTGCCCTTCAGACTAACCGCACGTCACACTGACCACCTCTCGGTTTGACCACCCTTCAAGTCTGACTGCCCGTTCCATTTACTGCCCGTCTCACTGACATCCCGTCACACAGACCTCCCGTCATACTGACATCCGTCATGCCGACCGCCTTTCACACAGACCGGCCGTCAAACTCATTGCCCATCAAATTGACCGCCAGTCTGTCCAACCAACACACTGAACACCGGTCACACTGACCGCCTTTATCAGACACTGACCGTCATACTGACTGCCAGTCGTACTGACTTCCGTCTAGCTAACAACACGTCACACTGACCACACGTCAAACAGACCGCTTCTCAGAATGATTG
This sequence comes from Acheta domesticus, assembly GCA_031308135.1. Classification (NCBI taxonomy): domain Eukaryota; kingdom Metazoa; phylum Arthropoda; class Insecta; order Orthoptera; family Gryllidae; genus Acheta; species Acheta domesticus. The sequence continues at coordinate 114,680,441 of JAHLJT010009419.1, read as the reverse complement.
CCCGTCAGACTGACCGCCAGTCATACTGACCGCCGGACGTACCAACCGCCCATCACACTGACTGCTTGTCACACTGATCTCCCATAACATAGATCGCCTGTCAGACTGACCGCCCTTGTGACTGCCCGCCCGTCAGACTGTTTTCTGTCATACTGACCACCTATCACACTCGCGGCCCGTCATACTGATCGCCCGTCAGATTGACTGCCTGTCTCACTGACCGCCAGTCACACAGACTGCCCGTCACAATGGCCGCTTTTCAGACAGACCGCCCGTCAGAAAGACTACCCGTCACACTGACCGCCCGTCACACGGACCGCATGTCTGACTGACAACCTGGCACAATGACCGCTGTCACACTGACTGCCCGTCTGGTAGACCGCCCGTCCGACTGACTTCCGTCATACAGACTGCCCGCCCATGAACGAACGGGCGGGCAAACAAACGAACGGACGGTCCCACGGACAGACGAACGATTTGATAAGCGAACGACCGAACGAACGAATAAACGACCGGACGGAAGGACGAACGACGACTGGAAGGTCGGGCGAACGAAGGGAAGGGAAAACGGACGGATGAACGAACAGACTGACGAAAAGACGTATGGACGAACGGGCTGATTTACGATCGGTCAGACGACCGACCGACCGAACGGACGGACAAACGAATGGACCGCGAACGCACGGACACACGAACGAACGAACGCAAGAAGGAACGGACAAACGAACGTACGGACGAAAGCACGAACGTACGGTGGAACGAACGGGCGGACTAACAAAAGGACGAACGGAGAAACGGGAAGTGGAAGAATAGTCAAACAAACGGTGGGGCACGAATAACGGACAGACAGATAAACGGACGGACGAACAGATGGATGGACGAAAGAACGGATGGACGGACGGACGGACGAACGGACGGGCGGACGAACAGACAGACACACAAACGGATGGACAAACGACAGGAGGGACGAAATAACAGACTGACGAAAGAACGGTCGTAGGAACGAAGAGACGAACGAACGGGCGGGCGAACGAGCGGACGAACGAACGGTCGGACGAGGGAACGGACGAATGGATGTCCAAGCGAACGAATGACGAATGGACGAACAGACGGGGAACGAACGGACGCATGGTCGGACGGACGGACGAATGGACGGATGCATGGATGGCCATTGGACGGACGAAGGGGGAAACGAACGGGCGTACGGACAAACGGACAGATGTACGGGCGAACGATCGGGTGGACGAATAGACAGGCGGAGGAACAGGCGAATGAATGGACGGACGAAGTGACCACGGACGGAAGAACGGACGGTGCAACCGACGGACGACCGGACGGACGGACGGACCGACGAAAGTACGGACGGACGGAACGAAGAAAGTACGGACGAACTAACGGAAGATCGAATGGATGATCGAATGAACGAATGGATGATCGAATGAACGAAGAGACGAACGCATGGACGCACGCACGAAGGAACGAACGGACGGACGGTCGGAGAGGCAAACAGATGTAAGAATTCTGTCGGATGAACGGACGAATCAACAGACGGACGAACGAACGATCGAACGGACTGACGAACGAATGGACAGACGAACGGGTGAACGAACGGACGGGCGAACCGACGGACGAAGAGGCGGACAGACGAGCGAAGGGACGGATGAACGCACAGACGTACGCATGAGCGAACAAACCGACGAACGAAAGGACCAAAAGACGAAAGCACGGACTAACGAACATACGGACGGAGAAACGGACGAACGAAAAAACGAACAAATGAACGGTGGGACGGACGAACTAACGATCAGACGGACACACTGTCGGACGAACGGACGGAAGAACGAACGGACGAACTGAAGGTCGACCGGATGGACGAACGAACGCACGATCCAACAAAGGAAGGACGGAAGGACGAACGGACTAACGGGCGAACTGTCAGACGAACGAAACAACGAACGAATGCACGGGCGTACGAACGGAGGCACGAACAAACGGACTAACGAACGGACGACCGATCGGACGATAGAACGGAGTCATAATGAAGGGACGAAAAAGTGGACAGACGACCGAACGGGTGAATGAAGGAGTCAACGCACAGGCGTACGAAAGGAGGAACAAACGAGCGACAGACGAGTGAACGGATGGACGGACAAACTGACGGATGAACGAGAACGACGAAACTGACGGAAGAAGACGCTTGAACGAACGATCGGGCGACTGGAAGGACGGGCGACCGAACGGAGAGATAACCGTACGCACGGATGAACGGACAGACGAACGAATAGACGGATGGACGGACGGACTGACGTTTGATCGGACAGACGAACGAGTAAACAGACCGGACATATGACCGGACAAACAAACTTGCGAACACACGAACGAACAGACAAACGAATGATGAACAAACAAATTTACGAACGAGCAAACGGATGGAGAAACGCACGATCGAAAGGACGAACAAGCGGACGGACAGACGAAAGGTTGGGCGGACGAACATACGGGCGGACGAACAAATGGGCGAAAGAACAGACGGACGAACGAACGAAACGGACAAACAAATGGAAAAACGAACGAATGGACGGACAAACAAACGAGCGAGCGGACGAACGAACCACTGGAAGGAAGGGCGAACGAATGGACGGACGGAGAAACGGACAGACGTATAAACGAACGAACAGACAAACGAACGGACGAACACACGAACGAAGGAACTGACGAATGAACGACCCAGCAAACGGACTGATGGACGGACGAACGAACTGACTTCAAACTTTAATATAGAGAAAAAATGTCATCATTTACCGCATTTTAACAAGAAATGAACCCTTTTTACAAAAACGGGGTATATTCGGCCGGCCGACCTACGGTCAAGCTTTTCCTGAATTGCTCCAAAAGTAACAATTTCACGGCAAAACGCCTTTTATCCGTGAATTCGCCATAAAATTCTGTGCTAGGACGCTGACTTTCAGAAGAATCAAGTTCCCTTCCGAAATTTCCAAATTTTGCCGGAAAACCTTCGGTCATGTCTTTCGCGAATTTGTGGATAAATAACAGTTTGTTGGAAAAAACGGATTTCACCGGTGAAGTCGCAATGAAATTCTGAGCTAGGACGCTGATTTTCAGAACAATCGAGCTCCCTTAGGAAATCACCAAAATCACAAGGGGGATTGTTAAATTTTCGCTCTTTCAGCTCTTACAAAAAATGCTCTTTTCTGCAAAACTACGCAAACTATTTCTATTGATAAAGCAAAATCGTCCCTCAACCTATTATATACAGTTAGAAAATACCATCATTTACCGCATTTTAACGAGGAAGGAGCCCTTTTTACAAAAATGGGGCAAAATCGGCCGGTAAACCTACAGTCAAGTTTTTCGCGAATTTCTCGAAAACTAACATTTTCAACGCGTTTTACCAGTGAATTCACCATGAAATTCCGTGATAGGACGCTGACTTTCAGAAGAATCGAGCTTCTTTCGGAAATTGCTGAATTCCTGAGGTGGTATCGTTTTCGCTTTTTTCCTATTCATAAAAATGCCCTTTTGTACAAACCTACGCAAAATATTTATATTCAGAAAGCATAATCCTCCCTCAATTTTTAATACAGAGTTAGAAAATGCCATCATTTACCGCATTTTAACGAGATATGAGCCCAATTTATTAAAATGTTTCGTTCGGACGTACGAACGGTCGGATGAGGGAACGCAAGAACGAATAGTCGGACGTTGAAATGACGAAGGACTGCGAACGGACGAACTCACGGTCGGACGTTCGGACGAACAGATAAATGGATGGACGGATTGAAGGCCGGACTGACGAACGAACGGACAGGCAGACAAGCCCACGGACGAGCAGATGCACAGATGCACAAACGAACAAACGGATGCACGAACTAACGGAATAACCAACAAACGTAGAAACAAACGGACGAACGAGCGGACGAACAAATGGTCGAACAAACAAACGGACTGACGAAAGAACGAACGAACGAAATGACGAGCGAATGAACGGACGAACGAAGGGACGCACGCACGAAGGAACGAACGAACTGACAGTCGAAAGAACGAAAAGACGGGCGAACGAACGGATGGACGAGCGGACGGACGGACGGAGGAACGAATGTCTAAACGGAGGGACGAACGAATGGACGGACGAACGAACAAACGGACGATCGGATGGACGAACAAACGAATGGACGAACGAACGGATGAACAAACGGACGCACGAAAGGATGGACGGACGGTCGCACGAATGGACAGACGAACGGAAGAATGGGGGAACGAACGGATGGGCGAACGAAGGGATGGCCGAACAAACGGGCGGACGAACAGACGGACGGACGGACGAACGCACGGACGAACGAATAGGCGCACGAACGAAGAAACGAACGAACTAATGCGCCAACGAACGGACGGACGGTCGAGTGAACTGACGAACGAAGAACGAACGAACGGACGTATGAACGGAGGAACGAACGTATGAATAGACGGACGGAGGAACGGTCGGATGGGTGAACGGACGGACGAATGAACGGATTGACGAACGGACGCACGGATGAACGTACGGACGAATGAACTGACGGGCGAACGAACGGGCGGACGAATGAACGGACGGACGGACGAACAAAAGGATAAACAAACGGACAAACGAGTGGACGGACGAACGTATGGACGGATGAACGGACGGACGAAGAGATAAACGGGCGGACGAACAGACGAACGAACGGACGGTGGAAGAACGGACGGACGCCCGAACATATAGACAAACGAAAGGACGGACGGATGAACGCATGGACTAACGGACAGACGAACGAACTGACAAACGAACGAATGGACGAACAAACAAACGGGGAATGAACGGTCGCACGAGTTGTTGAACGAACGAACAAAGGAACGAACGGTCGAGCAATCGAACGAACGGGCGATCAAACGGACTTACGAACGAACGATGGAATGAACGGACGAATGAACAAACGAACGAACGGACGCTAAGACGAAGAAACGGACGAACGGACGGACGGATGGACGGACGAGCGGACCGACGAGTTGACGAACGAATGAACGGAGGAACGAACGCACGAACGATCTAACGGACGTATGAACGTACGAACGATGGAACGAACGGACGAACGGGCGGACGAGCAACGGCTACAGGACGAATGAACGTATGGACGAACGAATGGACGAACCGACTGGCGAACGGATGGATGAACGGACGAACGAACGGAAGGACGAACGGACCAACGAACGTTTGAAGAACGGACAAACGAACGAACGGGCGAACGAACGAACGGACGATCTAACGGACGAACGATGGAACGAACGGACGCGAGCACGAACGAACGGACGAACGAACAAACGAACGGACGGACGGACTGTCGGACGGACGGACGAACGTGCAAACGGACGAACGAACGTCTGGACGAACGAATGGACAAATGGACGGAAGAACGAACGGACGAACGAACGGACGAACGAACGAACGGACGGACGAACGAACGGACGAACGATCCAACGAACGGACGAATGAATGGACCAACAAACTTTTGAATGAACGGACGACCGAATGAACTGGCAATCGAACGAACGAACGAACGGGCGGACGGATGGATGGATGGACAGTTGGACGATTGAACGAACGGACGAGCGAACGGGCAGACGAACGAACGATCTTCCGTCTGTCTGTTCGTCGGACCGTTCGTCTGCCCGACCGTCTGTCTGTCTGCCTGTCCGTTAACGACACTAGCGCCTAAACCATAAGTACGATTTATTCCAAAATGAATATTTCCCCATCGATCTGGTTCCAATCGAGGCGCCGCAATTTTTAATAACTTTCCTTAAAATTTGGGGGCACTTTACATTTAGCCTTCGGGACATTTTCAAAATTTTCTCACAAACGGCTCCAATTTTCTTCTTAAAATTTATTTTATGAATACAGTAAAATACACATATTAAGGTGACATAGGTCAGATTTTAACGGTTAACTCTGAATTTTTGAAAATTACAAAAATTTGAATTTTCTTCGGCCTCTTCCTACAACTACAAAATTAAAGATAGGAATTTTTCCTTCAAATACATTTTTTCTCCAAAGTGTTTTCTTTCATTAATGTCATGTGCATTTTTTAAAGTTTTAGTTGGGATATTCCGAAATGTACTCTATAAGATAACATAAACGTCATGTTGCTGTATTCTGTGGTTTGTTAAAAAATTACTAAAATGTAATTTTTTTGAATTGTCTCTCACGTCGTTAATATTATGAGTGGCGATTCGTTCACATTATTGTATTTACGAGTACATGCGCTTTAAATAGTGTCTGATAACGTTTCTTGAGAATTAAACCGTTTTTAACCATTTTTCACATCTCTTCTTGGATTTGTAAGACATATGTACCATCATATCAATTGTTTTCCTATCAGGCTTTTGCTATTTTATGCCTCAGTTCAAATCTTGTGATCGAATCTTTGTCTGGCGTAGTGATATAAGTGCCGGCACGCGAACTTGGAGGATCTGAGTTCGGGTCTCTGAGCGGCAAAAAATTGCTGGTTGAAAACACTTTTGCTGGTATATTTAGAAGTATAATATTACGGGGCATTTAGAAACAATGCAATAAAGTATGTGCTTTGATAGCGCCACTAGTTGAATTTGAATTTCAATGAGAAAGCCAGAAACATCTATATTGGAATTTTTTTTACCTTGTTCCAAATTATTTTTTACCTGAATCGGGCACTTACCTTTTTATGCCTCTGCCCGAGTTCGACACATACGGCGCTTGCGTTTCGTAATGGTATGAGTGCCGGCACGTTGACTCTGACGATCTGAGTTCGGGTCGCAGAGCGGAAAAAATTTGCTATTTGAAAACACTTTTGCTGGTTTATGTAGTAGTGTAACAGCATTTAGGAGCATTTAGAATGAGTGCAAGAAAGTATGTGCTTTGATAGCATCACTATAAAATAAAATTCATAACTGCAAGATAAACAGTAATGTACATATAATCTTCAGTACAAATGTCAGTGCTGTAGATCAAATAGTTTAGGAGCTAGAGCGCGTCAAACTAGACCATATTTTGGAATTCTTTGAAACTCACAATTTTCGGAAAAAAACTCCTCTCAGAGCACATTTATCGTCCGAATGCGCCAAGTGATGCCATTTTCTGAATCTATATTAAGTTCGCTATAACCAAAGTTTCACTATATTTGAGTTCAGTAACTATAACCAGAGTCGACTCTATATCATATTTTTGGCTATAAAGATTTTTCATTGATTATAGCCACTCCATACATAGGTTACAAACATATTGTTGTTGATTAGTATATTTCAGGTGTTTTATTTCAGTTCGTATTGTCCAAATGGACCGTTATAAAAAGTAAGGAATGAGTTGTAACTGAGTGTGCAATTGTTCACTTTATAGCCAATTGCTGATTCAAATATTACGCCACCGTCTGTGTGATGCATTGTTTAAGAGCCTCTTAAATCATGAATTAAAATTTAGTAATTAAATATTTTAAAAGTACAAAAATGTGTGAAGCAGCAAGCACAATGTTAGTCAATTTTGCTATCAATTTTTTCTTTGCTGTGTTGGTAGTCATTAATTTTGTACTTAAGCTCAAGAGAACTGAGTTAATTCCTCTCGTCCTCAAGGGAGACCCTCAAATGAGTAGACGTGGGAAACAAGCATGGGCTGCAAATGCTTATCGCGGAATCTAAGGGGGAGAAAACTTATGTAAATCTGTTTCAGGAAGTCGCAAGTTCTCAAACAAAGATTGTTTTATGCAAAGTTACCGCGAGGAACGTAGGCGTATTTATCAAGAGGTTGGATTGCAAGCGTGAGGGAAGGGATGGGAAGTATGTTGAAGACCGAGCTCGGCTTAAGTTGGGAGAACTTGGAGGATATGCCCGTAAGTTCGGTGGCCGGAGTGCGTCTGCAGGGGAGAACGGGACAGGCTACAACTGGCAAGAACCTGTTAACTTGGAGATATAGAAACATGAAAGTCGGAGTAAGTAATACCTTCGACGTAGAACAAACATGTTGTTTACAAACGTTTTAAGTGCGAACGTTTGCTCTTTCTTACTCTCTGCATCTTGACCTTGACGCATGTAGTTCATAATCATTTTATAAAAATTCGTCAGTGGTTCTGAGGATAAAAGTATTTCAATGGTATAGGGGAATTTCAAATAATCAGAATGTTACAAAGTATATTGAAGACAACAAATTTCTATAAATATTCGAGATTCGAAAATCGAAATGGAATGTGATATAAGACGAAAATCATTACTACTCGCGACTACTATTTCAATCTACTTGTTAATATTTTTCTACCCATCTACGGAGCTATCATAACATAAACCCTCGGAAAATACGAAGTCTCTTTACATTAAAATCAACTAAATTTACTCTAACATGCGAAACACAAAAATCACAATTATAATTTACGATTAATAATGCGTCTGCTTTTTAATTCTACATCATAATAATGCGTCTTAATTTAGTTCTACATCATGTCGATCTAAAAGAATTAATCATCAATTATTCACCTCAATATCTTTTACCAAATTACCCCCAGAATACAATGAAAACTAACATTGACACATACCAATTATCATGAGGTGTTTTCAGCTCCACTGCTTTCATGAGAGCGAGAATAGTTCACTTTTTGCATAACCAAGACTTCCAAAGCCTCCTTCACATTTACAGCATATCATGACAACCGGGCCGTGACGAAACATCATATTATCACGCCTTGACATGGAATCTCTACATTTATTGATATGTTGCCTTAACGTCTATTCTTTATACCCCGAACGTCCCAAATACGTACGATCCCCTTGTAATGGCAAGCTTGATACAATTTTTTTCATGCCAAATACCGTGGGGTGTTTTGGTGTATCACATATAAGTCATATCAAATTCTAGTTGAGCCGCGGATCGCACCGTCATTTAAGATGGTTTTTACCAAACTACTGAAATAATACTGAAACAAACATATTAAATACGACTTTTATTCAGCGTACTTAATGATTAATATACGAACAACGAGAACATTAATATATCATTAAATAAAAACGAACAATACACAGAATTATAATACAATTTATAATCTATCAGCTATCTCTACAATACGTATATAAGACTTTCAGTAGACCATTATGTTGAGGGTTATTTCACATTTATATTATAGTTATAGCCTTGATAATTACAATTATGTGATTATAAAACTGCATAACAGAATAACTAAACAAACGATGTATTTGGTTGGTATAATACAATTTTTCAAAGCAGTGTCAGGCCGTACAAAAAAATCCGCCGGGCCGCCAGTTGGAAAGCCCTGGCTTAGAGCTTCCCCGAGTGGGGGGGGGGGTGTCCCGGTGGGAAGAGAAAAACCACGCAAGTCCATGTAGGAAAGCATAGGATTTCACGTTCTAGAGGGAAGGAATACCGCCTCCACTCGGATACAAACACGCACTGTACTTATGGACCGTGGTAGTTGACCGGCCGGAAAACACCAATTATTTTTACTTTCCCGTATACGTACGTATATGCGGAGTGATTTACGTAGTATGGGGAAAGTTATGTAATGCTGCGCGAAAAAATGGCCAATTTTCGGCGGAAAAAAATTAATTGCCGGGCCGTGAAAACGAAAAAGTGGATAAAACCAGTTGCTAAATTAAGAAAAAAAATCCCCTAACACGTGGTGTAGCCAGAAACCCTGTTTCCTAGGTCATTGATACCGAAAAACCAATTGAAAGGAAAACGTCCGTCTGTCCGTCTGTCCGTGTGTGAACACCGCTAGCGTCTAAACCATACGTACGATTACTTCCAAAATGGATATTCCCCGGTCGATCTGATTCTAGTGGAAGCTTTGAGATTTTGAAAAAGATTCGTCAAAATTTGGGGGTACTTTATATGAAGCCCACCGGAGATTTTCAAAATTTTCTGAAAAACGGCTCCAATTTCTTTCTTTAAATTCCTTGAATGAATAGAGTAAAATGGACGTATTAACATGGCATAGATCCGATTTTCGCGGATAACTCTGAATTTTCGAAAATTGTGAAAGTTTAAATTATTTTTGGCGTCTTTCTCTAACTACAAAATTGAAGATCGAGATTTTTTCTTCAAATAAAATTTATTCTTCATATTGAGTGCTTTCATAAAGGTCATGTAAATGTTTTTCAAAATTTTATTAGTTTTCGTGCAATATGGCGTGCAATATGCGCAATTTTAAAAAATTACAAAAACAAGATTTTCTCAAACACGGCTCCAAATTTTTTCTTTAAAATTTTGGTAGCGATAATGTACTCTATCAGATGGCATAAAATTCATATTGCTCTATAGGTTGTTTTTTTCAAAAATTACAAAAATGTAAATTTTTTCACATGTTTCTCACGTTGATAATATTTACATTAGCGGCGAATTTTTTTACATTATTATATTTACGAGTATATATACTTTAAATAATGTCAAGTAAAGTTTCTCAAAAACGCTACCGTTTTCTGTAACAAGTAGCTCAAATTTCGGCATTTTCAGATATGCTCAAACGCCATTTTCTCATATCTGGCTGCAAATTTTTCTTGAAACTTTTGTAACAGATTGTGATAATTACACTCTTTAATATGACGTAATGTTTATTTTGAGTTTTTTTTTGTTTTTTCAAAAATTAATATAATGTAATTTTTTTAAAGACCTCTCACTTCTTTAATATGCAAATTACCAGCAATTTGTAAACATTATTATATTTGTGAGTGTAAGTGCTTCATATAACTTCAAATAAAGTATTGTGAAAACTCAAAAATTTTCTGTGAAAATGAGCTTCAAATTTCGCATTTTTAGTAGTGCTAAAACGTTATTTTCTCTTAAACGGCACATTTTTTTAAAAGAAAATTTCCATTTACGGCTAGGTTTTTGTGTTCTTTAATATTCTACAATTATTATTTTCGTTCTTCCAATAGGAAACCGAAAAATTAAGAAAATGACCAAAAAAATATACTTTTGGCGGTGATAGATGGTAGCTGGCAAGAAAGAGTTTGTGGCAATTCCGAATAGCTAGCGAAGACCCAAGGAAATAGAAAACTAATACGGGAAAGTCTGTGCCATTCTGTAGCACCACTAGTTACCAATATGACAGGAGAGAGAAGTTTATGACTAGCAAGTAGTCACTACAGTCGCGATGACGCGAATCACTAAACTCACAAACAACTTACACAGTAACCCACAACTGTTAATTGCCTTCGAAAACCTATTCACCTTTTTACCTTCGAGGCAAAACATTATCTTTCTCTATGTGCAATTTTCAAAAATTACAAAAACACGATTTTCTCAAAAACGGCTCCTATTTTTTTTAAAACTTTTGTTAAGGCTAGTGTTAAATGTACTCTAAGAGATGAGATAAACGTCATATTGCTCTATTCTTTTGTTGTTCTTTTTCAAAAATTACAAAAATGTAATTTTTTTGACATGTCTCTCACGTTAATATTTACATTAGAGGCGATTTGTTGACATGATTATATTAATGATTACTTGTGCATTAAATAATGTCAAGTAAAGTTTCTGGAGAACTCAACCGTTTTCTATGAAAACTTGCTCAAAATTCCGCCTTTTCACAAATGCTCAAACGCCAGTTTCTCATAAAAGGCTCCAATTTTTTTTTCGAAACTTTTCATATGGATAGTGCAAATTGCACTCTTTATTATGACGTAAAGATGATGTGGGGGTATTTTTTTTGTTTTTTTAAAAAATTACACAAATGTAATATTTTTGAAAGATATCTCACACCGTTAATATGCACATTACCGTGAATTTGTAAACACTGATGTATTTGTACGTTAAAGAGCTTTAAATGACTTTAAATGAGGTTTTTCGAAAACTCAAAAATTTCTTATGAAAAAGAACTTCAAATTTCGCATTTTTGGTAGTGCTTAAACGCCTTTTTCTTAAAAACAGCTCCAAATTTTTAACTAAAATTGCCATTTAGGACGAAGTTTTACTGTTCTTTAATATTCAAATATTAATATTTCTGTTCTACAATTAAGAAACTGAAAAATTAAGAAAAATATCAAAAAATGTGTTTTGGACGGCAATAGATGACAGCTGGCACGAATTTGTGGCAATTCCGAATAGCGAGCCCAGACCCAAGGAAATAGAAAACTAATACGGGAAATTCTGTGCCATTCTGTTACACCACTAGTCAATTATGTACAAGCTTTAATCCGCAGGGTATTTGCATCTGCAAAGTTTATTTTATTAGAGCTATCTAAATTTTAAATAGAATTTAACATGGGCGCCAATGACCATGGCAGTTGAAGTGCCCTCTGAGTCTCAACCAATATATCTAAAATTCATCACAATCGAGACTCGAACCCTAAGACAACCCGATCAGAAACGCTGCAGAGTCAAGGAATTATGCAATGAGCAATCTCAGCCGGTGCAAGTTGTTCACTCTAATATACTTTTGACAAAATTAAAAGATGTCTTTGAGGTTTCAATCCAGGACTGTAGTGCTTTACGTTTCCTTGAGATAATTCATTTAGTAAACTTATTTTGTCTGTGAAATAATTGCAATCGTAGCATAACATTCGTTCCAGAAAACTATATTGAATATTTTAGAGTGTGCATACAATACAGGGTGAGTCACGTAACTTTAGCACCTCCTGTAACTTTTGAACGGTTGAAGTTATTGCAATGCAGTTTTCACGAAAGTGCATGAGGGAAAGGGGCTAATTGATACGTGCATTAATTTCTATTTTATCACTTGTATTTTACGAGATTTTTTAGGTAACTTTGTTTTTTCAAATGGAACTATACATATTTTTTCAGTCCACCATGACGAGCGTAAAAAGACAAATCCAATGATGTACATATTGCCATATGTTAGATAAGGATTTTTTTGATTAATTTTGATTTTTGCGACCGGGGTTTAACGGACGTTTTGAATAGTCCACCACACAAGGTCATGCAGCGCTCCACCAGCACACGTGCGCCCGGCGAAGGGAAGGGAAGGGGAGGGATCTTATTTGAAAATACGAAACATAGTATTCCAAGTATTCCCAAAACCATTGCAGTTTTTTCCTGAACTGTGCTTTCCATCCTTCTGCATTTTCACATTTTCGTCTTTCTTTGATTGAAGGAATTAAAGCATGGAAAATAAGAATTTGTCATAAGTTTGTATTGTAATAAAATTGTTTATAACTTCAACTCCATTTAATGGGATTTCATAAGATACGTAGTAATGGGATCTTGAAACAAAGCACAATAAGAATAAATAATTAAAACTGTACAAAAATATATTGTATATTTTGAGCAAACAATTTCAATGTTAATACGAATATAATAATAACTTAGGGATAGAAATAATCTTATTTCAATAAATACTACTTAAGACAAATCCGTATTTTCAATCCCTAAGAAACCCAAATTACTGAAAATGGATTAAGATGAAAAGGAGAGTTCAGAAAAAAGTGCAACAGTTTTGTGAATATTTTTCGTATCCTCAAGTACTTTAATCCCTTCCCTTACCCGACCCCGCGTTTGCTGGGGGAGCGCTGCGTGACCTTGTGGGGCTGACAGTTACAATGAAGATATCCGTTAAACACTAGTCGCAAAAAAATCACAATTACTCAAAAAAATCCTTATCTAACATATAACAATATTTATATCTTTGGATTCGTCTTTTTACGCTTGTCATGATAGACTGAAAAAATATGTATAGTCCCATTTGAAAAAACAAAGTTACCTCAAATATCTCGTAAAATAAAAGTGATAAAAGAGAAATCAATACACATATCAATTAGCCTCATTCCCTCATTCACTTCCGTGAAAACTGCATTGCAATATCTTCAACCGTTCAAAAGTTACAGGAGGTGCTAAAGTTACGTGACTCACCCTGTATATTGATGACTTCTAAATTTGTTCTTAATCGATTCAATTTCATTATTAGCAAATATGACCTAAGTTTTAAAATATAACTTTGATGATTGCTGTTCCCCAGACTCATACACCTCCCTCCACCATAAATATCTCAGCCCAATGCAAATGTGGTCGCTGTGGTAACTTGTCATGGTGGTCAAGATATTCGCCGCAACTTTGCCGCTCGTTCAAATATCAGATTCACTTATGAAAGTATTCAACCAGCAAGCGGGCAGTTCAAAATAATTCTGTAATTTGTTTCACACTGGCCGATGTCATCAGCTACTTTCCTGCGAGAAAGATCGCGCACGAGAGAGATTTGCAATAAGTTCAGGGAGAGTCGAATGAACACACTAGGAAATCCGTTCTCTAGATTAGCATGTTTACACACTCACAACTTAGATTGGCAGCACAAATAGGTAGTTTATAAGCAAGTCACTTCACAAAGTGAAGTAACAAGTTTAGCCGCTTTTTGAGAATTCCTTCAAATACATATTTGATAACATGGCAATGTAGTCGTTTATATAATGTTGCACGATTTATTCGTGCACAAAAATCCAGAGTATAAAAAAGAATTTTCAATGAGCACCTTAACTTGTTACTTGCAACAAAATTCCTGCAAAGAAATGTTTGATAACATGGCAGTAGTGAATAATTTAATCTTTCATATGATATTGCAATCTCCACGTACTATTTGTTTCAAGTCTATCTCAAATCTTCAACATCACATTTGAGATTTGAAATGGAGGGTGCAACATAACATGTGGTGTACGTTTATCATGTTTCTAAGTACTCTGCAGTGCATAATACTCTGCAGTGCATAATTTCCTTCCCCTAGAATTTTGTGCACGTACAATACCATTCACTATACAGGATATTTGTGAGAAGATTTTGTCTTTCGTGGTTGCGCGGTTGAACGCTAGCAAAATTGCCAGTCAAGATGGATGACACGAACGTGTACCCAGCGAAGGGGAGTAGAATAAAGAAGCGCAGACAGGGGGAAAATTGGAAAAAAGATGGAGGAGTGAAAAATGAGCGAGTGGCGAACGCGGAAGGAGATAATAGTGAACTTCGTCTTGTGTGGGAGTTTTTTAACTCTCTCGTTCTCCTTTCATCCATTAAGAACATAAGGCGAATTATGGAATACTGAGGAACTGCTTGCTCACCTAGGCAGAGTATCTTATTAGAGCGCAGGGATGGGAAGTATTCCATTTTCCATTATTTTCCATTATATGCTTAATATACTTTAAACTCATAATGTTCACTAGCGGCATGATCTTATGTACATTTTCAAAATAAAAAGGAATTTCTCCTAAAAATATATTACGAATGTTTTATTACTCTAGTTATCCTAGATTTGATATAAAATGTATGAATTTAGTTCATTCTATACTGTAATACAACTTTTAAATATACGAAGGTGATTGAAAAACTAAAAGGAAATTCAAAATATTACACTCCAGAATTTCAATATCCTGCGAAGGAACGGAGCTTGCTTTGAGAATGTGTTGACACAAGCTATGACATAACCTTTCCTAGGCGAAGGGCAGATGAAAACTTGGCTGTATCTTTAGCTATATGCACAGTAAAAGAGAAGAGAGCAGTTACATGATATTTGTGGCCATAGGATAAAAACTCGAGAAGTGTAAACAAAATCTGTGGAAAGGTACAGCAACAAGCTGTACCTTTCTACACTTCTTCTTCGTCACTTTTTTTTAAGCCGCACGCCACTTTTCGACTGCTATATCTCAATTGGGGGCAATTTTTTTGAAATTATTAAACGTAAATGTTCACTATGTTATAAAACGTTTATGTAAATTTCAACTTCGTGATGTTAATGAAAATGGGTTTAAAAAATCGTAAATATAAGCAAAAATAACTTCTTTTGCAACGGTTTTTTGTTTGTTTATAGTTGAGTACAAAATTAATTATTGTGATACACAATTAGTTGATCATTAGAAGACAATTATTGGCTAGTTGATTTTGAATTTCTGACTAGTGGTGGTGCCAGGACAGTCACTTTTGCTTTATGACGTCCCATTTTTGTGTTTTTTGACTGTAATATTGGAGGACCAGATAAAATTTTGAAAATATTGCATACAAAAGTTTAGTATAATACCAAACCACTGTATAAATTCCAAATTCCAAATTCCAAAATTTGAATCAAAATGGTTTTTTAAAAAATCGTCAATGTACGCAAAAAGAGCTTCATTGAAACCCGTTTTTTAATTGTTTATAGGTGAGAACAAAATTATTAATTGTGGTACAAAATTAGTGGACAAATAGAAGATAATTATAGGTTATTTGATTTGGAATTTCTGACAAGTGGGAGTGCCATGGCAGTTACAGTTTTTTCGATATCAAGGAACCTAACCGACTTTTCTTCATTAAAATAATATAGACTCAACATTCGCGGATTTAACATTCGCGATGTTTTTTGGGAACCTTTCTCTCGCGAATGTTGAGGGATTACTGTATATTACATTATGATCATATATCAGGAAATAAAAATGTTGCAGTATTTGGGTACAGTAAAAGATAAAAAAAAATACTGTTGAGACGTAAGTCAGAAGAAAATAATGTTGACAGTGAAGGTAACTGGGCTGCTTAACGATAAAATGATAATAAGACCCACAATGACATATGCTTGTCCAATATGTCGCAACACTACCAAACTATCCATTTTACAGACAATTCAAAAAATATTTAAGACAAACTTTCAAAGCCTCCGGGTTTATTTCTAATTCACAAACTCATCGAAAGCTTCAAGTACCTCTCTTCTCAGAATTCATTTCGCAAACCTCTCAAAAATATTACTCCCTCCTCCCAGCATGTCCCAAAACTTCAATATTCAATCGCGGTCGAAACGCACATTATCCTTCACCTATTATGTCCAGATTCCCCAAAGATCTCCTTCGCCCACCCTGATTCATAAAATCATTTGCCCCCTTTTCCCAACACCCTCCTTCCACTTCTAAACAATAAATGAAAACCCTCCTTAGACAAGTCATTCAAAAATGAAATTTTAAAAATAGTGAAGGATTGCACCGAGACCAGCATTTCCCTTAGGATGATATTAATTGTAGGTAACGTTAATTAATTGTAGGTAACATTGCACCCGTAAAGATCCCCGAAAGACGAAAGTCGAACGGGAAGAAAATCAATTAAATAATAATAATAAAAAACGAGTGAATGTCCCAGTCAAGATTACTTGAATTCGTGGGCACTGCGTTCAGAGCAACTGGCGCGATATTTACAAGTAATGGTTGTACAAATAGCTCCAGGCAATTGAATTTGGCAATTTTCCCCTCCTGTTAAGTTTTATTTTCGAAGGGAATTCGATTATTCTGAAACGTAATGCCGAATACAGCGGTGATAAGCATTTTTACAACAGATTGTTCGTTTTCCAGATATTCGCCAATAACATACGTCAACATCGTAATTTTCGTTCAAAATGTACTGAACCAAGTGGTAAATTAAATCTTGTTATAGCTGCAAGGTAAACAGTAATGTACATACAATCTCCCGTCAAAATATCAATGCTGTAAATCAAATAGTTTAGAAGCTAGAGCGCGTCAAATCGACCATATATTGGCATTCTTTGACACCCACGATTTTCGGAAAAACGCCTCTCAATGCCTATTTCTCGTTCATCTGCTTTATATAATGGAATTTTCTAAATTTATCTTCTAACATTTTGAAAGAAATTTTGCTTTCTGTATCGAAATATTTTCCATAGTTTTGGAGGAAAGGTTATTTTCTTCCGAACAAAAAAAAAAGCGGTAATGGGGTAACAAAAAAGTGAAAATTCAATGAATTTTGCGATTTTCCTGTTGAATTTGGCGATATCCAACGGAAACTCTATTCTTTTAAAATAACGAATAACTTACGAATAACTTGCGTAAAAAATGTAATTTTCGTCGAAAATGTACTCTAGGAATTGGCCATGTTTAACCGGTTCTTATACATTAAAACTCCTGTCATAGCTGCAAGATCAACAGTAATGTATACACAATCTCCCGCGTAAATCTAATTGATGTAAAAAATTAAATAGTTTAGGGGGCTAGATCGCGTGAAATTTGATCAAATTTTTGCATTCTTTGAAACCCACGATTTTCCGAAAGACTCTTTTCAGGGCTCATTTCTCGTACAAATGCGACAAATAATAGCATTTTCTAAATCTACATTAAATTTTGAAAGAGTATTTTGCTTCCTGTGTCGTAAGATTTTCCATGGATTTGGAGAAAAGGGCATTTTCGTCCAGTTCTTTTGGGTAATATAAAAAGCGAAAATTCACCTTCACTATCTGTTCCGCGAAAGTCTTTTCGAGATGTTATTTGGCAGTAATTTCTCTAAATTCAGTTGTGTTAATTCCCATTTTCTCTAGTAAAGCAAAAAATTAAGATTTTAAATTCAGTCAGGTGTTACATTGACTGAATTTATGACTCTATTGACATAGATATTAAAGTAACGGACGCAAAACTGTGTCCTGGAGCAACTTCAGAGTCAAAACATAATGGCGTTCTAAAACTTCAACAAGCTCTGGTGGAAAGGGCATTCGAACGCTATCCTAACATGACAATATCTTCTTATATCTCTCTTAAGAGAAATAGAAGCAGCAACTCTTCCACATTCGGATATTAGAACAACGAGAAGCGAGATCAAAAACACAAAAATTACCAAATCTTATATTCAATCACTTTCAATTTTGAAAACTTTCAAATAGTTTTATTTATTCTCTTTGGGATGTTAATTGTGAATTCTGTTTGTAGTAGCGCTTACTCAGTTCTACTGCAATTGTTTGCCAGAATTTGTTCTTTCTTTTTTTAAACAGTTTATCGATATCCAGGAATCTAACCCACATTTCATTAAAAGATAGATTCGACATTCGCGATGCTTTTTGGAAACCGAACGCTCGCAAATGTTGAGGGTTTACTGTATTTAAATAGGCCCCAATTTCTTTATTTCCAAGGCCAAAAGGTTTACTGTATTTAAATAGGCCCCAATTTCTTTCTTTCCAAGGCCAAAAGGTTTACTGTATTTAAATAGGCCCCAATTTCTTTCTTTCCAAGGCCAAAAGGTTTACTGTATTTAAATAGGCCCCAATTTCTTTCTTTCCAAGGCCAAAAGGTTTACTGTATTTAAATAGGCCCCAATTTCTTTCTTTCCTCGGCGAAAAAGCTCAATACGCTTGACAGGAATCGAGGAGTTTTACCATAACATGCCTTTTTCTAGTGATTCCCACAGCCGTTTTTTAAATAATTTAAAAATAAATAATTTACTTCGCCGACGTGGATGACAAAAGTGACTAAGAGCGTGTACCGACTCAGCGCTTCGGTCCTGTCACCACCTTTCCTTTTTGTCTCCCTCCCAATGTCGGGCGATGGCACGATGGGTGAGGCAGTAACCAACCACCTAGCGCCTGGTCCAACAATTGGGGTAAAATTACCTCACGTATGGGAGGAGACGGGTGACTCGAGTAATTCTCCCTTGTTACTCGTTGTTGTGGCTTTAATAAAGTTAAGCCACAACGCACTTATATAAGAAGGTCCTAGCAGACATTCTTTCCAAGGGAAAGGGTTCAAGATTTAGTACACTGGGATAGATTAAGAACACTTTTGTCGTATGTTTTACGAAAATAACAACAAACAATATATTCTGTACTGAAAAATTAGTACATCAACATAACATGAATTGACTATTAATGTCCTGTTTGAATCTGATATGCAAAAAAAAAACCAAAAATTGTTACAACATGTAAGAAAAATCTAATTGCAAATAAACCCTTGAAATCTTCCAATTAAATTCAAAAGAATGGATTCAAGAATCGGAATTCCAATAATACATAACTAATACACGATTATCTCTACACACATTTCCTGAAATACACACAGAATAATACACACTCAAAATGTTGTACCTGAAATTACCATTCGTGTATAACATAAATCGATAATATCAATACCATGTTCTATTCAAAAAAATATTAATCTTCTACTTGTTCTAACAAATTCACTTGATTCAATTAGAATGCACAACTGTTATCGTTATTACAATGTCTAATCTTACCAACACTAAGCAAAGTTAAATTAATTTACTCTTATGAGATTTCAGACTTAAAAAAAACAACAAAATGTTAAGTTAAATGCTACACAGTTGAACTTTGCATCCGACACAATATGTCAATCAAATGAATAATTGTCTATCTTTACTTCTGAATTTATTTTCCAGTAACACTTTTTAAATATCTGCGTCCAGTAACGAAACTAATTCGATTTGGCACACGGATATGTATTCAAAAACTCATGAATAAAGTCAAGCAATATTACAGTTAACCACCTAGTGAAATATGATACTAAAATCGTTCTACATCTGGCCCACGTTTCTGCCGTTAACTTGAAAAGGGTTTGCCGAACTCACGATGTCTCCCGCGACGTGCGAAGCCTTGAAGTTTTTCAGGGTCGTCCGGAAAGGAACTCGAACACGAGAAGATCCCGTTGACTGCACCGTTCTCCTCGGGACTCGCGTCGTTGGCGTCGGCGTTGCAGTAACGTCCAATGATCGAATTTTATTCGAGCTGGTTCAAGTATTCTTATACAAAAAAGCTGCAATAAATCACACATTGCTTGTAACATTTCTATTTCAATTAGCTACTCGTTACATTTCTTTTCGTTTCAATTCATAGCATCACTCTTGTTAAGTATTCTTCTTTTTTTTTTAAATTATCCACGTTTCATGTATTTTATTTATTCCCTCTCATGAATAAATTATCATAATAATAAGATGAGTTACCTTTTCTAAAAGCTTGTGTACTGTCGAAATCTTGAACTGGCGTGGTCCGTCGATCCAAAAGTTTGTCCAGAGTAGTTCAGAGTACCTTCTCGTTCCGCTGACTTTCGGTAAAATGGCCGAGTTGGTCTCTTCTTGTTCTAAATTCTCCAATATTCGTTTGCTTTATTCCCATTGGTCGATCGCGTCGTTCCGCTGGCCGATTTCGTTATCACGCTTCTAGTACTAGTGATAAGCGCTCCTGTTAGCTTATTTTAAAACTATGTACGTCGCCTGGCGTTCTCTCTCGGTTAGTGTTGTAACTACTAGATCCTAAAATAACAGGACGCGTTTACGAAGAAAAAACTGATATTTTCTTGCTGTAAACGGCTTTAGCGGTTACAGTCCGAAGGGTCGCGGATTCGAGTCCCGACTTGGGCATGGTTGTTTGTCCCACGTTTCTCATGTATGTGTTGTCACGGAGAGTCTTGTTCTGCATACCCCAGATCAGAAGAGCCCGCAAGTGTGTTAGTGGCCTTATCACATAACCTTATGTGTATATAACCTTATTTCAAAGTCTATCTTTAAGGAACAAAATTCATTAAGGGAAAAAATCTTTATCTTCGTAATTGTAGGTGTAGGAAGACGCCGAAAAAATTTTAAAGTTTTTCAATTTTCGGAAACTCAGTTTTCAAACAACATGAGATCTGCCACATTCTCTTAAAGATCTTTCACATTATCCAACAACAAGATTTAATAAAAAAAGCTAGAGCTATTTTTTTAAAATTTGGAAAATATGGGTTTTAAATTCAAGGGGCCGCGACATCAGCCAGATCGATTCGGGAATATCAACATTGGAGAAAATCGGCTGAACGGTTTAGCCATTAGCGTTGTTCACAGACGGACAAACGTTTTAGCGTCATTCGATTTTTCGGCACCAAGGACCCACAAAATATAGATTCTGACTCCACCACGTGTTAGAAGATCTTTTTCTAAATTTGTCAATTGTATGTATCCACATTTTCGTTAACAGGGCCCTGTAATAAGAATTTTTATTCCAAAAATTCGCCGTTGTTTCGCCCAACATTGCATTACTTTCTCTCTACTCCGTAGCGAGCAAGTGAAAATGTTTGATTTCCCATTTTCGGATTGCCCCTGGTCGCGAAGGGGCGTCTACGCCGCCGGCGCGGGCGCGGGCGCGGGCGCGGGCGCGGGCGCGGGCGCGGGCGCGGGCTGGTCGATGAGCGGTGGCGGCCGTCGCCCCCCCCCCCTGCCGCGCTGCCGTCGCGGCGCCACCGATCGCTGGAGGCGCCCCCGCGCCGGCCGGCTGCCCCGGGGCCGCTCCCCTCGCCCCAACGGCGGAAGGGTGACATGTGCCACGGATCGGGTGCAGCGGAAAGAAACGTTGTGGTGAGGCTCCTTCAAATTCACGTTTAACCCCCAATGAAAAGGAATAAATGAGTTGTTCGCGGAAACAGTTCAACAAAAGTAAACAATGTCCACACACCAGAAGAAAAGGTTTATTTTTCAGATTAAATCTTGTGCACTTTTTTGCATGCTGAAGTTTAATATTCTTGTTTTATAGGTTAAACTTTTCATGCACATCAACAATATGTGAACGCCTTTTTGTATATATATATATATATATATATATATATATATATATATATATATATATATATGGTCTTTTTGTCTTATGGTAGCAATCCATGGATCTTCACCAAAATACCAGAAAAACACATTCGAGCATTCTAGATTAACTCTATGAAAAGAATGACGGTATGAAAAATAAAAAAGAATTGATACAGGAGTGATAAGAGATAAAATATAAAAATGTTTAGTGTGAATGACAAAATATTCAATAACCCAACAATTTTATTTTTGTATTTGTTTTATTTTCGTCAAAAGGAGTACAATCTTTATATTACGTATGTAGGATAAGTATAATTTGCGCACGTTTTCTTAAACTTCAGAATTTCATCCCCGCCCTTTACTGTAAGTAGTTGAATAAAGAATAAAAGTACCACCAAAGCGAGGTTAGCAACATTTGAAAACAAGAAATAGTCTCTCTTAATTTCAGGAAACTTGTTTGCAGCGGTAAATAAACTAAAGAGTTGATTGTATTGCTAACAATGTAGCAACGCACACCTCCGGCTCTGCTCCTACCACTCCTAGCAAAAGCAACCTACCACAACTAGCACAAAAACGCGCCCAGGGAGGCTACATTTATGTCCAGAATCAAAACAAGGAGCCATCTCTGCATTTTGTCAATAGATCAGGGAAACTGGATGCAAAACCTGGTCGAGATAGGAGTTATTGCCTCAGAAGATGAAGTAAATTATTTGTTGCAGGCGTATTTAGCCCTTTAAAATTATACAGAACAAAATGGTATAGTACAATCGAAACACAACATTAGTACAACGCTATAAGAAAGTATGCTACAGTAGTTCTTTCTTATTCATGGGTTTCCTAATAAAGGAGGCCATTTAAGAAGTTAAGCAGATGTAGCTGTGAAACCGAACATGGCCTAAGGCTTAGACTCTTTCGGAAAGGTTTTATCTAATAATATACCTGGAAGGACATCACATTTATTTTTCTAATAACGAAAAAAACGATACGTCAGACTTCCGTTTCCACCCTCGTACTCAAGTCTTCACCCCGCCAACGCAAGGGAGCTTGATGTAAGGGTGGCATGAGTGAGGGGTCGCGGTGGACTGAAAAGAAACATTTTACCGAGGGTCCTTGAAATCAACCTTCACTGTTGTAAAAGCGATGGGTTGTTCACAAGAAGAGTAGTAAAATTGTAATTGTATTGGAGACAGGTATTTCAACATGACAACGTCACGATCTTAATGGTATTTTAATTTAAACACTACCTAGTACCAGCATGTTAAATTTTACTAAAACTTGTCAAGCGGAAACACGAATTCTAATTTTTTCCATATTGATATTGTTTTATATATCTCAGCCACTCAAAAATGTAAGTCTTCTGGGCGAGATATCTTAAAAGATATTTTCTTGCTCTCATATATTTCAATGACGGTTATTCACTATGTACATTGTTGCATAATTTCATTACGGTTCATTTTCGTAGCAAACGAAATATTTTGTGATCTAATCAGTTCAAATTCTATCATGCTTTGAGTGTTCGTATTGAAAAGAGCATCATCAATAAAAAATGTATGCTGAGTCGAACCAACCTTCATGAACATTTTCTAAACTCACGTATTCAGATCAAATAAGTGGCCTTATTACTCAGAACCCCGTTTCTCAAGAAAGCGATTTGTTTGAACAAAGAGGGAAGTCCTTTTGGTATTTCAAAATTGTAATTTGTAAGTAATATATTTAGGCATTTTAAACAATCAATTAAGAACCTGTTTGTAGAAAGTAATAACACGTAGTTCTTAAAATTACACCCTGCTAAGATAATTACAACTTTCATGACTTCCTGATGCTTTTTTTCATGCCAACACTCATCACTTGACGCTACATTTCTATCGGCAGAGTGAAATTCGAGCAAATGATAATCTACCACTAATGACACCAATAAGACTCTCTTAACATTACTCTCCCTTTGTGGTACTCCTCTTCGGGCCTCGAGGATCCCGTGGCCCCAAGGGCGAGGCGAGAAGGTGCGGTGCCGGTGCAGCTACTCCGCGTTCGCCCGCACGCGCGCCGCCTTATGATGTGACACCTGGGGGATTGCCGCCCCGCCCCCTGCGGGTCTAGGCGAGCTGGGAGGGAAGCTTACGAAACAGCACGAGACGAGACGCAGCGGAGGGAGAGGGCGAAGAAGAAGAGGAAGAGGACGAGGAGAAGAAAGGCGAGCGGAAGAGAAGCCGAGGAACCTCCACTCACGCCCCGCCCCACCCCCAACCACCGCACTGTCACATGTAAACACGACCCCCTGTGTCGTGTTTGCTTCTGCAGGCGAAGAGGGAGGCCGTCTAGCGACGCTCGCTCTCTCCTCCGCACGGTCAGACGGCGGCCGTCCGAGATCAAAAGACCCCCCCAGACGGAGACTTCAATTTGGTTGCTTACTTCGCTGCCGCCGTGTGGTGGGGAGCGGTCAGCTGCTTGCTCAGATTTACCGCGAGGGAGTCAGTCACCTGAGATACGCAGGCCGGGGACGGACGGTGGGGTTGGTTGACGAGCAGACGGTAAGTAAAGCGCGCGCTGCACCACAAGCAGTTGTCGACGTGATGTGGAATATTGCTTGTTTTCTTCATTTTCGAGGGGATTAATATTCGTAATTTTTTGTGAAGAATCATGATGTTTTTCTGGCCTCGATCTCTTCTACATCTACAGCAATAGACAACAAGACAAAATGAATAAAGTTACATTATTTTCTCATTTGCATTTTATACACATATCATTTTTTAACAAATATAATTTTTGGTCAGATAATTTCATTTTTAGGATACCTTTATCACTATACTAATAGATTCGTTAGAAAAGATCAAGTATTACAATAATTTATGATGTTCTACAGGCATTTGTTTATTTATATTAATAAGCCAAACACGGTTGGAGTAGTGGTTTAACTGTATATCTTTGTAATAGCAATTAATATCAATAGCAATTTAAAATTCACAATGAATTTCTCTCTAATTTATTATGAGCAGGCAGCGGATGAATGTTGTGCTGCTGTGAATATTGAAGTTCATTCCACTATATTTCAACACACGCTGGTCTCCCTCGGTTCTTCTCGTGAAGTTTTCTTCCTCTACTTTCACATGCATTCTTGTTTTCACGTTGATACGCTCACCATTTTCTCGAGTCTCCCGAGCGACACTAATCCATCAGCACACACTGCAAGTCCTTACTCGCGCACGACCGCGGGATGTTCTCGAGATACTTCTCCAGACTCTCATCCCGCGCCGGTAGTGGCGGCGGGGGCAACGGTGGCGGCGGCAGCGGGCGAGAAAGCGAGGGAGATTGACGATAATTCCACCAAATTTCCTGCTCCTCCGCCGTCCCATTCTCCGCCGCCCGCCGCCTCGAGTGTGCCTCCGACGTCTCACAGCCGAGGCCCGCGCGCGTTCGCTCAACGTCTGTCGCGCGCACTGGGCCGAAGGAGCACACAGCGAGTCACAAACTTATTCATTCCATTGTCTTCGGGTTTTGTGCGAATTTTGGAAATATATTTTTACAACTGAATGACACAAATTAAAAATATGCGTATGGGCAATACACCCGCAGTCTGCTTTCACACACACACACACATGTGTGTGTGTGTATGTGTGTGTGTGTGTGTGTGAAGTCTGCACCCAATTTGCATAATGCAATTGCTATTTTATTTTTTATATTTTCTTTGTGAACATATTCATTTCTTTTTTTAAATAATTAACAATTTGCATGTTTCTGCACAATAATTAACAATTAACTATTTGCAATTTGCTTATAAGTTTCTGAAATGCAAATTTGGCATAGAAAGTATTATTTGAAACTAACTTTTGAGGGCTTATTGCTGCTTAACCATTCGAAATATCAAAGAAGTTTATTATAAAAAATATGCTTAAAATTGCCTTTATCTTCAAAGTTTCGTTCCTTCCTCTCAGGAAACCCTGTTTATACGTTATTACCAGGAATGCAGAAACACTAACACGTTTTAACACAGTCAAAGAGTTTTGGTGAAGTTGCAACGCGTCAATACAGGACAACTTTCCTACGAATCAGAGACGCAGTTATTCAAAATTGCTTATGTGCAACATCGTCACAAGAGATTTCCCACCACATGTTTATCGGAAAAAAGTAATTATTATTTTCTACTTCAGAACATGTCGTAGAAGTTTGTAGCATTAAATTCGGAACAGCCCAGTAGATTTGTACCAGCGGCGGCCCACCGCACCACGTCTCGCCTCGCCGCCTCGGCTGCTCGCCTCCCGCCGCGTAGCCGTCTCTCGTCGCCCTCGGCGTACTGAATCACGCCCGCGCCTTCTCTCAGCCGCGCCCCGCCCCCCGCCCCCCGGCCGCTCCCCACACCTCGGCGGAAATACGGCCAATCGTCCGCAGCCGCTCGTCGGCAGTTGAAGCAGCCGGCGGGGGAGGCGTCTGCGCGCCGCACTCCCGCGCTGTCTGTCAGAAGTGACTCCCGCGCCGCGTCGCCATTCTTCGTTAGAGTGGAAGTAAATGCGGAAGAATAGGAGAACAACGGATGCGTCCTCAAGCAAATGCATTTTAGGTTCAAAACGTTTGTTCTGTAATCGGTTTGGCATTCAGTTTGGTGTGAACGTATTTCAAAGGATTAAAATGATTTTAGTTTTCTTTGGATCGTGATTTACAGACTATGATTTTTAAAATGTTAGTCGTTGATTTAAATTTTTTTTTACTTTTTATAATAATACAAAATTCATTTTGCTTTGTAGGTAAACGTGTGTTTCATTTGAAATATAAAATGATTTTTTTGTATGTTTGGAAAATCCCAAATAACCAGCGTTTATGCCAATATTTTGCACACATACGCCGGGAATTTACATAAAATTGCATGCATTTGACTGTACATGGGTAAAATTTTCATAATAATTTCATTTAAATTTTGATAATTTTAATGGACACTAAATCATGTGTGATTTTTTAATAAGGTCGATACCTTTATTCTTTCTTCCTTCTACTGCTACTTATTTTTTCATTCTATCAGTTTACTGAAATAAATCGGTACTTAAAAGTCATTTGTACAAAAGAGTCGCGCATTTCGCTTACGCGGCTTGGGGATCTACGCCTTTCACATTCTGTTATACCGCCATACACCGATTATTTTCACATAGTACATGTTCAAATGCGCCATTCAACTCAAGCACATTTCCGCCTTCTTACGTTCCAGTTCAGGGTTCGGAAAAAGGGATTGGAGTAGGATATGCTTTGCTTAGAGGATAAAAAGCGACCAAATTTAATATTAATGTTTTCTAGGTCGAAAGATGGGAACACCAATCTACAACAATGATAGATAATGCCGTGAACGAGAGAGCGAATATCGTGAGCTGATGCCGTTGCTGATGGTGCTACAACCGTAAGAGAATCTCCTCTGGTAAAAATCAGAATATGAAAATGTACACAACGATGCTTACAGTGACTACTTTGAAATAATAAGAACATGTAAAGATACAATGTGCCAATTGTATAAATCATTCAAGCGCCTTGTTGGGCCTTTTTGTTACCGGCTGGAGTCAACTGGCATTCATCAGAGCTGTTGCAAGCCTGCCATTTGGAGCTGAGAAATATATATCTGATTCAGAACTTGAGTGCATTATCTAGCAACATTATTCGATATTATTTTGGTAATTTTAGTGATGTAATTTTAATGATTTTTATTACGAATTTACCGTACCATTGTTTTTCACGTATATAGTCAATGTATAAAGCTTTTGTTTTCGTAATGAATCGATTTATTCGCGAGAAATAGAGTATCTCGCAACAGTAAAATAAATATTATAAAAGCTGATGAGAGGCAAATTAATTTCGTGCCTTTTCTTAAACTTCTTGTCTGAAGTCAAACGCCTCTAGAATAGGTTCATTATAAAGTTTGCTGAAAGTACCTCGCATCTCCTATCATAGTGGCCGAGGGTCTCGAAAGAAGGTAGCGCTACAGGAGGTCCGCGCGTACAAGTCGTGCCACTTGTTTAGTTTGCAAATATACCGTGGCAGCTGTCCAGTCTGCAGCACCGCTCGCCCCTCGCCCCTCCTCGCCATCACCGTGTCCTCTGCCGCCCTTCACCCTGCCATCGCCCCGCCCAGCCGCGCTCCCAGCGCGCCCCTGTCCGCCCCGCCCCCTCACCCGCCCTCGCCGTGCCTTCCGCCCCGCCCCCTCCCCTGCTCCCTACCCTCCCCACCCACTCCACGCCTCGCCCCAGACGCGCCCCGACACGCGCCCTCCTCCGCCAGCGCCCCGCCCTCAACCCGACCCCGCCGCGACCTCCGATCTGCCCAGTCTCCGCCCCCTCCCCTGCTCCCTACCCTCCAGGCCGTGTCCACGTCTTGCCCTGGACACGCCCTCCTCCGCCAGTGCCCCGCCCTCACCCCGACCCCGCCACGCCTTCCTCTCCGCCCAGTCCCCGCCCCCCCCTGCCCTGCCGCGCCCACGAAGCGTCCTCCGCCCCGCCTAGCCTTCACTCCAAACCCGCCGCGTTCCCGCCCCACCCCGCTCCACCCCGCCTCGCCCCGCCCCCACTCCGCTCGCGCCCCGACCCCGACCCCTCCGCCTCGCCTGGCCTTCATTCCGACCCCGCCGCGCCCCTGCCCCCACTCTGCCCTCGCCCCGACCCCGACCCCTCCTCCCCGGGCGCCGTGTTTTTACGCGGGCGCCCCCGCGCACCCTGGCGGCGGCCGAGGGCGATTGCCGGACGGCGGCGCCCGCCCCGCGCAGGAGAGAATTCGACCGGGAGGCCAGAAAACTGCTCTTGGAAAAACATCGTTATTTCCTACTCGCCCAAGGGCTGCGGCGGTACGCAAGGGGCGGTTTTCTTTACTCCTTACGTTTCTGAAAAACAATATTTGTTTTGCTGTCTCCCGCCGCACAACATGGGCGTGCGGGGCTGTTGCCCAATAAATTTTGTTCTCCCGTGGGATATTCTTGCACGATGCATGGAGTTTTAAAGAAAGTTTGAAATGTTGGTGGCTGGTCACTAAGTAAAATCAGTTCTTGGATAATGGAATTTTTTAGTTGGTGCTACATGATATTGCCTTTAATTGCTTTTCATTTACATCTTCAATTAATAGTTCTTTGCCATGATTTTAAAGTTGATACCTGGTGTATGGAATTCGCTTACACTGTAGAAAATAGTTGAGGTATTTTTAGTAAAAAATAGTTAATACTTCTTACGGTACGTCAATTTCACGTGAATGGGCAATTAAAACACATCATTGATTCACATTTTCTCTCTGACTTCCAGTGTTGCTTTCTGAATTCAAGTTTACAGATGAATGAAAGATTTTTCTGGATACAATCGTGTATGCTCTCTCTAATAGCAATCGCCAGGAAGATATTGAGACACTCTAGTTCTAAAACGAAGAGTCAAATGAGCAGCTTTCTATAAGAGTAGTCGGTCTTCTAGTTGTTCCCTTCGTAGCACATTGCCAACTCATGCAATATTAATTAATGATCTACCTTCTCCTCTCTTATTAAATTCCATACTATCTTGAGTCAGTCTCGAGTTTTCCAATGACAAACGATTTGTGTACTGCAAAATTTTAAAATGTTAGGGACTAAAACAACAATACACATTTGATTTGAGTCATTTCGAGCATACGTAAACACACAAAAATGTTCTACACAAAGAGGTAAACGCATTTTTCACGTTTGGCGGCTTGTGGCGTATTGCTTAGACTGCATGCCTTCCAACACTAGAGGCCGGGTTCGCTCCCAGGCGATTCCAAGTGTAATTTGTGATGGACAAAGCGGGTTCGCGTTAGATTTCTCGGGGTAGTCCCATTTCCCCTGCCACACACTAGATCTCTCCATCAATCATTTCCTACCCTATCCTGTCATTAACCACCCTTTTGGTGAGGATCCACGGTTCATTGCAGCGTCTAGACGATAACCAAGGACTAGCAGGGAAGGACTGCAGCAACCACAGATGGTTAGGGTCTGGTCCCAGCCGGGGGAACCAGAGAGAGGGGAAATAGTGAGGAAGTGGGGGACGCTCCCTCTCAAAACTCTAGATACGATAGCAGAGAGTGGATGTAATGCCAGGCGGAGCGCGGGGTATAGCTTGAAGCTTGCTCCTGAGGGGAAAAACAAAGTTAAGTTATGATATTTATTACGTAAATTTGCCGAGGAACGCTTTGTGACTGTTCAACAGCTTGTCAAGTTCTCATGTTCTATGAATTTCAGAAGCTTGTTAATCTGGTGTCAAATCTTTAAGAATGCTACTAAATATCACCGGAGAAAAATCTACTTTATTTGCACACAAACGACTTAACTCGCAAATTTGGGAATTAGTTAATTTAGAGAGCAAATACCAACGGCCCGTATTGAATCTCATGGTAACAAAACCTACAGTCTGTGTCTTGCAATCGATATTCAAGAACTACTGCATGTTTTTTCCAGATACACAAATAATTTACAGAGTATTATCAACGGTACTTCATGTCTTGAAAAAGTTTATTTGTTCGTTCTTTCCGTCATTTGTTCGTTCGCTGTGTTTTGATTTATTGGTTTTGGTTTTTAAAAGTTATATTCAAGTTAGACAGCCTAACACTTTCTACATGGATGTATGACACTGAGAACGAAACGCTAAAGAAACTGTTGATAGTATAAAGAACACGACGATATTAATTTGTCTACGTCTAGTTATTAAAATTAACGAAGATAATATTTTAAAGCATTCTTTTCAATTTCTTGAAAGCTATTTCAACAATCGCAGTCTCAATTGAAAATCGATTTCGAATCTGATTCTTAACCACAGACTGGAAGGCAGCGAACTTCACTTTCCTCTCCCCCAGCCTATTATCACCACCTGCACTTCACAGTGGCAGCCGCGCGACCAGAGCGAGTTGCGAAGGCAAATTGGAGGCGTCTTGGGGTGTTGGCAGCGCCCGTCGAGGCGCAACAGGCGGAGGCGGTGGCCGCGGTCCTCCATCAACCGGCGCTGTCGCCTGCTGGTGATCGATGCCACTTGGCGCCTGCTTGGGCCTTCTGCGCTGTCTCCTGCACTGACGCATCCCTCCTTGCCTTGCCACCGCCACTATCATCTCCTTTTCCATTGCCATTCAAAATTGCAGTCTATCCGGAAGGATGTTCTATATTTATATTGAGAAGTGTTTTTGGTGAAAGATTATTCTCATTTCGTAAAATATGTAGCTAAGTTGTCTGAGATAATTTCTTCCCCAGTATTTTTTACTAATAACAGAAGTCCTCAAAAATACATTTTTGTGGGTTTATTTTGAACATTACCAACATCCGCAACGTGAATAAATACAATTGGTAATTTGTAAAGATGACGTACATACTAAATTTGAACGAATGTTTGCCCAACGCACACAATTCCTCTGAAAAAAACTTGCGAAAACGATCCAGGCAAGGGGAGAATGGTATCACTCTGATTTACGAACCGAATACCTTCGACGTTATCTCAATCGAAAAGAAAGATCGCAAGAGGAAGATTATGCAACCCACAACGCATACAGTCGTTTCAGTATGCAGCATACACATCGCTCCGTTTCTTACCATTGCCAAAAATGATTGTTCAAGCCATAATTTAGAAAGAAAATAAATGTGAAATGAAGTAATAAGTAATCAAGTATATAAACATAATTCAAACGAAAACGTTCGACAAACATGTTTTGGTATGAAGCAACCATTCGTCGAGCTATTTCGAGCGTATTTTGTACTTTTCCTGCTGCAGCCTGCGCTTGTCCATATCTATTTTTGCATTTGAAGGGAAAATTCGACACGAGTCACGGGAAATGTCCCGTGACTCCCAGAAAAAATGGGTTTCCCAGGCGAGCAAATAGCTCGTTAACATTATTCAAAACATTCGTAGTCGGCATTTTCAATCAAAAAAGTTGTGTCTTGAGAGTGTCGTCCGACCTTCAAGCGGAGACTATACACTAGAAGACAATCAACCCCTCTATTACCATGATATAGAAAAGATGAATGATGTTCACAAAGTACACGATGATGATGGTAAGCCTTACGTCTTGCCAACAGCTGCGCACCTCACACTGATCTCTAACGCATGAGCAAGACAAGAAAATTAGCATGAATGAGCTCCTGACGCTGCCCGCAATCCTGCGCGCTTCAAAAAAAGCACTAAGGAAAGTGGGAGCAGATTTGCACATTTTTCTGATGAACTGAGTTACTCCTAAAACGATATTTCGTACTTTCAACTTTCTTTTTCTTTCCTTCAAAAATCGAACTACACTACTAATACGATTTGAATGAACGAAGTGGTGTTTGTGCCAGTCTCTCACAATGGACTAGGTTATCTCGCATACCTGTATATTTTCAGGGAATTATCCTTACCTTGTATGCTTGTGAAAGAAAATAAATATGCAGTTAGTACGAAAGTCTTATATAGTATATTTATTTCTAAGTTTCACTCAAAGAAACAATGAATGTGTTGCAAGTTCGAAGAAAATAAAAGTATTTCATGCATTGCTTGAAAGTTGAAAATGTGATTTGGGAAACTTCGTCCAAATACATTTAGACAAAACAAAATTATATTAGTATTTCGTTAGTTCAGAGCGAAAACATTTCACATGCAGAAAGAAATGTCATTAAGATGTGTCAAAACTTGTATATCTCGGTACTATTTTCTGAAATCATGAAAATTATTGAAAAAGGAGTAGAAACTATAATAAAAAGTTAAAAACCCATTCAACATTTACGAATTGTCTGATAAAGTAAAGAGATAAAGAGATAATGGAAAGGAAAAAATATGCCAACCAATTATTTTCAAATTGATGTTCTGAGAGGAACCTTAAAATTCTGAATCTTCCTGCCAAAGATGTAAAGAGGAAGAAGCATCACCGAGAACCGCACCGTTGGTGATGATCAATTTCTTGTACCAAAATATGGCGATAGTGCGATAGTGGAAGATGTGATGTACAGCATGGACCAAGGATGTCACAAAATATATAAAACAATTGCAAATTGGTTGCATAAAATAGTTTCCGGTAGAAACACCTGTTGTGTTGTGGTATCAACTCACATATTTCACTGTCATTAATGAATATTTCTCAGCCCTGATTTTCACACACCCGTGCCTCAGTTCGCCAATCCTCCCCCACCTATTATTTCCGAGCCTTTGCCAGAGATTTCAGTTTCCCCGGCGCAAGGTCCAACATCGCAGTTCATTCCGAAGCGAATATGTCTTTGGGCGGTGGGCGGAGCGGCCGTCCGCCTGGTCTCCGCCCCGACTCGCGCGGCGCCGCGCCGCACCGTTTACAACGCCGGCGAAGCCAGCGCTCCTGGTGATGGATAATGTTATTACACAAGCGTCGGCACCGCCCCCTTCCGCCCACGCAACGTGATATATCGTCGTTACATCGCAGTTGCGCTGTTTCTTTTATCTGCTCGATTGTGATAAATTGCGTTGATCTGGGCGAACGCCCGCTCTTTCTTTTTTGTCGGGGTCTGCATCAAACTTGTTTCGTTTCCGCAGCAGTTCCGAGTTCATAATAAATCACGCGTAACGCCAGAGAATTACTACGTGTGGAGTTATTGCGAGAACGTCCCGCTGCCGCGCGCGCCGCCTTCTCCGGAACCAAGACGGAGCGGCTTCCGCCCCGGCGCGCGCCCTTCGCACCCGCGAGGCAGCGCCGAACGCCGCGCCGGTCACAGCGCAAACGATTCGCCGGTCCTTCTCCATGCATTTTTCACACATTTATTCATTACTTCACAAATCAGAGACTTGATATTATTATTATTATTATTATTATTCCATTACATCACGACTAAAGATGTTACGAGTCGGCTGAATATAAAATCTACTCCAGGCTGCAACCAGCCACCTAAGGAGCAGATCCGGTGACTATCAGTGCCTCTACAATACTTTACGCAAAATGTGGGCTGTTCCAAATAAAGCAATTTCTTGCACTTCCCAGTCTTTTGAATTACCTGGGAGTTTAGACAAGTTCTTACTCAAATTTTGCGGAATAAATCCCAGAGCTCCGATAACTATCGGGACGACCTGTGCTTTTACGCCCCACATTCGGCTGATCTCGATTTCCAAACTCTTGTATTTAAGACGTTTCTCTGCCTCCTTGGTAACGACGTTTTGATCGCAAGGTACAGCAACATCGATAAGTAAACACGATTTTTTCGCCAAATCCCGGATAACTATATCCGGTTTGTTTGCCGCTATCGTGCGATCAGTTTGAATTTGTTGGTCGTACAATATCGTACACAATCCAACAGACGTCACCGGTTTTGGTGAGTGTTCGTACCACTTGGGGCATGTGTTTGGAACTTCGAGGGCGGTACAGATCTGCCAGTGGAGGTAGCTACACACCCTGTCATGTCTTTTAAGGTATTCGGTCTTTGCTAGGATTGGACAAGCTGAGACAATATGATCAATGGTTTTCTACTTGCTCCAGGCAAATGCGGCATTTATCATCTTGGGAAATTTTGAGAACCGCTTTATCATAATGTCGTGTTCTCGTGGCCTGATCTTGGGCAGCTATTACAAGTGCTTCCGATTCTGGCTTCATTCTTCCCCTTTTAAGCCACATAAATGATTGATCTTTATTGATCTGCACCTTGTCCATTCTTTTTAGGTATTGTCCGTGGAGTGGTTTGTCTCTCCACGATTTCTTTAACATTTTTTGTGTCTCACACTTCATGTTTAGCAGCATCAGAAGTTCATTGTCTGTGTTATTCGACGTGTCTTGCCTAGTTTTTTTTCGCAATGCTTCTAGCTACACTAACAATGCCTCTGTTTCCCATTCTTCGGTCAGATTTCATGACCTGCATCATTAGAGGGTCATCTTGATGGCTGACTACATACTTTCCCATCCCGACTATTGCGTTGTGCCAGGAGGCCTCAATTTGTCTGAGGCCTCTTCCTCCTTCCTTACGTGACACATAAAGTCTATGTATATCAGCTCGAGGGTGGGCAACATGATGCATTGTTAGCAGTTTTCTGGTTTTTCGATCCATGGTGCGAATTTCCTGCTCAGTCCAGTCCACTAGTCCAAAACTGTATTCGGCTACAGGTACCGCCAAACTACCTATTGCAGAAATTTTATTCCTGGAATTCAGAGCGGACTGCAGGACCAGTCTCACTCTTCTATAATACTCCCTACGAATTCTCTCTTTCATTCTGTCATTCGAGATGGTTTCACATTCTTCAATGCCCAGATATTTGTAAGTTTTACCTGGCTCAAGATCTTGAATCACAGTGTGCGTATCAATTTCAATATTCTCAGACGTTGTGAGTTTCCCTCTTTTTAAATTGATTTTTGCACACTTGTCAAGACCAAACTTCATGCAGATGTCATTGCTAAAGTCATTCACGACAGACAGCATTTGGGAGAGAATCGCTTCATTCTTAGCAAACACTTTCAGATCATCCATGTAAAACAAATGTGATACTGGCCTTTCATCACCATGGAGCTTAAAACCAAAGTCAGCTTGCGACAACTGTCTCGATAGTGGGATCAAACTAATGCAAAACAGCAGAGGGGATAGTGAATCTCCTTGAAAAATACCCCTGTTAATCTGAATACTTCTTCTTATTATTATTATTATTATTATTATTATTATTATTATTATTATTATTATTATTATTATTTGCATAGGCCATTTATGACCACACTACACGTCATATTCCGAGGCCCGGAGAGACAGGAGTGTGTAATTCAGGTTGGATCAGCATTACGCCAGATCCCATTTTTATCCCCCAGGGTTGTTAGCCCCGGGGGTATGGAAGATGGAATGATAATGATGATGACGATAATGAGGGGTGAAAGGACGACACACAGACATACTCAAATGCACCCGTGTCCGAGGCGCGACTCTTTGCTCCGAGATCGCCACGACACTCCAGCTTTAGCGATCTCGGCCACGGGGCTGGTTCTTAAATTATACTTGAGGAAAAATTACTTTCTCACACATTCTACGAAACATGTCACGGACGTAATCAAAATCATCAATCAAATTTTATATAGTAAATTTAATTAAATGGTAACACTCTAATTAACTAATAGTAAAAGTAGCATAGTTTCATACAACGACATCTGCAAGAGTCTCTGAAACTTGTCAGAGCGAACAATTGAAAGATGTTGTATCGATCACTATTACTTACAAAATATGTAACGTTGAAGTCGTCGAAAGAGACACATATTAAAAACGTTTGGAAGTCACTGGAGGTGAGGCAACCCAACCCACCATTCATATTAATCGTTTCCAGTTTTATTGTTCCGTAGTCCTGTATTGCCCAGTAGAAAAATACCGTGAGGAGTACTAACTTGCGTTTTCCATGCTTCATATATTTTGCACCTGCAGGTGCAAACAACCTCACTTCTGAAAGTCGTGACATTACTATGTTGACATGACAATTGAAACCGATGGAACTCTCGGCGATTAGTTTTGATTAAACATGTTTTAGAGACCCCTCAAATATTGTAAAAGCACAATGAATAATAACCTTAAATTGTAGGTTACTGGAAAGAACCCACTTTTCACATGAAGATCACTCTCCCCGAAAGAGCGAGGCGTGAATTTGGAGTTCGTTGTTTGGATATTCTCGTCGGGCGCCGCCCTTCGGCGCCTGGAAGTTGTGCCGCTGTCGCATCCGTCGCGGAGAGCCTCCAGAGCTCGACTGGAGATTAAGTCGCAATATATTGCCCTCGCATGACGCAAGGGCGTAACGCGCCCAAGGCCTTCCTACAGCGCGGTGCTGCCGTTACGGAGAAGTTCATGGGGCTTAGGAGTAACGAAGTGCGCTCCCTCAGTTTCACTATAGCAATGGCGCTGTCAAAACATGCAATTGTGAATTCGTCCAAAGTTAAGAAATATTATTTTGTCTGCAAAAAAGAGGATGTGTACAAAATATAAAAGTCAAAATGTTAACAAGCATCACAGTAATAAACGTACTTTAATTGATTTTTTTAACTTCTACCTAATCGAATATCACATGAAAGTTCCACAGTCACTTTCACACCAGTTCCCGGTCAACAACATGAAGCGTTTCGTTTTGCCACCGGGTCTTACTGAATACCACTACCTCGACATCACTGCTTTCAACAATCGCAAATCAAAGTACCCACTTTCAGAGAGCATTGCCTGTTTAAAGCGTTATGTAAGGAATGTATAAATGGTGCAGACAATTTCTCCATTACCTTCCATCTTGATTTTCAATTTAAAAGATTATTAAATAATTTTCTTAATAAGTAAAGGAAAGTTTATTTAGGTCTTTTATTGACAAAAACACTTCTCTAACAAATTTCCTTCATTCGAATAAAAAATTCATGTATAAAAGTAAATTTTATACTAGTTGGCGTTCATCTGCCGATAATGAACAGCAAATTCATAGAACTTCACACCCTGAAGAAATTTTCCTATGGCAAATAAAGGATCAACGAGATGATAGGCAATGACACATTTTCCTCTTCCCTCTCAAAAAATTAAAAACTCCGCAAATTGCATAAATTTAATAAATAATAATATAAATTAATCTTGATTTGCAGTATAATCATATGTTGTAGTTGAATAAATAATGTGTACGAATAAAAGTAGTACATAAGACTGAATGCGAGTGGTAGTCTGAACCAGTGAACTGAATTGTCCAATGTCGTTTCACATTATTTTACTTCTCGCTTGACTGATAATGGAGTCCTTAACCACAACAGCTACACTCTGGAATAGTTTGTGTTACAAAGGGGTATCGATAACTCAGAATGCGAAGGCCGGTTTGTTCAACATCCTGTGGACAAAAATCGACAAGAGGAAAGAAAAGAATATTTGTTATCAGAAGTCCTTTACGAACATGGTTACTTTTCTACATGATTGCCGTGAAGATTAAGATATTTGTCTTATCTGTGGAACGAACTTTTCGACGGACATTGCTGCCAGTGGTGGGAGGTAATTTGAACCTTACTTTGAAGCTCCTCAGAGAACTGTAAGCTTTGTCCTCCTAAACAATTCTTCAATTCGAGGAAGAGATAAAAATTATTGGGAGCCAAGTCGATAGATTGATTAGTTTTCTAGCGAGACAACTGCTAAATTCATTAGTCCCGTACGTATAGTGTATGTTTTATCGCAGGAGGTGGCAGTGATCTTCCCCTGGTGGACGGTGGGATCCGGCGCCGATCTACACGTAGACTAGCTGGGTTTCCCCACCAAGTATCTCCCGCCATTGGGGAACGCTTCAGCCGGAACAAGTTCCAAGCTCCCGATTCGTCTCCCGACATGTGTGGTAGTGTATATATAGAAGGGGCTGATCCAGCCGATCGCTTGGGGGCGGGGAACGTAGATTTTTGTTCAATAATAATTTTTTTTTGTTATTGTATTGTATATTCTTTACATATTGTAGATATGAAACTATATTATTTTTTAAATAATTACACAGCTCTAAAATAAACTAAAATTTAAATCAATTTCGCCAAATAAAGGAAGGTAAACGAAAACTCTAGGCCTTTTGGAGGGAGGCATGCCCCCATCGCCCCTAGATCTGTCAGTGATATGTAGTTTACACATGGTACAACTGTAAGTGTGTAAGAGGTGAGGGTAGGACAAGGAAGGGGAAAGAAAGATCGCACGCGGTCCGTGACCCGTTTGTGATGATACTGCTCCGGCATTTGCCTGATGTGATCGAAGAAACCACGAAAAACTACCGATCAGAGCAGCCGATCTCCAGAATTCTCCTTCAGAGAACGGCTGAATTTGACCTAACTGCGTAACTCATGTCGAAAATCTTATCGCTGTCGGGACTCAAACCCTAGGACCTCCTGGTGAGAGGCACTGCTGTAACATTATTTGATGCCAGAGCCATCTAAGCCGGTTCGAGCTAAATCGAGCTAAAGTGACCCGGTCCCATCTGCTTCAAAGGATGTGTGGTTACAGCTGTGATTCACTGTGAGATCCGACTTTCTCATGCAGCAGAACATTTCCAGAAGCCATCACTTCTCTTCTTTTATTTTTTAAGTTTACACCGCACACTATGCTCATTTTTCAGTGAATTTCGGCTGCATTACTCCCTTCTTACTGAAGAAAGCAAATAACACACTGCGCGGTTCGCACTTGGCGGTAGCGTCAGTCGCACCGGCCTTCTTCACGATCCTACAGTTGACATTACGGAGTGGGTAGTGTCAGAGATTATGATGAAAGAGATGCGCGATCACCTTCTACACAGCCTCAAAACCTCCTAATTGTCTAGCAGTTTAGCAACTCGGCCGGAGGTTGAAAAAAACTGTCTATGTACAATTGTAGGCCACCATTGTTTTCAACTGAACTCTTGCTACTCATCTTGGCCTTCTAATCGATATAAATAACCATAGCGACTCTTCACTGTCGAGGAGTTAACTTCCTATTCTTCTCTCAAGCTCTTCTGCGTATACCATTTACTTACATTTTACACTAAAGAACTGGGGCGCCGTCATCTTTGGCAATTGACTGGCAAAACACAGATCGCTTCGACTGTTCGTTTCCGACCAAGTCCAGACACTTCCTGCCTGCGCCGCACAGTGGGCTAATGGCGATTCTAGACGGAACTAGCCTTAAATCTTTTGTTTTAAGTGATTCTAGGGAATGTAAACGGTTGTCAAGGTTGTGAAATTAATACACATTAAATATACTTCAGTTTTACTTATTAATGATTATAATTACTAATGAATACAAATTATTATTATTAATGAACTGTGTTCGAAAATTTTTTTAAAAATATTATGACTTCTCCGAAGGAAAATATATTTTATTCTCAATAACTAAATCAAAACATAAATGAATTTAATAATCTTTTATTTTATATTGCACAATTTCTAAAAGATTTATTTAATTTTTCACAATTTATAAGAAATATTTTTTCTACTTCTTCTCCTTCTTCTTCAGTTTATGACGTTTACGTTTCACTTAAAAGACACCAATCATAAAGTTTTATTGCAGATTAACCCTTTTCTCACCCACTGTTTGTCTATACTTGCCTTTTACACACTACCCATGTTGACCCCTTAAACAATTTCATTGCTACTTAAATTTAATGTTCTTGTATCTTTCATTGCTTTGGTTGATTCACACCATTTCCACTGACAATTTGAAATTACAACATTACAATTGGCCAACAAGAACTCAACAATTGATAAGAATCAGTTCTCTGATAATGCGACGAGTTGTAGTCATCTCCTGGAACATGTTGGCCGCATCTCTTTTACCCGATGTATGCAGTGACTGACTCGCTGCGTACACAATTTCTTCTTTCGAGTGCGACGTAAGTAATGTTTCGATGCGGTTTCTTTACCCTCCCCAGTACACTCATTAAAACTTTACCTCGGCCGGCTTGCTCCTGAACTAGTAGATTGCTTAGCGTCAATCATTTTAGGTGTTATTGCCCTATATACCACTTCCGGAAACTGAATTACAGCATCTAGCCACCCAGAATACTTTTAAATGAAATGATGCTTAACGTGGTCGCATTTTCTCCACCTACTTAAAAAATATTATAAAATACTCTTGCAGCATCTTTAAGGCATTTCTCCATTGTTTTTTCGCACTCTTGAAGACCTAATCTATTCTTTACAAAAGACATTAGCTCTGCTTTCATGTCACCTCTCTCGCGCGAAACGGGAAACAGATTACGGTAGGTGACTACTGGATGCGCGCCATCGTCTGAAATAAAACATAATATCCTCATCTGGACGTATCTGGACGTGAAACTTAGTGCATCATAAAGTAAAGACACGAAGCTATTTAGTGACATATGTTTTACTGCAATGCAATAAATGCAATAATTTATATTGTTGAAAATCTACTTGAAAGTCGGGAAAATGAAAAATTTAGGTCTCGCGCAACGACTATTTTACAGCTTATTTTACGAAGAGAGAAGCAAAGAATTGAAATTATATAACTACTGTTGAAAAGTACATACTTTACTGAACATATTCCATATAGCAGAGTTTCGCATTCGCCTTTCATTGAGATCTGAGCGCGTTTGATTCTTCGAGTGGTTCGCCTGCCTCACGCAGCGCTTCCTTCAAGATATGATAAGTAATCCACTTCCCCAGCGTAGCAAACGTGAGCCGAAAAAATAAACCAACTCTCAAATATCATTCTACTAACATCGATGATCAAATTCACTAACACAAAAAGTCGATATTAAAATGTTAAGGAGAGGGGCCTAGTTCCGCCTAGATTGGCAATTTAGCCCTCTGTGCGCCGGCGCGACTCAGCCCTAGCGGACACGCTGCTAACGCCCGAGACAGCGCTTTGAGCCATCCAGTTCGACAGGAAATAGGATTGCAAGGCGGTGGTTATCCTGCGCAGCTGTTCTGCGCAGCGGGCCTAGTTGCAGGCGGAGGAGCTAGTGGGGTCTGGTAGATCAGTAAATAGTTTGTGATTTTCACTTATTGTATTTTGCAGCAAAACAATACATGAACTTAAGATTATCTTAACCTAAATGAAGATGAATGATTGCCTTATGACTATGTACACTATACAATTGGTTTAGCTGAGCAAAGTTTTGCCCATTGTGAATAGATTTGGTAGTTAACATTTACATAAGCTGGAGAATGATAATTAATGATTGAAGTTGATAACAAGTAATTTGAAGTTTGAAATGAATTTAGGTTGAAATAAATCTATATTAAAATTGCCGTGAGAAATTTAGTAATGTCATAGCAATGCTTTTGTGAATTAGGGCACTCATCTGTTGGCTGCAGGTAGATGTCCAACCATGTGAAGAGACGTCAGGCGGCTAGTCTCCGTAGACTCGGTCGTCGTTAATAGATGATTTGGCAGTCCTGTTGGTGCACTCGGAGATCTGGCAGTTCCCTGTAGAACACTCTGCGTTGTCCCCGACTGCGGCCCGTGCAGGAACGGTGTAGTTAATCGAATAGCGCAGGAAGCGCGCGCGACATAATTAAGTTGCGGACTGTCGCCGGCACTGCTGGTTTTAGATTTTGATATAGGCCGTGCGCACCACAAAGTTGGCGGCCG
Source organism: Acheta domesticus (assembly GCA_031308135.1). Taxonomy (NCBI): domain Eukaryota; kingdom Metazoa; phylum Arthropoda; class Insecta; order Orthoptera; family Gryllidae; genus Acheta; species Acheta domesticus. The sequence continues at coordinate 114,638,190 of JAHLJT010009419.1, read as the reverse complement.
TATCAGAACGGCACAATACTGTATTACGATAGTATTTACGCGTGCGCACCACAAAGTTGGCGGCCGTATCAGAACGGCACAATACTGGATTACGATCAGCGGATCAGTTGATTGAAAGGTTAGAGTGTTCGTGCCTATATAGTTTTCGTTCACTTGCGAACGCGACAAAGATAGTTTGGCTGCACGAACCCGCTTGTGCCCGGCACGGTGGACAGAAGATAAGTGCCTTTCGGCGGCTGAGAACGGTGGGGGCTGCGTGAGAGTGCGTCTGTGTGTGTGTAGCGTCGTGTGAAAGAGCGACCGGGCCTGGCGCGGCCGCGGGTCGCGGTGTTCGGAGGCGGTTAGAGAAAGCGGGGGCGGTTTCCCTATCTTTCTTTGTAAAGTAGATCATAAATCGGTCGGCAGCGAGGGGCGCCCTTGGGTGCGACCGCGCGGTCCGCGCGAGCCGCGAGTCGGGCCCGGCAGCAAACGAGGGGAGGGGTCGGTTTTGGGTGTGTCCGCGGGCCGCGCGGGCGGCGTGGGACCGAGCGACCGCATCCTTGCGCGGGCCGGCCGCGGGCAGGGGGTCGAAGTGGGGCGGTTTCCGTGCCCTACGTAGTAAGATTGACCAGGCGGTGTGAAGAAAAGATGTGATAGGATGGAAAAGTTCTGTGGCCTAGACAATGGTTTGCAGTGAGATTTAATTTAAGGATGCTTTTTTGGACACATAATGTCTTCAAATATTTTAGTTAGTAATTATACTTTTACCCTTGACAGAACCAACAGAGATGATTGAATGAAAAAGACCGTTGACGCTGTAGCGTCTCTGACCGCGAGGCCTTAACGTTCGAGTCACGACGGTGGCAGATTGTTGACACTACCTGCATCGCTGTGTCGAATTTAGTCGTGGAGAAGAATTGGCCGGCTGTTCCGAATTGGAATTCGCCGTCTGGAAGATCGGGTGGCTGCTCTGATCGGTAGTATTCCGTTTTTTTCGATCAGCTCTACGCGAATGCCAAGGCAGTCCCCAGAAGAAAGGGGACCACGATCCGAACACGATTTTTCTACCTTATCCTTGAAACCTCCTCTCCTGTTACTCACACACATACAGTTACACGCACTACACTCCCAGTCGGTAGCTTGGAGCTTGTCCCCGCTGGCGGAGATTCCTGGAGAGAGAAACCTTGCAAGCTGACGTGCTGGTCAGTGACGGATCCCAAGATTCAACGAAGGAGGAACCAGAGGAAGGAACCCGCCCTACACTCATGGGACCCATGACGAAAGTAGTTGATACCCCTGGAAACACACAATATTCACTTCATTTACTCTTCATTTAATAAAATCAATTTAAGATGCCGATACTTATTAAAAACTATAATAGTTGTGTAATTAACAGTGTCTTCTTATATCAGCCCTAAGATGGCTCATAGGCAATGTTATAACTCAAAAACACTCACTTTCCATAAGAATATTTATTTACAAAAATCTGGGCCAACTCGGCCGATATGTACAGTTACCACAAAACTTCATATACAAAAAACAATCTGCCATCTGGCTGAAACCACGCCGAGCGCTCTACTGCCGGTGATCCTCCGCCGGCGTCCTTTTATTTGGGCCAGCTCCCGCGCAAGGCTTCCCGCGGCTTCCCCTGATTGGCCGGTTCACCAGTGCGCGGAGCCCAGGTAACAGGCGTGGCTGGTTTCTGAGCACACCCTTGGCGCGCTTGACGAAGCTCAGCGCGCCTGATGCCGACGCTCTGTGCTGCGCGCTGCCGGAGGCGGGAACATGCTGCCGGCGCTCTTTGCCGCGCAGTTAGCGCGGCAACTTTGAACTGCCGTCCGCATACTACACCCTCCCCACCGAAGTTGTGATGTAGGGGGTGAAACGACGCAGTCGGTTGCTCCTCCGCAATGCCGGCCGCTGCTGCGACTGTAGAGATGGCTCCTCGATGGTTGCGCCGGAATCCAGTGTGGGCCGCTCCTCCTGCTGGCTTGAAAAGGGAAAACGCATTACACTTTCTGTTGCCCTGCTGTGTGCTGGCCCCCCCGCCTGTTGCTTATCTACTACAGAATCGTAGTACCGTCTCCTAATCTGTGATTGATGCCGAGAGATTGCTCTATCTTCTGTCCTGAGGACGTAAACTCTGCCTCCTCTTACTGCAGTTACTATTGCTGGTTGCCACTTACAATTACTTCCGTACACTCTTACCAGTACCTTATCTCCTCTCTTGAATTTAGCGCCTTTGGTTGACACTGGCACTTCTTCCGGAAATAACAAGGACAATAAGGTACGGGGCTGCCGACCATGCAATACTTGAGCGGGGCTTCTACCTGACATATTTGGTAACGTCCTATAGGTGGTCAACATGCTAAGTAACGCCTGCTCTACTGATGCACCCGCTCTAGTTGCTTTAAGCATGGCTGACTTGAACGTCTGCACTAATCTTTCCACCTCTCCATTTGACTGAGGATGGAACGGTGGAGCCAAAATGTGCTGTATCCCGCTACTTTTACAAAATTTTTGAAATTCCGCTGATATGAACTGCGGGCCGTTATCGGAGATCAATACTCGTGGGAGGCCTTCTGTTACGAAAACTTTCTTCAAAGCATCTATTGTATGTGGTGCAGTTGTGTGTTGCATGCGCATCACGTACGGATAATTTGACAATGCGTCCACTACTAACAACCACATATGCCCTAAGAAAGGACCCGCAAAATCTACATGTATGCGGTCCCACGGCTCGCAGGGTTGGGGCCATGAGCTTAAATCCGCTCTCGGCGCTGCCTGACTAGTTTGGCATGCTTCGCAATGCTTGCTCATCTCCTCTATATCTTTGGTTATTCCTGGCCAATAACAATAACGGCGGGCTGCTTGCTTTGTCCTGGCTATACCCCAATGACCCTCATGTAAAAGGCGTAATACCTTTTTCGCAACTTATGCGGAATCACTACCCTAACTCCTTCATCGCTAGCCAGTAATAATACGCCGCCCTTAACCGACAGCCTGTGTTGGAGCTTATACCATTCCGTCAGCGCCCTGGTTCGCCTATGCGCGCTGGACCAACCAGTTTGCACGTGGTACAGCACTTGCCTGAGCTGCGGATCCTTCTTTGTTTCCTTTGCCACTTGATATGACGAGACTGGAAAACCTGATACTGCCTCCTCTTCGGCTTGGTCCAGCTGGAGACAGGCGATGTCCTCAGAGTCAAAAGTTGCATCCGGCCCTTGCGGAAGACGGGATAGTGCATCTGCGTTAGCATGCTGATATGTAGATCTGTAAAGTATCCTGTAACTATAATCAGACAGGAAAAGCGCCCACCTTTGCATCTTACGCGCCGTATTATCTGGGATACGCTTGTGTGGCGAGAACAAAGACACCAACGGCTTATGATCAGTAATGATTATGAACTTTGACCCATACAAGTATTCATTGAATTTTCTCACGCCGTATACAATTGCTAAAGCTTCTTTTTCTATCTGAGAGTAATTCTTCTGGTGAACATTCAACGTTTTTGACACACAAGCAATTGGCCGCTCAACACCCTTAGCATCCTTCTGCGAAAGGACTGCCCCAATACCATATTCTGATGCATCTACAGCTAGTATAGTCGTTCTACCTGGCAAAAAATGTTCCAATTTAACTGCCTGCATTAAATTCTCTTTCAACCTCCGAAATGCCTTGTCACAATCTGCCGACCAATGCCATTTTACGCCTTTCTTACGCAACGCGTTGAGGGGTGCTGCTATTTCCGCCATGTTCTTGATAAATTTGCCATAGTAATTAATCTTCCCCAGAAATGACTGTAGCTGCTGCAAATTAACAGGAACCGGAAGCTGCTGAATCGCCGTTGAGTTTTCTCCGGTTGGCCTGATCCCCGAGCTATCCAACACGTGACCTAGATAAGTAATCTGTTCTTTAAAAAAATCACACTTATCCAAGTTAACCCTTAGGCCCCATTCATTTAAAGTCTTTAATAAGAGATTCAAGTTTTGTAGATGTTCCTCCTCCGACTCGCCCGTTACCACTATATCATCTAGGTAGTTGGCGCTGCCCTTCACCTGGGCTGTCAGCGTATGCAGGCAGCGCTGGAAAATAGCCGCAGCTGAAGCGACCCCGAAAGGCAACCGGTTGTATCGGTAAAGCCCGAACGGTGTGTTAATTACCAATAAGTTCGCAGACTCTTCATCTAACGGAATCTGCAGATACGCGTCCCGCAAATCTATTTTTGAAAATCTCTGCCCGCCCGCTAGCTTCTGAAAAAGCTCTTCTGCTCTGGGGATGGGGAACTGCTCTACCATGAGTTGCGCATTAACGGTGCTCTTGAAATCTCCGCACATTCTAATTTTACCATCTTTCTTTTTTACTATGACTACTGGAGTTGCCCATGCACTAGTACTGACGGGGGTCAAGACGTCCAAATCTACTAACCTGTCGATTTCCTTTTTTACTTTATCTTTCACTGCCAGGGGAACAGGTCGTGCTTTAAAAAATTTAGGGGTGGCATCTTTCTTCAACTGCAAATGCGCCTCAAAAAATTTGCATTTTCCCAATTGCTCCGAAAAAACTTCTGAATTCAAATCTATCACATTCTTTACCTCCTTTGGCAGGGCGCTAGTCTGAATGACAAACGCGTCCTGAACCGTAAATCCAAAAATTGTGAAAACATCCATTCCTAGAATGTTAACCGCATCACGACTGTCCACAACCACCAGTGTTACTTGTCTTTCCATCGCTTTGTATTTCGCTAGCAGGCTTATCTTACCTTTCGTCTTGATCCTCTGTCTAGCATATCCATAAAAAACTGTGTTCAGCGAGGCGCAAGGCGGAGAACCCAGCTGCTCATAAGTAGTCATGCTTATTAGAGTTGCTGCTGCACCTGTATCCACCTGGAATAATACAGATTTACCACCTATTTCCAAGTTTACAAACAATTTACTTTTGTCATCACACTGCATAACTGAATAAATACAATCCCCATCCCCTTCATCGATGCCTCTTTCTTGCCGCTGGCTTTCGGCATAACCACTGCTGCGTCCTTCTCTGACGTGCCCGCTCACCTCATCGATGTCCATTTCTTGTCGTCTGTTTTCAGCAGAACCACTGTTGCACACTTCTCTAATATGCCCTTTCTTACCGCACTTGTAGCACTCCGCTCTGAGGAATCTGCAAACCTTCCTGTCGTGACTAATAAAACACTGTCTACAAGACTTCAATAGCTTGCCTCTGCTGGTGGAAGGACTTTTCTTCTCCTGCTGCTTCCTGCTTCGTGGCTTGGCTACCCAATTTTCCTCCTGTACACTCATTTCCTCTACATCTCTTGCTGCTCTATCGCCTAACGTCATCTGATGCGCCGTATGCTTCGTTACCTCATACGATGTTGCTAATTTTAAGGCGTCTTCCAAAGACGGGTTGTTTTGTTGCAATAATGCCCACCGAACTTCTTTTTCCGGCGTATGCATTACCAACATGTCCCGTATCAATGACTCCGCATACGATTTCTCTGTGTTGCATTCAAACGCACAACGCTTCGCCAAACCCTTCAACTCCGTCGCCCAATCGGCATGCGTTTGGCCTGGCTTCATTCTGGATGAATAAAACTTGTAGCGTGCCGCCACTAAATGCGTCTCCCTCGAAAAATGAGCTAGCAGCCGCTGTTTAAGTATATCGTATGACACCTGCGAAATCTCTTCTTCCTTGCTTAACTTACGTAACAACCTATTTAACGGTGCGCCGATTGTGGCCAGAAAAAATGCTCTTTTACGAGATTCCTCTTTAATATCATAGCATAACAAATGTTGCTCCAATCTGGCCACATACTCTTCGCAGGTTTCCTCTGCTGCATCGTAAGTTGCGAACGGCGGGGCTGGGCTGCTCGGTCGTGATGAAATTGCCGCTTGCTGCAATGTCTGCACCATCATCGCCATCTGCTGCTGCTGTTGCTGTTGTAGACACGCCATCAGTTGTGAAAATTGTTCCGCGTTCATTCTCCTTTTTACTCGTCGCCACTGTTATAACTCAAAAACACTCACTTTCCATAAGAATATTTATTTACAAAAATCTGGGCCAACTCGGCCGATATGTACAGTTACCACAAAACTTCATATACAAAAAACAATCTGCCATCTGGCTGAAACCACGCCGAGCGCTCTACTGCCGGTGATCCTCCGCCGGCGTCCTTTTATTTGGGCCAGCTCCCGCGCAAGGCTTCCCGCGGCTTCCCCTGATTGGCCGGTTCACCAGTGCGCGGAGCCCAGGTAACAGGCGTGGCTGGTTTCTGAGCACACCCTTGGCGCGCTTGACGAAGCTCAGCGCGCCTGATGCCGACGCTCTGTGCTGCGCGCTGCCGGAGGCGGGAACATGCTGCCGGCGCTCTTTGCCGCGCAGTTAGCGCGGCAACTTTGAACTGCCGTCCGCATACTACAGGCAACATCCTAGTTTCCCGTGGTGCGATCCCGGTTCAATTCACGATCGGTGCAAAAATAGTGTTGTAGCATTCTTTTAAAATTGTCTGAGTTTCTACTCGTATGTCTGTGTGACGAAGAAAAGCCCAAGCACAAGAAGTTTGCTAGTTACGATGAAGGGAGTACATCATGTCCGCCACATGACCCCCCGCATGCGTGGGAACTAAACCAGTACCAGGTCAGGCAGACCCCGTTAGCTTGTCTGCAAAATCGGGCAATCGCGCCAAAATGCCAACTACATGCATAGTTCTTCATAGAACACTGGATCCACGACCCTACGCGGACGAGTCGCGTCGTCTCAAGAAAACAGCGCAGCGGCGGGAGACTTCCGAGCTTCCCGGCGGCGCCCGACGGGGGTGGGGGTGGCGCCGGGCCCTCGCAGGCGCCGCACGTTCTGCGCGTCGACTGCACGTCGCTCGCTCGGCCACCGCCCCGCCCCCACCCGCCGCGCGGCGCCGGCGCCCCGGAGAAGCGGAAGCCCCGTCGGCGGGGACCCGTCACGTCCCCTCCCTCGCCCGCCGGGACGCACAAGCCGCAGCCCGGGAAGAGAGCCGCGTCGTTTTTGCCTTCTCTTCTTTCGCGCCTTCTGCTCCCGCTGCCGCCCCGCCCCGCGCCGCCCCGCCCCGCGCCGCGCCGCTTCTTATGAATACCGCATTGGAATGCATGTGATGAATACAGCGATTTGTTTCCGCCACAGGACGCTGCCGCGCACGCTAATGTTCCAATCGATGAATTGGAGAACGGAACTCTCCGTTAGAAATACCCGTATGGGATAATAGAGATTTCAGGGGGTCCTTTGGTTTCTGAACGTTGCGGTTAGTTTCCGAAGTTTGCTTGTAGATTGGAGATCTGAAATGTTGAATGTACCAGTAAAAGAAATGAGACCTCATCTAATTAAGTAATTCGTATACGATTTGAAAACAACTCTCTGCGGGTATTATTAGTCCACATTTTGAAAGTCTAATTTCTTGAGCACAGATTGATGTGTTTTCGATTATAAACCCATACCTCTATTTTGAAAAGGTACATTTCATTTAATTTTATAATTTAAACTATACTAATCGATACGTATGGGAAAATTTTTGATGGAATTAAATTGTGTTGTTTTCTTCATCACAATTCATTTTCCGTTTCAAATTCTAGAAAACGCTCTTAATAAAGTCTTAACATTTCTTGTTTTCTAAATACGTACTTTCCCTCCCCCCCAAAAAAGACGTTTTCCAAAGATTGCCACGCATATTAATATAGGAAAATATTGTGATTTCGAACGGCAAGCCATCTTCCCGCTGCAGTATGCATAACAGACCTAATTTCCTTAATTCTGATGAACTGGATGGAAGATGTAAATGAATCATCACTTAAGGAATAAAATTAGTGTTAGGGAAATAATACCTCAAAATTAATTTCACATACCATGTGAATGAATTTGAAAAACAACGGATTGAATATAATCAGTGACTGTACAAACCCGCAATCAAATTACAAAACACCTCGATACTAAAATACACCTTCAGAAAACAGGGGATTTCCGATTTACTATACTCTCGCCTATTATTCTACAATGTTCAGTATTCTAAAACGTTTAAGTTCACACGTACGCCGTAAATCTCAAGAGACTTCACCACATGACATTCATTAATGGCGTTCACCTCAATAGTTTACATTTTTTTCTTCTGATTAGCCTTTATATATCATTATTTCTGTATCGCTTAATATAAATTGAGAATCTCAGTTTTAATTTTATCTCATGAGTAATACGGCTTAGTGAACTCACACAGCATATCAGGCACGACTGAATTTGTTGTTCATTATGTTATAACGTGTCAAACCAAGCTGAAGGTAGTTGCTGGGAGTTGAGGAAAAGAATAATAATGAAAGGGTCGGGGTAAGAAGGAGGGGAATGGAATAAAAGATTATATTAACTAATTCAGTCCTTTCCCCATTTTCTTTTCCAGCTTCAATGCTCAAGAACTTCTCAAATCCCACGTACGTACAATTCTTTCCCGCGTGTCCTTTTCTTTCCCGGATTGAGCGGTACGAACGCATTTGAAGAATACAAAGGCCGCTGGTGCTTGGGAAAAGGTCAGGAGCCAGTGATCTGGGGTCAGCGAACGCGAACGCAGGCGCGGGGCTCTAGCGCGAGCGCTCAGGGGAAGCGGCGGGCGCGAGGGGTGACGAGCGTGAAGCGCGGACTGGAGCGGGGTGGGGGCGGGGCGGAGGAGAGGGCGGGGCGGGGGAGAGGCCGGAGCGGGGTAGGGCGGAGCGGAGAGCAGAGCGGGGCGGGGAAAAGCGGGTCCGGGTGGAGCGGGGCGGCGCGGAACGGCGCGGGACGGCACTGGGCAGGAGCGTGTCGTGGGGGGAGAGGCGGGGCGGGCGGCCGCAACACCGGAAGGCGGAGGTCGCGGCCGCGCGCCGCGCCATAGCCAGCGAAATCCGCTCACGCGCGATCAGATTGGGGCGGATCAGACGGCGGCCACGGTCGCCCCGCCCCCGGCCTCGCCCCTTGGCGCACGCGTCCCGGGAGGAAAACATTTACCGCCGCCACCGCCGGCAACGCGGGGAAAACAGGTGAAGGCGAAGCGCGCATGGGGAAGACGAGGGGGAGAAGCACGTGTGAAGGGAAGAATGGAGGGAGACGGTAAAATACGTGATGACGATATACAGCGATTCAGGAAGTTCTAGTGTGTGCACTACATTCTAAATAGATTGATTGGAGTTGTACTACACATAGAATTGCAAACCCAACAACAACAGGCCAAAATGTTTCTGTGGTTTCACCGCTCACTTAACGCCCGTTTTCGTATCTTAGCAATAATTTTTACTGCTCTTTACATAGACGTCTTATCACGATAAAACGCAAGAGAACGACACTCCAGGACCACCGATTCTCTCCAATGTCGTCATTTTGTTGAAAATTAGCTCTAAAATGTCTTGTGGACTATAATCCCTACCTTCTCATTGCTCATACGTAACACATAGCAACTAGTGTAGTACTACACACAGGAGCTTCACATCCATTGCGACGCTTGATGATGCGAAGATTTTTGGATTTCAAAATGAGAAATAAACGAAAAGTTTGAGAACTTGACAGTGTCAAGTAGTGAAGTCCACGACTAAAAAAAGAAAAAAATCGGGCACTAATTTTATATTCCTGTAAGGGAAAAATATGGTCATCAGTGATTATTGTAATATCAAAATGTTTGGACATGATATACTTAAATTATCTTTAAAGACAGTAAAATTAGTCTTTGGCTTGCACATTTCGTAAGAGGTTTAACAATGAAGATAATGCAGGAAAATAGTGCAATAAATCCTGTTTCATTGTTCATCATTTTCGAGCATATCATTCTTTCAATTCGTCAACACAATGAGAAATGTATTTTGAAGATTTATAGAAACATTTTTCATCTGATATCAACCACTACGACGAACTGGAAAACATAAGCAGGTGCAACTGCAACATTCTCCCAACGAGGGAATTAAATAAATGCAAACATTCAGTGATCTTGGATAAAAATGGAATAATTTTTAAAGCAATAATTCCAACAAGACAGACATTCTGTAAATAAAAGAAAAAATAATTATTATGTTATGTTAAATATTAACATTCAAAAATTAAAGAATGAATACCTTTATTGGATAAACGAAAACTGGAAATGCGAAAAGATACAAACAATAAAAGAGCTACAATTTACATTTACATAACTGTTCAGGTATATAAATAGAAATTAAATTACGTAAATCTCATTTAACATATTTTTAGTGATACAGGGTTTCAAAGCCTTCAAATGAGGCTTCAATTAGGTGTGGGAGCTTCACAATCGTTACCTAATGAAAGAAGATTGGCTCTTTATATATTTTAATAATAATAATAATAATAATAATAATAATAATAATAATGATGATGGTAATAAAGTAATTGACTCACTCCCTTCCGCTTTTACATCTTAGGATTAAAAACATACTTCCGGCACGTCAATTAAATTTCCCATAGTACTCACCTTACCATCAGTTCCCGTACGTTCCATCGCCTTCATTCTCAGTATCTGCCTCGTCTTCCACCAGGGTGCAGTCCCAGGCCCTCTGGGATCCTGTGACCCGGGTGGCCGCTGTCACCGCCCCCTCTCCCACCCCGCCCGCGCCCCAGTAGACGGAGCCGTCCTCCGCACTTAAGCTGCGCCCCACGCCCCGCATCATATGAGGGAAATATATTGCCGCCAAATCCCGAGGCAAGCTCCACGGACCCCTCCCGAGACGGATGCGAGCCGCGCAGGAACTCGGATATGAGGGAGGGGACGCGGCAAGAAAAAGCGCTGCCAACACCCAGCTACAAATCATTGGGCATCGCTTGCCCGATATGAGCGAAGCACGCAAAAGAAGGCCTCCGCCGTGAATATCTACAGATGCGATGCTCAGACGCTGACCTCCTGACCTTTTAAATCCATTAAATATGTTCTTATAAGTTACTTCTTGCGACCTAACAAAAGTGGGCGTACTTACCATTAACCAAATTATGTTCTATACGAGTATTAATTCATTAACCAACTCTAATCATTACAATAATCGTTACGGTTAATAGAAACAATTCTTCTGCAAACACGAAAAAGACGCCACTGCAAAATTATATAAATTATCCATTCTTAAACTAGTGGTCCTACAGAATGGCACAGACTTTCCCGTATTAGTTTTCTATTTCCTTGGGTCTTCGCTAGCTATTCGGAATTGCCACAAATCCTTTCTTGCCAGCTGTCATCTATCACCGCCAAAAGTACATTTTTTTAGTCAATTTCTTAATTTTTCGGTTTCCTATTGGTAGAACGGAAACATTAATTTTAGAATATTAAAGAACACAAAAACCTAGCCGTAAATGGAAATTTTCTTTTAAAAATTATGTACCTAAATGGCGTTTTAGCATTACTAAAAAATGCGAAATTTGAAGCTCATTTTCACAGAAAATTTTTGAGTTTTCAATATACTTTATTTGAAGATATTCGAAGCACTTACACTCACAAATAAAATAATCTTTATAATTTGCGGATAATGTGCATATTAAAGATGTGAGAGATCTTTCAAAAAATTTACATTTATATAATTTTTGAAAAAACAAAAAAATTACTCATAAACTCTACGTCATATCAAAGAGTGTAATTATCACTATCTTTTACAAAAGTTTCAAGAAAAAATTTGCAGCCATATATGAGAAAATGGCGTTTGAGCATTTCTGAAAATGCCGAAATTTGAGCTACTTTTCACAGAAAACGGCAGTGTTTTCGAGAAACTTTACTTGACATTATTTAAAGCATATATACTTGTAAATATAATAATGTGAAAAAATCGCCGATAATGTAAATATTAACGACGTGATAAAAAAGTAAAAAAAATTACATTTTTTTAATTTTTGAAAGAACCAACCGATAGACCAAAATGGCTTTTATGTCATTGATAGAGTACATTTACCACTATCCCTACCAAAAGTTTACAGAAAACATTTGGAGCCATTTTTGAGAAAATCTTGTTTTTGTAATTTTTTTAAAATTGCACATATTGCACGCAAAATTGCACGAAAACTACCAAAATTTTTAAAAACATTTACATGATATTTATTAAAGAATTCAATATGCAGAACAGATTTCATTTGAAGAAAAAATCTCTATCTTCAATTTTGTAGTTGGAGAAAGACGCCGAAAAAAATTCAAACTTTCACAATTTTCGAAAATTCAGAGCTGTACGTAAAAATCGGACCTATGCCATGTTAAAAAGTGTATTTTACTCAATTCATACAAGAAATTTAAAGAAAAAATTTGGAGCCGTTTTTGAGAAAATGTTGAAAATCCCCGGGGGGCTTCACATAAAGTACCCCCAAATTTTGAAGAATCTTTTTCAAAATCTCAAAGCTTTGACTAGAATCAGATCGACCGGGGAATATCCATTTTGGAAGAAATCGTACGTATGGTTCAGGTGCTAGCAGTGTTCACAGACGACAGACGGATAGACGGACGAAAAGACGTTTTCCTTTCAATTGGGTTTTCGGTATCAAGGACCTAGAAAACAGGGTTTCTGGCTACGCCACGTGATAGGGTTTTTTTTCTTAATTTAGCACCTGGTTTTATCCACTTATTCGTTTTCACGGCCTTGCAATTAATTTTTTTCCGCCGAAAATTGGCCATTTTTTCGCGCAGCATTACATAACTTTCCCTATACTACCTATATCACTCCGTGTATACGTACGTATACGGGGAAGTAAAAATTCCCCAACTGACGTGGAACAATCAACACACATAAAAATTAAATGTTAACTGATAATAACCTGCCTATACTCGCTGTGTTAGCACATTACTGCATTTATCTCAGTAGTATTTACATTGAATGCAATTTGAGATTTCTTTAGTTTTATAAAGATTTTTCTTATTTTAATCAACATCAAAACAAAATAATATAATTATTTTTTATTTCAAAATAAACAGTGAAAACACAACCATTGACTATCACACATTTAACATTTGTGATAGCAAATCATGACGGTCAAGACTTTTAATTTTCATTTTCATCTTCGGAATCACGGTTACTGGATAAATCATATGTATTTCTGCGCTGACTTGTGCTTCCCGCGCACAATCCGGTGATCGGTATCACAGGTAACGCCAGCACACTCTCTAGCAACGTCAGATATCCTCAGAATTCTTCAAAATACTTTGAGGCTTGGAACAATATAATGCCAATTTCTTAGAAAAATGATCTCTAAATTAAAATAATAATAATAATAATATACATTTGAAGAAATAAAAGTAGAAATGTCGGTGAAATATAACATTATACAAAATTGCTTACATTTTGCTTGTGCTGTAGAGTTTGTTTCACAAAGTTGGCGCGCGGGAGTGTTAAGACGCCTCCTGCATGTCGTTCACACGTCAACGAAATCACTCCACACGCGAAATTTGAAGAACCTCTGGGAGCACTACACGATGAGCAGGGAGCGAATTTATAAGATTTTGCATATTTTTGTCCGTTGCTTCAGTGCATAGCTAAGTGAAAGTTCTTGTCATTGGATTAGAATATGATGCTATATAGATTAATATGTGAGTGGATATTTGACCGATTTTTCCTTTCCCGTATACGTACAGTATACTTTCGCGTATACTGAACTATACGATGGCACCACCACCCGAATAATGACACCAGAGGGACTATCAGACCCTATACCGATTAGGTGCGGCATCAGACAAGGGTGCCCACTAAGTGGGCTTCTTTTTAACCTCGTTATAGATCCCGTACTACAAAAACTAGAAGAACAGGTAGTTGACACTGCCCTCCCCAGTTCTAGCTTATGCGGACGACCTGGCTGCCATGGCCAGATCCCCGGAGGATCTCCAAATAAGACTAGATCTCACTAATTACACACTTAAGACATTAGGACTCAGACTAAAGCCTCAAAAATGTCGCACACTGTGCATAAAAAGGAGGCGTGAACTTGAAGCTACATTAAAACTTGAAGACATCCCCATACCCCGCATGACTGAGAGGGAAGCCGTTAAATTCCTTGGAAAGCCAGTAGGATTCAATCTAGTAGAGTCCTGGGAGGGGTTGAACGAGCAGGTCCGATTATAAGATAATATAGCATCATCTCAGCTCCGGGACCATCAAAAAGTCGACGCGCTGGTACAGTTTGTACAGTCAGCCACCGTCTTTCCCCTCAGGCTAGGCCGCTACACAATTTCAATGCTCCGGCAATACGACAAGACTGTCCGAAGTAGGGCTAGGCAGTTCTTGTCCCTCAGCCATGGCTCCTCCACCGCCTTCCTGTATGCCGGCAGGGAGGACGGTGGAATCGGACTATTAGAGGCGTCCACTGAAGCGGACGTGTGGTCAGTTGACAGCGCATTTAAGATGCTAACAAGCCCCGACCCGATGGTACGAACGTCAGCGATGACAGACCTTCAGATGGAAGCCGCATACTGTCAGTATGTGGGTGCCGAAGACGCTGATATATATACGTACCTCTCGGGGGCTCCGAACGACCGTAGTGCGCCTGGTAGATCGACCTTCACCCGAGCCCGCCAAGCCTGGCGACGGCTTGAGCTATTATGGCGCCCACCCAGGACTGAGGAGGACGGAGGTCTCCCATACATCGAGCTGCCGCGAGAATTCACCATCCGCAAACAGTCGCGCCGCGCCACTGCGAAGCGGCGCGGTGACGCGCTGAATGCGGGGGCGGATGAGGAGGAGGACGACGACGACGGAGAGCTACAAATCGACGGCGCAGAACAAGGGGAATGGTTCGCCGACATCCGGATTCCGTGGGACTTCCTCATGGGCCCTTCCATTGACCCGTCTCCCCCTGACCCTGCTATGAACGGGGAGCCTCCCATACTGCCTTTTGCAGCCGGCAGCACCGCGCCGGAGCAGACGTGCACCGGTGACCCTCCCGATGCTACCTGCGGCGACGCCCCGGAGAGAACGTGCACGGTGGACCTACCTGACGCAAACGGCTGCAGCGGCCCGACCCGAGACGTAGACGCCCCGGAGCAGGAGCGTCTGTCGCAAGCAGCTGATGGCACCGCCCCGGACCGGAGCGCGAACGCTGAGGTGGCCGTGCCCATCACAGCGGAGAACACTGACCCAACCGGCATGGTAGGCACCACGGCCCTGCCCGCTCATGACCCAATTCAGCCCGAGACGGATGAGGATGGAGTCATCCCCCTCCCCAACTTGACGGCAGCCCCAGCAGAAGTAATACGTAGTGGAAGCACAGAGGAGTTAGAACAATTTCTCGCAACAGTCACTGATACCAACGGTGAGGAAGAAGAAGAAGACCCCCGCCCGGGTCAATCTAAAGTCGCGCCATCTATTAGTTAAACTAATACGTTCGTTGATCCATAAAGCACATGCGAAAAGGTGGCGGGAGCAGGAGCTGCAGGGCATCTATGCCTCGGCAACCATGGGCGTAGGCCGTGAGTCCATTTATTACCTCCGCTCGGGCGAAAATATGAGGCCGCCCGTATACAAATTCATACACGCCGCGCGCCTCAACAGCTCAAAGAAGTTAAATTTCCAACCTCAGAATGAGAAAGTAAACAGAATATGCCGTCGCGGCTGCAAGCAGAAAAACAATCCAGAAATACCTGCTGCAGAGACGATCGGACATGTCATTTCCGAATGCCTGACACACAGTGCCATCCTGCAGCTGCGGCACAACCGCGTGCTAATGCACCTTAAAAACGCGGCCGTAGCGAACGGATGGTCTGTGCTGTATGAAGACCAGGATGTAGGAGGCCGGCAACGCCCAGACCTGATAATGGTGCGGGGCCATCAAGCTGTCTGTATCGATGCCGCCGTGAAGACAGCGACCATTGGGAAGCTTGAAGAGAAGTATGCAGAAAAGGCCGCCAAATATCAAGAAGAAGTGCGCCCCGTTCTATTAGCCAGAAACTTCAGGGAGGTCGAGTTCCTACCACTTGTAGTAGGAGCCCAGGGTGAGTGGTGCCCAAATAGCATGGCCGTACTAAATAAATTACTAAAGACCAGCGCGATCAAACACACTAGAGAGCGCATTATCGCCGAAGCGATCAATGGTAGTGCCGCCTGCTATTACAAGCACACCGCCCAAGTAGACCTGGTCCCTGCCGAGTACCGCCGTGTGTGTAAATAAATAAAGCGGTGCCCGGCGGGGGCCGCCTCGGCCGATGCCCGATCATCTGGCGGAGGCCAATCCGCACCTGAAGACTCCCGCGCCACCACCCAGAGCCCCTCGATGCCCCTACACCCTGTCAAAGAAGATAGTGAAGTGATTGAGCAGATAAAATGTAAATAGTGTAAATAGTAATCAGTGCACAAGGACGTGACAGTGACACCTGTGCTTAGAGTTAGGCCATTTCAGCTAAAATTTCGCTAAGATAAAGCAATAAGGACGTGACAGAGTCGCCTATGAAGTAAGTTTAATTAGATGTAGGTTGTTGAAGTAAAAGAGAGGAAAATCCTCAGACTACTATAAATAACGCAAGAAAGGTCAAAACAATCCTGAACTCTCCAATCAACCAATGTATAAATATTATGTAGTGCAAAACTACCACCATGTATAAAAATTGTTCTGTCGACAATAAACGCTACTTAAATACAGGAGTTATATACGTAGTATAGGGAAAGTTATGTAATGCTGCGCGAAAAAATGGCCAATTTTCGGCGGAAAAAAATTAATTGCCGGGCCGTGAAAACGAATAAGTGGATAAAACCAGTTGCTAAATTAAGAAAAAAAACCCTATCACGTGGTGTAGCCAGAAACCCGGTTTTCTAGGTCCTTGATACCGAAAACCCAATTGAAAGGAAAACGTCTTTTCGTCCGTCTATCCGTCTGTCGTCTGTGAACACTGCTAGCGCCTTAACCATACGTACGATTTCTTCCAAAATGGATATTCCCCGGTCGATCTGATTCTAGTCAAAGCTTTGAGATTTTGAAAAAGATTCTTCAAAATTTGGGGATACTTTATATGAAGCCCCCCTAAGATTTTCAAAATTTTCTCAAAAACGGCTCCAAATTTTTTCTTTAAATTTCTTGTATGAATTGAGTAAAATACACTTTTTAACATGGCATAGGTCCGATTTTCACGTACAGCTCTGAATTTTCGAAAATTGTGAAAGTTTGACTTTTTTTCGGCGTCTTTCTCCAACTACAAAATTGAAGATAGAGATTTTTTCTTCAAATAAAATTTGTTCTGCATATTGAGTTCTTTAATAAAGGTCATGTAAATGTTTTTTCAAAATTTTGGTAGTTTTCGTGCAATTTTGCGTGCAATATGTGCAATTTTAAAAAAATTACAAAAACAAGATTTTCTCAAAAACGGCTCCAAATGTTTTCTGTAAACTTTTGGTAGGGATTAGTGGTAAATGTACTCTATCAATGACATAAAAACTATTTTGGTCTATTGGTTGTTTTTTTCAAAAATTACAAAAATGTAAATTTTTTACTTGTCTCTCACGTCGTTAATATTTACATTATCGGCGATTTTTTGACGTTATTATATTTAAGAGTACATGTGCTTTTAATAATGTCAAGTAAAGTTTCTCGAAAACGCAACCGTTCTCTGTGAAAAGTAGCTCAAAATTCCGCATTTTCAGAAATGCTCAAACGCCATTTTCTCATATATGGCTGCAATTTTTTTCTTGAAACTTTTGGAACGGATAGTACTAATTACACACTTTAGTATTGCGTAAAGTTTATTTTGAATTATTTTTTTGTTTTTTCAAAAATTATATAAATGTAAATTTTTTGAAAGATCTCTCACATCTTTAATATGCATATTATCCGCAATTTGTAAAGATGATTATATTTGTGAGTGTATGTGCTTCAAATAACTTCAAATAAAGAATTTTGAAAACTCAAAAATTTTCTGTGAAAATGAGCTTCAAATTTCGCATTTTTAGAAGTGCTAAAACGCCATTTTCTCTTAAACGGCACATAATTTTTAAAAGATAATTGCCATTTACGGCTATGTTTTTGTGTTCTTTAATATTCTAAAATTAATGTTTCCGTTCTACCAATAGGAAACCGAAAAATTAAGAAATTGACAAAAAAATGTACTTTTGGCGATGATAGATGGTAGCTGGCAAGAAAGAGTATGTGACAATTCCGAATAGCTAGCGAAGACCCAAGAAAAAAGAAAACTAATACGGGAAAGTCTGTGCCATTCTGTAGCACCACTAGTTCCTGTTGGTGCATTCTCCTGTAATTAGAGGCGCGTAGTTTGCATATTTTTTTATAATAGAGATGTCTATAAAATGTTTCTTTTCATAGAATCTATTTATTCGTGAGGGTTCATTGATTCGAAAGACCTTGTCACAGTTTTTTTATAAAGATGATAAAATACTTGTGCAAATTTTGGATATTTCTTGATAACTTATTTTGTAAACCAGTCAGAAGAAATACAACAAAACATATATTATGTTCCACGAAGGTGAATATTTACTTGAATTATTTTTCTCGCGAAGAACGCAAAGTTATATTATGTTTGCACAAAAATTTTATATCTTTTCGCTCCAAACATGCCTCTTCTGATTTTTATCAAGAAAGGTTTACAGAGGAAATGAAATATAGTTAATTTTAATTGGATATTAAAGTGCATATTTCAGAATTTTTAGATCATAAATGCATATTTTTATTAATAGTTTTTGTGCATGAAAATCCTCTCCGTAATTATGAGTAAAAATGTCCCTAAGAAATATCTGGTCTCTCATTAGCCAATGAGAGGTCAGATATTTCTTAGGGACATTTTTACTCATCATTATTTGAGAATTCAGTCGAATGATGTACAGGGAAAAGTGTTGAGAATGCAATATAAACACCGTCCGCCTATTATATTTATTTTCACATGAATGTGCACCAGCAACGGGAAGATAACATAGGAGAAGATACCTCGAGAAGGGGATCACTTAACGAGGAAGAATTCTAGCAGCTCGAATATGAATTAATTTCCAAGATTATATGTCACCCATCACTCAATCGTCGTTTGTGTGGGAACAATATACTCAATTGTTGAACTAAAATAAACCTCTAAATTTCTCCCTCTATAGTTAAATTCTGTGTAGCAAAATACATGTCACATATGAACGTTATTTGTAAATGTCTATATATCTTGGAAGATTTTCAAACAATAACCAAACTTTGGAACAATAATTAATCCGATCAATTGTAATTCAACACTATTCGTTTGGATCAATGATAGAAAGTTTTCTTCCGGAAATTTAGATAGCATAATCGAATCCGGTGAAAGACGCATTCCTTATCTGTGATTTCTTGTCAAATTAACTTATTTTAGTACTCTCTCCTTTGCATAAATACATTTTTACACGTTATTAAAAAGGAAATTAAAAAAACATCTCCAAGACAAATAGTGTCTCTCTCCCACTAATGAGATAACTGGCTCTCTTGTGGCATGATGGCCCAGTCGAAAAATTGAATACGGAGAATAAAGTTTCGTTTGCTTACCTGTGAGTAAAAATATTGATTGTTCTTTGTGGCAACGTTGCATTCTTATCTCGTTCTGCCCAGGAGCCGAACCTTCCAAGGACAGTTGAAATCCTGTTGCTTAGAAAGAGAGAAAATCGATCATGTCTCTTAACAAGCAAGACGAGTATATTCAACTCTCCTGAACTATAAAATTTTAGCAAGCAGAAAGTCATGGCCGTATGACAATATTAGAAGCAGTCCTATTTTACATGATTTTTTTATAGAAATCGTTTTATTAAATCGAAATTACGTAATCGTGAAATACGTCATTTCTTCAGATTTAAAAAATTCGCCTTGTTCGCGAATGCAAATGTTGGCTGCTTTATGCATAACATTGACAAGACAAATGTAGAATGTTTTAATTTAGAAGATCTTGTGGCAATGTAGAATGGATAAAAATATTTAGGTAGACTCGGAAAGGAACCCGCCACTTCTCCACTTCGGGAACAACACTTTGGCACTGAGCTATCTTTTCGCTGCTCGAATACCTTTTTTATAACAACACATTTTAAATTAAAGCAACTTGAATTAAATATTACGTATACAAAAATTAATGTCAATTTAGTTTCATGGACAGGAATCACAGAAGTCTTTTACTTCTGTACTACTTTTTAGCTCTCAATGGACGTTACAATATTTCATACGCCCCATTCAAATGAATTTCATCTTCATTGTTCGGTCGAGAGAACGTAGTTTTCAATCCCACCGTTAGATGTCGCTTTGGGCAGTGAGGGATGTCCATCGCCATCAAGCCCACGGGCCTAGGCATTTTCGACGCGAAATTTTATTTTTCCACGAGGGTACGTATACGGGAAAGTAAAAACAGTGTTATGAATTTTTTAACTCACGGATAACTGAATACACTTTAAATACACGAATTTGAAAATGTATTTAGATTTAATAGAAATATTTCATCTTTACTTCTGTCACACTTTATTTGATATGCACTAACAGATTTTCCCACCTAAAACCGGACCTCGTGAAGGACAGCTTTGTTCCTTGATTTCCTGCAGGGAGCAAAATTTGGCGGTAATGCTTCGAAATGATTAGTCTTGTGCACACAGGGCACGTTTGTTGAATTTTTTATGATTGTTTATCATTTTAATTTCTTAACTTCAAAACTTATTCAGTGAAAGAAAGGATATGTATTGTCGCGGCGTACATCCCTACTGATTCCTTTAATACTAAGTTTAGCGAATGTGTACAATGTGAACTCACACCATATTTTTTGGTTTGATGATTTACTTCTGTGTGTGTCCATTTAGTGAGTGGTAAAATATAATACCGACAGTTCATATATTTCTCTGTGAGGATTTTATTAGGATAACACTTACCTGTTTGATTTTTACACAATATATTAAATAATTCAAAATGTAGCCTCGTGAAATTCGAAAATGTGTACCGGTCGTGTTACAGAAGATATTGGACTTTAAGCCTACCGTAACCACAACTGTTTTTTAAATGTACAACAAAATATTTAAAAAACCTTCCGATTAGAGAATTCGGGGTCTGAAGAGGCAGTAACCTTCAAGTAATATTTGCATTTAAAAATAAAGAATGAATGAACATTTTTGAAATTTTTTAAAAATTAAAATAAAAATTACCTTAATTACGTGAAAATAGAAACGTCTATATCCTCAATCCATATAATCAACATCCTATATTAATGAAAACATTAACTAGTGGTGCAAAAGGATGGCACAGACATTCTCGTACTGCATTTCTTTCGTCTGGGCTAGCTTTTCAGTATTGTGCCATTCTCTTGGCAGCTGCCATCTTTCGCCGCGCAAATTACATTTCTTTTCTTATTTTTTTGTTTTCTAATAGTAGAACAGAAATATCAGTAAAACCTCATCCTATTTGAAATTTTCGTTGAAATATTTGGAACAGTTTTTAAGAAAATGTTTAAGCGTTACTGTAAATGTTGTTGTTCATTGACGGTGGGACGGGTGAACTGACGGACGACTGTCAAAAAATGCCACTGTTTCGGTATCAAGAACCAGCATTTTCTAAAATCTGACTACATAACGTGTTGGAGGGAGTAATTTAATACATTTTATAAAAGGATTTATCTACTTTTTATGTATCATGGGACTCACAATACAAGTTTGTATGTCGAAAAATCGCCGTTTTTTGCCGTAGCATTACATAACTTTCTTTATACTATCCCTAAAACTATTTAACATTTATATTGCAAACATTCCCTCAAGGATCGAAACTTTACCCAATTTGCAGATGGCATGCCTTTGCACATCGAACCATTCCCTAAACAACCTCTATTCACTACATGGACACACACAGAAATAAAAATCTGGGTTTCACTTTGAAAAATGCAAATAAACCCTGATGCATCATCAGCAAAAATCTTCTTCCGCAGGAACTTTACTTCTACTCCACCAATGATTCTAAACAACTCCCACATTTCCTGGAGTAACGCTCCCCTGATTAATCAAATATTTTATCCTTCACATGGACAGGAAACTAAATAGAAAAAACCTTTAAAGGATAAATCAAAATCAAACAATTGAAACTCAAATCATTTAAATAATCGCATTTAAAATCTCACGAACCCAGAGGATTTAAATCAAATTTTCCCACACTTTTGCAAATTTTGGGGGGAAATTAGAGATAAAAGAATTATTAATTCAAGTGGTTTAAATCGTTTTTCCAGCGCTTTTAATGCTACAAAACATAAATCGAAGTTTTTGTTGTTGTTTCTTTCAGTTTTAAGCAAAAAGTTAAGTACGTAAAATTATCATCGTCCTGAAGCGGGTTAACTCATTCCTGTCACACGGTTCAATAAAGCTACGCGCTACTCTCAAAATCTCACAAAACAAACACTTCGTCAAATCACACAAATTATGCAATCGATTTCCGAAGGAAAAGAAAGTGACAGTCGTGATTAAATATTTCTTTATAAAACCTCTTTTACACCGTCGTTCCTCCCTCCCTTCTTCAAGAGGCGAGCTTGCAGGTGGGGGCCGGCCGTCGGTGGGCGTCGCCGGAGCAGAGCAGGCGCCGGATCTGCGCGTTGACGGCGGCGACGGCGAACAGACTCTCGTCCACGACGCTCCCTCGCCCTCCGCTCGCGACCCCCGTCAGCAGCGCGTCGCGCGCGTCGATGAGCGCCACCAGGCGGCGCTGCACGTCGCCCTGCAGCCGCAGCGGCCACGTCTCCCCCGCTGGCGTCGCGCGCCCCGTGGCGCCCGCCCTGCGATCGCTGTGGGATCAGCGATGGCTCTTCGCTTTACTGCTCTTTAGAGGAACATATCTTTCCTTTATTGATGCTCAAATTGATTGATTAGTGATTCCGAGCGCGTTAGCTGCTAAGGTCATTAGACCCGTAACTGTAGTGCCTGCATTTTTCTCGAGAAGTGGCAGTGATCTTGCCTTGCTAGATGATCAGATCCGGCGCCGACCTATCGTCGGCAAACGGGATTTCCCTCAACCAGGTATCTTCCACCACCTCCCCAGCCGGGACAAGCTCTAAGTCCGCTACCGATCTCCCGGCATAGGTGGTAGTGCAGTGTATGTGACGGTAACTGTGTGTAAGTAAGAGGAGAAGTTAGAACAAGGAAGAGAAGGAAAGATCGCACGCGGTCCGTGGCCTGTTTGTTAGGTTACTGCTCCGCTATTCGCCTGGTATTGATCGGAGAAACCACGGAAAATTACGATCAGAGCAGCCGAGCGCTAGAATTTCTCCCCCACACGGCGACTGAATTCGACCTAACTATCAGCTGCTCAAACAGAGGGTGCGGAAGGCAATGAAAGTATATTTTATTTCATCAAAGTATAATATATTCAAATTATAATATACAATACTATCAACAACTAATGGTACTACTCTCTACTAGTGGTACTTTCTCGAATACGCTAACTTTTACAATTATTGAATATTAAGAGAGTTCAACGAAAATGAGAGCTGCGTCACATTTTAAAGCATCCTTTGCTCTATCCGTGGGAAAAAAAGCAAAAAGGAGCAGTTTTTGAGAAAACGTTTTTTACAAATTTAATTAACTCCAAGCAGAAATTATCCGAAAATACTCGTTTTTTAAAAAAATTTAATTACTACATACATGCACTACAATTACGAGACTAATGACCTTAGCGGTTAACGCGCCCGGAATCACTGACCAATATTTTTTAAAGATCTATTTTTAGAACAGATTTCATTTAAGGCAAAAATCTATATCTTAATGTATTTTTTTCGCAATTTTCGAGCTTCTCGGAAATGTGACCAACATTAATCAATGTTTGGATTCCATTGATTCCATTTCAATTCTATTGATACTTACGAACAAAATATTTTGAATTATTTTAAAGAAAATAATTGTTTAAAAATTACCTATATTTCACGCAAAATTACTGTTTCTAAACGAAACAAAACAATGGCTTTCTAGATTCAAGTGAGGTTAAATAAAACCAAGCAAATGATAGAAAATATTATAATGATGTTTAAGCAAGTTTGTTGAAAATATATCTGGACATCTTTGAAACGGTAGGTATTCAGTGGTTCCTTTGCTAACTTTTCATTTCTCTAAAAGGATCAGGGCTTTATTTCTGGCGGAAACACGAGGGGACGACATTCCGGAATAATATTATTAAATTATATTACATCTATAAATCTACAACTATTTCTATCAAATTAATAATTAATTTGGAGGAGCGTTCCGGGACTTAAAATTTTATCAATCAAGCACCTAGTAAGGTTAATGATCATTTCATACCTTGCTTTCAATACGGACTTTATTTCTCTATCGAAACATGTTTTGAATTCACAAATATATACTGACGCCAGTAAGTTAATTCTGAATAAATTAAAAAAAATCAGTTTTGTTGGAGTACTACCAATGTTCTTGCGACTTCTTAAGTTGTTGACAATACATAATAGGCTGTTTGTGGTGTACATACGTAGATCAAATGAAACAAGAGCAAACATTAGTAAGTGCAAGGAGTTGGAAAACGTAAAACACATATTTATCCTTAGAAGACCCAAGAGGATGAGGAAAATACCTTTGTTTCTTGAGCATTAACACGCCTATAAAGCAATGATTACCACTTAAATTTTCCGATGTTACTTTAGATCTACATCAAAGCTAAGGAGCAAAGAATTTACTCAAATAATATTTTTGTTCTTGATAAAATATCAGTGATCCAAGATGCAGTAGTTGTATGAACTATTTATTGAGAGACTTTTGAAAGGTAAAAATGTAGAGTAAAAGTTCAAATGGGTGAAAAAGTAATATTTTGCTGGTGATTTCTGTTGATAACTGGTCAAATGAATTTCGTATACTGCAATCCTACAGCAAAAATAGCCGGATACACAATTACTTCATAATTTTTGTTTTAAGTTAAAGACAATGAAAGGATTTTTTTCTGTGTGCTTTCTTTAACTGACAAATAAAACACTTAAATTTAATAATTTAGGGAGAATATCAATATGTTTCATTACAAATATTTAATCTAATTGTTTTAAAAGAATTTTTAAAAGGTTCATAATAGTTGAGCAGATTTTGCTGCTGTAGGCCGTTAGTCTCTAAAATACACGGCCTAGCACGGCCAATATTATCTAGAAATCAGCAGCCTACTACTAAGCATCAGTCTTGCAGTACAACTGTGTACAATTTACAATCAATCTTGTGTAAATTGTGCATTTACACAATTATTCTTCATTGAAAGTGTAAGCACATCCACTTACGAAGCAGCTAGTACCTGTTAATTCTTTGACTATCAGTCGCCTCGACTTTGCGGCTGGAAGGAGGCGGTATGTTTGGTGCAGTTGTGGGAAAACTCAACGCATGGGAATCCACAGGCTTTCGACGGCTCCTTCTTCTTCGGCTCGTGGATGATGACACAGAGCATTTCGACCACTGTAACATGTTTTAATTGTCATTTGTTTCCCCAGAGATGCTCATTTTATTAACAGTGTTTACCTTCTCGAACATAGAGTACAGAGAAAGTTTTGTAATGTTGCAGGAAAATGTGTCAAGTTTTCAAAAGGAAATTTTATTTTGAGGATTCCTAATAATGAGAGAGTGAAATTTTTTCTTGCTGCTAAATGTTGTACATTACTTTCTGAAATACGTAGTGAAGTAAAAATATGTTTTGTGGTTCATTCAAACCTAAAAAGTTGTTTATTTCCAAATGCTAATAAAATTAATCTTAGGTACTTGAATTGCCGTAAGATGTTATACCGTAAGAAGTTGATTTGAAGAAACGTTCTATAAATTCTCTTTACTATTCATATTTTACCTACAATACAGTAACCCATAGAGCTATACCACCCATCGAAAAAAATGAATATCGATTAAAGATTTAGTATATTCTATAAAACTCATACACAAAATTCCATCTAACGACCCATGTTTCTGACACGTTTGTATATTTTTAGTTGGTTCATAAATATCAATATTAATATTCGCTCGTAATCTCTCTTGGCGTATGTCCATCTCCTGTTCAAGAAGCATGGGAAGCATACCTTTCGTATGCTTCTCCATAACCACTTCACGGCAAATAACTGAGGTGATGCGTTGCTTTTATTCAACCATTTCCTTGTATTTCCAGACAAGAATGAGATTCCACCGGTCGGTCAAAAATTATCAAATATACACATACGCAGGTGTGAAAAGTTTTATCTTCTAATGTATTACATTCATAAAGTCAAGATTATGAGTCGTTTTATGCTGAAGACTACATGTATGAATTTTTATTTACTTATATCCAACGCATTAACTCTTCATGAATCCACCAAATCGTATAGAGGGAATGGATGGAAACGTCTTACTGAATTCAGTGAAACAAAAAGCATTCAATGGTTTCATATACCTGTCGTTTGGACAGCGAGTCTCTGTGGAAGCGAATTCCTTGGTCTGCGAAGCCTTTCCAAGGGGCAGGGAGCTCCCCGACGCTCTTGGAGAAGCCGTCAGGGCGGCTCGGGCGGGCGCAGCGAAAGGGGCGGGGGCACGAAGTGGTGGGTTCACTGCGATGTCGCCGATTCACATCCTTGCAGCTGTAATGACAGAAGTCGCCTCTATCTCCGTACGTTTCACCGCGGGACATGTAGGCTCCGCACTCTTTTCTGTGTGTGCAACATTGCTGATCAGCATTAATATGTCCTTGTTTTTTATCACCGTACGCGAGTGATGTATCATTTTTTCGCGTACATTCACTGCGCCCATCATTATGAAACGTCCGGTTCTTCTTATCAATGCATTTGTAGGGGCGCTGTTGATCTTTTATATGTTCTGCACATCGTTCACAAGAACAATGTTGACGTTTAAAGAGAAGAGTGCAAGTGGACTCGTTCCTAGTTTCCTTACAATCGCAGGTTTGCGTACTTGCGTGAGAAAATGGACGACTGATAAAGAAACTATCTCGATTCTTCACATAAATATCTTGGGTATTATCTGATATCTCTCGGATTTCATCGAAACGGCTACAGTAATCACTTTGCACATGTTTGTTATAAAGGTGAACAAGGCCCTTGCTAACACAGTCCGACTTGTCTCGAAAATGAACGCAGCGGTCGTTCAAGCAATTATTGCAGTGGTTGTCATCACGGACGTTGGGCCATCCCTGCCTTCTGAGAAAGCATCTGGTGTAAGGTCCTGGGTGTTTGAGATCCCAGTTTGATGGCGTGTGTTCGCACCTTCTCCTCTTCCGAACACTTTCCTCCTCTTGGTCCAGCCCCCATCCAGGCAAGACGTCCTGGTTTGGAACCAAGAATTAGCTGCATCCAATAAAACTACTCGTACATCAGAAATGTTGAATTTAGCTCAAAATGTATAACAAAATCTGATAAATTCCATAAGTTAAATTAATTGGGGTACATTACTATTTGATAATAAATTACAGCAATCATAAAAATGACTAGGTGCAGTTCGGCCTTTTTTTATTTCTATGTTGTAATTAACCAAACGTCCATCTGCGGTGTTTGTCTTCTTTTTTATTGCATGAAGCATAACCATACGTAGCATACCAAAGGTGTTTATGATGCTTATGATACGTATTCGGTGGCAAAACCACGCACTAACACAAACCATCGCGCGTCAACGTCATATATTTTTTCAATGATAACCCTGTGTCAGAGGTTTCGTCCATACAGTTAATAAGTAGATGATAAAACACCTCCATCAGAAGTCAATTATTCAAAAAATGGATTGGAATTCAAACTCTGAATAAATAATCTGCAGCCGAGAATCTTAATCCTTCTCGATGTGAGGTAGAGCTGGGAGGAAATGGCGTGCATAAAATTACTTTTGTTTTACACAACAATTATAGAATTGTTTGTTTCTTTCTGACTAATAGTTGGTAGTGACAAATACCCTTTAAACATCAGGTTACTTGAGCTAAGGTATAATAAACTAAAATACGATAGAAAAATATTTTGTTTGTTTTCTAATATTTTTTTCAATCTTCTAAAATATGAAGATCGTTTCAACGTACATCAACTTTTATAAACTTGATTGTTTTAGGAGATGTCGAGGCTGGTTGGCATCAATAGGTACTTTTTGACTTTTCGCAGCTCTGATTTACTTTTGACAAGCGTAAATGTATCAATGAAAACTATATTTATTATGGAAGCATACGGTAGTTTTTATTCGGGAATGTTTGCCTGTCGAATTTTTAGTGCCTTTAAAAATCATCAAGCCAAGATGTGCCCACAAACCTCACTAGTGAACGTAGGTTAGCATACTACTTCTGCCAGAGAGAGAAGTAATAAATCAATGTCAAAATTAATATTTTTTCACCGTTTTAGTCCTCCCATAAATGCAAACACTTTTATTACCATTTGCTCTGTCAGAAGAGCATTGGCAACTACAGGAGTTTGGTTAGGTTTAACATGTATTTAAAAATCATGAGATTTGATCTTGTTTTTCCCACGTTTTAATAAAAAAGATGCTTATCTGTTTGAAAAACTGGAAAGGTAATCTCGTTTAATTGTTTCAATTTGCACGCTCAAGAAAATGAGAGCTTGCTATAAACGAGCAAGGTAAAATTGCAATCACGGCGTCAATAGTGGCAACTTCAAACACAAAATTTGAAAAATTAGAATTGAGTGTTTCCTACTGGCGTCGAACTTGCAGAACGCAAAGCTCATGCCTTTTATGGTGAGGAGGGGGAGGAGGAAAATTATTTTATTTTCCATTTCACTTTCTCGCCTTACTCCGTAAGAACAGAAAGTATTTTAATAGTATGCCGTAAAACTGCAATTTTTAAAATAAAATCTCTTATTGCCGCGCAGTGATAATGCCGAGCACTGGGGGAACGTGGATATCACAACGAGTCGGGTGTGAAAAAAAAAGATAGGGGTAACGAAACCAGAAGTGGCCACTTCAAACATAAAATGTGAAAAATAAGAATTGAGTATTTCCTACTGGCTTGAAAGTTGCAGAACGAGGATCTTAAGCCTTCCAGTGGTGAGAATTAAAACGGAGAATATTTCTTTCTTTCCCTTATTTTATATTTAATCTAGTGGTGCTACATACTTACAGCACATATTTTCTCGCGCTATTGGAAACAGCTATGTAATACTGAAATATTGCAATTTTCGAAAAGAAAATTAGCAATACCCGAAAATGGGACTAGCACCTTATTTCTTACCGTCCCTTGTTACATAAGTGGAGAAAATTTATTTTAAAAAATGGAGCAGTTTTTGAGAAAAATTTGTTTGTACATTTCAAGCGCAACTTACGCAAAAATTACTTGTTTTTTCAAACCTTGTACATGACCTTTTTCAATGAGCTAGTTTTGTACAACATACTTTGTCAGAGGGAAAAATCTCTATCTTCAATTTTGTAGTTTAAAATAATTTTTTTGTTGCAATTTTCCAAAAATAGTGGGATTTTAATAAGGCCAACACCATTCACTTAAAGTCCTTTGCACTTTTCAACAACAAAGTTTATCAAAAAATTTGAAGCCATTTTTTGAAAATTTTGAAAATGTCCGGGGGGTATTTTACATACCTCCAAAATTAAAATATCGATTTCAAATTCCAGAGGCCGCAACATCAGCCAGAGTAATTGAGGAATATCAATTTTGGAGAAAATCGGCTGAACGATTTAGGCGCTAGCGTTGACCAAAGACGAACAGACAGACGTTTTGCTGTTAATCGATTTTTAGGTATGGAATAATAACCAGCAAAATACGAATTCTGGCTTCATCACGTGTTAGAGTTTTTTCTATATTTAGCAACTGAATTTATCCACTTTTTCTTTACCAGGGTCCGCCAATAAGTTTTTCTGGAGAAAATTTGCCATTTTCTGGCGCACGATTACATAACTTTGTTAGGAAGTTCCTTCTTAGGGGCGAGAAAGTAAAAATAAACTCAAAACATCTTCTTAGTATTGACATTGCAATAATGCAACATGAAGGGTTTTTTTTCGGGTTCTTTTAGTCTCAGACCCGTTCAGGGGGTAGATGAATTATTTTCTCTGAGTAGTTGGTTCTAACATTTTCTGGTGCCGTATTATCTGAATTCTCGCCTGTTCTTCCCTACATGGGCTTCAAACTGTGGGCCCCAGCGCTTAGATTCACTTTTCACTATCAGCCACTTAAGGAGCTTAAGTGTGAGAGAGATTACTGATATCGAGAGTGTCAACTAATTGAATCGTTATTCCCGTACGTTATATCCTTTGAGGTGACGGTGTTCCTTTCCAGCCGGCTTGTGAGATCTGCTGCCGAGCTATACGTCAGCTTGTGGGATTCTCCCTGTAGGTACGAGTAGATTCACCGATGGGGCAGAGCGTCAGCGGGAACAAGCTCTGAGCTCCGGACATGTGGAAGAGTGCAGTGAATATAAATGTGCTACCCAATCGTTAGAGCGCTTCGGCATTTGCCAGGTAAAGATCTGAAAAATCACGGAAACTACCGATTAGAGCTGCCAGCTACTTCTCCTCCGGACAACAGCTGAATTCGACCTAGCTCTCTTGCAAAGGCCGAAAATCCGCCACCGTGGGGACTCGGATGCTAGGAGCTCCCAATGAACAGTACTATAGATGCAACACCGTTAAGGCATTGCTGCTGAGCTCTTTCCGCCGCTGGGAGCGAAGCGCGCGAGCACCTGCGCGGCGGCGGGCGGGTGCCGCGGGTGATGTGGCACGTCGGTGGCGGCCCGTTCCTCCTCCTCCCGCAGCCGCCGCCGCAGCCTGCGCTGCGCCGCCCTCTGCGAGAGGAACTCCGCCACGAACGTCCAGCGCGCCTCCTCCATGCGCTGTAGCACGTCCGCCATCATGCCCTGCGCACATTCGTTCATTCGCTCGTTCGTTGATTAGTGATTACGAGCGCATCAACTGCTTAAGGTCATTGAGAGCGTATGCTTCCGCGGCCGGAGTCAGTAAATACTGGGCTTTCAGAACAACTACAGGCCACGACTACCTTGCCAGCCACCGGCACCGCATAGGGGTCTTCGAAACCGACGCCTGTGTCCTCTGTAATGGCCTAAAGATGGATGCAACACACCTTATGATGTGCTCAGCCCAGAGTGCCAACACAAACTCGGCAGAGAACGACTTATACAGAGAGAGAGCCCGTCTATACTGGTCAGCGCGTCACCAAATGGCTAACCTGCCAAGGATGGGCGTTGGCTAGTAAGTAAGTAAGTAAATACTGGGCTGTCCGGGAGACGTGGCGTCCCAGGCCCAGGTGTCAACGTTTACTTGCTAAGGTCATTAATCCCGTAAGTGACTTCATGTATTTATAGCGGGAAATGGAGGTGATCTTCTCCGCTGGATGATGAGATCTGGCTTGCGTGTTTTCTCCAATCCAGGATCTCCCTCCAGCCGGGCACCACCCCAGTCGGGACAAGCTCTAAGCTCCCGGCCTGGTCTCCCGGCATGTGTGGTAGTGTTGCGCATGTTAGTGTGTGTGTAAGGGGTGAGTATAGGACAAGGAAGAGGAAGGAAAAATCGCGCCCGGTCCGTGGCCCGTTGGTTAGGGTACCGCTTCGGCATTAAACTGGCTGAAGTGAAGAAACCACGGAAAACTGACGATCAGCAGGTCGCTAGAATTCTCCTCCGGCGGCTGAACTCAGATTTAGCTATTTACGTTGCTGGCAAATTCTGCCACTGTCGGAACACAAACCTTAGGACCTCCCGGACAGAGGAACGAACATACAATTAGAAAACATGCTCAAAAGGCGATCAGCTGACAAAAAAACGTTTATTACACGCGAACAATTATATATTTTGTGTGCTCGTTAGTGTAGTAATCAATAATAATAATAATAAACTAAATTGCATTAATGGTCTGTTTTGGACCACTTGTAGGATAACTAATTATTGCTCTCTAGGACCATGAATTGCTGCATGATGTCGGTTGAAGAAGGCACGTTCCTATTATGCCACGGCCCAAACGCTGATGGGAAGAGCGCCGCAGCGTGTCACCTGCACGCGTTCCTCGTGGGCCTCCACGGCGCGCTTCAGCTGCGCCTCCGCGCGCTCCGCCTCGCGCAGCAGGCACGCCGTCAGGTCCTGCGCCGCCACCGACGCCTGCGCACCACGCCCCGGCAAGACGGCGCCGCCGCGCCGCGCCGCGCCGCGGCGAATAAAGTGATGTGTAAATACGTGTATGTATATAGCGCTGTGCAGTGTGTATGAATGTGTGAATGAATGAGTGAGCGAATGAGTTGTAAATAAAGAATAAGCTAGGAAAACCCGGCAAACGTTCTGCCCCTCATCTCCCTCTTTCCCCTCCCACCTCCGTTTCTCACTGTCTCTCCCTCCCTCCCTCACCCTGTTCCTGTCTGGCTCTGTGTGTCTCTGTTTCCGCCGCTCTCTGTCCCTCTCCCTCGCATTCATATTTACTTGCAGATTCTACACGTCTCTGAGTAGGTGAGGTAAAATCGGGAAGCGCCGTACCAGCAAAAATGTAACAGAATGTTCAGGAAGAGTTTATTCTGTAGATTACGGTGAGGAACGTTTCTTCGATAGCTTCGGTCCCAAAATTTTAGTTTTTAAGGCTTTAGAACGCTTCGTTTAGGAGTTATTTAACGATATAGATTCAAAATGCTGCCGAGTGTGTTGCAGGTTGCATTTGACGTGAATGTGTGGCGGTAATGTAGGGAATATGTAGCGCCATGTAGTGGAGTTACAACAGAATTAATAACACATAAACCTTCTCGATGAAAAAAAACATGTAGAAATGCCAACTTTCATGGAGATCGATCCAACGGTGTTGGAATTTTGCTCTTATATACATACCAACATCCTGTTTTTTTCCACGCGAACAATTATATATTTTGTGTGCTCGTTAGTGTAGTAATCAATAATAATAATAATAATAATAATAATATATACACAATGGAATGAGAATATAAACGAGAGAGTTGATGACAAAAGGAAAAAGAAAACAAGACAGAACAATTTAAAGAACTTTTATGAAATTCCAGCAAAAATATCTGTAAATAAAACTAGACTACGCCCAAAGCGGCACTCCAGGGCAACTGGAGAGAGGAAACTTAAAAAAACCACGACCCACGCACGCTCTTCACTACGCTCATTAGGCACGCAAGTGGAGCGAATATTTTGTCTCCAAAGGTGGCAGTGCTCCTCCTCCTCCAGTGAAAATTTTTGAGTTTTCAAAATACTTTATTTGAAGTTATTTAAAGCACTTACACTCACAAATTTAATAATCTTTACAAATTGCGGATAATGTGCATATTAAAGAGGTGAGAGATCTTTCAAAAAATTTACATTTATATAATTTAAAAAAAACAAAAAAATGACTCAAAATAAACTTGACGTCATATTAAAGAGTGTAATTATCACTATCTCTTACAAAAGTTTCAAGAAAAAATTTGAAGCCGTATACGAGAAAATGGCGTTTGAGCATTTCTGAAAATGCCGAAATTTGAGCTACTTTTTACAGAAAACGGTAGCGTTTTTGAGAAACTTTACTTGACATTATTTAAAGCATATATACTCGTAAATATAATAGTGTAAAAAAATCGCCGATAATGTAAATATTAACGCTGTGAGAGACAAGTAAAAATTTACATTTTTGTAATTTTTGAAAAAACCAACCGATAGACAAATATGGCTTTTATGTCATCTGATAAAGTAAATTTACCACTATCCCTACCAAAAGTTTCAAGAAAAAATTTGGAGCCGTTTTGAGAAAATCTTGTTTTTGTAATTTTTTTTAAAATTGCACATATTGCACGCAATATTGCACGAAAACTACTAAAATTTTGAGAAACATTTACATGACCTTTATGAAAGAACTCAATATGCAGAACAAATTTTATTTGAAGAAAAAATCTCTATCTTCAATTTTGTAGCTGGAAAAAGACGCCGAAAAAAAATTCAAACTTTCAAAATGTTCGAAATTTTAGAGTTATCCGTGAAAATCGGACCTATGCCATGTTAAAAAGTGTATTTTACTCTATTCATACAAGAAATTTGAAGAAAAATTTTGGAGCCGTTTTTGAGAAAATTTTGAAAAACCCCGGGGGCTTCATATAAAGTACCCCCAAATTTTGAAGAATCTTTTTCAAAATCTCAAAGCTTCGACTAGAATCAGATCGACTAGGGAATATTCATTTTGGAAGAAATCGTACGTATGGTTTAGGCGCTAGCAGTGTTCACAGACGGACAGACAGACGGACAGACGGACGGACTGACAGACGGACAGACTGACAGACGGTTTTCAATTGGTTTTTCGGTATCAAGGACCTAGAAAACAGGGTTTCTGGCTACACCACGTGACAGGGGATTTTTTTCTTAATTTAGCAGCTAGTTTTATCCACTTATTCGTTTTCACGGTCCGGCAATTAATTTTTTTCCGCCGAAAATTGGCCATTTTTTCGCGCAGCATTACATAACTTTCCCTATACTACGTACATCACTCCGTGTATACGTACGTATACGGGAAAGTAAAAATGATACTACGTATAATTGAAATTTTTTTTCTAAACGTGAATAAAGACTTACTTCCACTGATGTGATATTAATCATTTATCTCAAATTATAGTTATTAAGAGAATAATCAGACAACTCTATTTTTAATGGCTTATGATTTTATGAAATTTACGTTATGTTCGTAAATGCACATGTTCCCATTGCAAAGCTATCAACATAAATTTTATGTGTTTATACACAAATGTAGAAAGTTAGTAAAAGAATTTCAGAAAAAAATCAGGTGAAGGAAACGCCGTTTCGTATTGTCTTACGATATATTACCGCAGACACCATTTACAAGACTGAATTGAACAAGGTCACAAAGTGCGGAAAATATGGAATCTATTCTCGAAATGTCCACTTTCAATTTTATTTATTTATTTTGCGCCAAATGATAATAAAACATTTTTTATGAAATGGATAATTTACTCAATGAGAAAGTGATATCTGAGATGGTACGAGAAAAACACAAGATAGCTCAATGGAAAAGATATCAATCAAACAACCCTATCCAGCGATTTTATATTCATCCGTATAGCTGCATCATGTGCAGTGGAGAACATTATATCAAAGACTACTCCAAGAAAAAGGAAACTACTCCAAACTGTATTCTCAATGGGGAGAATAGTCTGCTAATCACAAGAGGTGTAAGAGCTACGAAAAATTCGAAACCGCAGAACAATGAGTTATGCCAATTTTTTAAAATTTTTTTTATTGTATAATTACATGCCTTTGGTCAGTTAGGCCCTTGGCAGCAGAAGATGAACTGATTGAGTACTACAAACAGAATTGAGTATCTACAAAGAAAGCTCACGCATCAAGAACACTCTATTTTATGTGTTGAATTCAAATTGGAAAGGAGATTATGGGGGGTCGAAGAATTGTTTGGGCAATTTACGTTTTAGTCGGTTTCGATGGGGATTGTGTTTACCAAGTTCAAAATGAAGTGCAGATGGAATTTTATTAATTTTGCCCTAGAATTTTGCTGAAATTTGTATAAAAATGTTTTTAATTGGAAGTATACCTAACTCAGAATGAATTTGTAGATTAGAAATAAACCATGGGGCTTTAACAATAGTTCTTAGGCAGGTATTCTGAAAAATTTGTATTTTATTAATGTTTGTTTTAGATGCTGATCCCCAAATTGGACACGCATAGGATAGTATAGGCCGAATCATTGTTTTGTAAACGTGCAATTTAGTCAGTATACTTAACGAAGAAGAGTATTTCATCAGAGGATGAAGCTGATGCCATCGTTTATTAGCTAAAGAAATTTTTTGGGCGATATTATTTCGCCAATGGAGTCTTCTGTCCATTAATACTCCTAACTATTTTACTGGCTCTGTGGAGGAAAGCCATTTTATTGGCTCGTTTTGATATGTAAGAGGAGGTAGTTCATTGTATCTACGTAAGGAAAAAATTTTTGCATTGCATTTCGATATATTTAATTTTATATGCCACATCTTTGCCCATGAATCTACCTTATTTAAATGATTTTGGAGAAAAGAAATTGCAGTTTCCAGATTTCTGTGTGTACTGTATAAAACAGAGTCGTCTGCAAATAATGCTAATGATGTGTCGTTAGTTGTAGGAAAATCAGAAATAAATAAATTAAAGAGGATGGGCGAAAGCACAGCTCCTTGTGGGACGCCGGCAAGAATTGATTTTGGAGATGAAATGTGGTGTTTTAAACGTATGGAAAAGGTGCGATTACTTAAAAAATTACGAATTAAATATGAAGATATTGAGGAATTCCTAAAAGTGAGAGTTTATAAATTAGACCTGGGTGCCAAACTGTATCGAAAGCCTTTTCGATATCAAGGAAAACTGCGCTGACGTACTGAAAATTATGAAAAGCAAGAAGTATGTCTTCAGTTAGTCTGAGTATTTGGTGATTCGTGGAGAGAAGAGAGCGAAAGCCAAATTGATGGTGAGGAATAGCATTTATAGAATTTAAGAAAATATTTAGTCTTTGGAAAATACACCGTTCAAAAATTTTACCTAAAGATGGAAGTAAACTAATTGGTCTGTAACTTAATGGATTTTCTGGTGGCTTTCCAGGTTTAAGAATTGGAATAATATGGGCATGTTTCCATGATTTGGGAAAATATCTTAAACGAAGGCACGCATTAAATATGGACGTGTATTGAACAATAAGTGAAAATGAAAATTGTTTGATTATAAATGGAGAAATATAATCTGGCCCAAACGATAATTTTGGAGGCAAATTTTTTATATAGGTAGTTACTTCGAGGGGTGAAATGAAAGAAATGGGATGAGGAACAGTTGGAATTTCTGTTAAAATAGAACTTTGAATTAATGAATCATCAGTATTAAAAGCTTCATGCGGTTTAAAAATATTTTCCAAATTGCTTGCAAATATATCACATTTTTCCTGGGGTGAATGTATATATTTATTTTGTACATATAAGGATGGAATTATTGTTTGTTTTCTTAGAAGTTTTCGAGTGATTTTCCATAAAGTGGTATCCTTTATGTCTGCATAATTCGTTTGACGGAGTATATGATTTATGTGATTGAAATACAATAATCTACGTACAGTTTTTGTAAGATAATTTAGATAAGTTTTTAGATATGGGGTCTAAGCCAATAATTACGAACTTTTCTTTTGTGTAAAATTAATTTGTGCACTGTTAGAGGGATAGGATGTCGAGTATCATGTTTAACTGGAGATGGAGCGATTAAATCAATAGTATCTAAGATAGAATATTTTAAGAGAGAAATGTAATCATCAATTTGTGTAATTGTTTCTAAACGTGGAATCGGGGGAAGTAATTTAGAATTGAGAGTTTGGAAATATTGCCAATTTACTTTATGAAGATTAAATGGATATTCAGGTTTGTTATAGGTTAAAGAAAGAGAGAAGGAAAAAGATAATGGTCGATGATCTGAAGGTAAAGCATCCAGAACATTAGCTGTAATATAAAAAGGTATGTTTTGGGACAATCCAAAATCTATTATATCTGGACATATATTAGGAATATAGGAATAATGAGTTGGCTAGTCTTGGGAGTGAATATTTAGACTGTAATTATTGATGTCATTTAGGAGAGTTGATCCAGTGGTGTTATCTAGTCGACTTCCCCAAGCAGAATGTTTCCCGTTAAAATACCCTGCAACAAAGGTATGGGGGTATGCTTGGAAGAAGGGTAAAATATCACCGCTTCTGTATATTTTATTTGGTTGCCTATAAAGCGAAGAAATGCAAAAAGATTTTAATTCTTTGGTTTTTATTAGTACTCTTACATTTTCAAATGCATTGCTAGAAAGAGAATTTAGTTGGTAATGTTCAATTGAGTTTTTAATCGCGAGTGCTACTCCTCCATTACGGCTAAAAGTATTTAAATTTTTACGATCTGACCTGTATATATAATATCCAGGAATATAAAATTTATTTGTAGGAGAGAGATGAGTTTCTTGAATACAGGCTATGTCTATTTTATACAGTTGTAGATAATAAGAAAGTAAAGGAATTTTATTTTTAATTCCATCTGCATTCCATGAAAGAATTTTAAATTTTTGAGAAATATCCATATTCTTTCGAATTAACGAAGGAAAGTTTATGTTATAGGATTGAAAGATATTTTGAATTATTGTGAGAATTAAGTTTCATAACATTTTGGTTATTAAAGTTTGAATTTGATAATGAACAATTGATAATGATTATGCAATTGATAATGCAAACGAATTTATTTGTTTATTAATTGAAGGATTCTTATATAAATATTCTTTAACTTTTTCTGAATATAAAGGACGCGCATGAGATCTAAACTTATTATTTAACTGTGGTGGTGGAGAAGAAAAAGGTTGATTAGTGAAGTGAGAAGAAGTTTGATTTACATTTGTTCTGGAATCTTGATTGGTTACTTTATTTAAAGGATTGAAAGGAATTTTTTTTGTTTCAAAATATTAATAAAAGTAGGACATTTTTTACTAGAGGATGCGTGAGCTTGCTTACAATTTGCGCAGGCTTCTTCAGGAGAAATGCACTCTGAGGTAATATGATTTGCCGAACAGCGTCCGCAGCGTATAGGTAAGCCGCAGTTCTTCTTTGTGTGCCCAAATGTCTGACAATTTCTGCATCTGACTGGACCAGGTCGACGTCTTCTTTCTTCGACTTGTACTATGGCACTAAATAGTGATAAGAGTTCATACATTTTCTTGGCAGCTTGGTTTTTCGTTAATGTGACTGCTATCAATGGCCATGGATTTTTCGATGCATCTGTTAGACGAATCACAGTGAGGGCAGGAAAATTTAGACGAAGTTCATTTAGTATTTCAAGATCTGAATAGGATGTTGGTACATTACGTATGATTACTGAAATTGTTGTTTTTGTAGGATCATTGTAAGTATGATATAATATATTTTTTTCTGTCAATTTCTTTCTCAGTTGAGAGTAATCTTCAATTGTTGTTACAAGCACTTTTATGTAAACTCCTTGAACTTTTGTTTGAAATTTGTTATAATATTTCTGTTAATTTTGATATTAGCTCCGAATGGTTATTACAATTATGTACGAAAATTGGTGGTATGGAAATGTTGATATTAGTTTCTTCGCCTGGTGTTTCTGTTTCTTCAGTAGGTAGACCTTGAAATCTATTGCTTGTTGGTACGTTATAGGCGCTATGCGAAGAACTAGGTGCAGAGAAGCCACTACGTTGTCTTTTAGCGGGCTTTGGATTGCATTGCATTTGTTCTGGTTGTGAACTTGAAATAAAATTTTGGTTAAATAAATTATGTCCATTGAATTCACCAGTTGTATTATAATTCATAGAAGACTGCATGAGGAAAGGATTATCTGCTTGTTGTGGTCGATATATACCTTCAGTAGAGACGTTCTGATATGGATCACAGTTGTACACAGTTTGAAGGGCCGACGAGACTGCTTCAGGTAATGGTGGAAGGTGCTCCATCTCGGGGGACCCAAGGTCTACCCCACCTTTCCAATGTAAAGAACAGATAAATCACTTCAAATGTTTGACAGATTGTAGTCAATCACTTACAGAACGATATGGTGCTCTTTCAATAGTCAGCTCTTTGCTTCAATTCAGAAAACGAACTATAATATGAGGAGCCGAACGTGAACTGTCTAACACCTCAGTTATGCCGATTACAGCACGAAAAAATAGAACTGAAAAAAAATGAACTACTGTATGACGTAACGTATACCTCACGAATCTGAGTCTCACTTTTATGTAATCAAAATTTAGTCCATCGAGAATATTGTCCAAAGAACCCATTAAGCATTAGAATCTCTCCAATACAAATTTATATTAAGCAAACAAGCCGAACACACGACAAGTCTTCTCAATCTCACATTAAAAATTATAAAAACATATTAATAATATTTATTTATTCATTTCACGCAGTGACATGTAACAAAATATATGATTAAATATAAAAGCAAGGAACTACATCTTTCAGGTATCTTTCATTTATTTCCGAAAAAATCACCATGTGTCGGTTTTAAGTAAAACAAAAACTTTCGGAATGTCAAACAGATATCCTTTTCGGTTCGACTGACTTTTCGTACTCTGTATTGACTATTTTAGAGATATAATTTTTTTCAGTTATAACAACATAGTTTCGTTTCCCTTTAACGTGATTTTGTATATAAATACAATAACTGGCTACAAATAAATGAATTAAAATTATTTTTCTAATCAAATTATTTTATTTCTTACAATGTAAAATAAATTCTCAATTCTTATAAAATAATTCTGTGGATTAATACAATGAAGGCTTGCATAAACTTTTCTTAAGGAATATTAATTCTGCTTTAATTTTGCTAGATCTCTCCTTACCTCTCTGCATTGGCACGTTTCCTGTTGTTCTGTCGACTCCCGATCACCACATTCACGCTCTTTTGGCAACTCCATGTGAGAAAACACTCCCCAACAGCAAATAACGAGCACCTCCTACGACATCATATTTATCACTCTTAAAGGTACAGTCTCATAACAAGGAATTTACTTCAAACTGCTAATATCTAGTGTCAATGAAGTGATATAAAGTAAAAACTTACTCTAAAGTTATTAAACATAATTGTTTCATATTATATCAAAAGCGAATGATACAAACGTTTAACCATGTCGCTTTTACAACTATTTACTCCTTAATGATACCTTTATTATCATCATTATAATTAAATTATTTTTTTAAATATTGGATAAGGTGGTAACGTTCCTGTTTTCAACAACAATTTTTCAAAGTTCTCTAGCCCAGCCATATTACACAATTAGGACGTGTTAGTAGAACGAATCCAGACGGTGTTAGTCACGGTTGGTCTTTCACCGTGGTGTTAGTAGAACTTTACTAGAACAAATCCAGTCCGCTAGTAGGCTTCGGGAAAAAGCCGTCATAATACAAATGTATTTGTGGAAAGGAAAAAGGGTAAGGGAAAGGGAAAGTTTTTGGAATATTCAGGTTATTCATTGGGGGAGGAGACAAGGTTAGAGGAGAAGGAATTGACTTAAGCAAAAAGAGTTGATTCAAAGAGATAAAGATCAGTTATCGTAGGAAGTTTACGAAAAGTTTAGAAACGACTTACAACAGACGTTTTAAAATTATTCAGTTGGATGGTATTCCAAGTTATTTAAAAGGGAAAAGTAAAGAAAGTGACAGTATCAGGATACCAAGATATGTGTTAGGAAATA
The DNA here is from genome assembly GCA_031308135.1 of Acheta domesticus. Lineage (NCBI taxonomy): Eukaryota > Metazoa > Arthropoda > Insecta > Orthoptera > Gryllidae > Acheta > Acheta domesticus. The sequence goes on along the minus strand of JAHLJT010009419.1, from coordinate 114,597,178 downwards.
AAACGAGAGCAAGTAGATACTGGCTGAAGATGGGGGGAAATATGTAGAATCCGTGAGATGGAAGAGGAAGATCGGAAACAACTCTTAAAGAGATGTCGAGTTTTTAAGGAAGGAAGCATGTGGAAAAGGTGGAATGTTAAGGATACGGTGAGGTGGATATTAGAAGACAAAGGTGAAAGGATCAGTATGTTTGAGAAATACAGGAAAGGGCTTAGTGTGTAGAGTATTATTGTACACAACAATGTATTCAGTTTTTATTGTATATTATAATGTACATGATAATTATCAAGCGAATTCAACTGTTGTATTTATAAAATTGTGAAATAAATTCATTCAATCATTTCACAAGAGAAGTAACAACTCTGCCAAGTGGCAAAAGTAATACATTATCGCATGGTGGATTTGTTTCATTCAGCATTGTGTCACGTTTCCCTATAACAACACGACAGAATTTTCTTAACACAAAATACGCCTTTTTGTAAATGTCAAGCCTAAAGGGGGTGAAGTTTTTAAGTAGTGGCTAAACTGATTACACAATGCACCGGCTCCATGTCTTACCCAGTGGGTCGCGTTCTTCTACGAGCGTCGATATCAGTCGCCTTTTAGTGTGTGTGTGTGTGTATTTTCTCGGAAGTCCTCGTTTTGCTACCATAACGAACGTGTAAACGATGACTTCAGCATTTTATGAATATCTGAAGAATACCTGAGCCCAAGAAATCTATGATAATAATTAATATTTATCTTCTTCTTCCCTTCAAGGGTTAGGATGAAAAGGACAGAAGGAGTAGTCAGGTGCGTGAAGTTGGCACCCCCACTTTGTCGAAAATTCAAATGACATACGCCAAAGTTTTGCCCAAGTTTGGCCCAAGTTTGCCCAACCAATAAAAAGTTTTGCCCAAGTCACACAACGCCAGAAATCGAAAATCAAATTTTGGACTTTAAAGTGACTAGCACCCCCACTTTGTCGAAAATTAAAATGACATACGCCAAAGTTTTGCCCAAGTTTTGCCCAAGTTTGCCCAACCTTTAAAAAGTTTTGCCCAAGTCAAATAAAGCCGCAAATCGCAAATCAAAATTTCGGACTTAAACGTCCTGGAGCACTCCCACAAAGCTATTTCCAACTTTCGAACACGCCATCGGTTTGCCCACGATGAGACCAAGTACATCGAGTCATAAAACAGTTTTGCCCAAGCCACACAACGCCGGAAATAGCGAAAATCGCAAATCAAATTTTCGACTTTAAAGTGACTAGCACCCCCACTTGCGAATTTCAAAGTTTTGAACAAACCATCGTGTAGAAGAGTTTCGCCCATTTTTGAATCAATTTGTAAAAAGTTTTGCCCAAGTCAAACAAAGTCGTAAATTGCAAATCAAAATTTCGGACTTAACACTCCTGAAGCTCCCCCACAAGGCAATTTCGAAATTACGAACACATCACAGTTTTGCTGACGACGAACCCAAGCAAATCGAGCCATAAAAAAGTTTTGCCCAACTCACAAAAAGTCGGAAATCGCAAATAAAATTTTCGGACTTAAACTTCCTAGAGCTCTCCCAAAAACAAATCTCAAAATTTCGAACATACCATGGTATCGCTCACGATTGATTCAAAGTCATTGAGCCTTCAATAAGATTTGCCCAAGTCACACCACGCCAAAAATCGCGAAAATAGCAAATCATATTTTGGACTTTAAAGCGACTAGCACCCCAATTGCGAATTTCAAAGGGGTGAAGGTACCATCGTGTAGAAGAGTTTTGTACATTTACGAATCAATTTGTAAAAGGTTTTGTCCAAGTCACAGAACGCGAGAAATCGCAAATTAAGATTTTGGACTTAAACCCACTGTAGCTTTCCCACACCTGTTTTTGGAAATTTCGAACATACCACCGGTTTGCCCATCATGAGCCCATCTTCATGGAGCCATAAACAAGTTTCGCCAAGTCACAGAAAGTCAGGAATCGCAAATCAAAATTTCAGACTAAAACCTCCTATAGGTCTCCCAAACAGAAAATTCAAAATTTCGAACATGTCATCGTTTTGCCCACGATCGGCCCAAGTCCATCGAGCCTTAAAAACGTTTTGCCCAAGTCACACAACGCCAGAAATCGAAAATCAAATTTTGGACTTTAAAGTGACTAGCACCCCCACTTTGTCGAAAATTAAAATGACATACGCCAAAGTTTTGCCCAAGTTTTGCCGAGGTTTGCCCAACCTTTAAAAAGTTTTGCCCAAGTCAAATAAAGCCGCAAATCGCAAATCAAAATTTTGGACTTAAACGTCCTGGAGCTCTCACACAAAGCTATTTCCAACTTTCGAACATGCCATCGTTTTGCCCACGATGAGACCAAGTGCATCGAGTCATAAAACAGTTTTGCCCAAGTCACACAACGCGAGAAATCGCAAATCAACATTTCGGACTTAAACTTTCTGTAGCTTTCCCAAAAATGTTTTATGAAATTTCGAACATACCACCGGTGTGCCCACCATGAGCCCATGTTCATCGAGCCATAAAAATGTTTTGCCCAAGTCACAGAAAGTCAGGAATCGCAACGAAATAAGACATGAGATTTTATCAACCGTTTTTCACTTCATTTGAGAAAAAAAATAATGCAAACATTTGGAGAAATTTGTTTGTATTTTCTGAAAATGGTGTGAGGAGTTCAAATCAAGCATCCCCATCAAATTATTTGTCTCAAATTCGCAGGTTCTGGTCTCGGCCAGATCAATTGAAAAATATTAATTCTGGAGAAGTATTGCTTTCTTATTTTTGATAATACTAATAAGTGTCCTGGTAGCAACATTTCAGATTTACATTTATTTAATAAACGGCAAGAATAATGCATTAATTTCATGTTCAGTTTTCACTCACAGCTTCATACTGCAGCGAAGAATAGAGCCAAATCGAAACTTTTCTCCGATTGTACAGTAAGGGACGCTACACACACGAAACACCCTATAGCTTGTTTATTTATTTCTATGCCTGAAAAAGTTTAATTTAGCAAAATGTAACGGATTTTACTTAAAACCATTCAGTTTCACATTATTCCCTTCAGATTATTAAGTATTATAGATAATCATTCCTATGACTGCTTTGGAAGAAGTCGTTTATGAATGAACGCTTCGGTTTGTAAATTCAAAAATTCAAATTTTCAAAATTTTCTCGAAAACGGCTCCAAATTTTTTCTTTAAATTTCTTGTATGAATCGAGTAAAATACTCTTATTTACATGGCGTAGGTCCGATTTTCTCGGATAACTGAATTTTTGAAAATTGTAAAAGTTTAAAATTTTTACGGCGTCTTTCTGGAACTACAAAATTGAAGATAGAGATTTTTCCTTCAAATACAATTTGTTCTTCATAGTGAGTTCTTTCTTTAAGGTCATGTAAATGTTCTTTAAAATTTTAGTATTTTTCGCGCAATATTGAATGCAACATGTGCAATTTTAAAAAATTACAAAACCAAGATTTTCTCAAAAACTGCTCCAAATTTTTCTTTAAACTTTTGGAAAGGATAATGGTAAATGTACTCTATCAGATGACATAAAAGCCATATTGTTGTATCGGTTGTTTTTTTCAAAAATTACGAAAATGTAAATTGTTTCACATGTTTCTCACGTCGATAATATTTACGTTAGAGGCGATTTGTTCACATTATTATACTTATGAGTACATGTGCTTTAAATAATTTCAAGGAAAGTTTCTCGAAAACACAACCTTTTTCAGTGAAAAGTAGCTCAAAATTTCGCATTTTCAGAAACGCTCAAACGCCATTTTCTCATATATGGCTGCAAATTGTTTCTTGAAACTTTTGTAACGGATAGTGCGAATTACACTCTTTAGTATAGCGTAAAGTTTATTTTGAGTTATTTTTTGTTTTTTCAAAAATTACATAATTGTAATTTTTTTTAAAGATCTCTCACATCTTTAATATGCACTTTACTAGCAATTTGTAAACATTATTATATTTGTTAGTGTAAGTGCTTCAAATAACTTCAAATAAAGTATTTTGAAAACTCAAACATATTCTGTAAAAATGAGCTTCAAATTTCGCATTTTTAGGAGCGCTAAAACGCCATTTTCTCTTAAACGGTACATAATTTTTAAAAGAAAATTGCCATTTAGGACTAGGTTTTTGTGTTCTTTAATATTCTAAAATTAATATTTCCGTTCTACCAATAGGAAACCGAAAAATTAAGAAAATGACAAAAAAATGTACTTTTGGTGGTAATAGATCATAGCTGGCAAGAAAGGGTTTTGTGGCAATTCCGAATATCTAAGACCCAAGGAAATAGAAAACTAATACGGGAAAGTCTGTGCCATTCTGTAGCAGCACTAGTTTACTTCAACAGTACTTTTTACTGCTATTGTTTAAAAGATGAATGCAGTTACGCGTACAGAAGTCATTATACGTGTAATATAATGTAGTAATGGGCACAAGCAAGTAAAACCAGTTGGAAAATTAATTACTTATTTTTTATAATTTATTTCCCTAAACAATTGTTTGTCCTTCTTATAATATGTTTCTTCTTATGATATGTTCTTATGAGAGGGTATGTTGTGCCTTTTACCAACATGTACTATTGTACCTTTGGCCATTCAAAAGTACAACTGATCTTACGGTGACTCGCCTTCAGGTTATATATTGATTATTTTTTATTATTTTAGAAATTTGGAGAAGATATCTAGAAGCCAAGGTGATTTCATTCTCACAAAACTATGCAGTAAAAAACTGTTAAACATATTGCTGAGGTTTTTGGAGTTAAAATGGGAAGTATTTTTTAGGTAAAATATTTAAAGAAATTAAATACCACGAGCGAAAGGTTTGTCATGGTAAATGACAATGTATGGTATAGATAAAGACGATATAGTGTTCAATTTTTCAAATCCATCTCAGGCAGGTGTATCAGTTCGTCTGTAACACCATTTGGTATTTAGTGTCGATATATCTCACTACAATGTTAATTAGCTGATTATTTATTGTATAATACGCAATAGGCTTTTGTTTCTTATATGTAGGGTATAATTTGTTTCAATTATAATTTAGATAATTTAATTATTTTAATTAGCTTCAGATAGGCAAGATTTGCATTATAATGTGCTTTGTTCTGTTTAGTCCTTTTTTACAGTTTCTGTAATTTTTATTGCTGGGGTGCACACACATGCGTTTTACATTGTGAAAAATTATTTTATATAATAAAATAATTTTTTTCTTTCCAAAATTAATTTCAGCCATGTTTAACCCTTGAGCGGGCGCGCGCAAAAGTTTCTCACCAGCAGGCGCATGTCGTAAATGTTACGACATTCGTTGACTCTAGAATAAAATCAAGAAATTGTAGAACTACGCGATCTTATCTCGCTGTGTAATATCTTTGAATGATATAGAACATATATTCTATAGATTACATATGTTATTTAAGGATTAAAGAGACACAATGAAAATATAGAAACAATGAAAAATAAATGAAAGCTCTTGTTCCGATGCACTATCATGCTGATGTTGTTCTATATTGTCAACACTCAGGTCACTATCTCTATCCAATTCATGATCATGTTGATCATCCGACAGTTCTTAATGAATACGCTGAATTTCAGTCACATAAATACTTTCCCTGGACATTTTTCACAAAATTTGACAACTTTATGACACCAGCAGGCGCGCTAAGTAAAATTTACGACACTACACTTTACATCGAACAAAGCGTTACAGAAACTTAATCTCGCGTGCAAGCTAAACAGTGGCTGAAGATAAAGCATTTAAAGAAAATAAATTGAAGCTGTTTTGAAGAAAATTTAGAAAATATCCATGGAGCATCAAGTAAAGTATACCACAACTTTTGAAGAATGCTTTTCAAAATCGCAAAGCTTCGAGTTCAGCCAGATTGATCGGGGAATCTCCATTTCGGAAAAAATCGAACCTATGGCTTAGGCGCTAGTGGTGTTCACGGGGGCACGAACAGACAGGGAAGGACAGGCGGACTTTTTGCCGTCAATTGGTTTTTCGGTGTCAAGAACTCACAAAAAATGGATTCTGGCTATGTTAGAGTTGTTTGCTATATGTAGCAACTGGATATACAAACGGCTCCTGAACAGTATAATTGAAATATGACTTACAGATTAATATTCTACTGGGGTATAATCTGGTTAATTTTCGGTGAAAAACTTGTAGGCGTTTAAGGGAACGACGTATGAGCGTTTCTGAAAACGCAAAAGTTTTAGTTAATTATCCCATTAAAGTTTTGAGTTTCCAAGGCACTTCATAGAGAATCATTTGAAGTTCCTGTACTTGCTAATAAAATCATCTATAAAAAACGACCTTATTGTATTATATATATATATATATATATATATATATATATATATTTGTCATCTTTATACATACAAGGTGCGATAGTGTGCCCATGAACACTGTTCAAAGGGTTGGTTCACTCGGTAACTTAGTGATCAGCGCAACTGAGCTTAAACCAGAAGACCCGGGTTCGAATCCCGGTCAGGCCGACCAATTCTTTGAACAAATTTAATTATTAGTCCTTATTGTAAATATTAACTACATGTGAGATTTTCGTTAAATATTACATTTGTCCAAATGCTGATTAAACAAAATAAAACATGAAAATGACATATCATTTTATTAAGAAGATCATCCCAGAGGATCAATGTGAAGTACCACCAAAATACAATTAATTAATTTAAAAATTGGATGGATTCGCGTCGGACCAAATTGATTTTTGAGTATTTATTCGGAAAAATCCGACGAATTCTTTAGGTTAGTGTTGTTCACTGACGAAGGGACGTACAATAACCCTGGCAGAGTGATGGACGGAAAAATGATTTCAATAAAGCGACATTAACGGGATCAGGAGACTCCCATACATGTTGTTCTGTAGGAATTTGAAAATATATTTTCTCCGGCATCACATAACTTCCTCTAAATTATGTATATTGCTAATTTTGAACGCATTAAGACGTCTATACTATTTGCTTTACATCGTATACATAAGTAAATGTGCAAGAAAGTAAACGAAAAACGATGGAAATGATTACAAATATTTTATTATCAATTTATTTCTTATTTTATTATTAATTACTGGCGGGGTCCTGGTGTTGAAAAAATGGATGAATCTTGTTTTTAATTATAGTAATTTACTGGCTACAACTTGTTATAATGTCAGAATCCATATTTTGTTGTTCCTTGATACCAAAAAACCAATATCGCGAAAACTTTCCGTACGCGTCCGCTGTCTATCCGTCCATCTGCCCGACCATCCATCTTTCCGTCCGTCGGACCGTCTATCGCACCATCTAGTGGTCCGTCTGTCCATCCGTCGGTCAGTCCGTCCATATATATGTAGTACGTCTGTGTAGTACGCTAGCACCTAAACCGATCAGATGGTTTTCTCCAAAATTGTTAGTGACGGAATTCGGGAGTCTCTTGATATCCAATGGATATATTGAGTAATCGTTGTACTGTCAATGAAGCCGCAACATATCAACTTATCTTGAAAAATAATTCCAAATTTTCTGTTTAAAATTTCTCCTATAATAGAGTACATATTTTTTTGCGTCGTCCTGCAAATACATTTTTTTTCATTTTTCAAAACAACAATCAACATGAAGTTTCCGCTTAATAAAATACGAGTATGTTCCTTTAAAATTGGGTAAATTTCGGCAAGATTTGGTTAAAAGATGGTGTGTTCAAAATTTCGAAATTATTGGGGCAAAGCTAAAGGAAGTTAGATGCTGAAAGTTTGATTTCCGATTTCCGGCTTTTGTGACTTGGGCAAATAGTTTTTCTAGCTCAATAAACTTTGTTTCATCGTGGGCAAAACGATGCTACGTCCCAAATTTCGAAAAACACTTGTGGGAGAGCTACAGAAAGTTTAAGTCAAAAATTTTGATTTGCGATTTGCGGCTTTATTTGACTTGAGCAAAACTTTTTAAAGGTTGGGCAAACTTGGGCAAAACATGAGCAAAACTTTGGCGTACGTCATTTGCATTTTCGACAATGTGGGGGTGCTAGTCAATTTAAAGTCCAACATTTGATTTTGGATTTCCGGCGTTGTCTGACTTGGGCAAAACTTTTTAAGGCTCAATGAACTTGGGCTGATCATGGACAAAACGATGACATGTTCGAAATTTTGAAATTTTAGTTTGGGAGACGTACAGGAGGTTTTAGACCGAAATTTTGATTTGCGATTTGCGGTTTTATTTGACTTGGGCAAAACTTTTTACAAATTGATTTAAAAATGGGGTAAACTCTTCTACAGGAAGGTATGTTCAAAAACTTGAAAATCGCAAGTGTTTCGGTCGCTTTAAAGTCTTAAATTTACACTTATTAAATAAATTAAACACTTTAAAGTCCAAAATTTGATTTTCGATTTCTGGCGTTGTGTGACTTGGGCAAAACTTTTTTAAGGCTCGATGGACTTGGGCCGATCGTGGGCAATACGATGACATGTTCGAAATTTTGAATTTTCTATTTGAGAGACCTATAGGAGGTTTTAGTCCGAAATTTTGATTTGCGATTCCTGACTTTCTGTGACTTGGGCAAAACTTGTTTATGGCTCCATGAAGATGGGCTCATGATGGGCAAACCGGTGGTATGTTCGAAATTTCCAAAAACAGGTGTGGGAAAGCTACAGTGGGTTTAAGTCCAAAATCTTAATTTGCGATTTCTCGCGTTTCTGTGACTTGGGCAAAACTTTTTACAAATTGATTTAAAAATGGGGTAAACTCTTCTACAGGAAGGTATGTTCAAAAACTTGAAAATCGCAAGTGGGGGTGTTGGTCGCTTTAAAGTCCAAAATTTGATTTTCGATTTCCGGCGTTGTGTGACTTGGGCAAAACTTTTTAAAGGTTGGGCAAACCTGGGCAAAACTTGGGCAAAACTTTGGCGTTTGTCATTTTAATTTTCGACAGAGTGGGGGGTGCTAGTCACTTTAAAGTCCAAAACTTGATTTTCGATTTCCAGCGTTGTGTGACTTGGGCAAAACTTTTTAAAGGTTGGGCAAACCTGGGCAAAACTTGGGCAAAACTTTGGCGTATGTCATTTTAATTTTCGACAAAGTGGGGGTGCTAGTCACTTTAAAGTCCAAAATTTGATTTTCGATTTCCGGCGTTGTGTGACTTGGCCAAAACTTTTTAAAGGTTGGGCAAACCTGGGCAAAACTTGGGCAAAACTTTGGCGTATGTTATTTTAATTTTCGACAAAGTGGGGGTGCTAGTCACTTTAAAGTCCAAAATTTGATTTTCGATTGCTGGCGTTGTGTGACTTGGGCAAAACGTTTTTAAGGCTCGATGGACTTGGGCCGATCGTGGGCAAAACGATGACATGTTCGAAATTTTGAATTTTCTGTTTGGGAGACCTATAGGAGGTTTTAGTCCGAAATTTTGATTTGCGATTCCTGACTTTCTGTGACTTGGGCAAAACTTGTTTATGGCTCGATGAAGATGGGCTCATGATGGGCAAACCGGTGGTATGTTCAAAATTTCGAAAAACAGTTGTGGGAAAGCTACAGTGGGTTTAAGTCCAAAATCTTGATTTGCGATTTCTCGCGTTCTGTGACTTGGACAAAACCTTTTACAAATTGATTCGTAAATGTACAAAACTCTTCTACACGATGGTACCTTCACCCCTTTGAAATTCGCAATTGGGGTGCTAGTCGCTTTAAAGTCCAAAATATGATTTGCTATTTTCGCGATTTTTGGCGTGGTGTGACTTGGGCAAATCTTATTGAAGGCTCAATGACTTTGAATCAATCGTGAGCGATACCATGGTATGTTCGAAATTTTGAGATTTGTTTTTGGGAGAGCTCTAGGAAGTTTAAGTCCGAAAATTTTATTTGCGATTTCCGACTTTTTGTGAGTTGGGCAAAACTTTTTTATGGCTCGATTTGCTTGGGTTCGTCGTCAGCAAAACTGTGATGTGTTCGTAATTTCGAAATTGCCTTGTGGGGGAGCTTCAGGAGTGTTAAGTCCGAAATTTTGATTTGCAATTTACGACTTTGTTTGACTTGGGCAAAACTTTTTACAAATTGATTCAAAAATGGGCGAAACTCTTCTACACGATGGTTTGTTCAAAACTTTGAAATTCGCAAGTGGGGGTGCTAGTCACTTTAAAGTCGAAAATTTGATTTGCGATTTTCGCTATTTCCGGCGTTGTGTGGCTTGGGCAAAACTGTTTTATGACTCGATGTACTTGGTCTCATCGTGGGCAAACCGATGGCGTGTTCGAAAGTTGGAAATAGCTTTGTGGGAGTGCTCCAGGACGTTTAAGTCCGAAATTTTGATTTGCGATTTGCGGCTTTATTTGACTTGGGCAAAACTTTTTAAAGGTTGGGCAAACTTGGGCAAAACTTGGGCAAAACTTTGGCGTATGTCATTTTAATTTTCGACAAAGTGGGGGTGCTAGTCACTTTAAAGTCCAAAATTTGATTTTCGATTTCTGGCGTTGTGTGACTTGGGCAAAACTTTTTATTGGTTGGGCAAACTTGGGCAAAACTTGGGCAAAACTTTGGCGTATGTCATTTGAATTTTCGACAAAGTGGGGGTGCCAACTTCACGCACCTGGAGTAGTCGCCTGTATGAGGTTAGTACGCATGGTGGTTTGGTTTGAAAGCCATGAGACAACAGCCCTGTCAAATCACAAGCCCGTCGAATGGCTGGCAACCTTACCGGGAAAAATTATTACTCGAAAGCTTCAAGTGAAACAACAAGAAGGACACTATAAAAATTCTGGTAATATTTATTTGCGCTAAAAATTTGTGCATGAACGTCTTTCCTTGTCAATCTCAGAGAAGAAAATAATAATGCAGAGGACGTGAAGTGCGCAATCCGTTAAAATCGTCTACGTGAAAAACATTATTTTGTTTCCTAAAATATTCGTATTTGAGTAAACGTACATATACGTATTAGCTCTCATATTTGTGTAGCCCAAATAATGTCCGTTAATATTGCAGTACACGAAAAAATGTCAAAATGCAATCCTTACTCTTCATAAAATGTGTAACCAAGACCTAAATACTTACGTCAAGAATGTAGAATACTTTAACTTTGTGCTTGATGGAATTCAAATATTGTATCTACATCACAAAACCACTTTGTTTCTGCTCTAAAAGAGGTATACATTATAAAAACAAGATAAAATAATAGTTATTGATACACGAGTGTGATATTACATTACGAGCTTGTTCCTCGCTCGTATCGTAAACTTCACACGAGTGTATAAATGCCCATTACATTGAGTTTCATACGGTACTATTTCTACGACTTATGGTAATTTTATAAGTTAAACTTTTACATTCAATCGTTTCGTGGCAATTGGCAGGCAGGATTCAGCCAAGGCCACCTAGCGGACAGTTTCCTACCTACCGCAGGTGGCTTTGTTTTATCAGTCTGCCTGCGAGGAAGTACAGAAGTTGCGGCAACAATTTCGTCGTCATCATTTTTGCTGTTTCTCTTATTTCTGCAGGTGTCAAGTCTACCTGTGATTCACTAGACATTTTAAACTAACGAATTGGCTTTTTTTAAGAACAACCGCAACCACCCCAACCCAAAATGATTTGCGTTCAGATCTTAACCTTAGTCGAATGCTCTCTCCAATAACTACCAATACGCTAGTCAAATAGGATCAAAGTGAAATTACGATTCAATTTATTTCAAATAATATTTCACGTTGAAAGTTTCTAGTAATAAAAGAAATTAAAACTGAAAAGCAGAATATCACATTAAATACAATTTTAATGTACACAATCGAACGAAACATTTACTATAAAGATTCTCAATACTCAATGAAGTGTCAATACTTGGTTTGTAAGCTTCTCTGTGATTGGTGAAGAACTTGTATCATAATGAAAACCGTTTCGTAATGAGTATCATTATCCAAGGGATTGCAGCCATCAAATGATAAAATTATACAATGGGAGTAGAAAAAAACAATTATCCATATCAGTACTTATTTATTAACGTACATTTATGTCGAGAAAGAAGACAAGAGAGTAAAAATGGAAAAGAAAAACAATATCATTATACAAACAAAAGAATCTCACTTCAACAACGTTAATGATGCCAAAAAAGCTACAGAAGAGATTTTGTACCAGACAGACGTAAACAAAACATTCGCAGAACGCGTTCCATGTAGGACAAGACTCAAAGGGATGGAAATTAATCAAAGTAAAGATGAATTCTTTCGATGACAAGATGGAAGTAATGAGAAACAAAAGGAAATTAAAAGATCTTCATACTTACTGATCAAATACACAAGGTACAGGAAATGACAACCATCTCTAACCTCCGACTTGACTCTGACCATAGGATGGTGGCAGCAAAAATAGAAATTTCCAGAAAACAAGCCTTGCAGTATAAAAAGTAATTTAATCATTCTAATATAGATTCAGTTAAATTCACAAAAGAACTGGAAGGATGCATAGAAGAAATACACATACGTAAACCCCAAGAAGTACAACTTCATTGCAAAGAACTGGAGTCTAGTATCATATTAGTACACAACAGAGCCATTTCACCAAAGAACGCATCGCAAAAAAGTGGCAAATTGAGCAGCAACACTAAACAACGAATCGAACTTAGAGAATTACTAAAAGCCGAAAGATAAGAAAACGAACAAAAGAAAAGTGAATACGTGGACGTCAACAAGCGCGTCAAAAGAGAAATAAGAAATGACATTATAAATTTTAAGTTAGACCTCACTACGAAGATAATCCATTCATCAAAATCAGTGAAATCTATTAAACTAGTGGTGCAACAGAATGGCACAGACTTTCCCGTATTAGTTTTCTATTTTCCTGGGTCTTCGCTAGCTATTCGGAATTGCCACATACTCTTTCTTGCCAGCTACCATCTATCATCGCCAAAAGTACATTTTTTGGTCATTTTCTTAATTTTTCGGTTTCCTATTGGTAGAACAGAAACATTAATTTTAGAATATTAAAGAACACAAAAACCTAGCCGTAAATGGCAATTATCTTTTAAAAATTATGTGCCGTTTAAGAGAAAATGGCGTTTTAGCACTACTAAAAATGCGAAATTTGAAGCTCATTTTCACAGAAAATTTTTGAGTTTTCAAAATACTTCATTTGAAGTTATTTGGAGCACTTACACTCACAAATATAATCATCTTTACAAATTGCGGATAATGTGCATATTAAAGATGTGAGAGATCCTTCAAAAAATTTACATTTATATAATTTTTGAAAAAAAACAAAAAAAACTCAATGTCATTGATAGAGTACATTTACCACTAACCCTACCAAAAGTTTAAAGAAAAAATTTGGAGCCGTTTTTGAGAAAATTTGGTTTTTGTAATTTTTTAAAATTGCACATATTGCACGCAATATTGCACGAAAACTACCAAAATTGTGAAAAACATTTACATGACCTTGATTAAAGAACTCAATATGCAGAACAAATTTTATTTCAAGAAAAAATCTCTATCTTCAATTTTGTAGTTGGAGAAAGACGCCGAAAAAAAATCAACCTTTCACAATTTTCGAAAATTCAGAGCTGTACGTGAAAATCGGACCTATGTAATGTTAAAAAGTGTATTTTCCTCTATTCATACAAGAAATTTAAAGAAAAAATTTGGAGCCGTTTTTGAGAAAATGTTGAAAATCCCCGGGGGGCTTCATATAAAGTACCCCCAAATTTTAAAGAATCTTTTTCAAAATCACAAAGCTTCGACTAGAATCAGATCGACTGGGGAATATCAATTTTGAAGAAAATCGACCGAACGGTTTAGGCGCTAGCGTTGACCACAGACGGACAGACGGACGGAATGCCGTCAATCGATTTTTAAGCATAAAGAAGCAACAAATCATGGATTTTGACCACACCACGTGTTAGGGGATTTTTTTTCCTTAATTTAGCAACTGGTTTTATCCACTTATTCGTTTTCACGGCCCGGCAATTAATTTTTTTCCGCCGAAAATTGGCCATTTTTTCGCGCAGCATTACATAACTTTCCCTATACTATGTATATCACTCCGTGTATACGTACGTATACGGGAAAGTAAAAAGAATTAGCCCCAGGAAAGCATTGGATACTGGGAGTAACACAAAAAGACGAAAGTAAATCTGCATCTAGAAAGGATATTGTTAAAAGCGCAACTCCATTTTATAAAGATCTGTATATCTTCATCCAACTGGTACAACATAACCGTACAGGAAGATACTGCTACAGAAGAAACCACCCTACCAATCCTCATAAGCGAAGTCCGATCAGCAATACCTGAAAATTGGTTTACCAACACTCGCACCTGAAATCATAAAACTATTTATAGCTCCACCAAGCGAAGAATGAAGGAGGTGACTGCGGCGCGTCGTGGAACTAACAGTATAAACACAGGTCTATACAGTCAGTTTCGCTAAAAATAAGTCGCGAGGAGCATGAAGCGAGTTGTTTATCGGTGTAGCTTTGGGAAATATGAGTTCTCGTCGAGATGTGACACTTCGTGGACGACGACTTGCATATGATATTAAATGTTGTATTAGTGGAAAAGACAGACCTAAAATACCTCCAAGAAGCAGTGCAAGCTTGAAGTTAATCAAACGTGCAGCAGCAGCAAGCTTAAAGTTATGTGAAGCTGAGAGACATGGCTTTTTGAAATCATCACCGAAACGATCAAAAGTGACACCAAAAAGAAAAATTGTTATGGATGAAATGAAATTTTACGGCTGAATTGAAACATATTGTATTCTTCATTCATCCTTTTTTATACTTTATGCGATTTGTGAGGTATGTAATAAAATACCAAAACATTAAATTTACTGTCATTAGTATTTAAAATATTCTTAATTACAGTGGTAGTTTCTTTTCGAATAATAATAATTTGATTTCGTATATATTCTGAGAAACTACTTGAGTTAAATTAAATGATTTACAAGTATATGAATGTCACATTACATTTTTCACCTCATCAAAGGAATTCGATAAAAATTGAATCATTCTGCAGAGAAAAATAATTTTTTTTATTTCTTCCAATACGAGGTGCAGACATGTCCAAATACAGTTAAAATATTAATTGGAAAGGTATCAGATTTGTAACGAAATAAATCGCCCTTTTCCCGAAATAGTTTGGCAGGGTCCCATTTTTAATTTGATTTGTATGTCCTTATATCTCCGTCTCTGTCTTTTCGGCTGTAAATACAGACAGTGGCGCGCTCCTGTAAACATCATTCTCAACTTGGTCGAGTTATAACAAAATTCTTGAAACAGAAGAAATTCCAAAGCAATGGTTAGAAAATATAATCACACTAATTCACAAAAAATGATCTAGAAGTGATTTAAATAATTACAGACCAATTTCCTTAATGTCTAATATGTATAAATTGTCCTCAAAAATAATAACAAGACTAACTAAACATTTAGAAGAGGAACAATCCCCTGAACAAGCAGGCTTCAGGACTGACTTTTCCACGACGGATCACCTCCAGGCATTAAATCAGATCATAGAAAAGACCAAAGAATACAACCTTAAACACTATATAGCCTTTATAGACTTTAAAAAGGCGTTTGATTGTGTAGAGCACCAACCACTATTCCAGGCTTTACATAAGCAACGTATACACAGGAAATATATACTACTACTAGCCAAAATATACTCAACGAGCAATGCTCGAATACGTACAGAAACAGAAGGAAAGGCTTTCCCGTTACAAAGAGGCGTCAGACAAGGAGACCCCATCTCTCCCAAACATTTCACATGTATTCTGGAAGATTTGTTTAGGAAAATTAACTGGAAAGACAGGTTTGGTGTTTGGATCAATGGAAGAAAATTAACCAACCTGAGATTTGCAGACGATGTTGTTCTCTTGGCAAAAACGGCAAAAGACCTAGGACACATGATGGAAGAGTGATGGACACATGATGGAAACCTGCCAAGAATCAGGTTTAACTGTGAACACATCCAAGACAAAAATAATGGTACAAGTTCTGGAGTTTATAGTTCATCTTGCTAGACAAGAAGCTGAAGATAAATATAAAAAGAGAAATAATGGATATGTGTATCCTACCGGTCTTGATTGACGGAGCCCAGACGTGGTCGCTGAATGAGAAGCAGAAGAATATGCTGAGGATAAACCAAAGAAAAACGGAAAGGAAAATTTTACGCATATCCTTAAAGGGCAAGATCCGAAACTCCGAAATCCGAAAACGAACCGGCATCCAGGATGTGGTGATGCGAGCAACGGACATCAAATGGAAATGGGGAGGCCATCTCATGAGAATGGAGCAACAACTATGGACGCAAACAACAACGGTGTGGGAACCACGGGTTGGCTGGAGACACCAAGGCCGACAAGCAACAAGATGGAAGATTACTTCGGAAAAACAGCTGGGTCATTGTGGTTCAGAGTGGCAAAAGACAGAAAAGCGGAGACGCATCCAGCCAAGTGAAATTTAGAAAATCAGCGACTATGGACTGTATAATTTTTAATTATGGATTGACATTGATTATGGAATATTGTGCAATTTAGTGTAACTTTGATTGTGAAATATTGTGTAACTAGTATAATTTAGAAAATCAGTTACTAATAATGTATGTACCAATACCTTCTTGATAGAAGGCCTAACAGCTGAGCTCGAGGAGTTTGCTGACGTCACTCCGTAGGGGCTGAAATGAGGCCGAACATGTTCAGAATCAAACTGATTTATAGCGTGTCATTCGATTGATTTATTTGCCTATCTCACGTTTAAAGGACAAACGAAGTATGATTCTGGTAGAGCATATTATTTGTAAACAATAACTGAATTGTTCGGGTAAGAAGGAACAATATGGTTCAAAAGTGCTGTGTTCCATTTTATAATAATACAACACCAAAAAGGACCCAAGAATGCACAAGTATTTGTTTGCCCATAAGATCCTGAGTTGAGGAAGAGATACCTACGTGCTATTCTACAAAAGGATTATGTAGTAACTGAAAATTCAAAGGTAAGTTCGAGTATTTTTGTTATTAACATTATGTAGCAAAAATTGTGATATTTAAACTGCATACATAACCACTAACCTACTATCATAATTTTGCATAGATTATAATTATAAGTCTTTATGTTTATTACTAATATTCAATATTTCTTTCTAGGCTTGTCACAAACATTTCAAAAAAACGTGATATCCTCTGGGAAATCAGTGCTGTGAACGAAAAATAGTGAAAGTAGTGAACACCATTATTCAGATCCAATTTGGCTGCTGAAGCTTTACTTTGTAATTTTCCTGGGTGTCCGAAATATTGTTCATCAAAGGAAAATGTTCTAGAAACTAAGAAGAAAAGGAAAGAATCTGATGTGTGGAAGCATGTTATTGAAGAAAGCTCGCAGAGTCATTCGTCTTATTTAGAAAATGTTTTTCCTGAATATCTTGAACTTAAGAGAAGTATAAATCAAATTGTCTTCGCTAATGGATGGTGCACATTTATAGATATGAATCATCAATAATTTTTGAGTTCTTGGATGTCTATTCAATCAGACTTTTTCTCTACTTTTTTGGAAATAGTTCTCATGAAAATAAACAAATAAAAGGAAATATTTTCCTTTTATTTGTTTGTGAAATATTTTCACAATGCCTCTCGTTTCCCAGAGACTTAACTTGTGTCAGGTTTAAGAGGTTCAAATAATTACTCAACATTGTGTTAGAGCTTTAATAACTGAATTTACTATTTAAACAGTTTATTATTCATATGTAGCTGTCACAGGTAGAAACTGTTTAGTCTTAGGTAGCCCGGGTAAACCGCGAAAGCTTATGAGGTATCGACTATCGGTACGAATGATACTTAACATTTACTTCGATTGTGTCATATATTTTGCTATTATTCTATAACCTATAGTGTAAAGAATCCATTTACTTAAATCCTAACAAATGATTTCAAGTTGCCGAGTGCGTGCGCGGGAGTTGGAGTCTGGCCTTAGCCGGCTCCTAGCTGATGACGTCACTACAGAGTTGTGAGGCCTGGTATCTAGGTGGTACTGTATGTACTCAGACTACCAACTACCACTGTCACCTGGAATTCTAATCTAGGTGGCGTGGACAACTTCCCTGTGTTACGCAGGAGGCCTTTGCCCTATTAGGGATGAACAGGCTTTTAATAATAATAATAATAATAATAATAATAATAATAATAATTTATGTCGAGAAGCACAATATAAATGCAAAAGAAGAGCAGAAGCAAAATGTCTCAGCCAGTTCAAAGGGACAAGGGAGTGTGGACAAAAAAAAGCTGATTGAAACAGCAAAACTGTCGAAATCCAGCTATCACTAACAATGAGGTGACTTCCCAGAATTATTAATTCAGAGGATACTTCAATACCTTGAGAATAAAATACGTACCTTCAATCAAAAACGGTATTGCTCTCCTTAAATTGCGCAATTTAACCTGGTGACATCCATTATAAAAATTTTTTTTTTTCATATTCCCCAAACCCGCCGGAAATACAAGTTACATTACAACCCGAAACTACAGAGACGCCTCATTATTGACAGGTTTGTCGCCTTAAACGAGCACTGCTGTTATTTGTCGTTCGTACCCTTCATTGTTAAATTCTTACAACCCAGCCGATAATGCTGGTCATGGAAGTAAGGCTTATTGTTATTTTCAGGAATACGAGAGGATACGTAAGTAATTTGCATTTATTGAAAATAATGAAATAAATGTCTTATAGCGTTTTCCATTCGTTGCACTGAAACCCACCCAAGTGCAGGGCAAATACGTCATCGCTCCGCAACAGTGCTGCCCCACACACGTGAAGGGCAGTCGTGGGGCAGCCACGAATGAATCATATTTCGGAACTGAGTCGGTGCGTGTATGCTACGCAATGAGATGAGACAGCTGTTCTTCGTCTGCCACACTGACAGAACTCGAAAAATAAGAATTTTTGATTTGTGATCGTTGTTATAATTTTTATGATAATTATTATTATTTTAACACATCTTGTACGAAGTCTTTGGTAATTGTTTACTCCTTAATTCACAAAGTATTAACGTGTGATTCTTTATTTAAAAACTACCGAAAACTTCAAAAGCGAATCTGTCGAAAGTTCATTTCTCGAGATTTGTCAGTGATTGATTTCGAACATAGTACACTACATTTCGAACCGAAAGGCTTCTGCAGAATTACTTGGTTATTGAAAACTATAAAAATATTAATATAAGCATTTCCGCTTGCGCATGCAAAAAACTGTTCTTAGCACATTGTATATTTGGATGATTTTGTAAGGGGATAGGTTTGATTACTAAGTAGCACTGAATTTGTTAACATGCAGTAATTTACGGTTGAATTTTACGAAAACACAAACTGATTTTCCGAACTTCGAGGAACTCACAAAGTTATCTTAAAGCATTTCTTGTAAAACATGGTATACTCCATCATTTATAGTGTCCCTATGTGACAGGAGATCCTCAATTGCCTTTACAATTACACCACGAATCCAAATCAACATTCATAACTTCCGTACCTAACCTCAAAATGGCCCAGTGCAATGGATTGCACCGTCGAGCTCGTCAGTGCAGGTTAGGGCGCCCCGAGCAGCCCCGCGTGCACCCTGGTTCCGTGTCATTGTGCGAATGGAACATGGGCTTCTCTGCATTGGTGCGCCCTAGCGGCCGAATGGAACACGAAAGCTGTCCTGAGTGTGCACTGGGTGCGCACCAGTGCGGCGAATGGAAAACGCTATTAGTGAATTTTTTGATGAGTCAATTATTCACTGGCGAGGCGTTCGGTTATCGATATATGCGCCAATGGCCAAACGAAACATACATTTTCAATATTTTAGAGAACAGTTTTCTCAATATTCAATTACTGAATAGTGCGAAAAATTTATGTTTTAATTGTGTCTTTAATTGTAAAGCAGAGAAACGGCTGAGATATAGCCACGAAATAGCGAGAAGAACGAAAAAGGATTCGCCAATAATTAATATTATTAGCGCACTGAATTGAGCTCACCGCTGCTCACCTTCACTCATCCGGCCGCTGTGCCGTATTCCTTACATGGCAATAAGCACTCCATCGCTGTTTTCGTACAATTTCCGCTGTTCCCGGCCACGCGTAATGAAACACGCCATTGCGACGAATACGAACTAGTGAGGGAAATTGTGTATTATGTTTGTAAGCGTCTTGATAAAGTACTGTTGCTGGGTTTGTTAGCGTTTATACAATTTTTGTCTTGTACTGTAAAGGAAAATTCATAGCCGAGTAAGAGGATTTCGACAACAGTCATTCAAGCCCCTTCAACAGAACAGCTCGTCTCTGTTTATTTAGTAATGTACGATGTTTAGGAGTATTTATTTCAAACGATATCTTACAAATTCATGAAGATCAATACAACTCTAACGTGATAGCATCCAAACGTCACGTATTATTTTAGAAGATATATTATATACATTTCACTTTCTCGCGCTTAAGAAGAAACGTCTTAAGAAGAGAAAGTTTTATAATGCTGAGCGAAAAAACGGCGAATTTTCAGAAGAAAAACTCTTAATACAGGGCCCTGGTAGCGAAAAAGTGAATAAATCTTGTTGTCAAATTTAGAAAAAAAATCCTCTAACACGTGGTGCAGCCAGAATCCATGTTTTGAAGCTGCTTGATACCGAAAAATCGATTGACGGCAAAACGTCTGTCGTCTATGAACAAAGCTAGTGGCTAAACCGTTCACCCGATTTTCTCCAAAATTCCTGTTCCCCAATCGATCTGGCCCCTTGAATTTAAAACTGATATTTTAACTTTGGGGGTAATTTACTTGAAGTCCCTGGGTCATTTTCATTTTTTTTTAAATGGCGCCAACAAGTTTGATAAAATTTTGTTGTTGGATATTCTGAATGACGTTTAAGAAAATGGCGTAGAAGATACACTTTTTTCTTAATGAAATATGTTCATCAAAAACAGATCTTCAAATAAGGGTATATCCGATTTTTCAAAAACGTGCATATTTTTGCGCAATTTTGTGTCAAACATAGGTAATTTTTATTTTCTTTAAACGTTTTTTTACAGCACATTTTTTTATTAAAATGGGACCTTGGATAGCAGAAATGATACCTTAAGGTAGTGGTGCAGGTCTCATGTTCGCTTAAAAAGGCCCGATTTTGGAAAAACTTTTTTAAAATTTTAAAAAAAGTTCGGTCTCTTTCTACAACTACAATTGTGAAGATACAATTTTTACTTTCCCGTATACGTACGTATACACGGAGTGATATACGTAGTATAGGGAAAGTTATGTAATGCTGCGCGAAAAAATGGCCAATTTTCGGCGGAAAAAAATTAATTGCCGGGCCGTGAAAACGAATAAGTGGATAAAACCAGTTGCTAAATTAAGGGAAAAAAAATCCCCTAACACGTGGTGTGGTCAAAATCCATGATTTGTTGCTTCTTTATGCTTAAAAATCGATTGACGGCATTCCGTCCGTCTGTCCGTCTGTGGTCAACGCTAGCGCCTAAACCGTTCGGTCGATTTTCTTCAAAATTGATATTCCCCAGTCGATCTGATTCTAGTCGAAGCTTTGTGATTTTGAAAAAGATTCTTTAAAATTTGGGGGTACTTCAACATTTTCTCAAAAACGGCTCCAAATTTTTTCTTTAAATTTCTTGTATGAATAGAGGAAAATACACTTTTTAACATTACATAGGTCCGATTTTCACGTACAGCTCTGAATTTTCGAAAATTGTGAAAGTTTGATTTTTTTTCGGCGTCTTTCTCCAACTACAAAATTGAAGATAGAGATTTTTTCTTGAAATAAAATTTGTTCTGCATATTGAGTTCTTTAATCAAGGTCATGTAAATGTTTTTCACAATTTTGGTAGTTTTCGTGCAATATTGCGTGCAATATGTGCAATTTTAAAAAATTACAAAAACCAAATTTTCTCAAAAACGGCTCCAAATTTTTTCTTTAAACTTTTGGTAGGGATAGTGGTAAATGTACTCTATCAATGACATAAAAGCCATTTTGGTTTATCGGTTGGTTTTTTCAAAAATTACAAAAATGTAAATTTTTTTACTTGTCTCTCACGTCGTTAATATTTACATTATCGGCGATTTTTTTACATTATTATATTTACGAGTATATATGCTTTAAATAATGTCAAGTAAAGTTTGTCGAAAACACTACCGTTTTCTGTGAAAAGTAGCTCAAATTTCGGCATTTTCAGAAATGCTCAAACGTCATTTTCTCGTATATGGCTGCAATTTTTTTCTTGAAACTTTTGTAACGGATAGTGCTAATTACACTCATTAGTATAGCGTGAAGTTTATTTTGAGTTTTTTTTGTTTTTTTTAAAAAATTATATAAATGTAAATTTTTTGAAAGATCTCTCACATCTTTAATATGCACATAATCCGCAATTTGTAAAGATGATTATATTTGTGAGTGTAAGTGCTTCAAATAACTTCAAATAAAGTATTTTGAAAACTCAAAAATTTTCTGTGAAAATGAGCTTCAAATTTCGCATTTTAGTAGTGCTAAAACGCCATTTTCTCCTAAACGGCACATAATTTTTAGAAGAGAATTGCCATTTACGGCTAGGTTTTTGTGTTCTTTAATATTCTAAAATTAATGTTTCTGTTCTACCAATAAGAAACCGAAAAATTAAGAAAATGACAAAAAAATGTACTTTTGGCGATGATAGATGGTAGCTGGCAAGAAAGAGTATGTGGCAATTCCGAATATTGACAAATAAATAAATAAAATAAATACGGTCATGCTTAATTTTTTGAAAATACGAGTAGTTTTTCTTTAATTTTGTGACAAACGTAATAGGCCGCTGTAAATTTACTGCGCTTCGGACAGCTGGATGCGTCGTAAATTAGAATGTGCAATTTTGTATATTATTTCTTTCTTCGTTTCTTACATTCGAACTTTGTTATAGACTTACACATTAATATTTTAGAAATTGTTTATTTTGAAATATTTGAAATAAGTAAAAAGAATTAATAGCTCTCAGAATAGCGACAATGCAGGGTCTGCAACAATGGAATTCACTTTGCGCTCGCGAATATCTTTGAATTAGTGTCATTGTTGTGACCTAATGGAGCTGTATGAAAAGGAGTTATAATTGTCTAATTTATGTTGATATTTGCAGGCAAATATTTAGTTTTGCATCAAATGCTGTACCATTTGTAGTGAGTAGAGAATTTGTTGCATGGTTTTAAAATACTCTTCCCTAATCATGGCCCAATGGAAGGCATTTCTATATTTCCAGGGTATCAGGCTTCTTTTTCCAATACAGGGTTACAAAACTTTTGCATTCTATTTTTGTGAAGTTGCAGAATTCACATAGTTCTGACAACACTGCAATGGAAATAGTGAGTTCCAAGCGAAGATGTTAGTAGCGCATAAAGTGCAATATTACAGTACTACTTAGCTGTTTCCTCTAATACGGGAAAGTAAGTGCTGTTGTAGCACCACTAGTTAAAAGAAAATTGCCGTTTACGGCTAGGTTTTTGTGTTCTTTAATATTCTAAAATTAATGTTTCTGTTCTACCAATAGGAAACCGAAAAATTAAGAAAATGACAAAAAAATGTACTTTTGGCGATGATAGATGGTAGCTGGCTAGAAAGAGTATGTGGCAATTCCGAATAGCTAGCGAAGACCCAGGAAAATAGAAAACTAATACGGGAAACTCTGTGCCATTCTGTAGCTCCACTAGTTTATTACTGAAATGTGTTCATCAAAAACAGATTTTCAAATAAGTTCCTGTTAAATTTTTCGAAACTAAGTATTTGTGGAGTAATTGGGTGTCAAAATTAATCGCCCGCTCTTAAAATCATACGCTTCCTGATTGTAATTTCAGAGATGTTTTGAATAAAGTGGATGCTACGTATGTTAGAATGTGTATATTGTTTCAATTTTTTGGTTAGTTTCTTACATTGAAGCTTTTTTATACGTTTACAAATTAATCTTTTGGACATTATTTAAAAACTATTTGAAATAAATATGAAATGGAGATTGCTAATTTTCAGTCGCCCGCTCCCAACTAACACAGTTGGATGCTACGTAAGTGAGAATTTGTATAATATTTCTTAGTCACTTTATCATTATTATTTATTATATTTATATTATATTTCTGTATTTCATTTTAAATTGTATTCTTTATTTGTATTAAATGTGAAAACCAATAGATGAGCGGTCATTGTCGGTTGTTGTAACGCCGCACTGACAAGGCGGCAATGACAGCTGTGTTTCGTTCGCGGTAATATAAACGAATACTATAACGTATAATATTACAATACCCTAGTGTTTAATAATAACTATTATATGTTACTACTAGAGACAGAATTTCTACGCAAATGCATGTTTTATTTAAGCTTCGTAGACATTTCAAACTTTGTAAATATGTGTTCCATGAAAAACTCGTTTACACTAGTGGTATTAAAGAATGGCACAGACTTTCCCGTAATAGTTTTCTATTTCCTCGGGTCTGGGCTAGCTATTCGGAATTGCCACATACTCTTGCCAGCTGCCATCTATCGCCGCCCAAAGAACATTTTTTTTTAATTTTCTCAATTTTCCAGTTTCTTAATGGTAGAACGGATATATTAATTTTAGTATATTAAAGAACACAAAAACCTCGTCCTAAGTAGCAGTTTTCTTTTAAAAATTTGTAGCCGTTTTAAAGAAAATGGCGTATAAGCACTACTAAAAATGCGAAATTTGAAGCTCTTTTTCACAGAAAATTTTTGAGTTTTCGAAAAACTTCATTTGAAATCAATTGAAGCACTTACACTCACAAATATAGTAATGTTTACAAATTGCTGGTAATGTGCATATTAAAGGTAAGAGAGTTCTTTCAAAAAAAGTACATTTGTGTAATTTTTGAAAAAACAAAAGATGTCTCAAAATAAACTTTACGTCATATTAAAGAGTGCAATTAGCACTATCCATTTCAAAAGTTTGAAGGAAAAATTTGGATCCATTTATGATAAAATGGAGTTTGATCTTTTCTGAATTTTGGAATTTTGAGTTAGTTTTCACAGAAAACTGTTGTGTTTTCGACAAATTTCTCTTGACATTATTTACAGCACATGTACTCATTAATATAATAATGTCAACAAATTGCCGCTAATGTAAATATTAATGCAATTTTTGAAAAAACAACAGAATAGAGCAGTATGGCGTTTATGTCATCTCATAGAGTACATTAGGCACTCTTCCTACCAAAAGTTTAAAGAAAAAATTTGGAGCCGTTTTTGAGAAAATCTTGTTTTTGTAATTCTTTTAAATTGCACATATTGCACGCAATATTGCGCGAGAACTACTAAAATTTTCAAACAAATGTACATGATCTTACAGAATAAACTCACTATGAAGTACAAATTTGATTCGAAGGAAAAGTCTCTAACTGCAATTTTGTAGTTGGAGGAAGACGCCGAATAAAATTCAAACTTCCGCAATTTTAAAAAATTAAGAATTAACCGTGAAAATCGGACCTATGCCACCTTATTACGTATATTTTCCTCTATTCTCACAATAAATTTTAAGAAAACGTTTGGAGCTGTTTTTGAGAAAATTTCGAAAATGTCCGGGGAGCTTCATGTAAAGTACCCCCAAAAGTTAATGAATGTTTTCAAAACCTCAGAGCTTTGACTCAGGCCAGATGGACAGGGGTTTCTTCAATTTGAAAAAAAATCGTACGCACAGTTTAGGCGCTAATGTTGTTCACATACACCGGACAGACGGACACAGACGGACAGACCGACTGACAGATGGACGGACGGACGTTTTGCTTTCGATTGATTTTTCGGTATCATGGACTTAGAAAACAGGGATTCCAGCTACACCACATGTCAGGGGGATTTTTTTCTTAATTTAGCAACTGATTTTACCCACTTTCTCGATATCCGAGCCCGGCAATGAATTTTTTTCTGGCGAAAATGCGCCATTTTTTCGCGCAGCATTACATAACTTTCCCGTATATTCGTACCTATATGGGAAAGTAAAAATGCATATTTTACCGTGCTATTTTAGTAGCAAGCTACTCTGCTCGGTGTTTCTCTGATCAAGACGAGGCGAATACTGGAGCAGTACCCTAAAAAATGGACCAAGGACCGCGCGCCATCTTTCCTTCTTCCTTGTCCTTTTCTTACCCCTTACACCACACACACTCACATGCAATACACTGCCACACATATCGGGAGCTTAGAGCCTGTCCCGGCTGTGGCTGGGCCCCGCTGGTGGGAGATTCCAATTTGGCAAAAATCTCCGCAAGTCGGAGTACGTCGGAGTCGGACCATGCCAACCACCCGGATCATCGCCAATGCCTGCAATAAAACATGCACTACACTTACGGGACCAATGACCTTAGCAGTTGACGCGCTCGGAATCACTAATCAATCAATATGATCATTGTGCGGATGGGTAGCATTGTCTAGCGTTCCTTGATTTTTGTTTGCAGTATTTGAAAGTTCAACAATATCCAGTTTATTCAAATCTAGTAAAGCCGTCGCGAAGGACTCCGATGTTTCGGAGAAGGTTCCCAGCATTGATTAGCTGACGTGTTACCCAAGCTGCAGCACGTGAGCGTGGGGTAAACAAATTCCAATTGTGTGACACTCGGCCAGTTTTTTACATTACGTCTCTACTTGTGGGCGGTGTGTGATTGTTTGGAATAACCTTTAGATACATGGAATTCTGAAATAGTAGTGCTTGCGGAGTCGACCGTAAGGCCATTTCGAATTGAGAAAGTGAGCTTTCTTCCAGAACGGATTTTAAAATAATTATTTCATTTCACATTGCATGGAATGAATTTGCCGTTGTACCAAGATTATGGGAGTCCAAATATTTATTTAAAAATGCAAAAATATCAGAAAAATGAGCGTATTTAGAAAACCGAACAACCTTAGGATATTGCGACTCCCTCTCCCCCGTCGCTTCAGAGATAGAACTGGATGCTACTAGCGATGACCATAGGAAAATGCCAAGGTTGCCACACTGGAATCATTGTAGAATAATATCAGTTAAACATGAGAAAAACAATACAGGATACAATTTAATATTGTCTCGTCCCACAAATTTAATATACGAGGATCTTTAGAAAGTTTCGTATTTTCTGAAAGAATTTGAGGAAAAAAAATTACTTTTGAGAAGGCCATCCACTATGGTAAAAGCTCTCCCGCCGAAAGCAGTGGACACTGAAAGTAAGAAAGAACTCGTTTTCATTGTTTTGTACGTCACTCTGAGACCCTGCGAATGTAAAAATGGCGCATACTGATTTTTAGTAAAACATCAGAGGAAAATAAATATTTTTTTCGAACTCTTATTGCCGGGTCCTGGTAACGAAAAAGTGGATAAATCCTGTTGCTATGTATAGTAAATTGCTTCATCTAACACGTGGTATAACCAGAATGTTTTGTGAGTCCAAGATACCGACACAATGACTGACAGCAAAATGTCTGTGGTCAACGCTAGTGCCCAAACCGTTTACCCGATTTTCTCCATAACTGATATTCTCCGTTCGATCTGAATGAACTCGAGGCTTTAGGAATTTCAAAAGGTTATTTTGAATTTTGGCTTTACCTTACATGAAACCTGAAGAATATTTTCAAAATTTTGGCAGCTCTTTTAC
This sequence comes from Acheta domesticus, assembly GCA_031308135.1. Classification (NCBI taxonomy): domain Eukaryota; kingdom Metazoa; phylum Arthropoda; class Insecta; order Orthoptera; family Gryllidae; genus Acheta; species Acheta domesticus. The sequence continues at coordinate 114,569,628 of JAHLJT010009419.1, read as the reverse complement.
TTTGTCTTCGGATAGCATACAGGATGCTTAAGAGAATAGTGCAAGTCTCAAGTCTCTTGAAATTCCAGATTTTTCAAAAGTTGCAAAATGTGTAATTTTTTTGGTGTCTTCCTTCAACTACAATATTGAAGATAGAGATTTTTTTCTTAACGAAATCTGTTCCTTAAAAACATCTAAAAATAAGTTCATGTTTAGTTTTTCGAAAATATGAGTCGTTTTTGTGAAATTTTGCGCCAAATAAAGGCAATTATTTTTGTACATTCTTTCTCAAAAAAACCCTCCAAGTTTTTTCTTTAAATATTCTCCTCATTTCTTTCAAGGGACGGTAAAAAATATGGTGCTAGTCCTATTTTCGGCGAACTTTTCATGTTTTCGAAAATTGCAAAACGTTAATACTTAAAAACTATAAAATTAAAGATAAAGGATTTTTGCCTAGGACAAAATATATTGTAAAAAATGAGCTCTTTAAAAAAAGCCATGTACAATTTTTTGGATAAAACAAGTCATTTATGCGCAATTTGTGCCCGAGACTTACAAAATTTCAAAAAAAATTATTTTCTTAAAAATTGTTTCAATTTTTTTCACATATATATATTTCCCCCTCAAAATATTAATTGTTATCCCGTAATTTTGAGTGAAATCAAAACAATTTTTAAAAAGGTTATGAACTAGATTTTCCCAATTACTGCAATTTTTTTCTTTTAATTATTTGCAAAAATATAGCAAAATACAGTTAAAAATGTGGCATAAATCTGATTTTCAGTTAAACCTCTGAAATTTTGAAAGTTCCTCTTTTTTTTTCTTTTTTATTATTATTATTATTATTATTATTATTATTATTATTTTTTAATTTTCAGTATTATAGCAAAAATGTTTCATCTTAGATGATAGAATACTCACAACATTAAGAATTAATAGTCGGAGCCAAATTTGGTTTACACAGTCCCCTAATGTAGGTTGCTCTGTAAACCAAAACACTGCGTTCAAATTTCAACCCGAGCAATTTGTTTTCTTGAAACCTTTCATAAGAATAGAGTACAATATACTCAATGTAGTGATAGAAAGTTTTAGATTAGACTTTGGAATTTTCAAAAAAATAAAAGATATCTCTTGCACTTTAATTGTGAGTTGTTTATTGAGTCACGGTTGAAGTATTAGTACAGTATAAGTTGCAATATTATAACATTGTACAACCAATTTATTTTTAATTTTTTAAATTTGATTTAACCAGATCAGTTGGATTATCACCTCACAGGTGAGTTAGCTTTTATGTATGTAATGAATGGATGGATGCACTCCAGTGGACCAAAGGTATAAGTAACTACAAATTAGCATGCCATCATACCCCTATTTCTGAGGGAGGGCATCGCCATTGGGAACCTCTGTGACGACTGTTATTAGTTTTATGTAATTGAATGCAACTGTTTTAAATGAAGTATGTGTTTTTGTAGCATCACAAGTCCCAGTATACTTGCTTACAATACTACCTCTTCACTTACTATACAAATACCGTTAACTAATAAGTCAAAATGTTAAAAATAAATTTAGTTACCTCATAATTCATAATAAATTATAATCAGACATCCAGCATGGTATTTTTTTATTTATTTCAACTCTTTACAAACAAAAAATGGCTCCCTACACACTTTACACATTATCAATAGTCAACATTACAAACCTTGGTGCCTATGTTCTTTCATGTGTTCTTATGACACAAATTTTATGAGAGAACTAATGAAATGAAGCCACAGGTTTCAAAATAAAATCAATTTTAACTACTTATTAAATATCAATTATTTAATTATCAATTATCAACTGATTTATAATAAAAGGATTGCCAGTCATTTTGAGGGTCTTTTGTACATACCATATTTATGACTTTGAAATACCTCCACTTCTCACTAAAAGACTATACCGGGTGCTGATCCATGGGAAGGGAAATAAGGAAAATTTCTCTTCCCAAAATTAGTCTCTGGATTCGCATCTGATTATATACATATTGCATGCAATTTTAAGAGGCTTGCATGCACAGAAGCAAATTTCACTGAAACAAATTTCTGCTCCCAATATTGCAAACTTAGGCAAAATGTTCTCATGAGGCAAATGTAAACAATAATTAAAAAATATTTTTAATATAAATTATGTAACAACTTATACATACTACCTACTACAATCTTTGGAAAACCTTTACAATACCTAATTAAGAGTCATTGATCTTCAATTTTAAGTACTTTTCTAAATACAAAGCTTATTTCTTGAACTCTCACTGAAGTGAAAATTTTAATCAGTGACTAAATTCAATCATTTGACCATTGATTGAATTCAAGAAGCATCAAAATGTTTTTGTTCTTTTTTTAAAAAAAGCAGAATGCAATCTAAACAAAATATGCAACTAATTAGTTGATTCAGAATAAAAATATTAATCATTCAATCTAAAGGGAACAGTAATATGCCTTTGTATTTCGTTAATATTCTATAAAATGGCTTAATAATAATAATGTATACTTCTCCGATAAATTTAACAAAAATGCTTACAAAAGACAACAAATAAAAAAAAAGCTACCCTACTTCATTATTAACAACTATCAACATCTCCACTGGACTTCTCACTTTAGGGAGTGTTCGTTTTAATTAATGTGAAATTCGAAATTATGGTTATTTAGACTCACGACACCACAAATATACCAATTCGTCATAGATACAATTCCTTTTAAAACCACGTACAGTATACATCACTCATAACCTATCAGCCGTCAGCCAGCAGCAATATGTTTATTTTGTCAAGTTTAGGCCAAGAACATCTGAAGATCGAAAAAGGTGAAACCAACATAAAAGATTTTTGTGAATTCTATTTATTTTACTAAATGAATTCCTTTCTGTTATGCATATCAAAGCACATTTTAAATAATTTAAAAAAAATATTTATCTCCCCTTTCTTAAACTGTTCATAATTCAATTAATTATCGCGATGTCAGATACCAATAAATAGTTATACAGTTGGTATTACTTGTTGAAGCTATTCTTAGATCAAATATAAAACCTCTTTGGCAATCGACCGTACGTAATGCGTGGTAAACAAACGTGGAAACGTTTATCGCATGTGTCTCAAGAAATGCAGTGCGTCAAATTATAAGAAAATAATTGTTAAAATAATTTTATATTTAAGAGGAAAATGCCGGTCGACAGTCGACGTAATCAGGGTCCCGATTCCTCGGTACCATTTATGTTATACTCCTCCCATGAAAAGAAGGATTATAAAACAGTGAAGAGTGAAGTTCTGAAAAACGGATTGAGAAAAGATGGAAGAAAATGGGATCAACATCGTAAAGTTTGTAAGTATTCGAGACATATTACATTTTAATACATTTCTAGTACTAATGAATCATAATGACTATCATGAATTGACCATTGAATTATCTTTCTGATTGCCTTCAGAGGTTATGTGTATTATATTATCCTCTTTGTTCTAGATTTGAAAACTTCGGTCGTAACTCAAGCAAAAGGATCAGCTTTTATCGAGCAAAACAATACAAAAGTTATATGTTCTGTTTTCGATCCACGAGAAATACCCCGTAAGTCAGATTATAGTGTGAATGGTGAACTGTACTGTGAGTTCAAGTACGCACCATTTTCATGTCTCACTCGTAGAGGCCATCAGCAAGATGCTGAAGAAAAAGAGTTCAGTTTGATTCTGCGACGCGCACTTGAACCAGCTGTGTGTCGGGTATGCATTTTTTTGTATTGAATTAATTTGAATTAACTTACTATTTTATCCGTGTATTCTGACAATTTTTATTAACATTTTTTTGTAGCATGAATTTCCAAATTTTCAAGTTGATGTTTATGCATTGGTTTTGCAAGATGATGGATCAGCTTTATCAGCAGCAATAACATGTGCTAGTCTTGCATTGGCTGATGCTAGCGTACCAATGTATGATCTTGTTGCATCTGTAACTCTGGTATGTTTCAAATTATTATTACCTTTCATTTTGATGTGAAAATTTGTTTAGCTTCATTGACAGGTGTCTTATTGTTTTGCAGGGAGTACATGACGACTTGAAATTTTTAGATCCTACAGCTGAAGAAACTATGCTGTGCAACACTTCTCCTCGAACGTTAAAAAATCATGGCACTATAGTGTTTTCTTATTCAGCTTCTCAACAACAAATTTCCGAATATGCCCAAACAGGTGCAATGAATTTGGACTGTATTTCTAGTGCAATAGATATACTAACTAGAGCTTGTGATGACATTTACCCTCTGTCACAACAATGTTTGGTAAAATGTGTTGCAAAATCTTTGAAAAAGAAAAAGAAGAGAGAAGAGAAACTTAATAGGGAAAAAGCTGATTTGGGTAATGAAAATGAACCCCCCACTAATGAGTGAAGAAATTAAGTTCTGTAAGATGTATATCTGCTGTGAAACTTGAATTTTCCTTTTTGTGTTTAAAATGCCGTAACATTCCGGATGATTGCATGTGTAAATGTGTTACATTTTCGATTTTAATTGTATGGTTGACTACTTCTCATCTGAAAACAAACATTTAATGATTCTGATTATAGATGTTAACTTAATCATGAATTTGATGTACATAAACATTTATCACATACTGACTTTATAAGATGGATGAGCAAGTAAAGGTTTGGTTTCTAACAGAATTTATATCTCATTTCCAACCCAGTTACTAAATAAATTTGTAATTGTTTTAGTTAATAAAATATAGAAAAAATATCTTAAAATTTGAAGTATTTCCATTTCATGAAGAAATTCTATTTTCTGAAATTGCATTTTATTTCTTGTGTGCAGGTGCATATACAATGCCTCCCAAAAACTGATAGTAGTTTCAAGAAATTTTATGTGATAAAAACTCTGGCTTCGTTCAGTAGAAATTTGGGTTCTCAACCATCAATTTATTTCACATATGTATGGAGATGTTTCATAAAAGACTTGTTTTTACCAACCTTTTATTACAAATAATTGTCCTTTCTTAATGGTTTGAATTGTTTCCATGGTTAGGACAAGATTCAGTACACAATTTAAATTTTGAATTACTGAATAAGTTTCAATTAATCATGTCTGATTGATCTTTAATTACTGAATGTAAGTACTGACCATAAGAACAGTACAAATAATTTTATTAGAAAAGAAATAGGTAAATATTGTCAAAAATAGATTATTGGACTGTTCTTTGGCTTGTATAGTATTTAATATAATTAATTTTTTAAGCAAAACATTAAAATTAATATGGGTAATTCCATGTGAAATAAGCCAAAAAAAGCATGACCCATTCCGATTGGTCTAAAAGTTGTTTGAATGGTTCAATGTGATGTAGAAAAAGCTAGAAGCCTCATATTTAGTGCATGTTTGATCATTGACATTGTTTTATATTTATTTAAAATTAGCCAAATTTCCGAGCAATTTGGAAGAGCTTTAGAAAAATTGAATTTTTAAATGAAAATCCATTCTAATATCAACAAGAATGTTTCTCCTAGTTGTACATAGTTCAAATAAAATATTTATTGCGTTAAAGCTAGTATAATTCGCATTCTAGACCAAAGTTTTTACTCCCGAACTCAAAAGTGCATTTTTTTTTCAAAACTAAATTTCCAAAATACGTATCCTTCGATTTTCGAGTTTTTTTATCTGAAAAATTCTAGACACTCTTTATTTTCATTCCTCAAAAAATCAGCGTGTGATTGTAGAAATTTCAAAAGTTACGGATGTTTAAAGTCAAAATTTTTTTTTTTTCAAATAATTCATTTTTTAAATATTGTGCATATTTTCATAGATTATTATTACAATCTACATTTCTCAATCAACCTTTATGGATAATTAGTTATTGTAACAATATTTCTGACCATACATTCTGCAAAGATTAGGTTAATTCTATATGATATTTCATACCAAGTCGGACATTTTTTCCATAACAATTTTTTAAGCCTAAATAATTTATTTCTCATTCATCGGTACCTCAAACTCAAGAAATAAATGATAACACGCCTTGTTTGACACAATTGTTTTTTACTTTCCCGTATACGTACGTATACACGGAGTGATAAACGTAATATAGGGAAAGTTATGTAATGCGCGAAAAAATGGCCAATTTTCGGCGGAAAAAAATTAATTGCCGGGCCGTGAAAACGAATAAGTGGATAAAACCAGGTGCTAAATTAAGAAAAAAATCCCCTAATACGTGGTGTAGCCAGAAACCCCTTTTTTCTAGGTCCTTGATACCGAAAACCCAATTGAAAGGAAAACGTCCGTCTGTCCGTCCGTCTGTCCGTCTGTGAACACTGCTAGCGCCTAAACCATACGTACGATTTCTTCCAAAATGGATATTCCCCGGTCGATCTTATTCTAGTCAAAGCTTTGAGATTTTAAAAAAGTTTCTCTAAAATTTGGGGGTACTTTATATGAAGCCCCCCGGGGATTTTCAAAATTTTCTCAAAAACGGCTCCAAAATTTTTCTTTAAATTTCTTGTATGAATAGAGAAAAATTCACTTTTTAACATGGCATAGGTCTGATTTTCACGTACAGCTCTGAATTTTCGAAAATTTTGAAAGTTTGAATTTTTTTCGGTGTCTTTCTCCAACTACAAAATTGAAGATAGAGATTTTTTCTTCAAATAAAATTCGTTCTGCATATTGAGTTCTTTAATAAAGGTCATGTAAATGTTTTTCAAAATTTTGGTAGTTTTCGTGCAATATTGCGTGCAATATGTGCAATTTTAAAAAATTACAAAAACAAAATTTTCTCAAAAACGGCTCCAAATGTTTTCTTTAAACTTTTGGTAGGCATAGTGGTAAATGTACTCTATCAATGACATAAAAGCCATTTTGGTTTATCGGTTGGTTTTTTCAAAAATTACAAAAATGTAAATTTTTTTACTTGTCTCTCACGTCGTTAATATTTACATTATCGGCGATTTTTTTACATTATTATATTTACGAGTATATATGCTTTAAATATTGTCAAGTAAAGTTTGTCGAAAACACTACCGTTTTCTGTGAAAAGTAGCTCAAATTTCGGCATTTTCAGAAATGCTCAAACGTCATTTTCTCGTATATGGCTGCAATTTTTTTCTTGAAACTTTTGTAACGGATAGTGCTAATTACACTCTTTAGTATAGCGTAAAGTTTATTTTGAGTTATTTTTTTGTTTTTTCAAAAATTACATAATTGTAATTTTTTTGAAAGATCTCTCACATCTTTAATATGCACATAACGAGCAATTTATAAACATTATTATATTTGTGAGTGTAAGTGCTTCAAATAACTTCAAATAAAGTATTTTGAAAACTCAATCATTTTCTGTGAAAATGAGCTTCAAATTTCGCATTTTTAGTAGTGCTAAAACGCCATTTTCTCTTAAACGGCACATAATTTTTAAAAGAAAATTGCCATTTACCGCTAGGTTTTTGTGTTCTTTAATATTCTAAAATTAATATTTTCGTTCTACCAATAGGAAACCGAAAAATTAAGAAAATGACAAAAAAAATGTACTTTTGGCTGTGATAGATGGTAGCTGGCAAGAAAGAGTATGTGGCAATTCCGAATAGCTAGCGAAGACCCAAGAAAATAGAAAACTAATACGGGAAGGTCTGTACCATTCTGTAGCACCACTAGTTACAAGTTGGAGCTCATGGTACAGACTAATTTCGGTTACTATCACTCTCACCAGCAAGGTGCCAGCGTATAATTCAAGCCTCTTAAAAATTGTACTTCAATTTGAACAGACAATAATGCGTCTGTTTATAACTACTACTAGCAACGATAATCGTTATTATAATTATTATAAAGTTCTTCCTTTTCTTGGAAACGCAAAGTTAATGAAAATTATTTTGTCTGATTGGACGAAAAGAAAAAATAAATTTAAGGATATCTGTAGGTAAAGGTTTTAAAGAAAATTGTATACAAAGTTGTATACTTTGTATACAATTGTATACAAAGAATATTGTAAACAAATATTGAAAGAAGAAAGTCGCAACAATGAATAGTAGTGGATTATGAATAGGAGTGGAATATTTGATGTAAGACATTACTTGAAAAATTTATTCCTAAAACCCTCACGAAACGCTGACGAGTTACTAGCAATTGAACAATCATATTTGTTAATGTTTATTACAAAGTCAGGGTTTAAACTTTACTTACGTACCTTGGATAATGTTGATTATTTGATGGATAGATAATTATGAATGTATGATACGCAGAATGATGGAATAATGGTAGAATGGGAACGGAAGAATCTCAAGAAAATCTGTCTCGACCACAAATTCCATACGAGATTTGAATGCCTATCACACTGTCAAAGGAGATTTGATCTGATCAATGAGGACTGATCGCAACATCAAGTGTCGCCCCAGCAAGTGAACAATTTGGTTTAAGGGTTTTATGTGGCTTATAAACAAATGGCAATCGTAGGACAACTATGGGCCACAAGCAATAAAAAAAAGTATCAAAAACACTACAAATTTGAGGGTTATAATGTTTTACACCTATGCCTTTCAATTATTGAATACATTTTTGTGTTAAATTAGGATCTGTCCAAGCAATACCTCGAAGCTATTAAACGCATACGTCCCGATAGTTCGATCTTAAAAACTTTTAGGGCTCGGATTCGAGAAGAAAACTAGAATTTGAGCTATCAAGTTACGTATATGAGTGGGAAGACGTGCGAAAACTCACCGGGCAGGTCGCCGATGCCGTCGCCGTCCGAGTCCTGGAAGGAGCGCGGGTAGATCTGGTAGATGATGCCCTTCTGCCACCACTTGAGGTCCTCGGGCTCCGTGCTCTTCTTGCGCAGCGCGCCTTCCACCACCACCGCCGATTTCCCCGCCAGCCGCAGCGCCGAGAGGTCGATGTCCGTCGACCTGCGAACGCGTCGAGAAACGCGTTTTAATCGATTGTTTCGAAAAAGGCCTCGTATCCATTTGCTCACCCATCGATTTAATTTATTGATTGATTATTTGGAATTTTCGGGCGTGTCAACTGATATCATTAATAGTTCTGTAACGGTAGTGCATGTTTTTTCTTTAAATCGAGGAAGGTGGTGGTTTTCTTCATCCGTTGGATGGTGAGATCCGGCGTTATCCTACGTGCAAGTTTCCGGGGTTTCCCCCATCCAGATATCTCCGTCTTGAAGGGACCGCTCCAGGCGGTGTAAACGTATGTAAATAAGGGGTACGCATAGAACAAGGTAGAGGAAGGAAAAATCGCGCGAGGTCCATTACCTGTTTGTTAAGGTACTGCTCCAGCTTTCGCCTCGTATTGATCGGAGAAGCTTCGGAAAGCTGCTGATCTGAGCAGCCGGTCAGAGGCAGCCAGTCAGAAGCAGCCGATCAGAGCAGCCGGTAAAAGTCTCCAGAAAGCGGCTGAATTCGCCCTAGCTACCTTGTTACTGTCGAAAATCCTGCCATCGTCGGGACTCGAACAGTACGATCTTCGGGTCAGAAACACTGTAGTGACATCAATTGACGTTCTTAACCACTCAATCGTTACTTAATTTAAACTCGCCCACTTTTTTTATCATATACTTTTACTTTTCTGACACATGGAAACGTATCAAATCCGCGTTTCGTTCAACAACTTTAAGGAGACTTTTTTCTCTATTTACTTCGTTCTCTCTCTCTCTCTCTCTGGAGATATGGCGTTTTACAACGTGATCACCAAGTAACTGATAGAGATGTAGCCACTTCAAAATAATCGATTCACTTAAGGTTCTGTGAAATAGCAAACTGTCCGCGTACGGGATGACCACAGTCGTCGTACGTCATTAATACAAGGGCATCAAAGGGTGATATTTAGAACTTACATCGAGGTGGTGGATATTGATAATGGTTTACACACCGATTTAAGTACCCAATAATATTTTAGTAGCTTCATTTCATTTTCATTCTCGATAATTCATTTTACATTACGGTCGTTCACTTAAGAAATACTTGTGCTGGTGTTGGGAGCATTTGCAGCGTGTAGAAGAGACTGTGAGCGCCCGCACTAGTAAAATACGGTAGTTCCACCTCAGCATGCTCTAGGCTGGCATTGATATTTATCACTTCACAATACGTAGCATAATGAATACTTAAAACATATTATTTCCATTACTTTTCAAGTATTTTATTGATAATACATGTTTATTTACAACGTAGTTTAGTATGTTGATGCATTTTATGTTAATAATGTCTAATTAAATCGAAATACACACACTGAAGTTTTTTCTTTCTCATATACTTTTATATGGAATAATATACGCAGAATCGTTACATAGAAAGTTATGTGATACTGCGGAAGATCGATTTCGTGATTTCAACTGGAATGCACATTTTGGGGGCCCTCGGGGACCTAAAAAGTGATTTTTTAAAACGTCCGTCCGCCAGTGCACCCAGATGAACCACTGCCTTTTTTGCTTCATTTGCGTATGCATTAATTTTTCACTTACATTAACTTCACTACATTGTATTTGAGGGTCTGTTATTACATTGTATGAAATGTCATAATAGTTATTTACGAAATCAGTATCGTTAGCTTCTTTCCATTAAGGTCAGAGAATTATCGGAGTTGGCAGCTAGGCAAAGTTTATTATCAGATGGAGTATTGTAATAATATATTACAAAAATATCATACTACATTTTGTAAAAACTCCAATAAACTATACGTTTGTTTAAATTTGACAATTTATCCTGAGAAATGTGACAGACTAATGTTGATAGTAATAGGTATAATTTATGTTGCAAACAATATTTATATTAGTTTATGTTCCATCTTAAAATCTAGGGTATCCTAAACCTAAGTTGCTTTGGGCTAATGGGGATTTCGTAAAGTTTTACTTCAGATAACGAACTAGGATAAATGATTTTTTTCAGCTCCCATTGTTTAATTCTCTCATTATACGGCTGTAGCTTGTTGGTTCGTCACGATTAATTAAAGACTAGGTATTTGACTAATCACAGAGAAGTTTCGAGATAAGAAATAATCAATCATTGATCATCTACCCCTTTGTTTCTTCAGATTATGTGAATTTCTAATTTTAGACGACCCGTGAGGGGGTGATGGTAAATCGCACATGCCCCCCCCTCCTGTTTCCAGAACTCAGAAGAAAATTAGAATTGTGAATCCCCCTACGGGGACTGAACCAATTATTAAGTTATGATAACAGGTACAGTCCAACAAAGAAGGAATAAGAACAGATACTGAAATTTAATGACATTCACTTAACAAATTAAATCGTAACTCAACTCACGAACTGGTCGTTTGAAGTTGATTTGTGTTTATGCTTAAACAAATTCCCCTGGGACATTCTTCCTCGTTGCTGCCTCGAATTGTAATATCATTTCATACTCGTGTATTATTATCCGTATCATACTCGTTTCATACTCGTATATATTAATTTTTACTTTCCCGTATACGTAGGTATACCCGGAGTGATATACGTAGTATAGGGAAAGTTATGTAATGCTGCGTATAGGGTTGTAAAGTTGTGTAAAAACGGCTCCAAATTTTTTCTTTAAACTTTTGGCAGGGATAGTGGTAAATGTAGTCTATCAGATGACATAAAAGCCATATTGCTCTATAGGTTGTTGTTTTTCAAAAATTACAAAAATATAAATTTTTTCACATGTTTCTCACGTCGATAATATTTACATTAGCGGCGATTTCTTCACATTATTATATTTACGAGTACATGTGCTTTAAATAATATCAAGTAAAGTTTTTCGAAAACACAACCGTTTTCTGTGAAAAGTAGTTCAAAATTCCATATTTTCAGAAACGCTCAAGCACCATTTTCTCATATATGGCTGCAGATTTTTTCTTCAAACTTTTGTAACGGATAGTGCTAATTACACTCTTTATTATGACGTAAAGTTTATTTTGAGTTTTTTTATTTTTTCACAAATTATATTAATGTAATTTTTTTGGAAGATCTCTCACATCTTTAACATGCACATTATCAGCAATTTGTAAAGATTATTATATTTGTCAGTGTAATTGCTTCAAATAACTTCAAATAAAGTATTTTGAAAACTCAAAACGTTTCTGTGAAAATGAGCTTCAAATTTCGCATTTTTAGTAACACTAAAACGCCATTTTCTCTTAAACGGCACATACTTTAAAAAAAAAGAAAATTGCCATTTATGACTAGGTTTTTGTGTTCTTTAATATTCTAAAATTAATGTTTCCGTTCTACCAATAGGAAACCGAAAAATTAAGAAAATGACAAAAAAAATGTACTTTTGGCGGTGATAGATGACAGCTGGCAAGAAAGAGTTTGTGGCAATTCCGAATAGCTAGGGAAGACCCAAGGAAATAGAAAACTAATACGGAAAAGTCTGTTCCATTCTGTAGCACCACTAGTTCTTTATTCTAAAAATCAATTAAGAATTATAAAAAATATTTGAGTTAATTTTTCGTAATAAAATTGACTTTGCGTTTCAATTCCCGGTGGACTTTCTTCTTTTTGCTGATCAAAAAAAACAAAGAATTAAAATATAATAACTTACAAATACAAGTTAGAGTAATTAATTTATTCAATTTATTTATATATTTTTGCACCTTGTGAGTGTTGGTGAATTCTCTCTATACTGAGATTCCTGGTTGTAGTTCTCAAGTACGTTTATAATTTTCGAAAATGTGGAAACCGAAGTGGCCTTCATCACAACATCTCCGTTGGGTTCAAGAGTGAAATAATGATGATTTCTAATCCCATGAATAGAAGGGGCATGTTTGAATCTTTTATTTTGTTCCTGCGCTTCGATCTTTATTTCTTGTTTAGAGGCATAACTGAAATTAATTCCAGTTATGTTCTCTTTAGCCCAGTTATATAGTTGTTCAGGTGTTTGAATTTGATTCTCGTAAGGTGATTGTAAGCTATATCGCATTGCTAATCGTTTAAGAGTGCCCCCTAATCCATCACTGGGCCCCTTTCCGTGCGCTGTCGCACAGAAATGCCACTCTGCCGAAATTCCAAAATCTTTCTCATGAAGTGCCAAATTAAGAATGTTATATCTGTTTTTACTTTCCCGTATACGTACGTATACACGGAGTGATATACGGAGTATAGGGAAAGTTATGTAATGCTGCACGAAAAAATGGCCAATTTTCGGCGGAAAAAAATTAATTGCCGGGCCGTGAAAACGAATAAGTGGATAAAACCAGTTGCTAAATTAAGGGGAAAAAAAATCCCCTAACACGTGGTCAAAATCCATGATTTGTTGCTTCTTCATACTTAAAAATCGATTGACGGCATTCCGTCCGTCTGTCCGTCTGTCCGTCTGTCCGTCTGTCCGTCTGTCCGTCTGTCCGTCTGTCCGTCTGTCCGTCCGTCCGTCCGTCCGTCCGTCCGTCTGTCCGTCTGTCCGTCTGTGGTCAACGCTAGCGCCTAAACCGTTCGGTCGATTTTCTTCAAAATTGATTTTCCCCAGTCGATCTGATTCTAGTCGAAGCTTTGTGATTTTGAAAAAGATTCTTTAAAATTTGGGGGTACTTTATATGAAGCCCCCCGGGGATTTTCAACATTTTCTCAAAAACGGCTCCAAATTTTTTCTTTAAATTTCTTGTATGAATAGAGTAAAATACACTTTTTAACATGGCATAGGTCCGATTTTCACGTACAGCTCTGAATTTTCGAAAATTGTGAAAGTTTGAATTTTTTCGGCGTCTTTCTCCAACTACAAAATTGAAGATAGAGATTTTTTCTTCAAATAAAATTTGTTCTGCATATTGAGTTCATTAATAAAGGTCATGTAAATGTTTTTCACAATTTTGGTAGTTTTCGTGCAATATTGCATGCAATATGTGCAATTTTAAAAAATTACAAAAACAAAATTTTCTCAAAAACGGCTCCAAATGTTTTCTTTAAACTTTTGGTAGGCATAATGGTAAATGTACTCTATCAATGACATAAAAGCCATTTTGGTCTATCGGTTGTTTTTTTCAAAAATTACAAAAATGTAAATTTTTTTACTTGTCTCTCACGTCGTTAATATTTACATTATCGGCGATTTTTTTCACTATTATATTTACGAGTATATATGCTTTAAATAATGCCAAGTAAAGTTTGTCGAAAACACTACCGTTTTCTGTGAAAGTAGCTCAAATTTCGGCATTTTCAGAAATGCTCAAACGTCATTTTCTCGTATACGGCTGCAATTTTTTTCTTGAAACTTTTGTAACGGATAGTGCTAATTACACTCATTAGTATAGCGTGAAGTTTATTTTGAGTCTTTTTTGTTTTTTTCAAAAGTTATATAAATGTAAATTTTTTGAAAGATCTCTCACATCTTTAATATGCACATTATCCGCAATTTGTAAAGATGATTATATTTGTGAGTGTAAGTGCTTCAAATAACTTCAAATAAAGTATTTTGAAAACTCAAAAATTTTCTGTGAAAATGAGCTTCAAATTTCGCATTTTAGTAGTGCTAAAACGCCATTTTCTCCTAAACGGCACATAATTTTTAGAAGAGAATTGCCATTTACGGCTAGGTTTTTGTGTTATTTAATATTCTAAAATTAATGTTTCTGTTCTACCAATAGGAAACCGAAAAATTAAGAAAATGACAAAAAAAAATGTACTTTAGGCGGTGATAGATGGTAGCTGGCAAGAAAGAGTATGTGGCAATTCCGAATATTGACAAATAAATAAATAAAATAAATACGGTCATGCTTAATTTTTTGAAAATACGAGTAGTTTTTCTTTAATTTTGTGACAATCGTAATAGGCCGCTGTAAATTTACTGCGCTTCGGACAGCTGGATGCGTCGTAAATTAGAATGTGCAATTTTGTATATTATTTCTTTCTTCGTTTCTTACATTCGAACTTTGTTATAGACTTACACATTAATATTTTAGAAATTGTTTATTTTGAAATATTTGAAATAAGTAAAAAGAATTAATAGCTCTCAGAATAGCGACAATGCAGGGTCTGCAACAATGGAATTCACTTTGCGCTCGCGAATATCTGTGAATTAGTGTCATTGTTGTGACCTAATGGAGCTGTATGAAAAGGAGTTATAATTGTCTAATGTATGTTGATATTTGCAGGCAAATATTTAGTTTTGCATCAAATGCTGTACCATTTGTAGTGAGTAGAGAATTTGTTGCATGGTTTTAAAATACTCTTCCCTAATCATGGCCCAATGGAAGGCATTTCTATTTCCAGGGTATCAGGCTTCTTTTTCCAATACAGGGTTACAAAACTTTTGCATTCTATTTTTGTGAAGTTGTAGAATTCACATAGTTCTGACAACACTGCAATGGAAATAGTGAGTTCCAAGCGAAGATGTTAGTAGCGCTTAAAGTGCAATATTACAGTACTACTTAGCTGTTTCCTCTAATACGGGAAAGTAAGTGCTGTTGTAGCACCACTAGTTTAGTTATAAACTTATTCTTTCAAGAGGGTTTGTAAGAATAGGTAAGATAACCAAATTGATTAACCTTAACCCAGATTTGTCTGAAATTTTTGTGTGTGTTTTTGTTGACTGTTCAATCTCGCGAACAATTACAAGGAAACTCGCCAGCAGGGTGCAGCCTCAAATTGTCTTTCCCCCGTGCGGCCAACATTTTTCGGCTGCCCCACCTTCAAAGTTTCTCACGGCTCTAGCACGTTTATACAAAAACATAAGAAATGAAACACAGATGTTCAGGGAACAAAACGATTCTCGTCAAGCCCTCTTTGCCGCAAGCGCCGAAGCGCAGCGCACCCCGTATTGTACTGCAGCCGGGGAAGGGGCGTAGGCCATTTACCCACCGCCGCGCCGGCGCGCCGGACGCGCAGTCCTTAAGCCATTAGCCGTTTACCTGCCTCTTTCTCAGTCTTCGGCGGTCAGATGTTTACAAACATTCCAAATATCGCTACGTGCCTCCAGCTCCAATACCGGCGTTAGAATTCGCTGACAACGAACGCATCTGCTAGGCAGCCGCGCCCGCGCCCGCGCCAGCGCCCGCGACCGCGCCCGCCTCACCGCCCCTTTCTCTCAACCAGCATCGCGGTTCCCGTGAGAAAATACCAAACCTTGCTAATGAGATGCAGCCATCGCGGGCACAGCCAGTGCCGCCCATAAGTCACGTGACGCACTTCAAAACATAACAACGAATAGCGAGCATCTCTTGTGGCACACTACGTCTCACTGTACTTCATAGGCTAGCTGCAATTGTCACGTGACTCTTCCCCCTCTGCACTCGGAAACATACGTTCAAATAAATACGGCAACTTTGCTCCCACGCGCCACTATCAGTCAAACTCTGCCACTACCATGTCAAACTCTTCAGTCAATCTTACTACTACGTGAAACTATCAGTCAATTTCGCTGCTACTACGCAGGCACTTCAACGTCATTTTCTTCAATGTCATTTCTACTATGTGAAACTGCTATGTCAAACTTCTAAGTCATTTCTACTCTGCTGCTACTACGCAGGCACTTCTAAGTCAAACTACTATACTGCTGCTACAATTACTGCTCTGCTCACTACTATGTGAAACTACGCAGTCACACTTCTACGTCAAAACTCTACTACTGCGCAGTCACTCTTCAGTCAATCTCTATTACTGCTGCTACAACTACTACTCTACTCGTCGGACAGCCTGCGAACGAGTCAGCTGTCCTTGCTCTGCCTATCAAGGCTCCGGCAATCAATCGGCGCGGCCAGCAGGCCGCGATCAACAGTACGGGCCGCTCCAGCACGCGAGTACGCGCCCATGGTGACATCCAGCCTACCAGCCGTAACATCCGCAGCCCATTTCTACGGACGGCACGCACACACTCAGCCGTCTGACCTGGGTTGGCGTTTGCTGTACTGTCATCAAACTGTAAGTGTAAACTTCAAGCAAGAAGAAACTTAAATCACAAACATTCAATGGTCTTCCGGCTTACTGCCTAACTACTTACTCGTAAAACTAATCAATATTTCAAGCATTAAATTTAATTTATACACAAGTGCATCGCCTTTCATTTGCCCCTAAGAAACAACCCCCTGAAACCTGATCTGACCCTGTATGTAGTCGCTTCGCAGAACGGACCTCACACCGCGCTGCAACCATTACATTGACCTTTTTGTTTTATTATACTAAAAAATTCTGGACTCAAATCTTTCATTATTTTTGCAATATATCATTTAAACAATTCATAGGAGAAAGTCCTAGAAGCACGGAAGACATTTGGTGGTACATTAATTAGGACACTCAATACAAAATGTATATTTGTTTTAAACGTAGACTTTTTATTAATTTATCTACTTTAATTGAATAAATAGCTTACAAAATAAAAAATAACAGTTAAAATAAATAAGAATATACTAAATTATTACTTTAAGAATTGGTGGAGAAGGTTCCAAAACAACTCATGTTACACTCAGAGTTATCGTCACATTTTTGACATTTGGTTGGTACCTTCTTGTAAAACAACCTACATTTGGTAGGTTTTTCCTGAGACACAACTAAATGATTTTTACCATCATATCTCCAATCCTACGGTATATTCGATGATCTACGTCTTTTTTAGTGTTCTGTGATTACGTGCTATGTGCCATGGCAGCTCCTCGAAAAAAAAGATGTTCCAATTTTCCCCCTCGGTATTTATAGACCTGCTAGGCATTTTGCTCTGCAATATTAATCACTAAAGTAAAGAGAGAAAAATACCATTTTCCCTGGTATGAATACAAGTAATAAGCTAATGTTTTGATCAGAGAGACCAACACCTTCCATTCCTTGGTTACATTCATAAGCAATACAGAAGGTCCGAGACCAACTTCCTTATACACATCTGAGAGTGGATTAATAGCTCCCTGATATGGCTCCATCCATAGAACATATCATTCAGATATAGCTTCAACCCAGAGTTTGTAACCATATGTAATTAGTTTTCTACGAATGTATTGTTTCATCCGTGGCGACCATAATAGGGCACCATTGCTTCGTCGACAGTGTGACATTCGCAGTGCGGTGCCATTTCTTGAAATTTTGTGTTTAGTAAAATGAAAAGTGGTCTTACTCTTGCATAGCAATCATTACAATTGAACCGTTCATTATCATAACAATAAACTTTTGACATTATGAGTTCGAATGTACCTCAAGGCATTGCGACAGTTTCATTGCAGATGTCTTTACATTTTTCTCAGTTAAGTCTTCTTGGAACCTGATTGTACCCACTCAAAAGGATTCCTAAAAATCGTTTTATTTCTTTTTCAATAACATCACCGAATTTAAGTTTTTTCTAGCCACATGCCTGTTAGTATATTCTACCAACAATTCTATTGCATGAAGAAAAGCCAAAAAACTCAATTAGCAATTCTTTGTTAAAAATAACTTGAATTCCTTACCACTGCCTTTCAATTAACATTTTTTATTGGCCTTTATTTAATTTAAAGCTTTTGTCGTAAGTGAGGTTTCATTTGAGAATTTTTACTAACGTTCATTACAAGACAGGATGCAGATTGTGTGTGCAGAGTGTTTACAAAACCGTCGATTGCATCATAATTTACATTGAGTACTTCCCCTTAGTATTCAGCTGTGACCCAAGAAGATTATTGGGTGAACGTAAGTTTTCGTCTCCAGAGTCCTCATCCGTGACGTGTCCAGTAGCTATAACAGGGTTCATTATTGCAATGTCCACCTCATGCGGTAATTTGTCATTGTTATCATCATCATTATCATCATTCTTCTCAGGTATTGAGAGTAGTACATCGAGAGTAAAACATCTGGAAGTACGAATTTTCGCATAATTAGCAATCTAAACTAATTACATCACCATGAGCATAATGTACCCTCAGATGCCTATTGTCCTTAATCAAACTCCGACCTACGCCATTTTTGTTAAGTGTACATTGCTCTATTTGAGCAACAAAAAATAAAGAAAAAATTGGAGTCATTTATGAAAAAATGTCGAAAATGTTGATAGTTCATGTAACTACTAACATTCACGGTAATGTAATGTTGTTTCTGTAATGTATAGTTGGTAGTTCATGTGACTACAACTACGCCCCCTAAAAATGATCCCCCTCCCAATGAAAATATGTGTTTCGAATTCAAGGAACTCTAACATTAGTCGAATTGATAATGGAGTATAAGTTTTGGATAAAGTTTATGGTTTAGACATTTGTGTTGTTTCCAGGAGGGCGAAGAGTCATTTCCGGAAACTACTTTTTCCAACAAAACGTAGATTCAGACTACAATAATATTCCAGGATGTAATTTACTACAATCTGGTGGAAGAAAATCCCCTATTTCTGCATCAGGAAGTTTTTCTCTAGATAACGTGACAGTTTTTGCTAGCACGTTACAATACTTTTTGTGTATGTATTCTTATTACGACCTATTGCCAGGTTCCTTAATGAACTCTTTCAACCCCGAAGCACATATAATTTCAGATTGCGCCTGATAGCACGTTTTGCATGGAATCCAAAAGGAGGGCATGGAGAGTCGGATTAACAACATATTTTGCACTATTAACAGGTATTAACCTTAGGGAAAACGAATCAAAATGTGAAATACCGACCTCGAAATATGCAGTTCTAAACATTATTCAGTTTAAACTGTTCACTATAATTTAGTATAACCTGGAAATATACACAAATTTTATGCTGTATACTTCACCAATTAGGCAAAATATTGCTTCGAAATAAGCTTGTAAGGTTTCCAAACGTTGTATAGAAAATAACTCGAGTAAGTAAAATAATATGCTATTGATGAAATTCCAAACCCTAGTCAATATTAGCGAAACTTTTCAGCAAAAATAGAGAAAATCGACATTTTGTCATAAAATGTATGTAAAAGCCATACGGTAATTATATTCACTTAGTACTGAAACATAATTCTAATATGCAATTAATTTTTAATGATTTGAAACGGGTTCGAACATGCAAGGGGCACAATTCGGCTTACCTCATCGTTCGACCACAATCTGTCCCCTGTAGACTCGCTTCCACACGGAAAACGACAAAGCCTGAAAGGGTTTTTTGTAATGTGTGCCAGTCTGCACAATAATCAAGTTTTTTTTTACTTTCTTTCGCACTAGAACAGTATGAATTTATTATAATTAAAGATTTCATTCGAATCGAAACAACATCCTTTGAAAATTATTAGTTTTGGTCATGACCATGAGAAATAAAATAATTGTTCGTACGAACGTTAACCTGAGCTCTCTTCCCGTTGTATTGTTGGATGCTTCGCTCGGACGCCGCGTATCTCCACACCATCACCTTCGACCAGTCTTGATCCCTTCTATCTTGTATCTTCCGGCACGCCACGAAGTCACTGCCATTCACATAATGTATTAGCCTCCCATATCACCCTCAGCACTTGTTCGGCAAAATAACTGCAAGTTCATTTAGCTTGGTGCTTCACCTTCGTCACTGGTGAAAACTAATTGAAGTTGACACTTTTCTTAGAAGTTCCTCCCTATCAGTAAGAAAATATTCCAAGTCAATGCACGGCTTCACCAAAATGTTTCAATGTTCCACTTTCACTCGCGGAAGAAAAAAGTTAAAGTCCCGAACTGTATCTCCGGAATTTTTATAAGTCTCTACTTTCGATCACAAAAACAAAATAAACAAAGTCTGAACTCGGACACGCACCCCCTATTTCACAAATGACCCTCTCGCTATGAGAAGAAGAAGAAGAAGAAGCGCAGTTGATTTTGTTTGCGAATGCCTGCTCCTTTTGGAGCTCTTAGTTCTTTGGTTGTTGTTGTTTGGTGCTTGCTTGTGTTTTGTGCAGTCTTTTTATTTTTTATTTTTTATTTGTATCCCTCCCCCATACGAGGATGGAGATCAGATAAATAGGGTTTTCAAATAATTAGGTATTTATTTTGGTTTCTTATTAACAATAACGAGGGTTTTAACAGGAAGGGAAGCGATAGAAGAAGAGAGAAGAAAGGAGAAAAGGGAGAAGAAGGAAAAGAAAGAAGGAAGAAGAAGAAATGAAAAATAGGAAGAAATTTCTTTTAGTCCGTCACGTGGTTGTTTAGTTTTGTGTATTGTCTTTCTAGTCAGTATCAGTATCATTGTCAGTGTGTCTGTGCCATGTCAAGTCGGTGGGGGTGGAAGTTGTAGTATGTCCAGTGGGTGTTTTTTAGAACGGTGTCTGGGGGCGTCTCGTAGTATCCGTCTATGGTCGATGAGAAGATGATTATATGTTGAGTCTTCCAGAAGATTTTGAATTTTAGTTTTTGCTGATTCATAAATATTAGTGATGATGTGTGTGATGTTATATCTCTGTCTTATGTCATTGTATGCAGTCGAGTAATGGGGTCTAAATATTAGTCGGATGATTCGGTTTTCTAGTCTAGTTAATTTTAATAAGTTATCATTTGTCGTACATGTCCAAGTCGGATGGGCGTACGTCATGTTTGATTTGATCTGTAGTAGATTTGTAGTTTTTTATGGTCAATGATCGATGAGTGAGAAGTGGATGAAGCGCATTGATGATACGGTGTAATTTTATGGATTTTTCAGTTATATGTTCTGTCCAGTGAAGTCTTCGGGAAAAATTACACCAAGATATTTGATTTTTGGAAGCCAAGGGAGAGGGTGTTGGTTGACATATAGAGGAGGGGAGGGGTTGGATGACGGCGGTGAGAAAAAACTATTGCTTGGCTTTTACTATGGTTAATTTGGATGTTATTCTGGGCTGCCCAGTTTTGGAGGGAGTTTATCGTGGCCTGGAGTTGTATTAAGGAACGGTTAATAGAGCGGTAAGAAGATAGGCAATGTTGTCAGCGTAGAGGAAAGCTTTAACCTCGTTGGTGGGGGGAATGTCATTAATGTAGAGAGAAAAGAGTGTAGGTGAGAGCACGGCGCCCTGAGGGACGCCGACTCGGATGTGATATAATGGGGATATTTTATTACGAAATTTTACGAAAAAGAATCGGTCGGAGAAATAATTTTGTAATAGAGAGAATAGATGTACCAGGATATGGGGTTGAATTTTCATTAGAAGGATGCTATGTGACACTGTATCATATGCTTGTGATGGGTCGGCAAAGAGTTGCAATTGAAAGGGCAATATTTAGGGTTTGGAGGGCGGCAGAACGGCCCTCGCGGAAACCGAATTGTACTGGGCGGATGATTGGATTTAGAATGGGGTAAAGGCGGAGAAGGATGACTTTCAAAAATTTTGCTGGTGGTTTTTGCCGGGTTTGGGAATCATGATTACGCAGGCGGTTTTCCAAACTGTGGGGAAGTAGGAGAGTCGAAAGCAAGAATTTATAATTTTGGTTAAGAGGTTTATGGCATTATTAGGAAGGTGGTGTAGCTGAGAGGGAAGGATTCCGTCGGGAACTGGAGCTTTGTTGGATTTTATTGATTTAATAATTTGTTTAATTTCCGTACTATTACTATTAAAAGGTTATTGGTTGGGGGGGGGTGATTTGGACTTTTTAAATATGCAAGAATAACTGAGTATGGAATGGGGATATTGGGAGGGAGGAAATTTTTTTGCAAGGTGTTGGCCGAAAATATTTGCTATTGCTTGGGTGTCAAAATTTAGTGAATTGTTGGTGTCTAATAAAGGGGTGATTTTTGTAGTTTGTGCTCTTGCCATTTGTATAATTTTGTGAAAGTTGTTGGGGCTGCTTTTGTCCGTCAGTAGTTCGTCATATTTATTTGTTTCATAGTCTGTAAGTTGTTTATGTATCTGTCCTTGTAATTGTTTCAGTCTTCGTTCGTCTTCTTCTCGTCGGTATTTGTAAAATTGTCTTTGTGTCTGTCTTTTTAGTCTTATATTTAGTAATATGGCATTTGGTAAAGTCGGATGAATTTGATGTTTAATGGTGGTGAATTTTTTATATAATTTTTTGATTTGGGTGCTGAGATGAGAAATGGATTTATCAATTTCTGTTGTCGATGGGATGCAGGTTGGGGTGTGAATTTTCTTTGAAAGAAGGTGATTAAATGATTTCCAGTTTGTTTCAATTTTTGATGGGTGATGGGGTGGGAGATATGGGGTTGTTGTTGTAGTAGTGAAGATGATTGGAAGATGATCAGAGAGATTGAATAGGTCTAGTTTCGGACACGGGGTTGTTAAATTTAGATTTGAGGAATGCATTATTATGTCTAAAATATCATTAGGGGAATCTTGAATATAGTGGGTTGGCTCTGGGGGACTTTTTAAGTGAATAGATGGATGATTGTCTAAAAATGTTTGTATCGTCCGTCCTGTTGAATTCGTTCTTTTGTAGCCCCATTCAACGTTTTTGCTGTTTATGTCTCCTGTGAGGATAAATGGATATGGAAGTGTAAGTAAAATGTTCAAGTCGGATATGGGGAGTGGTGTGTTGAGACGTTTGTATGCTGAGATAATGATTATTGGGGTGGATGATGAACCTACTGTAATGGCAGAGCATTCTAACGCTATTGTTGGGGGAAATTGAAATGGGGTGTATGGGATGTGATTTCTTACCAGTATTGCCGTTCCTCCATTATTTGCTATTGTTCTATCTATTCTATGAATTGTGAAATTTGGGATATTGAAAGTGATGTTGGTTTTTAACCAGGTTTCTTGGATGCACAGGATCCCGACGGAATAATCTTTTATAAATTGTGTGAGGATGGGTTTTTTGTTGTTTAAACCGCCACGCGCATTCCACGAGGAAAGGGTGAGAATTCTAAAAGAAGGAGGCATTTAATTAAAAATTTCAATTATTTTAAGTGCTGCCGAAATGAGTTTTGTTACTGGATCACTGTCCTGTTTAAAAATGCTGAGAATTTGAGGTAAAGCTGTTAAAAGTTTTTAATATTAAATGATTTTATTAGTGTCAAAATTTCTTTCAAATCTGATGTCGAAGTCGAGGTCTGTGTCTCGTCTTGGTTGTCTCGTGAAGTTTGTTGTGTGTTTGATGAATTTGAGGTAATTTCTGAATATGATTTATTTATTGGGGGGAAGTGATTTTGTGAGAGGTTAAATTCTTGTTGTGGTTTTTTATTATTATTACCTTTTTCCATTTGCTGTTTTCTTTTCTCTCTGGCCTGAATTAGATATTGGCATACTGGGTCAAATGCACAATGGTTTCTGTTACAGTTGTGGCATGATGGTATGAAAGAGTCTGTCTGGTAGTTGGGGCATTGTTCAGTCTGATGATTCATAGCACAGTATGTACACCTGGTCGGTCGTCTACAGTAGGCTCTTGTGTGGTTTAGTTTCAAACAGTTCTTACATTGAGGGACCCTATCAGTTTGTTTGTAGTCTTGTATTTTTACACTAAAATTTCCAATAAATTTAATATTTTGTTTTGTTAAACCAATGTCTCGTCTCGGGATTTCCACTATAAACAGTCCTAAAGGTATCAGTCTTCCCTGGTTGTCTCTTTTTTTCATTTCACTGATATGGAAATATGTTATTATTAGTTAATCTAAATTTGTCTTTATCTGGTCAATTGGGTATTCTGTTGGTAGTCCTCTGATAACAATTTTGTCACGAATTTCATTTGTCGCTCTGTTAAAATGGTATGATATGTGCTTAAAGTACATAGATTTAAGGTCAGAGCCTCTGATGAAGTCCAGTCTGTCTCTAATTCGTTTGTGTGCAAGTACAGTCCTTGGCATGATTAGTAGTTCAGCCCTTGTACATTTTGCGTTTAATTGTCCATTACAGATTCCTCGTAAGTCTTTTGTCAGTTCTTCTGGAGAAAAAATAGACTCTAAATCAATTTTGAAAATACCAATTTTTGGACGAGTAGTAGTGATAATTTGGGAATTTAATTTGGAGGAATTGTCTACATTTGATTCTACTGAGGTTTGTTGATTTTGGACTGTGGAATTTTGTGTTTCTAATGTTATTGTTTGATCTGTGTCATTATTTTCAAGAGGAGCGAAAGGATTGAGATCATTAAAATTTGGTGGAGGAATTTGGGATTCAGGTCTAAAAGTTTTATTATATCTTTGAAAATCCTGATCCTGTTTAGAATCAGGTAGGGGGGGAAATCCTCGTGTGGTGGGGGGATTTTGATCTTTCCTTCCTTTTTCGCTGTTCTCTTTGATCATCAGAGTTGTTTCACTATTCACTATTCTGCATCACAGTACCTTCAATTATGGAGTCGTCAGTATCTGTAATGTCCTCCATATTAAGCATATTTTGGCGTAAGGGCGGCCAAAGCCGCGCCTCCTGCTGCCGCCTGTGCCTCTCTCCAAGTTTTTGTAACGCTACTCTGAAGGTACTACGGGATACTAGGGAAAAGGTAGACTCACCCCTTGTCTGAAGTCTTTTAGGTTTATTATTTTTCCTTCGGGTACCGCCGGATGACGGGTTCCCGTCTTTCCCAGATGTTTTCCCTATCACTCACTGACACTGATTTTAAAATAAACAGTTCACTTAATTGTTCTCTTCGTCTTCGGCAATCTTCGTCACGAAAACAGTCACTAGCAACACTACTGCGACTCTTGACGCGACTCGGTGACTTTCGTTTTTGCGGTTTACCAGATCTCAATGATAGCTATTACACAAATGCAAAATGTCGACTACAGAAGTGCGTTCGACACGGTTCTCGCAGAGCGAATGTGATCTGAGCTGAATGAATCGCTATGAGATCTGAGCTGCAACTAACTAATTTTTTCGTTCTTCAATCCAGGAAAACTCTGTGTTCATTGTTATATAAAATTCTGCTTACATTCCCTACCAACGGATTCTTATTAGGTATTCACTCCTTTAACCAAGGTGCACTCTTGGGCGAAATTTCCACTCTTACACACGCATCTTTCAACTTATTCTACACCACATCCACGGGCTCATGAAATTGTTCACCTTTGTTACGAAGGTGCCCGTTTACCAAATATCGTAACTTGTTAAACATCGGTGTCCACCCTAGCAACCTGTTACTATGGTGCCTAATTCTAATTTAAATTAGCATTAAAGCCTTAAATTATTTAATTTCGAAAGCCCTCCCGCATTTGGTATATCACAGTACTAACTTCAATAAAATTTGAAACAATTATTAGTGTTTACTCCGGGCTACTTGATACTGATCTAAATAAAGTATGACCATCAACTCTTGCTGACCTATATTTTAGCCCGTTACATTATTCATGAATGCTCTCCAATTTCCAACCCTCTCCGAGTTTCTGTTCTCGCATTTGAGGTTTAATTTCAAACTCTTTACTGCGCTCAACAACAAGGGAAACAAAGTTTTGACAACCGCTTTTTCGGAGCTGGAAAGAAGGCCTAAAAAACATGATGATGCTGTCGCAAACCGATGTCTTGAACGTGACGGGATATTTGATTAATTTGAATTCTCTTTGGGAACCTTTTCGTCAATATCATACCTGCGATTGCTACCCAACATTGTGAATACGCTGTGTAAACGCTAAACGCCAAGTTGATTTTCGGCCATTTTCTTAAACACTTCGATGAGAGTAAAAATTATTCCTGTGAAATAACAGGCAGATTTCCTCTTCCCTTCAGGGTAATCTTTATTCCAGTTTATACACTCTATCCAATAATAAATAAAAAGAGAAATGTTCTTAACAAACTTTGTCATGGGGGTGAGGACAACAACGTTAATTAACGGTAAAGACTCAAAACAAGTGATTTTTTGGATAATTGTAGAAGGGAAATCAACAGCTAGTATAATGTCGCATCAATAACACGTCCAGTCTGGACATATGTAGGGATACGATGAAGCGAAGAGGGGGTAAACGATGCTCCTAATCATTTATATGTTCTAAGGAATATATTAACTTCTGTTATCTTGTTTACTGACAATTTATTTCTTGACGTTTCGACCCTAGTTGTGGTCTTTTTCAAAATTCTACTGTCTAGATTTGTTATAAGACTGATAATTTTTTATCGTCTCCTGTATTATTTCAGTAGTATACCTTTGGGTTCCGGCTCTCCCACGCAACCAATCTTTATAAATGAGGGCTCTAAAGAAAGAGAATTTCACGGAGACTTGACGAATTCCACTTTTGACTTTAAAAATATGGATGATTTCTTTAAAAAACGCATCGAAATATTCATGTAAAATGCAACCCGCATCACATGTCAACCTATATCGGCAAATACATAAACAAAGCGTTTTAGAGCCTTAAAAAGTAAAATTTTGAGGCCAAAGGTCTCAAAGAAGCGTTTTTCACACCATAATCTACAAGATAAGATACTCTCCGATCCATTCAATTAACTTTTCGGTTCCATGCTTCAATACTATCAAGGGCACCTCAATATTTCAGCCCTTCCTGCTGGTAGCAATTTTTGTGGCGACACGCTTAGAATGCTTAGATTCGACAATCTTTATTTACGGTTTCTGTTAACACCGTAGTTTGTGCAGTCTGACGAGGTTTATTTGCATTATCATTAATTCAAGATTTGCTCTCCAGCAACAACTAGAAGTATTTGTATTATAGTTGCTTGATATCTATACCTATGAAGATTTTTTCTTATGCGTGTAATGAAACTATTCAATTAACGTTTTTTCATGGCCTATAAGTGCTGTGTACTTAATTGTGGAGGGGTGTGGGTTTTCAGCGAAGAGTGAAGACTGTGTTTGTATTTTACTTGTACCAATATTTTCGTTATCATTCGATGAAATTTTCAAGTCAACAGGTTCAGACACGTAGCTTTCTCAAAAGTAAAAAGCTAATATTTTTGTGACTATCACGAAAACCTAAAACCTAACTGACAAAGAATATTGAATAATTACTTCAAATGTGTTTAAGTAAGTTTTGGGAATTGTTCCAAGCAAATTCTCCATGATATTGAATAAATATTTATTGAAAATTTCTTTTACACATTAATCGCATTGTTTTTTATTTTTATTTGTAATTGTGTTAGTACATTGCAAGTTACCTTTATAGATTTTAAACAAATAAACACATTTCGTTCATTACTTTCCCTCTTAGAGTGAAAATAGAAAGATAGGGATGAGTGTGCTGTCTAACATGCGAGAGTTCTCGCACAGGTACGCAGAGGTAGTGGGGAAAAACTTGTGCTATCGCACAACACCAAGTACAAACTTTTTAAAGTATCTAAAGTAAAATAGCTTGAAATAAATGGAAAACAAAAATCAAAACGCGCTAGCCTACAATACTACGTGAATCAATTAAAAAACAACTAAATTTAATATTATAGAAAGAATAGTGCCAGTCGCCCGACAACTGCAAACGATCGCCGTCCAAATGCACGATTTAAATGTTGGCGGTATCTGGAAGTATGTACACCAACGCCCAGCTGCAAACTCATATTGTAAATAAAACACTGTTTGATATTAAACTCAAGGTGTCAGTTCCTTAAGATATTAAAAATGCAAACATCGTTTGAACAACATTCCCATGTACCGAAGTGGGCTTACTAAGGCCTACTAAATTGTTTCTAATGCTAACAATTGGTATTTAGTACTCAAAGGTGAAAACATTAGTTTGATTATTTTTTGGCTCGGAATTGCTTTTCTTGAGGCACGTAGGGACGCAGAAAATAATTCAATAGTTTTTAGTAAACAAATAATTTTTCAATTTTGTCACCCCAGCAAGCTGGCACCCTGACTCTCCAAAACCCACTCGGTTCTTCATAACAAATCAAGGAAAGTTAAATAATATTGCAATTAGTAGGTCTGTTCTTGCCCGATCCGGTATTTTCGCCCCACTTTACTTGGCTTTCCCTATAGTAAAAAACCTTTTCTATCAAGGAATTCCTATCAACTTTTCTGTCAACTCTTTCTATCTGACTATCAAGGAAAGCGAAAAGCTAATTCTCAAGGAAGTTTGAAAGATTTCTTCAAATGTTGTTTTTAAAGAAATATGAATTGTTCCAAGAACATCTCTCTATAATGTTGAATAAACTTTAATTGAAAATTTGTTTCGAACATCAATTGCATTGTTATTTTGTTTGATATTCTGTAAGTACATTAGTAGTTCCTCTCCTTTATGGAAAGGATAGACAAATGGATAGGGAAAGGGTGGGATTTAACATGCGAGAGTTCTCGCACGGGTACGCTAGTTAAAATTATTTCAGATTGATTATGATGTGTTTTCAACAAACCGGACAACAGCATTTTGAAAAAGACCCCAACTAGGGTCGAAACATCATGAAATTAATTGTTAATAAAAATGTAGTCTGTTTATTAAGGTAAGAAAACAAATACAATTTATGTTCTAACCTAATTATTGGAATCGAAGACGTTCGTAGAGATCTGTTGATGATTTAAACCGCCTTTCAACTGGTTCTATTTTGTGAGTGACCCTGACGAGTGGAACCCATTCTTTATGTGAATGTAACTAAACATGGACGGTTAAATAAAACATTGAGAAGATGGTCTTGAAAATATCAGTGTCGTAAGTAAACAGGCTACATCATTTTGAAAAATGTCCTAGTGAAGCCTCGTCATTAAAGAAGAAGTCTTAAGGACATCCAAGACTCGCAGTGCCCGTAATGTTTCTCTCATCAATAAAGGGCAAGCCACGAATCTTATTGTTAGATTAATGCTCCGCTCCCACACTTCCACGACAGCTGTTTTCACTGAATACAATCACCTTCGAGTCATTAACTTAATTCTCCCTCAAAATTTACATCTCGCACATTCACTGCTAAGGGACGAAGGCATTTTCACAATACCCGTGTGCGGTCTCCGAGACCGACGCCCTGTTGTGATACGTGTCGGCAGTAGGATTAAGTGAAATGGCTATTTCTGAAGCGGAAAAGCTGAGGAGATAGTTTCATTCTGTAGAATCTCTAGTTTCTATATGTATTATTTATTATAAATTATTCTACGTATAATTTGTATGATATAAAATATCTGGAACAAGTGAAAACACCCAAATTCATTAGTGGTGTTATTTAAATGTACCATTTTCGACAAAGTTGTAAACATTAAAATCAATAAAATTATTATCTAATAAATTATAGAGTAATAATAATGTCCAGGCTATTAATTTTAGTGTATTGTATTGTTTTACAAATAAAATCAGTAATTTTTGTAATTTCTGTTTCCGGGCTCCCAGAAAACCTTGTTTGCAGCAGATGGCTTTCTGCAAGAAATATTTTTCGCACGTTAATGTGTAAGAAGCGACTATAAACCATTAATAAAAAGTCAAGGAATAGGGATCTTCCTTAGTAATTTTCTGAACGCACAAATTGCGTGATTTAGATCTCCAGAGAGCGTCGTTTGTGGCCTCCCAGGAAACATTTAGGCATGCTGGTAGCAGATTAAGGAAGAGGGCGCCGCAAATTATAGAAGCAGACGGTTCGTGTCTTGCATGGTGCGGACTTTTATGCCAGGATAATGGCTGTTGAATCTCGCTCTTTTATGCATACTTCTAATGTTTACTAACTCACTGATAAGCGTGAAAATTCTACTGTTAAAAGTATTGGTTCACATAAAATCTTCATGATATTAGTTTTAAAAAAAAATCTGTATCAATATAATATTCTTTCACGTGCTTAAGTTGTTTTGCGTTAAAAGAGGCCATGATATTCAATTGATTTCTTGCAAGTAAATCTGGATTGTGAGAAAAATGTAATTAAAATTTTTCAAATCCACTAATTATATTGCATGTGTTGAAACGTTCTCTGGAAATAACAATTAAATATAATAGTTTTTACGCATTAATACATTAAAAATAATAAATCCCACCACCGTTTAGCCAAGACCACTGCAAAACGCAAAGCGAAACACTCGAATCATAAGCGTGACTACTTTCTCTATTGCCTCTGTATGCCAGAGTTCACAAAGGTTTGTTGCCAAGTCTCCTTCTTTGTAGGGAGACTTTGAAAAGTTCTTTAGATGTGACAATAGTTGAGATTCATTAAATGTGTGATAATTAAGATGTGATTAACTGATAAGAGAGAATCTCGCACAATGTATCGAAGACTGGACTCGATTAAATAAAAATATATAAACTAACCACACTGAAATTTAAACGCACTTGTCTCAATTTGTTAATTCCACAATATTCCCGTATCATCTAATTGTTTCTTTGTATTAGCCATAAAGAACCGTACACCAAATAAATTGACCTTTCTCCAAGAGACGTTTTGCGCGGGTTAATCAGCGCCACTGCAATCAACTTACCAGTGAAATAGTCGCTTCTCGCGGAATTTTCTCGAAAATTCAGAACCCTTACAAATGTGGCTTCCAACCTTCACTGTATGTCAGCCCAGTCTTAGTGGCTTTCATTATTCCTGCTGCTAAGCCCCGTGGGTAATCCTCCGCCACGGCAACTGTCATCTCTTCCCAGGAAACCCACTAATAAGCTTCTCGTCTTAGCGGCCACGAAATTAAAAGGAAGAAAAATGGCAGCGCAGCAGCTACAGGGAACAAATGAGCGTTGCCGGCCGCCAGCGGAGTTCCTCATTTGCTCTGGGATAAAGGCTGCGCCTTCGCAACGTCTTAGAGCACGTGACGGAGGGCACAAACAGCTATTCCTGAAAACATAAACTATTTTTCTATGAATTCATAGATTTGGTCTACTAAGGGCTTAACATCCGATTGTTAATTTCTAATTTTTTTTACAATATACATTAAACAAACATTATTCATTAAAAACACACCAACATTAAAACAATGCAACGCAGGGCGCGCTATAGAAATGTATTCATAGATACAGCTTCTTTTTAATATTTTCACCGAGAATACGCATAAATATATTTAGATACATGCATATACCTGCATACCTGCATGCACACGCGTTCTTACGAAGCATACCTACCACTGGCACACTGCATTTTCCCAATGGCATCACTCCTAACTCAACACATATTTTCGTGTAGTCCGCCCAACACATACACACACACACACACACACGCACACACGCACACACGCGCGCACACGCACACACGCGCACATGCGCACACACGCACACACGCGCGCGCGCACACACGCACACACGCGCACACACACACACGCACACACTCTCTCTCTTTCTCTCTCTCCTTCCTCTCTCTATCTATTCTCGTTCTCTATCTCTATCTCTCGCACTCGCTCTAGCTCTAGCTCTCTCTCTTTTTTTCTCTCTCTCTCAATCTACCTCTCTCACACCCACACACATTCATTTTACCAACGCCTTGCATGTACCAACATATCTCAATAAGTCACGCCCAGAATCATAGCACTTTCTCTCCAACTTGCATTGACGTATCCAATGACACGGGGTACGCTCCTGCATACTCAAGAACGTATGGATTCACGCCCACACTCTTCATACTTACGTCTTACTTCATATAAGTTTTTAATAAAACACAATCACTACAGTTTTGAATCCGAAAACACTCGACAAAACCATAAGATATAATACATGTATATGTTTTATTATTATTTTTTCCTAAGTGTATTTACATCTGCGCGGTCGGTCCCGAAGCTTGCGCAGCTAAATTGTTCTATTGGTTTATTGTGTGATTTACAAAGGAGAATTTATCCGTATCAGATCATTGCATTCCTGTTCGAAATTTGAAATTATGCTGGGAAACCTAGATACTTTTTTAAAGCGCTAAGCTTAGCCATCTTCCAGCAATTTTAATTCGATACTAATTAGTTTTGAGTAAGTAGGTTTCTAGCAAATTTAACCATTCGCAAGAAATAATTTTGCTAGATAAACATTACTAGACTATTCTTTCGAAGAATTAGTTTCTGACAGAGGTTTTATAGGTTAAAAAATACAGATGAATAAGTGGATTCAAATAACTTAGAGTTGAAATATGTCATGTACAATTCAATTTTAAGAGATAATCTCTCATTAATTGCTTTACCTAATAAATAAAAGCATTATAATACGATTTCACTCATACTGTACTTCCTAAATCTGTACTATCCTTTTTCACCCGAATTGAACATCAATTGATAAACCTCGGTTCTGCGGATCCATAAAAACAGCCACGGATTCTCCCACGACTAGAGAGGTGGCGCATACCCAATTAGGAGAACTTACAGCACTACCATGGCTAACGAACTCACACATTCTGCACTGTAAAAATGTTGCTATATACTAATTTACCCCTTCTATTCCGATTCCCACAAATACGACCAATGATAATTTATTGACGTTCCAGTCACAGCTCAAAAATTGTCATTTTGCAAATTAACGATTTTAATTCGAGCAGAGCAGTATATTTTGCGGTCAAAAGCAAAGGTTCACGTAAATTTATTTGTCCCGTGAAAGAAATGCAGAAGTAGTGTGTTCACAACAGAATGTTCTTTGAATATCTGTCTCTATTATCACAGAGAGTAATGTGAAATCAGTTGTCTGTCTAACGCCGTGCGAGATGAAAGTCGAGTGACGCTGTCAGGAGACTTCTAGCAGCCGAATGCTCTGATCGGTATTTTCCGTGGTTTCTCTGATCAACGCCAGACGAATGCCGGAGCAGTACCCGGGTAAACGGGTCACGGACCGTGCACGTCTTGTCTTCCTCTTCCTTGTCCTATCCTCAAATCCTAATTACACACACAAAAACATGCACTACACTAACACACATGTCGGAAGATCGATGTAGAGCTTACTAAGAGCTTGTCCCGGCTGAGATACCTGGTTCGGGAAATCCCCACTAGCCGACGGTAGGTCGGCGCCAGATTTCGACCAGGGGTGAAGACCACTGCCACCTCCAAAGGGAAAATCCTGCACTACACTTACGAGACTAATGACCTTAGCAGTTGACGCGCCCGAAATCACTAACAATCAAATAATCGATCAACGCTCTTACATCATTACAATGTCCTTCCGTATAGACAGTCGTGAGATGGCCTGGAGGGTTCAATATAAAAATGTTATCTAACAAATTACGTATTAAAACACGTGTTTGAATTTTTTTAAACTTATACATAACTTGGAGACTTCTTTTAATCAAGAGTACAAAATAAACCTATGAGTGTCACCACTCCTAATTAAAACGTAAATTGCTTTGCTTATGTTTATTGCTACCACCTAACGATTGAAAGGTAACACAATAGTGAGTTTTAGCGCCACGTGTAAGGTATCGGCGTTATGCACACATGACGGACCTTGAAGTCGTAACGTCTTACCTTAGGCCTAAGGTACGACCTTATACCTTTAGAAACAGTGCACGCCTGTAGGAGTCTCTACGGTCACCTTACAAACGGCAAAATGGCTGTCTAAAAACTGGAAAGGTTGTATTTTTCCAACTCTGATAAGCAGATTCTCGTATGTGAAGCAGTTACAACTATTCCCTACCAACTCCACAATGCTGGCAAGAACTAACGGGAAATATTGGAGAAATGACAGGAAAGAAATTAGCGAAAGAGAAGTTGAAATCATATCTTCGGGTTAGGTTATGTCTTATGTCTTAACGAACGCTATTTTAAGAGACATCATACATTCTCAAGAAAAGCCGTTTCAAAATCCTAGACTGCATACTCATCGCGGAGGGCTACAAAATTTAAAACTCCGTGCATAATGTAATTTTTTATACTCTTGACTCGGATTGTGATTGAAATGTCTCACCACTACCCTACACTCTTTGATATATTATACAACTACTTTGTTCAACACTTAAAATGCTTCTTTTGTCATAATGCATAACGCAATGACGGTATTGCTAGAATTCTTCTGAACGTTGTTCATTACGAACGTATAAAATAGTCACATGATCAATGCAGTTTAAGGATGTGTCCTTACGCCAGTCGCTAAATAGTACCATGATGTGACGATGGGTATTAATACACGAGTGTGATATTACGATTCGAGCGAGGAACGAGCGAGTATGAGCGTGTCACGAGTGTGTTAATACCCATTACTTCGAGTTTCATACGGTACTTTTTCTATAACTAATATAAGTTAAATTTTTACATAGAATAGTTTCGTGGCCGTTGACCCAAGGCCACCTAGCGGACCTCCCTAAACGTACCTTCGTAAGCTCAGGTGGCTCTGGCCACCCTTCCGCCTGCGAGAGAGTACTGCGCTAATCAAATAGGTTCAAAATTACGATCCAATTTATTTTAATAATATTCCAGAAAAAATTACAAATAATAAAAGAAATTAAAACTGACAAGAATAATATATCAAATGTAGTTTTAAAGTACACAACCAAACGAAACATTTACTAGAACGATTCTCAATTATTAATTGTCAATACTTGGTTTGTAAGCTTGTCTGTGATTGGTCAAGAGCCTGTTTCATAATGAAAACTGTATCGTAATGAATATCATTATGCAACTGGTTGCAGCCATCAAATGACAGCATAACACAATGGGAGTAGAAAAACTCCATAATGTAACAATGTCCTGATGACACCGAGAGTAGAAGAAATTGATATGAAGTAAGTATATTGCTGCCAGTTGATGGAGTTTCCCTGCTCCATCTGTGCGATTCGACAAGAGTCAGAGTTTCCAGCGCGGAGACAATGCCGGCGCGACGTACAAAACGCTCTCGCATTTCAGAGCGCCGCTCCGCTCCGCGCCGCGCAGCCCGGGCGGAGCGCGTCTTAATTCTTCGATAATGAAGAGGGAGCCCATCGCCGCGGGGCGTGGCGGGGTGGGCGGGGCACGGCGGGGTCGGGAGTTCGAGGCAGAGGACTCTCCGGCGCGCCGCTTCCAATTAAACTTCGCGAGAAAATGGAAGAGAAGTTGAAGCGACGTGCGTTCCCCGGGATGAAAGGCTGGCTGTACTTTGAGACAGAAGCTTGGAGAACTTTCCCGATAAGTCGCTGATGATGCTTCTGCCACGTGCATCTCCGGGGTCCCAGGTAGCGACGGATGAGTGAAGTTGTTACGACGGAGCGTCAACTCTCCAACAAGAATGGTTGTCTTGGACATGCAATTCTCTTCAAAGTTGAGGAATGGCGGTGGTGTAAAAACAGCATGTGTTTTACGTAATTCATTATGGAAATTACGCATTTTCGTGTCATTCTAGTTGCATAATATCTAAAAATATCTTTATTAGCCTCAATAGGAAATTAAAGCTGCAATGAAACACGAGATCACTGTTTTGTTACGTTGATAAATTGACTCCACATAAAAATTATGAAAGGTAACAAATGTTCCAATGATTGATATTCGTAATGATATTCTGTATGGCCTGGCTACTTTTAGAGAAAAGAAATTTGATTGAAAACGGATTTGGGTTTTCAAAACAGTTTTTTTCTAATAACTTAATAAAATGTGCAAAGTCCTTAAAAATCATTCTTCAGATATTGGCTTTGGATACATTTTGTTAATTCAAATTGACACCAAAAGTATGACCTGTTATAATGCGCCCAAAGTTTGTTAGGTGCTGCACGGTCTCTTTTGACGAAATAGATACCTGTTGCAACACTCTTCTTCACAGATAGCATTTAAAGCTGACGGCGATAATGTCAACAAAAAATGATAAACCATCATTGAAAAAAAACACTTGAGGCTAATGAGTACAGGAAAAAACGGAAACGTGTTATTTCCAAACACTACGCGATGAACCATATGGAACACGTGACAACAGGATGGTACACTGTGATTTTTCCATAGCCGCCTCTCAAAGACCGTCTTCACGATAGAATATATCACGTCATTTCGCGTCTTTCTCGGTCGCGCCGCTAGATGTCACATGATCAAGCTTGATACGATCGCGATCGTGCGACATCTAGCAGTACGACCGAAATTTTAGTTGAAATTTTAGTTGAAACATTCATGGCCGTTTTGAAAAAATGTCGTTTGAGCGTTTCTGAAATGCTCATTATGAAGCTCATTTTCACCCAAAACTTTGGGGTTTTGAGTAACTACATCAGATACTATTCAAAGTAATCGTACTCAAAAATAAAATAATGTATACAAATTGCTTGTAATGTAGATATTGACCTCATGAGAGATATTTAAAATATATATTTGTGTAATTTAAAACAAGAAGCAAAAAAATACGTCTAAGTGGCAATGATGTCATGTTGTTTAGTCCATTTGGGACTAATCGTTCAAAAACTGAAAAGAAAAAGTTTCGAGCCGTTTATGATAAAATGGCGTTTGAGCATTTCTGAAAATGCGAAAATTCGAGCTCGAGGTTCAGACTCCACTTTAACCGAACCTCCTTATGCTTACTTGTATGTGAAATGGGATCAGTGACTTAAGTTCACTATAACCAAGAGTTCACTATATCCGAGTTCATTATAACCGGAGTTGATTCTACATACCATGTTAAATATAGTATTTGAAATTATCTTTTAGGACACGTGCTTGCTAACCTGAGGGACCCGGGTTCAAATCCAAGCATGGCTGGGGATTTTTATCCAATGATGTC
This sequence comes from Acheta domesticus, assembly GCA_031308135.1. Classification (NCBI taxonomy): domain Eukaryota; kingdom Metazoa; phylum Arthropoda; class Insecta; order Orthoptera; family Gryllidae; genus Acheta; species Acheta domesticus. The sequence continues at coordinate 114,532,513 of JAHLJT010009419.1, read as the reverse complement.
CTATTCAGGGCGATCCTTAGGTTCACTCAGCCTTCTTTCCAAATGAGTACCAATATTTACTGGCTTTATTAACAGTAAATATTGGGTAAAACAGTGTCCGGTTGAAGTATGACGCTTGCCCCGCCATCTTCACCCCACTTCCCGACATACGACCATCTTAGAGAAACCCATTACATTCTTCTATACAGAGGGCCTTGGAAGTGAGGATAAACCGAAAAAATGGCCTGAAAGAGGAGTCCTAACCTCCTCTTACCCTAAGCAGGATAATCCTGCAGCACTGTAAGTGTAAAGGGTAAAATAATAATAATAAATTATCTTTCAATGTAAATGTAATGTATTATATTCAATGTAAAAAGTGCACTTTTCCTAGTAAAAAATATAGAAAAAATTTGAAGCTCTTTTTAGAAAAATTTGAAAATGGCCTACGAACTTTGTATGTTGCATAATCTCCAAACTGAAATAAACATTTAAAATTTGCAGGGCCTAGAATTCGTTTAAATTGACAGGAGATTGTAAGTTTTGAAACAAATACTGCGAGTGTATGGATGAGATCATCGCTAAATGATGAACAAACAGATGGACCAATTTTAAAAATAATACTCCGTCGTTATCAGGGATCTCCAAAATATGAATTCCGACAAAATATCGGATTCAGCATTACACAACTTTTTCTAAACACTACTTTAATATTTTTTCTAAGTAAAATTAAATGGAACTACTTATTTAATCAGCATGTGATATCTTTGCCCAGCAATCTTTGACAGTATGCCCAGCAAGCTTTGACATGTGCTTTCCCGTTATATGTTCCACAAAATCCTCCCTTCCCCTATTTTTAGGGTAGGCTTTTAAGTGTCATGACATTCTCTCAGCTTAAGAAACCTGACATTGCGCTTTCCACCATTCTCAAAGTGATTTTCGTGCACCTCCATGATTCCGGCATTTGCATATCGCATAGGAATCTCCACCGGAAGGAACTTTTTTGTGGAGAGCAAAGCCGAGTTTTAAAAAGCCACTTTAAAAGCGAGATACTATTGGTGGTAGAAATGGAAACATTCACGATATCTTTATTGAAATCTCGGGCCGGCACGATCCTCGGAACTCCGAGTTAAGTTGCGAGGACTGTTTTCTAAGGAAGAAAACTAGTATTTCCTAAGGGGCGAAGCCCATCTGGTATCCGGTCCACGGAGAGACTGTTAGAAAAAAGATAAAAAAGTTGTCGAATTCGATACACCTCTTTCGTTTTGCAAGTTCTGCCAATTCGTGTCAAAGGATCTTTGATGTCGTTAAGGTAAACTCCAATAATTCTTCTTTTCACTTCCCAAACACATACCCTTCAATGGCGGTGTTTGACAACGCAGGCGATCAATATTACTAGCGACGTCAACGAGCGATGTCCATGTTCAATGCGAGCGATGTCCACGCGATCAATATTACTAGCGATGTCCATGTTCATTGAACAAGTGCTTTATGTAGCAAAATTAATATAAATAACTTTCAATTTTATCAATTTCGGTGTCTTGTACGGTGTCTTCACATCATTACAATGACAACACAGGAGCTACACCGCCATTGAGAGAACCGGTCTATTCACATAGAAACATTAAGATTATGAATATTTGACCTGACATAATATTCTCATTACCATTCACAACACCTGAATGCGAACGTGAAAATAAAAGAACTGACAAACAAAATAAAACAAATGGCACCCATTAAGAACGATACGTGTTTATCCCAAATTTATATATATATATATATATATATATATATATATATATATGTTGTGATATACCAAAATATTATATATTTTGTCAATAACATTGGCTGTAAATGGGTTGGGTAAAGGGATCTGCAAATGGCAATATACAGTCTTAGCAACGCCGGCGTAGTGGTTGGCAAGGTCAATAAACTACATTCAGGCCTTGAATAGGTGGGGGCGCTGGCTAGAAAGACATATAAAATAATGTAATATAATAATAAATAATAATGTAATAATAATAATAATAAAATAAGGAAAAGGAATGACTATCGAGGGCGTGGCTACTCGGTTTGATAAGAGATGAATGGATTGACTAAGGGAGAATAGACTGTCGAATTTTGTCGTTTTGTTTTAAAAAAGAGGAACGAAGGACGGATACCGAAGCGTTGAGGGCGGAAAAACGGTGGAGAAAAGGACATTCTGGTAGAGGTCGTCGAGTAGTACAGATCGCTCGCGAGATTAACATCAGGGGAGTGGGACTTGTAAGTTTTGACGTAAGACTCAATAGTTTTTCGGACTCTGAAAGTTGATGGGCAGAGGTAAATTCGATGAGGACTTTGAAAGTTTCTTTTATATTGCGGTGTTGGACTTAGTTTTACCACTAGTTGGGGAGGATTAGGAACACTAAATATCATGTAAGAACCAATAGATATTCTAGGTAGTGAGGGCTGGATTCGTCGGCAGTGTCGCAAGATCAGAAGAAAGAAGCTGGACTTGGGTTCATCTGCATTCAAGTGGGAAGATACTGCGGGGCGTCGTAGATCAAGACGTTAGATCAGTACTGCAGTACAAAGGTATTATCTTAAAACGAGATCATGACCTAAAGACAAAACAATTGTTAATAGAAGTAAATAAATTGTTAAATTTCTCTTTTGGAAATGAAAAGATTTTCATTTGGTCAATCACAATTGTTAAGTAGTTAGAAATAGATAATTATTCCCTTTCAGATTCCTCGCCATACTGTATATTTGGCAGATCAAGTAATCGGCTATCTAGGCGATAGCGATTATCCATAACGGGACCCATTGACCCAGCTAGCAGGACCTTTATCCATTTGTTAAAATTAGCTGTGGAAGCATTGATTTTAATTAACGTAACCTGTTCCTGGCGCCCAAAATTTTACTATAAAATCGGAGCGGGTCACGATTATAACCGTCCTAAGGTGAATGATGTCAACGATCTCGTAATAGTCTATGACGAGACATTGTTGATACATTTCAATATATATATATATATATATATATATATATATATATATATATATATATATAGATAGATAGAGAGAGAGAGAGAGAGAGAGAGAGAGAGAGAGAGAGAGAGAGAGCAATGCCAAGTAATAATTCATTGTTTCAGCAATCCCAGACGTCTGTCGACAAAAAATTATATAATTTTTCCTTGGTGTAATTTACAGTAAGGAGCATTTGTTGCTGTTGTTTCTTTCATTTTTTTTCAAGTGGCAAATACGTTTGTGAACATATACACAGCACTTTTCTGAAATACTATACCAACGGTAGGCGACGCCGAGGCCGGTTGGCACCCAGATTACTGCATCGGCCACGTAGCCTACATAAGCCACATCTTTGTGTCACGTGTCGTCAAGACCCAGTGAACGTCACTGAACAGTATGACCCTCCCAGTGGCCAATTAGCGGGCCTTTCTCAGTATGATCAATGAAACGAAGGTGGAAAAGTGATCTCAAGTGTGTTTTAGATCTTGGTGAGTAATCATTTCGTAGTTCATTTAATGCCATCTGTAATATTGATAAGGAAAAAAATAACTTTTTACAGGTGAAACCTTCAAGCAAACTCCTGATGTTCTTGTATTAGTTGTTGGTTTTGCTAATAATTTTGAGTTCCCTAGTAACATCTGTAACTGTAGTAGCGATAAAACAATAGTTGCACCTGCCGCCACCCATACCCTCGGCGGCGCAACGTCATCGCCCCAAAGCACTGAAGCGACGCTGGAGCGGCAGCAAGGGTCTTGGTAGAGGGCTGGCGTAAAGTTACCCCCTCCTCCTCTCGCCTCCCCCCCAGGGTGAGGGCTGCTGGACGGTGGCTCAGCAACTCACCGTCTTAGATTTGGATGTGCGTATGCGAACTAGACTGTTTGGTTTTGATAGAGATTGACCCTTGCCACCCGCACTGTTTATTTTTCCTGGTATTCTGTTTCGACCCTCGCTACGAATGGGTATATATTGTGAATATTGCAATCTAGCTATTAAATGGCGCATCTCTTGGAATTATTGTTGAACCTAGCACACCTGGCACGATTTTGGATTTTTGGTGTAATAAACTTGTTTTCTGTGAATACCGAGTTTATTGCCCTTTTCCCGGTCAGGTTAGTGATCATCTTTAATCAAGCTCAGCGTCAATGAGCCCCATTTTCTTTCTGCCAACAACCTTCACAAAATAAAACCATTTTCTGATATTTTTATTAAAACGTAGGTAAAAGCATCAGCACTGGCCGCAGTTAAGAATATTTTCCTAGTTTTCAAGAAATTCTTGGAGTACTGTAGTAAGTTACGCGAGATTCAATTACCAATTAGCATACCTCTTTCTGAAAAGAACTTCTGCCTAAAACGGTCAACTTTCAATTTATTACGACTGACACGGTGGCCACGAGCCTACTACATACTATTTGGATCAAATAAATTTTCGTGTCATTTTTGACGTATTTGCAAAAGCAGAAACATGTCTTTTTAAAAATACCCAAATTTTCATCATACTTGTAACTGGGTGCTGTGCTCTGGGCCGGGCCTGTGTTTTGGCCTACTGCACGCAATAAGGGCTCTTCCGCCACTAGCAAGATGACACGAACGTTCGTCTAGTAACCTCAATTGCGCGCCGCCCGGGGGAGGGGGGACTCGCCTCAGAGAAAAGGGTTTCCCTTCAGTCGTTCCTCTTCAATAAGGGCAAGTTGTACTTGGCAGACTTGAAAGGGCTCTTCCTTTTTGTTCTTAACTAGTATTTTTTTTAGTTTTTAGAGTTATCATTCATTTATGGTTTAAAGAATTATTTTCCTCTCTTTGTAGCTTAAACCTGTGTCTTTGCCTTGCTCATTATCACAAATTTAAGTTCGCTTTAAAATGAAACTAATTAATCCCACTGGGTAACTAATTAACCCCATGGGGTTGGTTGGCACATCTTCACTCGATGATCTTTAAAAGGGTCTAAAAGTTTGACAAATATTCACGAATAAAAAATAATGATATAGTTGTCATTGATATAATTAAACTTTAAATAATTAAAAACCACTAATCAACCTCGATGTCCTCTATAGAAACTAATCACTATGAAGCGTTATAATGATATCTTGCAAGGTACAAACTGATACCCTAGAGCGAAAACTTGTCAAAATAGTCATTCCACCACCTCTGCGTTGAATCCTTACCGAATAATGGAACAAACATCAATCTGCAGTACTAAAAAATATGGAAATCCTGTGCCAGGATACAATTTCAAAGTAAATGAAAACATAGTTACCTGTAATTTCAATACATTTAATTAGTTTAATATAATTAGCAGTCATTTACAAGCAGATGTTTTATTAATTACAAATAATATAAACGAAGCATTGTAGCACTCATTTTCTTTGGTATGTCTTACATAAAATCATTCCAGAAGGCAATGATTCTATCGGGTACTCGCGCTTCTTTTCTCGTATATTAGTAACTCAATATGTATAATTTTTGTTTCATCTGTTTTAATAGTTTTATTTGGGTTCATTAATTTATAAATTCGTAAAGTAACCACATCAAATTTCACTCGTACTTTGGAAATTAATAGTAACAATGTGAATGCCATGTAACTACGCTACAAGGCATTCACATTGTTTGTTTTGAGTGCAATACGATAGTGATTTTTTTCTTCTCAAATAACTCCAACCCCAACATTAGTTTTTGACTCTTCCTAATTGTTCATGAAAATTATAGAGAATGATGTAAATAAACTATTTGCAAACTTATGTTCACATCTTTTTTTACGATAATACTTCTATATGAATGAGATTTTGTCGTCATCTCCATGTTGATTAATGTTTCATTAAATTAACTGAAGAACACTTCTTTCTGAAAAATGATACGATCCGATGTATATTTAACAAGATTACATTTTAAGATCCATACTGTTATGTTTCTCTTTGCCTTAACCTTTGTTTAAATAATAAAAGTGACTTTCCCAATTAAAATAACGTAAAATATATTTTAATAACATACTGTTTATTTAAAGATATTCATTACGTGGCAATGAAAAATGTTTGCCGATATTATTCATGAAATTCTCGCATTGTAGAAAGAGTTCCTGCATTTCTCCTAGAGTCTCTCTGCTTTAACTCTCGAACTCGCCATCAAATTTAATTCAGAAAGTAATTCGATTTGTAGGGTCCCACTCGTCTCCGCCTCGCCAGTTTTTACTCCTTCGTGCCCTCCCTTTCGCCTCGCCGGGCGGTGTGATACGCTTCGTTCGAAACTTCCTGAACATTGTTCTGCGAGGCTCAGAGCATCGTCGCCCACGGTCAAAGCGCCAGCCAGCGAGTGCCACCTCTGCTGTTGTGTTAGCTTCCTTGCTTCCTCTTTTTCTACGGTTTCTGAGCAGGTGACTCAAGCAAGTGAAATGTTTTACTTGCAATGTAGCATCCGAATTTGTTAAGGATGTCACAAAAATTACCACAGATAAAGGGATATTTAATCTTTTGCACAGGGTACAGGATAGTCTTTTGAATCGAACACAAAGAAAGAGTCAAGTGAGTTTTAAATTTTGACAGAGAATATTCTTTCCAAGAAATATAAAAATTAAGAAAATGCCAGCGAATTTTTTCACTGAATTTTACCAATTAAATGGAACATTTAACATAAAATCACAAGCAATTAAAACAACAATCGCAATGAAATAGCGTTATCTGAAAAAATGAACATATACAATACACAAGTTTCTATTTACACTTTAACATAAACATGGTATTCAATAAAAGATTTCAACAAGTAAGTAGTCAAATACCTTCTACATTATTCACATCTAAACGTGTGTAAAAGAAGTAGAATCTTTCAATTTATTTACAGCAAGTTTCAGTCTTAAATCTGTTTGTGAATAAGTATTTAAGTTTAAGATTTTTTAGCTAATTCTTTCGCAAGTTTCCTTAGTGAATACAACTGAATTGTTAATTTCAGAACATTCTCTAACGAAAGAAATCGACGAAATATACGACATTTTGTTCCAAACTGTTCATTAATTGTAGAAAAGCTATAATACACAATTACAATAAATTCTGGGCATTTAAATGTCTGGTTTCAGTTACGATAGTCAAGTGGAGTCGTCCTGAATTTATTGGCATGTGACTCAGATAATTACGTAGCTGCTGAACGTAACTAATGAAGTTTTACTACAGTTTTTAAATACCTCATAGCTGAATTTATGTAAACTGCTAAACAGGGAGGAAGTCAGTACTGTAGATCGCTGTGAAACATTGCCTCACGGAACCTTCCCATATCAAAATTAAACCGATGTCATGGAGGAATATACAGGAGTGGAAACTCTCGCTGTTTGAGAGTATGGACTAGAGGATTCCATGCGTCGTTTCCATGTGGCGACATCTATTTTAAGGTACATGCGTAATTTCAAACCCTGCTTCGGTAATTTGCTCGTCAGGTAGCGGTGCGAGCTTATGAACCTTCTACCATTCATTTCATCCACTAATTACTTCTTGCTGAAGAAACGGCGATGCTCATGGCAACGTGTTTGTTTGTGACATTTCGTTTGCGAGCTTTTTTGGCTGTGTACGTCAAGTGATGCAGATGACAATGACTAAGTATTGGGCCCAAGGATGTATCAATGTTGTTCACCAGGATAAAAAAAATAAAGTTTCTTCAGGTTTTTCTCCGAGACGGGTGAGTGAAATATTTAGAGTTATGATGAGTTACTGTAATTGAACGGTATTTCCGTCTAGTGTTGTGCTACTTCATGTATCGTTCCGAACATTTCAGATACCTTAAGAGTTTGATGTCATTATTTTATAGGCCTAAATTTTAGTAGTGTACCACCTTGATGCTTGAGAATTTTGGGTGTGGTGTCCCTGCATTACATATTTCAAATATATGCTTTCATTACAGGTGACTCAGAGGCACAAATTCTGTAACCTGATGCATAGAATCCGATCAGCGGGAGAAGTAAGAGAAGAAGAGATCTGAATTGCATGAAAATATCCTTGAGTAATTCACTTGAATACCACTGATTCATAAATAAATAGGCAAAGCAATGGTAGTATTCCAGCCTCAATAAATAAGTTTTTATTTATACAAATTGTTTCAGTAGCTTTCCACAACAAATGGATACTCCTTTGCAGTTTTTTTGTTGAATCATGCCAGTTTATTACCTTCCAATTACATGGTTTGAATGAAAATGTGATGAATTACAAGAAAAACATGTGTTTTAAACTAATAATATTCATATTAGGATATAAGGTATAGCTTCTTCAAACTGTACATCAGATCTGAAAGAGGTTAAAAGATCAGGAGGACTGAATGACACGTTTCTGGATGTATAACTATGTATATAAGAATATCTTCTCCTATCTAGAATCTAGTTGAAAGAATTTCTGTAGGTTTCTAATAATTTTTAATGGTGTTGTCAAAATAATTGACTGTGTATGTAATTCAATAACTACACATTTAAAGATCACCATTTAATCAGGATTAATAAAATGTATAAATATGTTACTGTTGCTGTTACAAAATGAATACGAATTCCTAATGTAATTATTTTAAGGTTCTTAAGTAAATGTAAGGATTAATTAAACTATTTTTAACTATTGAACATGAATTATCACAAAAATACAGGTAACACACGCAAATATGCAGGTATATTTTATTTTCCTTGCAAGAAAAGTGTCATGAATGCAGTGTTTGATTCTTAGCTCAATTGATAAAGATGCCTGCATAAGGGAAGTCATGAACTCGGGTCCAAGAGGTACCAAATATTTCCTCTTTGTGACAATTTATTTCTAGTATGATTATGCGATGTATTAATAGTTTCGTAGTCATGACAAATTGATACTAAAACAAACCACATCTGATCCAAGATAAATAATTTTATGTTGATATGAAACCATTTCTGCCAATTTTACCACTGATAAAATTGATTTGTTTTGTGTTATAATATGAAAAGATGATGGAGATACAATTATAATTTTATTAACACAGATACTAGATTTCTATGTCAAAATCTATTTAAATAGTAATTTGATGCGGTATACAATATCGGATTATTCTTCTTCTGTATGTGTATTGTTACCTCTGTGATCATGTAAGATTGTTTTCAGAATAAATTTTATGAATACTATACAGAAAAAAGTTTGTTTTTATTAGTTGCCCATTTTTTCTTCCCTTTCTCAAATTTTTTATTTTTTATACAGCGCGCAAATATCGGAGTACGTGCTGTTATGGAGGTTATTATTTATATTGTATGCCCAAAAAGTAGATCGAGTACCGTGCACCTGAGCCAGCTGGTTCAGCGATCAAGAAGTATCCATTCTGGCCACAGAGTGCAGTGTTGTCGATTTAACTCTTGTACCTTATTGTAGATGGTGCCACACGAGTTTCCACTCCTGTTCTATATTCCTCCATGCCGATGTCTTGTTGGGTGCCGGCGCCGGCAGACAAGGTCGAACTGTCGAAGGTCCTTTCCGTGTCGCTCTCCAATGCTGTCGCAGAATTCGCTCACCGCCTCGTTGCTTTGCACAGACGCGGTTTACGTTGCAATTCTCGTTCACCAATGTGAGAATATAATCTGTTGAAATTTCGTTTTCCACCAGATATTAAGTCAGGTTCGAAGATACGAAGTAAAATCCAGATATAACAAAGAGAAATTAAAAACTGAAAGTAAAAATGTTTCTTATTAGATTGAGGTCTAAATTACATATTTTATACATGCCTAAATGATCTGAGTTTCTTCACGTAAATGCAAGTGGGTTGATCCCGACTGTAGGGTACCCCTCGCTATTACGGCATCCTTCATACGTTCGTAAGTATTGTACCGATAGGCGATTTTCATGGCTCATAAAGTTTTGAGACGCCCTCATTCGCTTTGTTCCCGCCGCAAACTTTCAAAGGAAAGTTTTCTCGCTTCGCTCGCCCGGATTCAAGTCACGGCGCGGCTCGGGCCTTCGGCCGTCGCGTTCACTATAAACAACCTTGAGTCTATCCATCGCATAATTACCAATTCACTTTTATAAGAAATTACTTCAGGAAGCACATTATAAGAAAGAGTCTAGTATTCAAACTGCGCAGGGAACGATACTTACGAACGTATTAAGGAGGCCGTGACAGCGAGGGGTACCGTACAGTCGGGATCAGTGAATTTTGTTCTTTTTGAATTTAGGTTTATAAAATGTTTTATATTTACTTTAATTAAAAATATTTTAATTCCCCATATTATGGTATCGTTACCTCTTGTGAGCTTTTCCCACGGCATTTCCGTTACGTTCCTGTCGATGCTGGTAACTCTTCCGTTACCCATTCTTCAGGCATGGTCGCTATGCAAAATGGTCGCAACCTCATATTTCTTCTCATTAATTTGTGAATTTCCGTAGAAATTCCTCGTTGGTCGATGCAATGAAGTGGATAACTGCTGTATCGAGACTTGTAGCTGCGCCCTCTATCCTTATTTGTAGGTACTCGGTCAACGATTCGCGTTATTCGGTAAGAAGCCAAAGTTTTCGAAAGCTTCCTCTCGTAAACGCGAGGTAGCGGTTACAGTTACTGATTTTTTTCTTTCTTCCGGCTTCACATTTTTTTCTTAATTTAAACTCTTTTTTGTTGTTTCTCATATTTTTCGTGGGTTGCAATAATGGCGCAACTCAAATAATCATGTTTTCGGATAAAAGAGTTTGAAGTGTTCATCTTGTATTGAAATTCTTGCATTCAAACTTCTGCCATTTGAGAATGAAATACTATCTTATGAGAAATGCTGCGATTGCTACTGGAAATTAGACTAATTTGCAATTCTGGACAGTGCATTAACTCAAAATTCGTGTTTTTTGAGTTGTGCTATCATTGCAGTTCACGAGCGATATGCAAATATCAGTATTCACTGAATTAAAGAAACAATGGGTGTCTTTTTTCACATTTCCCCAATATTTGTTTATTTCATTTTCTTTGGATTTGTTCAAATATTCTCCATGGCAACTGTTTACCTGTTGATCCTCCAAGATTCAATAAAGCACCTGTCATAGAGTTTGATATTTGCTCCCATTCGCTAACAATGGGATTGAACAAACTATTAGAATTAGTAAGAGATTAGCGTACCCGTGCCAGAACTCTCGCATGTTAAACCCCACACTTATCCTACCCATTTGTTTATCCTTTCCATAAAGGAGTGAGAAGGAAACGAACTATTAATGTACTTACAGAATATCAAACAAAATTACAATGCAATTGATACAATTGATGTTGGAAACAAATTTTCAATTAAGGTTTATTCGGCATTATAGAGAGATGTATTTGGAACAATTCATACTTCTTTAAAAACAACATTTGAAGAAATTATTCAATCTTCCTTGAGAGTTAGCTTTTCGCTTTCCTTGATAGTCACAAATATAATAGAAAATATTTTTACTCTTGAGAAAGCCAAGTAAACTAGTGCGAAAATACCGGATCGGACAAGTACGAACCTACTCTTTGCAATATTACTTGAATTTCCTTGATTTGTTATGAGGAACCGAGGGTGTTTTGGAGAGTCAGGGTGCCAGCTTGCTGGGGTGCGAAAATTGAAAAATTATTTGCCTACTAAAAAGTGTTGGATTATTTTCTGCTTTCTTACGTACCCCAAGAAAAGTAATTCCGAGACAAAAAATAATCAAACTAATGTTTTCACCTTTGAGTACTAAATACAATTTGTTGCCATTAGAAACAATTTAGTAACCTTAGACTTCACTTCGGTACATGGGAATGTTGCTCAAACGATGTTTGCATATTAAATATCTTAACGAAACGACACTTTGAGTTTAATATCAAACAGTGTATTATTTACAATATGAGTTTGCAGGTGGGCGTTGGTGTACATACTTTCAGATACCGCCAACATTTAAATCGTGCGTTTGGACTGCGATCGTTGACAGTTGTCAGGTGACTTGCACTAATCTTTCTATAATTTTAAATTTAGTTTTTTTTAATTGATTCACGTATTGTAGGCTAGCGCGTTTTGATTTTTGTTTTCCATTTCTTTCAAGCTATTTTACTTTAGCTATTTTCAAAAGTTTGTTCTTTGTGTTATGTCATAGTACAAGTTTTTCCCCACTACCTCCGCGTACCCATGCGAGAACTCTCGCATGTTAGACCCCACACACATCCCTTTCCTTCTATTTCCATTCTAAGAGGGAAAGTAGTTAACGAAATGTGTTTATTTGTTTAAAAAACTATAAAGACCACTTCCAATGTACTAACACAATAACAAATAAAAAAACAGTTAAATTGTATAAAAGAAATTTTCAATAAATATTTATTTAATATCATTGAGAATTTTCTTGGAACAATTCTCAACACTTCCTTAAGTAATTATTGATAATTCCTTAAGTAATTACACTTCCTTGAAGTAATTATTCAATATTCTTTGTCAGTTTTTAGCTTTTTGTGATAGTCACAAAATATTAGCTTTTTACTTTTGAGAAAGCTACGTGTCTGGACCCGCTGACTTGAAAATTTCATCGAATTATAACGAAAATATTGGTACAGGTAAAACACAAACACACTCTTCACTGTACAACCACATTCCTCCACAATTAAGTACACAGCACTTACAGTCCATGGCAAAACATTAATTGAATGGTTTCACTACACGCATAAGACACATCTTCATAGGTAACAAGCAACTATAATAGTACTTCTAGTTGTTGTTGGAGAGCAATTTTTTTTAAATTTTATTATTTTCCACAGGCCAGCATAATTGCTATACAGGAATTGTTTTCATTTAAATCAACTCAAACCACAAAAGTTACAAAAGTAAATAACCAACAGACAGTACAATTCAATCATCGAAGGAACAAGGGATAACATTCAAATAATACATTCATTCTTTAATAAGTAGAATTAAGGGAAGCCCTACAGGTTCCTCATTATTGTTTATTATTTTTCAGATTTTTTTGTATTGTTTGTTCAAATTCTGAAAGATTTATGGTGAGTTATAATAGTCGCTGGTATATTATGTAAATATGTGAAAAAAGAATGTGAATGTTTGAGCATTGTTTGGTGGATAGTTTCTGTTTTTAATTCTGAGTGTAATTGACTGTTTCTAATGAACCAGGGGGCGTTTACAGCTATACGCAGGATTTTGTTTTGGAAGGTTTGTATTTTCTTTATATTAGTTGCAGCAGTGTTGTACCATATCGGGCATGCATACATTATAATGGGAAGAACTATTGCTTTCTAAAGCACTAATGTACATTCTGTTTTGAGGGCGCTTTTTCTGTTAATTAATGGATATAGTTTATGTAGTCTTCTGTTTGCTTGTATAATTTTGTCATTTATATGATTAGTCCATGTTAGTCTGGTATCCATTAATACACCAAGATATTTTATCGGTTTGTTTTTTTGGTAACCAATCAAGTGTTTTATCAAATAGCTTTAGAGGTTTGGGTTTTTGTGGTTATTGGACATAGTGTAAATATTTTTGCAAAACATTTATTGGGATTTAATTTTATCTTCCATTTATCTGCCCATAGTGTTACTTTGTTTAATTCATCTTGTAAATTTTCTATAGCAGTATTCAGGCATTTGTTGGAGGTTAATATTGCACTGTCGTCGGCAAATAATTCTACTGTGGTGTTTTGAGTTGTTGGGAAGTCAGCTGTGAATATGTTGAACAAAGTTGCAGATAATGGGCTACCTTGTGGTACTCCTGCTGTGATTTCTTTTTGTGAAGAATAGGTTGAATTTATTCTTACTGAAAAAACTCTTTCTTTTAAGAAGCTTTGTATTATTTTCACTAGGTAATGGGGTAGGCCTGATTATTGTAATTTAAATATCAAACCCTCGTGCCAAACTCTGTCGAAAGCTTGAGTTACGTCCAAGAAAAATGCTACAGAATGCTTTTTTTGTTCAAAACTTTTGTATATTAGTTCTGTGATTCTTAAAAGTTGGTGTGTCGTTGAGTGTTTTTCTTTAAATCCAAATTGGAAGAGTGGTATGTATGATATTTCATTTATGTATTTCAGAAGTCGTTTTTGAGAATTAATTTTTCCATTACTTTGGCTATTATAGGGATTATGCTTATGGGTCTATAGTTTTCTGTTAATGCTGGGTTTTCACCAGGTTTTGGTATTGGAATTATTATAGAATGTTTCCATTTTGTCGGATAGTACCCTATTCTTAACATTGAATTGAATATTGCAGTTAAGTAGCCTATAGTTTTCTTATTTAGTTTTTGTAAAAGTATAGTTGGAATTTGGTCTATTCCAGCTGATTTTTTTCTAGGCAGGTGTTTAATTGTTTGGTATGTTTCATTTGGAGATATATATTTTACTGGATGTGGAACTGTTATTATTTCATTATTAATACTTTGAATTTTGTTGTTATTATTTGAAGTTGGATTTAGAGCAAAAGTTTCTTGAAAATGTTCCGCTAATATTTCACTTTTTTCTTTTGTTGTTGTAGCTTTTTTATCTAATTTCTTTAACTCAGGTATAATTGTTGGTTCTTTCAATATTCGTTTTGTAACCTGTCATAAGTTGTTGTCTTTAGGGTTTATTTTTTTAATGTGATTTTTATATTGTTGGATTCTGTGTTCATCTAGTGCTCTTTTTACTTGGCATGTTAGTTTATTTAGCACTTTCTTTAAATCTGGGCTTCTGTATTGTTGCCATTGCCGTCGTATTCTGTGTTTCTTTTGAATTAATTTTTCGATGTTAATAGGTATGGTTTGCTGCATTAATTTAGGTTTATGATTAGGATTAGTATTTGCTTCTTTTGCTGCATTTTGGATAATTTTAGTGAGGGTGTCTACCGCAAAATCAATCTCTTCTTTGTTTTTCAAGAATCAGTTTATGGGAAGGGCGTTATCAACATTTGTTTGGAATTTTATCCAATCTATGTTTTTGTATCTATAGTATGGGGCAGTTCTGCTTTAATGTAGTACATATCTGAAGTGAGTATTAAAGGACAGGGATCAGAGTCCAATTCAGGTAAAGAATGAGCACAGATTGTATGAGCTAGGTTTTTAATGATGGCAATGTCTAAGATATCTGGTTGTGCGTTACGATTTTTCGGGTAGTGAATAGGATTTGTTGGTGCTATGATTTGGAAGTTTAAATTTGTTGAAGCTTTTAGTAATTTTCTTTCATTTCGTGTGTTTACTTTACAGCCCCAATTGATATGTTTGCTATTTAAATCACCCATTAAAATGGTAGGTTCTGAACGGTGTAATATTTGCTTTAATTCATTTATATTGATTTGTTTTTTAGGTGGTTTATATGCTGATATGATATTTAGGTATTCATTTCCTAACGTTATTTTCACTGCAATCAGTTCAAGATCATTCAATTTTGGGATAGAAATTAATGAGTGGTCCAGTTTCTTTTTGATTATGATGGCTACTCCTCCTGCTGCATGTTGACATATTCTGTCTTCTCTGTAGTGCAACCGTACTACTTCCTTCTTCAATTAACCTGGCCAATGCAACCGTAATTACTACTATCCCCCTTTCTTTAATTAATTAATCAACATTAATAAATATTGTTATGTGGCGGCTATGCGATACCACACGGTACGACCGTAACAATTACTATGACACCTAATCTATTCACCCTGATCTCAACTATAATTGCCCCAGTAACCGTTTTCCTAATAATCTTTACTCAGATTCTCCTATCGAGTGGCCTCGAATTATAATGCTGCCGCCACACAAATTCTTTATTTCTATCGAATATATACGGTTGTTATATTACGAGGTTGCATAAATTATTTTTAGGTCGTAGGTCGTGGCTGGCCCCGTACGGGAAATACCTGTAAACAACGTTCGCTATTGCAGCATGCACAGGGTTTTACTGAAATAATAACACCTTTTGTCATAAAAGAAAGAAAGAACTTTAAACCTCGCTCTCTTTCGTTTATTTTCTCATTAACATGGAGCGCTACCGTCCTCTGTTGCCCTCTCTCAATAACAATGCAACAATGTATAATGACATAAATGTACTCATGCTTGGCAACATCGTTATCACTTAAATACCATCACATTCAAATGAAACTAATAATCATCAGCTGATGTTTAATTATTTATGCGTTCAGGAATTCCTTTTTACCAAAAAAACAATGTTATAAAAAATTTCTCGCATACGTACGTAATTATAAATTTAACAATAAGAAAATGATACTAACATTTGCATCGCTTTGTTCGGCAACAGTTGCATGCATTGTTCTTTTAAAATTTTAATATTTTTTCACTGGTCTTGTCAAAGTTTAATTTAATTTACTTGAGTATTCTCGAAAAACAAATATCTAGTTTGGTGATTACGCCACGAATGCGACACATTCCTTTTGTTGAATTCCGCCGAGACAGCGCCGTTGCCAGCTCGATCGTCAATTGCGTGCCCACTTGCACGCGCCGATGTATTCGCACGCACCAATCCCGCGTCTGCCGACTTTCTTCATAAGAAGTTCTCCATGAAGTCCAAAATTGCTCGATCAACTTCGAAGCACAGAGTCAAAATAAAATGAAAAACAACTTCTTCTCTCTTCGATCATTCACTGCCTCAATGTCGGTTTTCAATATTCGTTCGGATATCCATTGCACTGTACCGCTTCATCACAAAAAAATGTCTAAGTCCAATTTCTCAAATCTCGAATTCATCCAACATGGATTCGACGTTACTGTCGCCCCTGACTCGAAAGAAGTGTTCTTAAAACCATGTCGATTTACCACGTCACCTCGTAATAGAAAAAATGCCGGCGAATTTCGTTCTTGCATTTTCATTGTTGTTTTCCCAATTTTTTCTAAAATCCACGATATACGTTATTCTGACATGACTATGCGTCTTAACGCTTTTGCTCAATGTTAAAGTTTTTTGGCCCAAACATATATTTTTGATATTTTATACGTCGAAAATGCTAAATTTCTCTGTCGAAATTATACACCAATTCGTCACTTGTTTTGATATTATTAATTTGTAATATTTCTTCAGCTCAGAAATTCAACGTGTTATAAGTCTTTTGGCTCTGCTATAATTTTTATTAAATTCAGACAACGACGATTTACAATGCCTCTCGTTGCCTAATTAAGGTTTCTTCATAACATTTTTATATTTAAGTTATTGCATCTGACACGTCACCGGGACTTTTCTCCAATCTTCATATTCTAAATTTAAATGACCCCGTCGTCCGATCGTGTTCAAACAAAGACTACAATGTTTATTTATTTACTTTTCAATTAACTGTACGGTCAGATTTCTTTTCAAAATTACTGAATCCAATGTGTTTCCAAAATCGTCGAAATATGGCTTTCCGCGGCGCGCTGTTCTTCTGTCTTGTTGCTATCGATTCATGTACACGTTGTTTTATTAATTCCAGTTTAATAAATATTTATCTTTCCCTTACAATTGTTTTTGGGGAATGTGCCAGAAATGAAATCATTACAGTAGCAATTATATCCTGGTATTTTAAATGTTTGTCCTGGTACTAAGTGTGTTTCTGTTATGCATGCAATTGTTATTGAATAATCTTTTAGGAAGTGAATAGGTGTGTTTCTTTTATTTAATAAGCCATTTTCATTCCAATTTAGAAATGTTATTGATTTTAAGTTGGGCTGCTTATCCATTTCTTATTATATTTGATATTTGGTTAGATACTATGCTTTGAATTCGGGGAATTATTGTTGCTATTATTTGATTAACTATTGTTGGTAATTTCTGCATCAAGATTTGTGTTATGCTTGATTGAATATTGTTTTGTGTAACTGTTTGAGCATATGTGGGTGTGGGTAAGTTTTGTCTGTTATTAAATGTCATTGGTGTGTGTAATGGATTGTGATTAATATGTGTTTGTTGTTGGTATGTTTGTGAGTGAGTTTTATTTTCATAAATATTTTGTGATTGTAGAGTTTTATATTGGTTATTAAGTTGAGATTGTTGTTGCATTTTCTTTCTTTTTGGGAAGTATTTGCATTGATCTGAGGTAGCCATATGATTTCCTTTACATAGAGTACAGATTGGGGGTGGTGCGTTTGTTGATAGTTATAGATCACAATCTTTTGTCCAATGGTTTTGTGTGCAGTATCCACACTTTGGGGCCATTGTGAAATAATTTTTTGTGTGTCCATAAATGAAACATTTTTTACATTGGGGTGGACCTTGGGGTTTTCTTCTTAATTCTACTTTCACAATACAATGAAGTAATTTATCAAGTTTAAATATTTCTTTTCCTTCCATTGAATTTGCTAGTTCTAATGCAACTACCTTAAAGGGTATTTGTTCTCTGTTGGTTAGTCTAGTTTCCTTTTTTATTGGATAATTTAGGCTTGCTAATTCATTAAAAATCTCTTCCTCAGTGAATATTAGGGGTACGTTTTTTATTACAACTGATAAGTTTTTTCTGATTGCATACAGTATGTGTAATAAGGGACATTATTTTCATCACAATATTTTCTAACTGTACGGTATTCAGTTACATTTTTTAGAAATATTTTTACCGAATCTCCTCTGGTTTTAAGTGTGAATCCATTTCCTCTTAATTGTGTGAGATCTTTCGTTAGAAGTGTTATGTTTCCTGCATTTCTAATGCATATGGGAGGTATTTTTTCATTTTCATTTTGTGGTTCTATGTTAATTTCATTGTCATTTTGTTCTTCTATTGTTTCTAAAATTGAGTATTTATTTGTTAGAGTAAGGTCTTTTGTTGCACTATTATTTATCATTCTACGCTTTGCGTCACTATAGTCACTTATTTTTGTGGGTCCTCTTTTTTTTGTTATCTGATGATGTGCACTTGTTGATTGATGTTCACTGCTGTTTTCTCCTGAAGTATCTTCTGCATGGTGTTGGTTTTCAGGCGTTTGTGTACGTTCCACAGGTGCTCGTGGGACATATTCTGCCGCTGACCCCTCGTTGTTTGTTGCATCGGACAGAGAATGTTGGAGCTGTTGTTGTAGTATTTGGTTTTCTTGTTCTAGTTTTTGAAGATGTTCTTGTAGCATATGATTTTGATGTAGTAGATATTGGTATTGCTGCTGAAGATCTGCCATTTGGTTTTCGTGTGTGAATTGCGAATTTACAAGTGTTGCATACGAGTCACTTGTACTTTCATTGTTTATTAGTTCTATGGAACTGCTGTTATGTCCCCCTAGGGGGACATCTTCTGATAACATTTTAGAAATTTCACTGTCTTATTTAGTTGGGTTGTTTATTCTATTACTTACTTTTTTAGTTCTGTATTGTCACGGAACTGGAGATAACTGCACTTTAAGAATTTGTCTATGTGACGGTGCACTTGTCTTGAAATATAATTGTTCGTATTATAGTTTTGCCGCAATGCGGCAAAACGGGCGTGGTCTACGCCTATGCAGAAGAATTGTCGATCGCACAAGCACTGATAAGACTTTGACTCAGGCACTGATAACTGCACAAGCGCTAGGTTACGTCCGTCCCGCTTGGCGGTTGAGAGCAGACTGAGAGCAAATCTTGAATTAATGATTGTGCAAATAAACCTCGTCAGACTGCATAAACCACGGTGTATACAGAAAGCGTAAATATAAGATAAAGGAATCTAAGCCTTCTAAGCCTGTCGTCACCAAAATGGCTACCAGCATCAAGGGCTGAAATATTGAGGTGGCCTTGATAGTATTGAAGCGCGGAACCGAACATTTAATTTAATGTCGAGAAATATCTCATCGTATAGATTATGGTGTGAAAAACGTTTCTTGGAGGCCTTTGGCCTCAAAATTTAAGATTTTAAGGCCTTACAACGCTTTGTTTAGGAGTTATTTGACGAAAAAAGTGTTGCGGGTTGCATTTGACTTGAATATTTAGAGGTATTATTTTAAACAAATCCTTTATATTTCTAAAGTCAAAGTGCAATTCGTCAAGTCTCCGTGAAATTATCTTCATTTTGAGACCTCATTTATTGATAACCTCAAAGATTGGTTGCGTGTGAGAGCCGCAATGGAAAGGTATACTACTGAAATAATACAGGAGACGATAGTATCTCAAATGGAGTTTTACAACTTGATATCTGCTCAGCTTTTATTGGGAAGATACGTAACTTCAACCGCAGATAACTTTAACTTTGCAAGTTGAAACGTTGGATAGACGTTTCTCATTGATCTAAAAAGTTTTACAAATAGTGAATACAATCTGTATTAAAAATCTGGGGCAGATGGAACTCATTTGATTAATTTTCCAATACTCCAACTAATTATAGAAATATTACAAAATTTCGAGCGAAATCGGTAGTCTCTTGTGACTCGAGAATGAAATTCATTTTCACCTGCTCGTTCCCTATACTTCTCTAATCACGATGACCTCACAGAATATAGCGTCACAAAATGTCAGTCATTCCGACAAGGAATCTGTGAGCACGCCGTTCGTCTGCAAGTCTGCCGCCAAGACAAATGAGTCCCATAATATTGCAAAGTAGAATTTCTTTTGGGTCTAAACTTTGCGAACATATGCATTACAAGAATACAAAATAACTTAATGTCTACACCGAAATCATGCAAAGATATTTCACTATAACATAACACCTAATTTACACTGTCGTTTCTGAGAAAGCAGTAGGGAAAAAATAAACTAGTGGTGCTAAACAGCACCTACTTTCTCGTTCGTATTTTCACGCAAAATAACAAGAAAAGTACTACAATTTTCAAACCATTGTACATGACCTTACTTCAAAATCTATCTTTAAGGAACATATGTCATTAAGGGAAAAAATGTCTATCTTCATAATTGTCGTTGTAGGAGAACGCCGAAAAATTTGGAAATTTTGCAATTTTCAAAAAAATCAGGTTTTTTAACGAACATGGAAGCTGCACCAATCTCTTAAACGTCCTTCACGCTATCCAACGACAAATTTTATTAAAAAGCGACTGAGCCATTTTTTTGAAAAGTTGTGAAATGTCCCAGGGCTTCATGAAAAGAACCCCCGCAAAAATAAAATATGTATTTTAAATTCAAGGACACGCACTATCAACCACATCAATGTCGAGATATCGATTCTGGAGAAAATCCGCAGAACGGTTTAGTCGCTAGCGTTGTTTACAGACAGACGGACGGAATAAAAGTGCACTGCCATAGGTTATCATCATGACCAAGCGTAGTGTAGTTGATTGCATAGCTCCATTGGTGGCTGTCCACGGTCTCAGTACTCGGTGGAACATCGTTCCGTCCGCCCAATCTGCGGGGGAGTTTAGTGGAGGCGAACAGAGCCCGCCGTGCATTCGCGTCCTCCTAGGGGATTCGGACAGGCGCCGTTACCCGGTCGCATCGGAGGGCGCGTGCCCAGCTCCATTACGTGCAGCGCAGCCGCCGCCGCCTCGGGTCGCGTCGCCGCGATAAACGCTCCATGGGGCAGCTAAATAACAGGCGATGGCCGCGCTCGAGTCTCGCCCGTTGCGCAACGGCCCCCGGCGAGCACGGGCGCCCCTCCGGCGAATCGCTTCGCAAGCCCAGCGGCGCGAGGGAAGGCCCCGGGCCCGCGCACAGCACGGCGCTCCTCCGAGAGGCAACTGCTGACGTTATGCGATAGCGTGCGGACTGTGGATGCACGTATACTACGTGTACTTGTGTGTGTGTGTGTGTGTATGGCAGAGACAGGGGAGAGAGATGAGAGAGGGAGAGAAGAGAGAAGTGAGAGTGAAAAGACAGAGAGAAGAGAGTGAAAAGAGAGAGAAGAGGGTGAGAAAAGAGAGTATAGAAGAGAATGACAACGAAGATAAGAGAGTGAGAAGAACGAGACTAGAGAGAAAAGAGAAGAGAGAAGGGTGAGAAGAGAGAGGAGAGAAGAGAGAGGGGAGAGAGAGGAGAGGAAGAAGAGCGAAGGAGAAGAAAGAGAGAGACCGTGTTACAAAATGTAAAGATCCAATAACAGGGAAGTGGAACAATATAAGAAGCAATAGATGTAGAGAATTGGCATCTGTGAAATAACAAGGAGAATATTCAATTTAGCGTATAGTCACTAGTTTTCCATCGAACGGAACTTGAAATAGGAACATTGTACCGTTTCAGAAAAGTTTGAATTTTGATTTGTTTCTTCGTACATGCATTGATAAGGCACGTTCTAAGAGATTAAGTTCCGACGTAATTTTTACTTGTATTATTATTGTTATCTTTATGATTAATTTACCAATGATATTAAAAAATTAATACTACGAGAGAATACCAGTTGAAATTATCTCTTTATTTACTTTAATTTCCATTGTTTTCATGGTTTGATCATGGCACCTCGTAGCGAATACAAATCTTGACAATTTATTTAATTATTAAACGTAAACAATTAAAACCTGTGTGTGACGAACTGTGGGGAGAATTGTTTACATGCATATTTACCCAAGATATTCGTTATCCCTTTCTGTATTTAGAGCGTCTTTCCATTTGTAGTCGTGTAGGCTAAATACTATTCTGACGCAAAACAAATATTGTTTTTGCAGTCTATATACATTTTCTGTTAAAGTTGTTATTAGAGAGAAGAAAAAATACATTAAAAATCATTTTACATTTCCTGAAAATTTTAAATTGTTGAACAAGAGATTTTTCAATTGGTATTGTTTATTGAGATTATTGCAATTTTAAATTGTTGATACAATAGAAAAAAGACGTCAGATCTAATTTTTACTCCGAGAACTTTTGTTGATGTGAAATATAAAGAAATAAAAGCGGTAAAAGAGGGAAAGGAAAACTTGACATGCGGACGAAAGGTTCCATGCGAAGATAAAGATTGAGAAAGGATGGATCTCTCGGCGCACTCTCTGCCATGAAGCTTTGTGAAAGAACACTGTCTATGTGAGGGAGAGGGAAGTTACAGGTGGGCCTGGCCACAGATTTTAGGCTTCTCTTTTCCCTGACAGCATCGCAGCCAGGGCAGATGGCGATCGATCACTGGAATGGGAAATTGAAGTGAACCGGATCCACTTTTCTGAATATTCCATTTTGCTTGAAAGGGAAATAATTGCAAATGCATGATGTACTCTGTCGTTTGTGTTACATACGAGAGTTGGGGCATGAGTCATGACCACTATTTTTTTCTTATAGATATGTGAACGGATCACAAACGTGTATGTGTCGTGTGGAAGTTCTGCAGGCATAGTGTGTATGCAGAACAGCAGATGGCTCTGTGAGAGCTAGTAGTAGCGTAGCGAGGGCTGTGAAATCAGCCAGTTGGTGAGTATCGTGCGAGATGGAAGTACCCATGTTGAGCAGCGCGCTTACATCAAAATAACCGTTCTCCGAGGGAGAAATGAGATGGAATGTCACAGTGAATTAGTGGAAGCCCTTGGGAATACTGCCCTATCATACCGTACAGTAGCACGGTGGGTAGGAAAGTTTCAGCACGAACGTGTGTCAACCAGTGATGAGTAACGTTCGGGACGACCTGTCAGTGAGCGGACCGACGTGGCACGTGCCGTCATCGAGCAGCTCCTGGATGAAGACAGACGGTGTACGCTACTGGAGTTATGCAATATGCTGCGACCACCTTGCACGCTGGCAAGAGGGTGGCGATCAATTCTTGTCCAGAATAACCGCAAACGATGAATTTTGGGCAAGGGCATACGAACCGGAACTGAAACATCAGTCCGCGAAATGGCGACATACTGGATCACCAAGGAGGCAGAAATTCTGTCAGAATCCTTCCTCAGTCAAATTGATGGTGATCGTCGCGTATGACTTCAGGGGTGTCATTGTTTCTCATGGCAGAACAGTGACCGCACAGTACTACAGGGACTTCCTGATGCGACAGGTACGACGTGGTGTTTGGGAGAAACGTCCGGATCTTGTGGACAGTGCAATAATTCTGCAAGACAATGCAAAACCACATAAAGCAGAGTATGTAGGGCAGCTACTTGGACGTTGGGAATGGGAAGAATTGGAGCACCTACCGTACTCTCCGGACATTTCGCCCTGTGACTTTGATCTCATTCGCAATATTAAGGAACCACTAGTGGTAGGCCGTTTACAACACGAGAGGACATTGCTAATGCTATGCGCCAATAGGTGACCCGATTCACACATGGGGCGGCAAATGCTGAGGTTGGTGGTATTCAGCGCCGCCCACATCGTTGGCAGCGTGTGGTGACGAGTAGCAGAGGACTACTTCGAGGGTTTTTAGGCCCAGGTTTGTCATGTCAACTTTATGTGTACTATGTTGTCATTCTTTTGCACCGTGAAGGCAATACTGTCCTGTAAATTACCGTAATAAATTAGTGTGTTACGATATTTCAGTGCTATTCATTGTCCACACATGTAGTTAACACTTTGTCCTTTCGTCTGTATATGTCACGTTTTTCAACCGGACTGATATCTTCAAGAAAAAAAATAGTGGCCATGACTTTTGGTCCAACTCTCGTATGAACCAGACTACAGGTTAATTGCCCTTATTTACAACATCCAGTTTCATGAATGCAACTAAGAAAAATGAACCGAAAATTGCCTGGCCATCGCAAGCCAATAGAAGATGCCGATGTCGTGCCAAGTCGTAGGCACCAAATGATGTTCCGTGACTGAAGCCGAGTCGCCTTATCACCGAAAGATAAGTTCAACAGTTCACGTTCACTATGTCGACGTACTAATCCACTGCAGGTCCGACAGCGGACACTCTCATCACACCCCTAGGCTCACGCTCACCCTCTCCTGCTCCTTTTTTCTGCAGTTTTCCCCTCTCCAGTAACCCTGGAGAGCCGGGAATTTATTCATGATTAAGGGTACAAGTTCACTGCAGCCGGTTAGGCTTGTGCTATGGTAGGCTAGTTAAACAAATACTAACTATTAACAAACGACGCTTTGCGCATTCTTAATTTTATAGTAATTTATAGTTTTTTTCTTAGGTTTACAAGTAATTTTCAAATGATAAATGTTCTTGAGATTATTCCTATGACTTCTTTTTCTTCTATATCATAATCACGCTCTATTCATTCTTAAACTATTTGTACAATTATATTTTATATTAAATTATTATGCAACTCACCTGCATCTCTCCGGCCGGGGGCTTTTATATAACCCTTTGGTGCTCCCTCCGTGGCTGAGCCTGTGAGCGTAGCGGCGAGTGAAGGGCGGACCACGGGCTCCCGCTGGCATGTCTTGGATACTGACGGGCGGCTGAGGACATCGCTTACGGCAGCGCTGCCGTTCCGGCCGCTGGCGCGGCAGTTCAAACGTCTTTGTCAAATATTAAGGTTTATATCATAGAAATATTTGAAAGTGATAGGAAAAGCTGGCGAAAAAATGTAACGAAGTGGTTGAAATAAAATAAAAAAGAAACATTTACGTTAAAATAAATAAGTTTTCTTTGCAGATTATATAGCCTCCCATACGTCTTCATTAGATGTATTTGCTTCGAACATGGCTCTGCAGAAAGTTTAAAAAAGTGAGGTTTTTTTACTTTCTCGTGTACATACGCATATTAGGAGTAATATAATATGTAAAATAGAAAAAGTTATGTAATTCTGTGGCAAAAATTGCCGTTTATTCGAGACAAAAAACTCGTGATACCGTAAAAGAGCATTTTTCCTCCTCACATGTGTTGTAACTTACTTTATTAAATACGTGGTCATAATACATAATACCGAAACAGCTGTTTTATTTTATTAAAAATTTTATACATACGTTTCACATACTCTATATACACGTATTATTATATACATAAGTAGTAATATACAGTTCAGTAAAGCTGCGGAAAATCAATTTCGAAATTCGAAATAAATATTTTGGGATCCCTAGTAAATTGAAATAGTGAAAAAATGGTCCCTTGATACTGAAAATGTGTTTTATTTTTTCAAAACGTCCGTCCTTTCTTCTGTATGACCGTCTGTGAACAATACTAGCGCCTAAACTAATCGTAGGAATTTTGTCAAAGTGAGTATTCCCCGGTGAATCTGATCGGTTCAAAGACTTGAGAACTTAAAAACCATTCTTAAAACTTTGAGATTACTTTTTATGAAGCCGTTGGGACATTTTCAACATTTTGTTAAAAATGGCTCCAAACTTTTCTTTAAATTGCTAGTGAGAATAGAGTAAAATACACTAACAAAGATTACATAGGTCCGAATTTCACTGTTAATTCTCAATTTTCTTAAGTTACGAAAGTTTGAATTTTTTTGCGTCTTCCTGCAAGTACGATATTAAAGATAGAGATATTTTCAATCATTAAAGCAATGCATAAAATGTCAGCAACATTGAAGTGGATGGAGGAGACAGTCAGCCGCCACCTATCGCCGATCACCAAAGACAAATGAGAAAGTAGGAGAGTCAAATGAAGAGAAGGGGTCGAGAAAAGTGATTAAAAAGAGAGAAATGAATCATCAAAATAGGTTCGTAAATGAAGTGAAAGTATCTCTAAAGTGATATGATAAGGCTTTTCAGTAGCTCATGAGTTATATTTTTGCGACGAGTGTAGTCTCTCTTTTAAGGGCAGCGTAACGTGAACAGAAATACACGCAGTGTCACTTCGAGTGATATTATGAATATGTATTACGTAAATATATAGTTTGTATTATACTCATGTGTGAATTACACATGAATATTCGCTAAAATGTATACTTGACTTTACATTACACAAGAATTTACTACACGACGTAAAGCCGAGAAATTTTTTACATAGGTATCATAGGGAGAGATACAAAAGTTAGTGAAAAGAACAATCACTATTGACGGAAGAATGCGAAGAAGTGTGTAATCGATTGCGGAAATATAAAAAAAAGCAACTACCAAAATTATTTTTGAAAGATTTATTTCTTTTAGATCGAAAGGTCAATTTGTACGATTAGTAGTCTTTCTTGTATATTATACATAAGTTCACGTAAAATTAAAATACATTATCACTTCAATTTAGTTAAGGACCTTCCAGTGCGAAGCCCAGCAGCCGTTCGGCGAGTGCAGGAGCAGCTGGCGGAGAGAGGCCCGTGTGCGGGCATCTGGGGCCGCCAGGTGCCGCAGAAGCCCAGCGCGGCCCGACGCCTGCCTCGGAGCAGCGCAGCCGGGACCTCTGCCCGCCGCCCGCCCCGCCGCCGCCCGCCCCGCCGCCGCCCGCCCCGCCGCCGCCCGCCCCGCCCCCCCCGCCGCCGCCCCCCCCGCCGCCACCGCCCCCCGCCACCGCCGCTCGCCCCCCCCCGCCGCTGCCGCCCTCCCCCGCCGCCGCCGCCCGACCCCGCCGCCTAGGCCGCCGCCGCCGGCGCGCGAGACAGCCGCGAAATCCGCCGGCGCCTGATCAGATTGCGCGGATCAAAGGGGAAGCTGGATCTTTCTCGCACTCGGCCTCCCCGCTGCCCGGCCCCGCGCCGTCCTCCCGTCGCGCCGGGAAAGGAAAACATTTACCGCCGGAGGGTGCCGGGACGCAGCGAAGACGGAGGGGGCGGACTGCTAGGAGAAAGAGGGGTCGCTGCAGCATAAAACTGGAAGAAATACGCTTGGGAGGAGAGGGCAGACGCGAAAAGGCAGTAAAGATGAAGGGGGGGGGGAAGAGATCGAATCAGGTCTCAGCAAGAAAAAGAATTGGATATCGACAATACAGATTCATAAATATGACTGAATTCATTTCATAAGCCTTCTCGGCCATCTAAAAGCTTTAAATTATGAATGGGACAGTCAGTTATAACCGAATAGCCTAAAATATAAAAAAGTAGGATTAATTCCTTATATATTTTCTCTGATATAGGTGATGTGATGAACAATTATTTGTTGATAAAAAAAGATCTTAGCATGAACAAATTGTTTGTATATCTTATTTTAATGATATATATATCATTAATATAATATATATATCATGATATATATATATCATGATGATATATATATATATATATATATATATATATCATGATATTTTAATGATATATACTTATTTTAATGATATATATATCATTAATATAATATATATATCATGATATATATATTATATATATCATGATGATATATATATATATCATGATATATATATTATATATATATATCATTAAAATAAGATATACAAACAATTTGTTCATGCTAAGATCTTTTTTTATCAACAAATAATTGTTCATCACATCACCTATATCAGAGAAAATATATAAGGAATTAATCCTACTTTTTTATATTTCAGGCTATTCGGTATATATATATATATATATATATATATATATATATATATATATATAAATTAATCACGTTACGTACGTTACGAAGCCACATAATTCTTCCTTGATTAGCAAAATGTGCAAAGAATTGTTCACAGGAAGTTAACACAATTCGTATACTATTTATAACATGGATACACTAGATGAAGAAATGTCTGTGACAATTGAGGGATAATATGCAAACAAAAAAAAAGACTTGTGGAAGAAAATAAAAAATAAATTAACAAAAAAATCAAAATTGTTGTGAGTAACTCATGCATATTTGTAAAAGTCAAAGGATAAGATCTAGAAGTGAGTAAGAGAGAGGCACGAGAATAAGGCGATAAGAGTAATAGAGAAACCAGGAGTATTAAGCACACAAGATGAAGCAAGAAAGAAAGAGAGAAAATAATACAAGTAAAAATATAGCTAAAAGTTAAAAGACTTTAAATGTGACGCTAAAAATAGCAATGATTGTTACGATAGTCTCTTTCCTCTATGGTTATTCCTTTTATGGTTACGATGGTCAGATGACAGCTGGCGGTAAGACAATGGCGAAAATGGTAAGGTACAATTACAATGAAAGAGGTAAAGATATAAGCAAAATGAAGTCAGAAGAAATCACACGGGACAGCGTTCGTAATAAAGTTTGCCCAAGTGTTCGTACTCCTCTGTGGGACGATGGCCAGATGACAGTTGGTGGTATGACAGTGACGAAGATGGTAAGGTACAATCACGATGAAGGTAATGATGACAATCACGATGACGTAAAGATATGAGGAAGATGATGTAGAAAGGAGCAATCAGAAGAAATCATACGGGAGAGCGTTCTTGATAAAATTTTCCAATGTGTTCATTCTCCTCTACGGGACGCAGCCATTGGACACGGTGGCTTACGCAGCAGGGTGGCGGGGACAGTCAAGGGCGGCGTGGCCGGCGGAGTAGCGATGAGCGTGGCGGAGGCGGCGGGGCAGCGGGGGTGGTAGGGGTGGAGGGGCGGCTGGTGAGGCGGGGGAGTGCGGGTCTGGCGGGGGCGGCGGGGCGGGGGGAAGGTGGGGCGACGGTGCGACGTGGCCGGCAGCGGCGGCGGGGACGGCGGGGGCGGCAGGGGTGGCGGGGCGGCCGGCCATCAACGGCAGCTGGGCCGCGTCGCGTCGGAGTGTTGACCGACGCATAGCGACGCCTCTTCCTCTGTGTTTGGCCACGTGGCAAGCTTCCCCCGCCTGCACCGCTGCCGCGCCGCGCCGCCCCGCGCCGCTGCCGGTACATGCCTCCTCCGCCGCCCTTCGATGCATATTTCACGACGTTTACACTCGATTCCTCCTTCCGATCCACTCGCAGTCCCTCCCCCACTCCACCCCACCCTGAGGATGCAGCGCCGCCACGCGCGCCACTGCTTTAACGCCGCGCGGGCAACATCCACGTTGGTTTTGATATCACACACAACTTGAGATAACCAGATGCGTCCATTCAAAACAAAACGATGGGTGCAATTCTCATTACCAACATAATTTGAGTGTATGTCAGGACACAGCCAATTCAAATATGAATTATTAAGCTAATCCTGTTAAACGTCTCCATTCCATTTAATAGTCAATTCTTCTCGAGAACTGCAACAGAAGTTCAATCGACAGTGTTTGTATAATTTACACTTGTCTTCCCTATATGAACCTCATTAATGTTTCAGTGATTCGATGGATAGCATTAACGGTGAAAAATGAAAACAAGTTCAGGTTTTTCTATGCATTTCTTTTCCCTCATTCTTATTCACACAGTTTTACACTTGGTAATTCAAGAGAGAACATTTACATTATTATTTATTTCTATCTTGCAAACTTTACCCATCTCTTTCATAGCCATCATTTCTATTTTCTATCAACAGTCGTAAATTATACTAATATTCCTTTTGGCAATTTCCTGTTTCTTAATTTTCAATTATAATGAATAGCTTTAAATAAAAACCAAATTCACTAACAGCCATTATTCAAACTTCCTATTCAACTATTCTTGACGCAAATCTAAAATGTTTTGTCAAAATGACACACAGAATTTCTCTATGAAGTGTACACTAAAATGTATTTTCTTAATGCAATCTCCATAACTTCATAGCTAAATAACTGTGTTCATCACAAAATTAGCTAAATCGACTCCTCCCTACACTTCAAGCTGCCTCAGTTCTCAATGGGCTCATTCTCTTTAAGATCGTTCGGTGCTTCGATTGCCAGTCTCCGAAATAAATATTGCTCCTCACTTTTTGTATCAGAAGGAAAATTTCGTTTTTCGAAATAGATCAATAACGATAACGTAACGTCATTCATTACCGATAAGGGAAAATGTTATCCTTCGAATACAGATAAATTTCGCAAATTTCTTTCCTCATCGTTTCATCACTGTAACTAAAGTGTTAAAGTTAGTAGATATCCCCAAACAATCACTTCATTCCTTTCATTAATATCAATTTAAAGTATATAAATATTTTGCTAATATTGCCTTCATTGGGAACGGTAATGATCGACGAACTTGAATATGAATACAATAAATAGGTTATAAACTGAAATGTCCCCAAAATTTATTCTCAAAATTGGAATAAAGTTTGGCATGAAAAAATATAACGAATTTGTTAAAAATACTAAACTTTGAAGGCGTTTTTCTTGATGAAATACCCTTATATGCATACTTTTACCATTATATTGTAATGGCAACCAATTACTTCATTGACTTACTTAACATTTTGTGAATATAAGCGAAAAGGAAAAAAAATAGGTTTACAGAGCTTTCTTAATTCTATATTTCAGAGTTAATTATCACTGAGATGTCATGTTTGCTAAGAACTTTATTACGAGATCTTCTTTGTTCTTTAGATGTTAAAATCGTCTTCTTAATAAACAAAGAGCATAACCTTACGGCCGCTTATGCCTCTCTCCACTTTCATTATTTTCTTTCCAAAATTCTCTGTCTCTTAGGTTGCTTTTCCTTTCCCTTTCCTATGCTCTCTTTTCACTTCACCCCTTATTCTCGCACGTCACTCTCCCGACTGACGAAAATTGCGCCCTTCTACATTGAAAAGCGGTGTCACTTTGATGAAAATACAGCCAATCACGTCGAGCGTCATTGTACGGCTTCGCCTTAGGTCGATATACTTCTAGGATCTGCACACTTGACCATTATTATATAACGAGTAATACTTGTGAGTCATTTATAAGAAATACTAATTTATGAGCATATTATTCGTATGGGGGCTAGGCAATCTGAAGGGATAAAGAAAGATTGGATGTGACTATGTCTTTTGTGAATTAAAACGAAGTTTCAAGCCCTTAAAAGTTTATAACTAGTATTCATAGAGCCGTCCATAAACAATGTATATCCATCTCTTGAAACTTTACGTCATGCCCCTTAATTTGAAATACTACGATTCAACGTAATGTAAAGAATAATACTAAGATTGTGTTTACGTTAACTTTTTTCCTCTTTATACGCACACTTAATTATTTGCTTCGGAATATATTAGGAGGTTGCAATATTATGATTGGTGTCTTCTTTGACTTTTCGCGTATTGTGATAAAATAATGAATGATTTTACTTTACTTTGCTAGCTCAGTTTTTTTTGTTCTATACGATGACACCACGCTTACCTGCAGGCTGGTTGTCACCGGGTTGCCCCCTCTACAGAGAAGCCTGAAGTCTGAAATTATTTATATTACAAGGAATTGCATATAATTTGGCACAACAATAATTTCATTTATTGAAATTGATTTGAATTTAGATTAACAATATTAATGTGATTTATTGCATGCATCTGGTTAATACGGTACCGAATTTTCTATGGGTTGTGAAATGAGGCCCCGCAGTTTGTATCACCCTTGGCTTCCGCGTCGAAAATCCCTCTTCGCGCCGGTCGTCGCCGAAGTCGTCTGCTTCTCTCTTGATGATTTTCTTTACTCCTTGCACTACTGTTCCAAATTCTATTCCCCCTGTTACATAGAACACGGCGATGTCCCACTTAAATTCATCAGACCACCTTCGCGCAACTACCACAACGATGCCAGTCAACAAAACCAATTAGTTCAGAGCCCCCTCCTGCACGTAAAAAAACATTCGTTACCTAGTAATCGGTTCGCACCGTCCAGAGTAGCGCGGTGTTTGTTTTCCTGTAATATCGTCTCCAGTATTATTTCAGTAGTATACCTTTGGGTTCCGGCTCTCACACGCAACCAATCTTTATAAATGAGGGCTCTAAAGAAAGAGAATTTCACGGAGACTTGACGAATTCCATTTTGACTTTAAAAATATGGATGATTTCTTTTAAAAAACGCAGCGAAATATTCATATAAAATGCAACCCGTATCACATGTCAACCTATATCGGCAAATAAACAAAGCGTTTTAGAGCCTTAAAAAGTAAAATTTTGAGGCCAAAGGCCTCAAAGAAACTTTTTTCACACCATAATCTACAAGATGACACATTTTCCGTTCCATTCAATTAATTTTCGGTTCCACGTTTCAATACTATTAAGGCCACTTCAATATTTCAGTCCTTCCTGCTGGTAGCAATTTTTGTGGCGACTCGCTTAGAAGGCTTATATTCGACAATCTTTATTTACGGTTTCTGTTAACACCGTAGTTTGTGCAGTCTGACGAGGTTTATTTGCATAATCATTAATTCAAGATTTGCCCTCCAGCAACAACTAGAAGTACTGTATTATAGTTGCTTGATATCTATAACTATGAAGATTGTTTCTTATGCGAAACTATTCAAATAACGTTTTTTCATGGTCTATAAGTGCTGTGTGCTTAATTGTGGAGGGATGTGGGTGTTCAGTGAAGAGTGAAGACTGTGTTTGTGTTTTACCCGTACCAATATTTTCGTTATCATTCGATGAAATTTTCAAGTCAATGGGTTCAGACACGTAGCTTTCTCAAAAGTAAAAAGCTAATATTTTTGTGACTATCACGAAAAACTAAAACCTAATTGACAAAGAATATTGAATAATTACTTCAAATGTCTTTAAGTAAGTGTTGGGAATTGTTGCAAGCAAATTCTTCATGATATAGAATAAACATTTATTAAAAATTTCTTTTACACATTAATTGCATTGTTTTTTATTTTTATTTGTAATTGTGTTAGTACATTGCAAGTTACCTTTATAGACACAAATAAAAGTATAGTAGTATAGATAGTAGTAAGTGGTATAGATACAAATAAACACGTTTCGTTATAACTCGACCAAGCGAAGAATGAAGGTTACGAGTGCGGCGCGTCGTGGAACTAACAGTGAAAACACGGATCTGTACAGTCAGTTTAGCTAACAAATGTCTCCAAAAGCGAGAAGCGAGTTCAGAGACTGTTCCTACGGAATCACCATGGCCTCCTTCATAGAGGTTGTGAATCAGCTGATAAAATATAACTTCTGAGACACATCATGGAAGATTTACACGGACTGTTTTATTTTTGTCCCTTTAAGTTGCTTTCTTTACTTTTCACCGTTCTAGTACAAGACTATTATAAAAAGTTATATTTATATTGAATATTTAATACTTATTACTTGAGTTTAAACATTTTGTATTCTCCTTAATTCATCTTTTTTTCCATAGGCTTTAGACGGTTTGTTAGATATGCAATAAAGTACCAAAACAGTAACTGTCATAAGTATCAATATTATTCTTCATTATGGTGGTAGTTACTTCTTACATAAAAAATAATTTTATTTGGTGTAGTATATTCTAAGAAACTACTTAAGTTAAAATAAACGATTTATATGAATGTTACTGCTCATCGAAAGAATTAGTTTCAAAATTTTGAATCGTTTTTCAGAGAAAAGTGTACTTTTATTTCTTCCAATAGGAGTGCAGACATGTCTAAATATAGTTAAAATATTAATTGGGAAAATTCTAGATTTGCAGCGAAATGAATCGCGCTTTCTTTCGCAATAGTTCGGCACGGTACCATTTTAATTTTGAATTGACTATCCTTTTATCTCCGTCTTTGTCGTTTCGGTTGTAAACACAGACGGTGGCGCGCTCCTGTAAACATCATTCTCAAGTTGGCCGAGCTATAACTACTTTCCCTCTTAGAATGAAAATAGAAGAATAGGGATGTGTGTGGGGTCTAACATGCGAGAGTTCTCGCACGGGTACGCAGAGGTAGTGGGGGAAAACTTGTGACACAACACAAAGAACAAACTTTTTAAAGTAGCTAAAGTAAAATAGCTTGAAATAAATGGAAAACAAAAATCAAAACGCGCTAGCCTACAACACCACGTAAGTCAATTAAAAAACAACTAAATTTAAAATTATAGAAAGAATAGTGCAAGTTACCCGACAACTGCCAACGATCGTAGTCCAAACGCACGATTTAAATGTTGGCGGTATCTGGAAGTATGTACACCAACGCCCAACTGCAAACTCATATTGTAAATAAAACACAGGTTGATATTAAACTCAAGGTGTCGGTTCGTTAAGATATTAAAAATGCAAACATAGTTTGAGCAACATTCCCGTGTACCGAAGTGGGCTTACTAATGCCTACTAAATTGTTTCTAATGCTAACAAATGGTATTTAGTACTCAAAGGTGAAAATGTTAGTTTGATTATTTTTTGGCTCGGAATTGTTTTTCTTGAGGTACGTAAGGACGCAGAAAATAATTCAATAGTTTTTAGTAAACAAATAATTTTTCAATTTTGTCACCCCAGCAAGCTGGCACCCTGACTCTCCAAAACCCACTCGGTTCTTCATAACAAATCAAGGAAAGTTAAATAATATTGCAATTAGTAGGTCTGTTCTTGCCCGATCCGGTATTTTCGCACTACTTTACTTAGCTTTCTCAAGAGTAAAAACCTTTTCTATTATTTTTGTGACTATGAAGGAAAGCAAAAAGCTAACTCTCAAGGAAGATTGAAAAAATTTCTTCAAATGTTTTTAAAGAAGTATGAATTGCTCCAAGAATATCTCTCTATAATGTTGAATAAACTTTAATTGAAAATTTGTTTCAAACATCAATTGCATTGTTATTTCGTTTGATATTCTGTAAGTACATTAGTAGTTCCTCTCCTTTATGGAACGGATAGACAAATAGATAGGGAAAGGGTGGGATTTAACATGCGAGAGTTCTCGCTCGGGTACGCTAGTTTTGTATATTACAGTATAAAACACTGCCATTCGTCAAGTTTGCATGTTTTCTTGCTACATTGAAGAGTCCTTCGTAGTGAATTCCAGTTATAAAAAAATAATAGTGAAAAATAAATAATTATGAGAATAAAAAGCGACGACAAATATTTTCGTTTATTTCTTATACGGGGGACACAGAGGCAGATTTGCAACCAGTTGGTATTTTTAATTTTTTTTAACGCAACTTCGTTTTTGTTTTGGCAAGTTTGATAGTGACAATGTAAACTACATTTATTACTTAATCTTAGGGTCATTTTTTCTTAATATTTTTGATACTGGTGCTTTAACCCTTGGCGTAAATAAAATATCAGAAAAATAGTATTATTTAGATGATTGACACATAGAAGACGGGGATGGGTAACAATTGAAAAGTGCCAAGGACCCTCTAACGAGATTTTTGATTAAAGATTGAAGACATTGGCAACGGAACTCAAAATCGAAAAAAACTTACAAAAATCAAGAGATTGGTCGAAGGTTTCAGCTGAAAAAGAAACAAATCTTTCTTTCCCAATACCAAAGAAGGCAATGATCTCCCAAAATATTACTCTCCAAGCTCTAAAACACAGTTGAATGGTTGAGGGAAAACAGTACTAGTCCAAAATGAGTTATTTGCGTTTTTTACAGAAATTTGTGCAGAAGTCATGGAACTACATGCTGAGACTGAAGATAGTTGAATATGAGGTCATTTGACTTCAAACGACACAGCTACTTCTCTTCGATGAGTGGAAGAACAATATCTGTCCTGGACATGTTCTGACTTTCCACTCAGGATTTCAAATGTCTGGCGTCTCGGGCTGCTTGCAGAGGATGGTCCACATTTGTTATTTGCCATTGGTATGGGGAACGCTATTCCGATTCCACCTAAAAGTATCTACATTCTCATACGAAGAGAATACTATGTAATAGAGATGGGCTTAACAGCTTTTCTTTAATAACTGTTAACGGAATAACAGTGGGCTCGCAATAGCGGTTATTAATAACAGTTGAAAAATAACACGTCCATGATCAGGAAACTAACATGGCCGTCTGTTTAGAGTTAAATCAGTTGTGGCGACTGCTACGAGTTAAACCAGGCAAAACAAATATCGTTGGGAGCACCGTAACGCTTGTGCAGCCACCTTACGGCGGCTGCTTTCACCACTTTCCTAAACATGTGTGAGCAGGGATGGACAGAGAAACAGCTGATACGAACGAGAACCCATGATCTGCCACGGAAGAACAATAGTTAATGCGATGAGTAGCTAATGTGTATAGAATATTACTAACATAACAGTGATTCGTGATCATATTGCAAATATTCTTTCGAATATGAAACATGCTCATAGTGAAGTGACGAGTGCCAAAAATAATGAGAAGTAGTAACTGTGTTTTGCTTACCCACAGCTAAAGTGGAAATGACAATTGAATATCACATATTATAATGTGAGTTATTTGACCGTAACACATTATATTCTATCGCACTTAGGAAAGTATTAGTGGATCTCACTTAAGCTGTAATGGGACAAAAAGAAGTTTACAAACATACTGAACGGATTTAATTTAAAAGACAAACTTCTTGTAGTAGTATACCATAAAATATAAAAATACTGTGGCACTTGGTGCGCAATAATGACGAATTATGTAGTAACGAATCTATAATTTCAACACTTGTTAATCACGATTGATTACATGCAGTGAAACTGTTGTGCAAAATGGAAAGCTTGTAATAGTTCGGGTTTGGCTCAATAGAGTACTATGAATATCAACAGATAACAGCCAATAACTGGATAAATGAAATAACTGTTATTTCGCGAAACAGTTACTAAACATTAACTGTTAAGAAATAACAGTTTAGCTGTTGAAGACACATCCCTACTATGTAATGTATGCAGAACAATTCGGTATCAAATAGTTCTGTATGTGGTAGGTTCCATTCGTTTTTTGCCTCACTAACGTCTATTTA
This sequence comes from Acheta domesticus, assembly GCA_031308135.1. NCBI lineage: Eukaryota > Metazoa > Arthropoda > Insecta > Orthoptera > Gryllidae > Acheta > Acheta domesticus. The sequence goes on along the minus strand of JAHLJT010009419.1, from coordinate 114,495,384 downwards.
GTAGGAAATGGTGTGGCATTTACGATGCTATCATCGAAATCAATATTAGATGTAGGCTCCCCATCGTAACTTTATTGTGGCATAAAGCTTTTTCGGCCGCATTGCGGCCATCTTCAGTGCTACAAAAATAATAATAATAATAATAATAATAATAATAATAATAATAATAATAATATATCTAAATTACAAAAAAATTTTAAAATTTTAAAGAATTAAAAACTTTTTACAGAATATTGTCAAGAATTGGATTTCCTCCGTCTTGCTGGTGTCCAGTTATAAACCTTTTTGGGCAGTCTTTCTGAATCCATCCTTTGCAAGTGGCCGTACCATAACAATATTTTCATTTCAACAACATCAGTTAAACATCCTTCTATATTTAATCGCCTTTTTATAGTCTCTGATTTTACATGATCAAGCAGCGTGACTCCACAGCATCTCCAAAAACTGTTTTCAACACTATTAATCCTCTTTTTCAGAGCTTGATTTGGTACCCAAATTTCAGAGCCATATGTTACTGTGCTCTCCACCAAAGATTTAAACAGCTGAATTTTTGTTTTAGTTCTGTCCTTACTCCAAAGTAGTGGGTTTAATTTGCTGATTATCTGTCGACCTTTTCCAATTTTTGATAAAATATCGGCTTGATCCGTAGCTTCTTCATTCAGAATTACTCCTAAATACTTAAAATCTTTTACATTTTTGATCTTAGTACCGTCTAGAATTAAATCTTCCTGTACATCATTAACTACCCAATAATGCGTCTTTTCCATGTTAATTTCCAATCCCTATTTTTCATATTCCTCTACAAGTTTTCTCATCATGTAAGAAGCAAATATGATCTTACTACATAAAAAAGCATCTTAAAAGTTTGTAGACTTCCCTGTGGTTTCCTCAGCAAGGTTGGCCGACGACATGTATTTATCACTTTCTACCTTCGTGGCTTCACGCCATCTCGTTGCTGGAACTCGTTCATATTTCCACTTTAAATCCTATTTCTAATGACATCCAAAATTTCCGTCCCTTAAAAGTTCTTCACACAATTTCTAACAAATCGCATAGTCCCTTTCCATTTCCGATTCTCCCTCTTACAGTTAATTATCATTATTTCGACTTATTATACGACCTCAACTATGCTGCCGACACACTTCCATTCCCTCTCACGTCTAAGCTCGTTCTGTCCTGCAAGTCATAAATCCCACCTTGCAGTTGTCTTCTTCCAGACCGATAGCGTCCTAAAAGTGTATCTTCTTGCTAAAAACTGCGCATCTCCCATTGACAATTATTTCGTACACATATCACAGTATTTATTCCTTGACATCCGCCCTTTTTCTATTTATTATTTATATTATTATTCACGGAAATTCCTCACGTGTCCACAAATAAACTTAAACACTTTATTTTCCACTGCTTTCCTAAACAGGTCACTTCGTACTCTGATTCTTTATTTATATCTTAATTCTATCGTCTGTATTGGCTTCTTTTGTTGTTTTCCTATACGTTTCTTTTAAATATTTGTGATGATTTTCACACAACTCAGGATAAAGGTTATTAGGGTTATAATGGTTAACAAGAGTTTTCTTCAGTTCTGATAAGTGGTACATGTCCTGGGTGCCCAATCTGAATTGTGTGGTGACTGGTCCACCAATTCCTTTAAGCCATTGTCTGTCACATTTTTTTCAATCTGCATAGAATGGCAGAGCTGCATTGTAGTGAAAAGGCTAAACACCTTGAGATTTCACGCCTCATATCGTTCTCGAGTATCTCTCTCCACAAAACTGAGTAAGATATCGGCTGCAAACATATCATTACAACATTGAAAATTATACTATAAACTGATTAGAAAGTTTTCTCTTTGATGAGCGATATCTTGGTCAAGCCGGAAACTTATGGAACTACCTATGTATCATGAACATTATGATGCTAAAACAACTGTAACTTTCTCGTGCAGCCACCCCCTTCCTGCACTCACGCCCCTATCGGAAAGCGCTCCTTCTGCCGCTTGGTGGTTACAATTGCTTCTCCTGCAGGCAGTTTTGCATTAAACAAGCAGTCATTTGAGAACTTGCAGTTTACCAACAAGTAGAATACCAACTGTAATAGGAGTTCTCCCCCTCGGAATAAACATTCCGCTTCACTACTCACATCCCTCGCAAATTATTCGTCGCACATTTTGTCAAAACAGGTTGAATTAATGCACCCCTAGCATACGAATGCGAGGGCAGCTGCTGCAGGAAATTCAAAGGAAAAAGTGTTTTCTTGCAGGGATGGGTCGCTTGCTTGTTTAAGGATGATGAAAGTAGAAAGAGTCACAGCTAAATGTTACTTTAAATGGTGAATTCTGAAAGCACAAAGATCAATCAAAAATGTGAATAAATTCTGCTGTAATGAACAAGTACATAACATTAAATTTATTTCACTTGACATTTTCTCCAGCAATGAAATAAGAAGCTTTTGTGTTATTATGAATAATCAGTATTGTGCATTTCAGTGAAAACTGTAAAATAAAATTTCTTTAAAAGAAGCACTACGAAGAAGAACGACTTATTTGCACTCGCAGTTTTCTCAGTTTGTCGAAGGGCAAACATAACATGAGGTGACTTAACGTTAACATTGTGATACGAAAACCTAATCCGAGAAAAAATAATGTTGGATAAGGTTGATTACATGTAGCTTCAAGAATATATTCGAAAAATCGGAATATACTGCTGAAAATACTGAAAAATAATGTTATAGCATTCCAAAACTTAACCTACAGGAATCACATTATTGTACGTTTTAAGCATCCCTTATAATAGTATACGGGGAAGTGACGTTATAATTATTGGTATTAATACACTTGGAAATAAATACACGAGTACGAAGTACTTTGCGACATGTGCGTCTTAAACATAATAAGGGTGCATTAATATCCGTTACATCCATTTTTATTGAGTATTTTTTTCTAGAACTAAGGATAACTATTAGAAGTTAACCTTTATAATGAACCATTACGTGACAGGTGGCATTCAGTATTCATCCAACACTACCTAGCGAATAGCCACCGAAGTGACCGTCATGACACTGACCGTCATGTACGGTACAAGGGTCAGGCTAGAATCCAATGTACAAGTATTTCAGAAATGTCAATGTGTTCATATTTCTTTTCATCTTAATGTCGGATATACTCCCTATCGGGGGCTTCAAAATTATGATTTTTGGAAACAGAGTAGAGTATTTTCTCTTTTTCGTCATCTTCTGGCAGGTCTTCAAGGCACTGATGCCATGATGGTACCGTGAACCTTCAGTATGTAACATTCCTATTCGTACAATCAGAACATTCAATAAAATATCACCATATTTATATACAAAAATACTTATATTTCTACTGTCTGTAAATCTATAGTTACTGGACCTATTACTGATAAAATATCAATAAAGAAATATCGCAGAACTTTGTGAGAATTCCATACTAAGGCGGCGAATTAGCTTTGTTGATTTATGTAGGGAGAGCTGCTTGGTCACGGTCGCAACATAAGAAATGCGTGCTTTTAATTCATCCTGAAAAAGATAATATTTACGACTATCAGTATATTGAAAGACTAATTGATTATTGAATAGATTGCCAGATTTTACTTGTGTTTGGGCACCCGAAACGAGTTTTTATTAAAATATATTCTTTACATACTTAGCACAGGCGATTACCGCGCATTTGTAATCTGCAGTTCATGGAGAATGAAATTTCCAACTGGGCCTTGAAACGGTACTAACTTTCTCGAGTTCAAAACCAATTTTCAATACACTTAAATACACACGAACTTATGCTTGCTTCCGTATACTGAAAAGACAGCGGCTGGGAAATCACTGTTGTCAAGTTTTGAATTTTGTAACAATGATTCGATCGCGTCTAACGGAACTCTGCGTCTTTCTAAGAAATCATTGCTAGCATTGCCCAGTGTCGAGGAGCTGCTGCACTCTTGCGCTCATGTTTGAAAGCATTTGACAGTTTATTTTTATTTATTTTTTTATTTTATTTTATTTACGTCAAAAACAGTTTAAAAACTGCGTGTGACGAGCTATGGGGAGAAGTGAATTTTGTGCACGTTTTCATAATTCTGTGGTCTCCATCCTAAACTATATTCTAGTCGAATTTTGAATACAGAAAAGAGATTTTTTTTCGAGTTCTGTTGACAAAATATTCGCTCCTATATAATAAAATATATTTTCAAAGGTAAATTAGCTATAAATTCCTGCTCTGAACCCTCATGTTCTTCATGAAAGAATATTACTTTTTGCCGCGATAATATAAAAAACGATAATTTGAATAACTATATTTCCCACTGAAATTCAGAAGACGTGCACAAATAGTGAAGTTACAGTTATGTCCAGAAGCAAAACAAGGGACCACCTCAGCATTTGCTCAAGGATCAGGGAAACTGGACGAAAAACCTGATCGAGATGGGGGCCATCAACCCAGAAACTGTGGTACAATACTTGTTACAGGTTCTTTAGAATTATACAGTCCAAATGATAATAATTACATTAACTATCATTGTTAAAATTAATGCTACTTTCCTTTTTGATGCTCGGTATAGTCTCGAGTTGAAAGCTAGCTTCAAAGTACTTATCTTCCAAAGCACATCGTTGAAAATTTCTTTTCTCTCTGCTCTTTTGTTGACTGACTCTACTCTTTTGTTGGTAACTATCTCGCGGAATTTGGGGAAAAAATACCAATTCGAAGACGCCATGTTTGAAATACATGTTCTGCGCTGTTAATTAGTGCCAAAGATTGTTATAAATAATTGAATTACATGAACGGCGCCAAAGGGTCCCCCCGGATAAGATGGTAAAAAGTTCCCCTCAACCAAATTACACATGAGTGGTTACACTACAATTCTATCATAAAAATAATATTTTTGAAAGGTTTCTTAGCCCCCGTCCCACCACCCACACCCCTATACAGCCAAAAACGTGTTTTTTAAATTTCAATTTTTTTCGACAACTTAACACTATTTTATCAGTTTGAAAAAATATGATAAATAAGAACACAATTTGAACTATCAGAAACATATTTTTCAATATTTTCTCAGGCCCAAATTCAAACACAAAAAAAATTTTCGAAAAAAAATATCAAGAAATATTTTTTACTGTGTCTTAGAAGCCTGGAACAGGCTCGAAAAAAATATCAAAGGTTCCTCTTAAAACACAAATTGTTGTGCATTTTTTTCAGATTTTTTCGATTACTGGGCTGCAGTTAAAAAAATAAAAACCATTTTCCCGCCTTTAAAACACTTGGACTTTCAATATACTTTGAAAATGACTGCAACAACGGTTCTGTGCATTTATTTTAGTGTTTATTATACATTTTTATATCCATTGTTGTTGCACCCAATAAAGTTTTGATTTTGGAATATACTTACAAAATATCATTTTTTTAAAGCTTTCTAATCGTTTGCTTAAGTAATCGTACGCTACGGAAAGACGATAGTTTTGGCAATTTATAAGAAACAATCGACATAAGACCTTGTGAGTGTCATACTGGTGAATAAAGAATTACACCCCGTCCTACATCAAAGACATTTTAGAAGAAAAAATAGAAGTTTGCAGATTATGACATACAAAAAAAGATTATTGCCACACACATTACAATGGCAAATGACTCGGAAGCGATGCTTCCTAGGCCTTTTAAACCAGGTTTGCTTGTCTCAGGGGGCCACGACTTTTTTTTTGAGAACAAGTAAATTCTAACAGACGACATGTTTTGGGGGACGGGTAGATGACAAATGGGGAAATGATAAGGGACATTGCGGGTGCAGGTGAAGGATAGGTGGGAGACAGTGGGGAAGTGAAGGGGAACAGATTAGGCCCCGATTATGTTGTTGAGATGTATTTTTCAAAATACAACTTTTATGATCATCCTATTTTACTATTTTGCTTATTAGTTATTTTGGGTACCCCCATTCCGTAGCACAGATGACAGAAAAGAGAAACCGATATCAATGTAAAATTAAATTGAAGGAAAATACTGAAATTATCTTTCACGATAAAATTAAGGGGACTATTTTATTTTCTGCGAATTTTTATCTCAACGCTCAGCAATATTGGAATGAATTCTCTCGCACAGTACCGGGTCTGTAGTGCCATGAACTACTTTTCGGGGAATGGGAGTTTGCAGTTGGGTGCTACATTAAATCAATTTTCAATTTTCGTACAATTATTATTTACAAAGTGCAGAGTTTTCGCATACGTACAGATTGTACGAGTGTCTCCATATTTATACGTATTCAAGGACAAATACTTAGGGAAAGGAAAAGACAACGTTTTCTCTAGTCTGAAACATCTACAGACGTGAGATCACAGGCTTCCGCAACCAATGCGTTACTATTTATCTGTCTGGGAGACGCCGCGTTCTAGGCTCAGTTGTCAACGTTTCAGCTGCTATTCTGTGGCCTTCCTCCTCAAGCAAGGTCGCACGTGCCTAGGACGCAGCAACTACCGAACAGCCAAGTGGTTAACAACAAATGTCTTAGTTTTTTTTAAAAACTATGACCCAGCTATTAAAAAATATGAAAAAATTCACAAGCATTCTGAGATGAAGTTTTAAGATTATTTTTGTGCCAGTGTCTGTGTTCTAAGACAAGTAAAACAGTTCTTGTAAATCTGGGTCTAACCTCTTCCCCTTCATTTTTCCACATGTCCCCCAATTATATCTCAAATATGACCGAATTATTATTTAATAAACTGTCAAACACAATTATCTTTCCTTAGCGTATAATATTCTCATAAAATGGATAAGAAAGCTTTAAAAAATGATAGTTTGTAAGTATATTCCAAAATCAAAACAATGGATATAAAAATGTATAATAAACACTAAAATAAAAGCACAGAACCGTTGCAGTCATTTTCAAAGTATATTGAAAGTCCAGGTGTTTTAAAGGCGGGAAAATGGTTTTTATTTTTTTAACTGTAGCCCAGTAATCAAAAAAATCTGAAAAAAATGCACAACAATTTTTGTTTTAAGAGGAACCTTTGATATTTTTTTCGAGCCTGTTCCAGGCTTCTAAGACACAGTAAAAAATATTTCTTGATATTTTTTTTCGAAAATATTTTTTTGTGTTTGAATTTGGGCCTGAGAAAATATTGAAAAATATGTTTCTGATAGTTCAAATTGTGTTCTTATTTATCATATTTTTTTCAGACTGATAAAATAGTGTTAAGTTGTCGAAAAAAAATGAAATTCAAAAAACACGTTTTTGGCTGTATAGGGGCGTGGGTGGTGGGACGGGGGCTAAGAAACCTTTCAAAAATATTATTTTTATGATAGAATTATAGTGTAACCACTCATGTGTAATTTGGTTGAGGCGAACTTTTTACCATCTTATCCGGGGGTACCCTTTGAATAATTTTTTTCCACCCATGTGCCAACATACGTTAATATTGAAAAAAGTACACCTTTTTCTCACAACTTTGGCATTTGTACAATTGAAAGACTTTGGTACTTTTAGTGGGCCAGCATTTAGCCCTTTCCTTTACCGCGGTTTCACGACTTGACGTAGGAATAGATCTTTGCTTCGCAGATGTCGGCATCGAAGTGGGCACGCAGCAGGAGGTAAGTTTCGATGTGAAAGAAGTGACAACGTGGAATTGCGGGTCATTTCTTTGTGACAAATAGGGACTGTGGTGAATGAGTCGCTTCACTACTCGTACGTACTACATTCTCAAAATATTTAGAGAAGAAGGTTCAACAATGAATTTACACCACAATCCAAAAGAACGGAATTTGAATGAACGCGAAGAACGTCCTAATATTTGTCTATTTATCGTATGAGTGTATTAATTTATCGCTACCACTACCGCAGTATAGAGAAAGTTATGTTATTCTGGGCAAAGAAACGGCGAATTTCCGGCGAGAAAAAACTCTTCTTACAGAGCCCTGATGACGAAAATGTGAATAATTCCAGTTGTTAAATTTAGAAAAAAACCTCTAACACGTGGTGTAGCCAGACTCCAAGTTTTGAGGGTCCTTGATACCGAAAAGGCGATTGACCGCAAAACGCCAGTCTGTCCGTCGTCTGTGAACAACGCCAGCGGTTAAACCGTTCAGCCGATATTCTCTAAAATTGCTATTCCCCAATTTATTAGCCTGATGTCGCGGCCCCTTGAATTTGAATCCGTATTTTAATTGAGGGAGGTTTTTACATGAAAGCTCTAGAACATTTTCCAAATTTTCAAAAAATGGCGCCATTGATTTTGATAAAATTTGGTTACTGGATAGTATGAAGGACGTTTAATGGTTCATTCCTCTTGTTGGTTAAAAACCCTGATTTTTCGAAAATTGAAACAAATCAAAGTTTTCGAGGACTTCCTACAACTAAAATAATAAAGATTGGAATTTTTTTCTTAATAAAATATGTTCGTTAAAGATAGATTTTGAAGTAAGGTCATGTATAATTTTTCGAAAATTTGAGTTTTTCGCATAATTTTGTGTGAAATATAGGCAATTTTTAATTTGGTTTAAACATTTTTTTTCTCAAAAAACGGCTCAAGCTATTGTAATGAAATTTTGTTGTTTGATGGTTTAAAGAACGTTTAAGAAAATGATGCAGGTTTCATGTTCGTGAAAAATGCTGATTTTTTGAAAATTTAAAAAATTTAAAATTTGTTCGGCATCTTCCTACAACTACAATTACGAAGATATATTCTTTCTAAATGAAATGTATTCATTAAAAACATATCTTCAAATAACGTCATGTTCGATTTTTCAAAAACATTAGTATTTTTTGAGAAATTTTGTATCAAACATAAGCAATTTTTATTTTTTTAATGTTTTCTCAAAAACCGCACAATTTTGTTCATTAAATTGAGACCTTAGCATGAAGGTTTAAGAGAATGGTGCAGATCTCATGTTCATTCAAATACCTGAATTTGCGAAAATGTTGAACAAATTTAAAAAAATCAGCGTTTTCCTACAGTTGTGAAGATGCATTTCTTCCTTAACGAAATGTGTTCATAAAAACATCTTCAAATAAAGTCATGTTGAATTTTTTGAAAATATGAGTATTTTTGGGGTAATTTGGAGTCAAAAATAATCGCCGGTCCGAATTTACTGCTCTTTATGGACGTTATTCCAGACATTTGGATGCTTCATAAGTTAGAATATAAGTTAGTATATATTATTTCATATGTCTTTGTTCATTTATTACATTCGATCTTTTTTATACATTTACACATTAATCTTTTAGAAATTATTTAAAACCAATTTGAATTACTGCTGGCTTTTAGGGAATATCAGATTTAAATGCTTCAATGCTACTCGACAAAAATGACTCGGGAGCTATTTTTTGTGATTTACGTCTTATTGTTGGGACATGATTTACCTCTATGGAAAGCAATTATAATTGTCAAATTTGTATAGATATTTGCTTGAAAATATTTAACATTTGCACCAAATGTTCGATTTTTAATGAGAAGGGGTGGGCAGTATTTCAATACTTGTATTTGAAATAATTATTTTAAATACATTTTGTATTTGATAAACTGAATTTTTGAGTTTTTTGGCACATATTTTAGAGATTTTTTTAAATAAATGACGTAGGTAGTAATAAATCAAGGCCTTGTTATAAATGACGTAGGTGTAAATGAAGAAGTACTTCAAATACAGACGAAGAAGATAGTTTAGAAAGAGGATAGTTTCTTTTTGTTTGATTCCGCTAGTGAATGCACCTCATTGACACAAAAATAGAAACTCCTTTCAGCTGTTGAATTTGGAATCTATTCATTTTTAAATAATAAATCTAAATCATTAGAAATGCTGGACAATTATCCGGCAATAAAAAAAGAGTTTATTCGTTACAACACTAGTTTAAGATCATCCATGCCAGTTGAATATCTGTTTTGCTTTGCAGGTTTTATACATTCGCCAACGAGGGATTGATTGTCTGATGGGGGTCTGATGATTTGTTTGAAAAATCAATGGTTTTAAGAGGAAATTCCAATTCTTTGTCTAAGACATATTTTGATATCACATGTGATACTGTTTATACATATGGTTACAATACATTACTGCATTGTATGACTGTCAATTACTAATTTACTGCAATTGACAATATATTGTTGCATTAAAGAATATATAATACAAAATTATTATATATTTACAGTATTTGATGTACAATGTACTGGCTGGAATTAATTCTTAAATGTTGAAAACTTGTAAACGTAAAGAACCTCTGTAAAATAACAAGCCGTCGGTAGCCCGAAGGGAGTCGTTCGCGCGATTTTAGGGGATCGGGACGGAAACATCGTGCGAGCGAAACACGTAGCGCGCTTCATTTAAATCGACCGACAAGTTCTAAACAAAGAGTTCCTACACTTCCCTCGGTGTACTGGAAGCAATGAAAAAATACTCACTCCTAGAAAATCTTACCTTTGACATTAACCAGATTTTCAGCAAAGCTAAAATTTTATGGATGAAATAAAAATATAGATTTTGCTGGATAGAAGTTAGAATGTAGAAAAAGTTTAAAATTTTGCAACTTTCGAAAAATCAGGTTTTCCAACGATAATGAGACCTTTCGTAAAAATGTCCTTCAAACTATCACACAACAAATATTAATCAACAAAATTTAATCTGAAACGTTGGAGCTATATATTTTTGTTTTGAAAATGTCCCAGGGATTGCATGTAAAGGAAAAGAAATAGCTAAAATTTCAAATAATGAAACATTTATTCATTACTATAATTTATTTTTAAAAAATGTATTACATAACTAGTGTACATAGTATTACATAATACTAAAGGCGAGAATGTGCGTACTGTTTTACCGTCGCTAATTTTGCAGGAAAACGGTCATTAGCTATACGTGCGCACCCGTGAATTCGGCCTGAGTTCCTTTGAAGCCTTAACCCTGCGCGGGTTTAGGGAACCTTCGAACATGCGCCTCGTGGACGTCCATTGAACCTGGGTGTAATTCGCACTACCTCCGTTAAATGTCGGTATCTGATAACTTGGGGGCTAAACTATTAAATTAATAATTTAAAATTTTCAATACTTCTTCATAATTTATGTCCAAAGTTTTCTTCCTTCTTCCATTTATATTTGGGATTGGAAAACTAGAATAAAGATGGGATCTGATTGGCTTAAGGATTTTGATGATCTAAAACGTTACTAAAAATGATCAATAAAAAGCTCTTATAATGTTTATGAATGGTCTAAAAGAAAAATGACACGAAAAATTGACTAAAATCAGTTCTGATGAACAACTCAAGATGTTGGATATGTTACTGATGTAATGAAGCCCTCTTCTTTTATTTCAAGTGAATTCAGCTTGCGAATTTTTGGTTTGGACTGTTCTTTACCAGGAAATCTCGGTCTTTAGGTATCCCCAAATCGGCCGAACTGACAATAGCGATAATAGGCGTCCCAGAAATCTTTGATTGCATTCTGACAACAGTTGACATTACAATTTCTCAGAGAAGAAATTGAATAGGCCACATAGAAATTCTGTGAAGAACATTTGTTGTATATGATAAATAATACTTGTAGCAAATACGATTAAAAAGATATTAAAATAGATTGAATCAGCAAAAAATGCATTAAAAATTACGGAAAAGACTTATTAGTTGAAATCGACGAAAATGCAAAAGATTTGCATATAAAAATGGGTCATTTGCTTTTGTCATAACATTAATTACTGTGCTACATGTCATTGTTCTAAAGTGAAAAGAAAAAATAACATCTCCTTAACATCTGCCTCCTTCTTATAGTTTTCTGGTCGAGGAAACGTGAGCTCTCATTGGCACGGGAAACTGGTGGAGTGATTCAGTTCTACCGGGCACCTCCCAGGGTCTTTTTACATACCACAAGAATGTCAAAGCCACTATTAATTGTTTCTGCCCTTCATAAATACACGTCTCAAACCGAACTCGCGCTCAAGGTTCAGAGATCTAAACACTCGCCCACCAATGCGCACGTTTATCATTAAAACGCAGGGAGAAACATCGGTCTCAGGAGACCGCCATTTGTTATTGGGCGTTGAATGTGGGACGTAAAGGAAAAATAAATTATAAACGTTTCATTTAATTCTTATATTTCTTTAGAGTATTCTAAAATATGTTATATTATAAAACATGGAAATAATTGAAAAATATTGAAATTGTTGAAAACGATCGAAATTTTTGAAAAACATTGAAATTGTTGAAAAACTTTTTAATTGTTGTAAAACATTGAAATTGCGTCTAAATTCGTATAGCTTCCTCCGTTCTCTAAATCCATACAGCATTGATCCAACTGATCTTTGTGGGCTAGCAAGAAATTCCTCAGGAGTCTTTTTGTCCTTTTTTACACTCCGAACAAGTTAATTTTCTCTTTATCAGTTCAACAATAACTTCTGCAGAATTAAATCAGTTGTCTAAAATGACATTCGTATTAGACACTTCAATAGGTTTGCAAACACGTAGCATTGCTTGAGTAGGGTACTAAATTTTTCTCTTCTTGAGCTGGGATCGTCCGGACGAATTGGACGATTTACAAAATTTTGAAAGTAAATATATTAAATAAATATTTGAGAAAGTTGCCCAAAAGCGTTTATGGACACACCCGTCTCATACATTACACACTAAGAGAAACGAACGGTCTTACATACAGCTACGAAAAATACGTAAAGAGAAACTACCGGTCCCAATGACCGCCACAATATCCAAAAATGCCTCTTAAATGCCGACGGTTTCAGCAGAACTAAACAAAACTCCTCCGAGTGATAGAATAGGGTCAGAGAGGAAGCTACTATGACTGTCAACGCTCTCGCCTACTCATATCGGCCATTTTTTCATAAACCAATTTCACTTGGTGCCTGTCAGATAGATGTTTCCATATAAGTGTTTAACAAGTACGAGAAAACTCTCGATAAGTGTTCATCAATTAGGAACTTTAGTGGAAAATGCATTGAAGACGAAGAGTGATAAGACCGTCCGTCGAGTGGACGAACTGCTGGGAAGAGACCGTTTGTAAGCGGAGACTACCGTAAAAAGAGACTTGCTCTTGCAAACGAGCATATCCAATAAATGCCAATGGAATGGGAATTTACTTATGGAATTGTGGAGTCAAATGTTTATTTTGATGCTAAATAACGCTGTAAAGCAAAGTTTCCTGAAAATTGGTGAGCCACCTATTTCTAGATTTCAGGAGGATAATGACTTTACGTGTAATATGTACTTAATATGTCAAGGTTGATTTAGAACAGGGCTGCTCAACCATTTGCTCCGAGGAGGAGCCTCCTGTTGCTTTTTTCTCTTTCGCCGCAGAAAGAGCAAATGACCTCATCAAATATCGATCGGTGGCATGTGGCACAGTGGGTCGCGTCGTATTTCTACGGGGTATTTTCTGTTGTTCGGAATGAAAAAATCTCACAGCTCTGGGAAAGGATATTACGATAGAAAACACAGTAAGATACTTTTGTAACGTTAATAGGAACAGTTTCTAGATATAAACGTATTAGTGTAATTTGGAAATTAAAAAAACGACAATTTGCAATGCAGCATGGAAAGAAAAGTATCTTTTTGCAGATTGGGCCGGCAATGCCAATTGTTTAGTTGCAAAAAAGTGCTTAATAACATAAAGAAATTTAATAGCGGAGACATTACACAGTTTATCATGCTGTGAGTATGAAAAGTATTATAAAGATTGCACAAAAATGTGATTGAATAAACTAGTAATAAAAATACTAAAAGTAAAGGAAATTAAAATTAAAAAATGAAGTTGATTGCAAAATCAAATACTCTTTTTACACATTTTAAGTGTTTTTTCTCGTAACATACTTTCTATATTTGGAAGAGATGACATGGTGCTATTGAGCCGTAACATGCATTTCCGATTGTGATCTGTAATTGTACTTCTCATTCGAGATTTACAAGTTTTCAAAGAAGCAAAAAATTGCTCACAGGTGTGTTGATCCAAACGTACTTAACAATCGAGAAGCATTCCGTTTTGGAAAATGGTTTTGTAGGAAATTCTTTTCTTAATGCTCGCGTTTTAGTATCGATATGCAATAAAATTAAATTATTTTGTATTGTGTTATTTTACTGTCAAAACAACATAAGAACATCAAAATACATCCAAAACTTACTTCTAGTGAGGCATTGTTTTTCAGAACACTGAAAACTTCCTTTTGTTCTTCTTTAGCGTACTTGTCATTTTCATCAGCACGATTTAATGTATAATGTTTTTGCAAATTAAACTTCTTCACGTGATTGAACCCTTTATGTAAACTAAACATTTGGTATAGCTGCCGTAGTCGGCGAAAAGATACTTTTCTTCTCATACTGCATTGAAAATTGTCGGTGTAGATGCTTTGATCTGTGAAGTGCTCGCGTCGACTTCCATGTTTCCGCGACTGGAGTTACCGGGACACTGTGCTAGTGGTTATTGCCAGGCGTGCAACGCTCGGGCTCCGGTGTCCCGCTCTTGGCTCACACGGCTCCGCGCTGCCGATTTACTCTGCTTGAACGGCCCTGATTTAGAATAAACCAACGGTACTGCTAACACCACCTCACAGTGTTGTTTTAAATCTTATTCAACATTTGTTTCCATTTGTGGTCGCTTTGCTTACAGATAGTGTGTATGTATAATTTGAACTGTTCGCCTTTTTGTTTACAAAGGAAGGTATAATTCAATTTATTTGTAATGAAACTTGACGTTTAATAAGCTATTACGGTGTCATCCAATCGGGAGCGTGAACGTCACAGTAGTGACATTCAATCTCCCGATTGAATGACACCCTAACACATGATTTATGTCAAGGGCCACTACAAGTAAATCGAAGTATAATTACGCGTTCCATTGAACTACTTTGCTCGGCGCCTACCAAAGCACTTATACGACCCGGTCTGACTTAATTTACCTGAAATCCGCAGAGTGAGTGACCTTGTTTCTTTCACCCCGAGCCGCAAGCCTCTTCGTGGCCCCGCCCTGCTCGTGATCTGAGAAGGCGCGCGCGCGTCTGTCGGATGGTTTGTGACGGCTGGATCACCTTTCCCGCGGCCGCCCGAGAGCTTTTCCTCGTCGCGCGCGAAGGCGGGTGAGCGGCTTACGCCTGTCGAACTGCCTGCCAGTGCTGCCAACTGCGACGGCGTAGGCCGCGCGCGCAGCCCCTTCCGACGCTCAGCCCCTGTGGCAGCTATGAAGTCGCTCCGGACGTAAAAGGCTTCCCTGCCGACGCACATCTGCTGACGGAGATTCGGATTGTGGCTCGCTCGTAAATCTCCTTAGATATCCCGCGACAGATCCTGAAAGGCCCAAAGAGTTTTCGGAGCCACCATTAACGTACTCGTATCTCCGAACAAAATGTAGAGCGAGGATTTAGCAATGAAACTTTTTATGTGTCAGTTCAACAATGTCCCTTTCGAATTTTTTAAAATGTAATTGTTTACTGTTATTATTACATTTCACACCTTGAGACGAACGTCAATGAATATATACGGGATACCGTTAAGTAAACTGAACGTTTTTCTTTGGATAATTCTAATGTGAAAAATATACTGAAAGCGTGTTTTAGTTGGCCTCTTTTCCATTAAATGAAATTTACGAAAACAATCGCGCATGGCATTGAATATTAATCTTAAATGACGTTAACCGAAGCAAGGCAAAAGAGAGGCTAAGTCATGAAATTTCAGGATTGAAAAAAATATTTAAGCTAGTGGTGCTACAACAGCACATACATTCCCCGTATTATTGGAAGCAGCTACATAGAATTGAAATATTGCACTTTCTGCCCTACAGCATCTTAGCTATTATATGAAAATGTCCAATTCAACCAAGAAGCAATCAACCACGGTGTAAGATATATAGGTGTGTTAACTAGCCGCCATTAGGGCAAATTTTCTGAAGCCAGTTTAAAGGCTAGTTCCTCGCTTATCCATACGGTGCGCACGATCGGTCTGGGTCGCGGTGTAAGATATCTTAAGAAGACATCTCTAACTGTGGCTGTTACACATTACACGACTAATCACGACCTTGCCCAAATGAGACCCAAAGATCGCAGCACTTATATGCGAGAACTGTGAGAGCTAGCCTCACATGAGCTTCAGTTTTAGACTGGGAGTGAACACGCCTATATATTTTACACAGTGCGAACAACTCACTGTTTCCATCGCAATGTTGTCAAAACTATGTAAATTCCACAACTGCATAAAAATATAATACAAAAGTTTCGTAAACTTGTATTGGAAAAAGAAGTCTTAAGGCTCCTACACACGTACCAATTTGTCGGGCCGACCGTCGGGCCAACCAGATTGTACGCTTTGCTACACACGGTCCAACCAAGAACCCAATTAATCAGTCGTGCTCCAAGTTGTCGCGAGGAAAGTAGCCCTGTGTATGTAGCGAGTGTTCTCGCGTCGTTTGTGTCGTCGTCTATTGTGGTGTGCTCCTATTGCGATTTTTTCCTGCAGCTGCAGCCGCTCCGCAATAATACTCCTTTCCTGTGGGTTTTCCATGGTTCCTATTAACCTAACCTAGTTCAAAAGCTAAAGTACGAACGAATTAATTTACTAAAAAGAGAAACTTGAAAAAATATACAAATGTTACCTTAACCAAAGAAAAAATTAAAACACTAATTAACAAAACTATTATTGCAAATGAAATAATTTATATAACTTCCAAAATGTCAACAAAAACTTAATGAAAATAACATAGAGGGAAAAAACTACCATAACCTAACCTAATTTAACAATAAAGAAAAATATAAACACGAATTAACAAAAATATAACGAATGAAATACAATATCGAAACAAATAGCAACAAAAATAACAAGAAAATTAACGAAAAAATAAGGGAACGGGAAGCAGAACCACGGCAGAACGCAAGCAGCGCAAGAAAAGGACGCAACAGAAGTGACCGAGAACCGGGCACCTTGGCATCGGACCATGGATTAACATGGATATTCAGCCATGATCGGGCATCATATACTCTCTGCCGAGCCAACACGCCCTGGATATAGATCTTTATTCAGGGGTGTTGGTCGAGCACGATGGAGCACGTGGATTCGCAGGACGAAATCTGCGGAGATTAGTAAGAGCGTAATCGCTGTCGTCGGCAGTTGGTACACTACACAATTTGTCGGACTGTGTGGTGGGGGAATCGGCTGTCGGGTGTCGGAGCTAACCAACCGCCCGACCAAAATTTCTGTAGGACCCTTTATACTATACAACTCTATCCAGTCACAACAATGACACGTAATTCACAGAAATTCGCGACAGGAGAACGGAATTCAATTGTTGCGTTCCTGCATTGCCGATACTCCCTTAATGAGCTAACAATTTTTATTTCCAATATTTGAAAAGAAATAATTTCTTTAAAGAATAATGCGTAAATTTATAACCAAAGGTCGAATGTAAAAACGAACAAAGAAATAATATACAAAATTGCAAATTCTAATTTACGACGCATTTAGCTATCCGAAGCGCAGTAAATTTACAGCGTGCTATTATGTTCGCCACAAAATTATAGAAAAACTACTCGTATTTTGAAAAAATTAAGTATGACTTTATTTGAAGGTGTAGTTTTGATAAATGCATTTAATTGAGATAAATTGTATCTTTAAAATTGTAGTTTCAAGACAACGACGAAAACGAAGCGTAGTCATTTCCGAGCGCGCTATTATGTTTGTCAGGAAATTATAGAAAAACAACTCATATTTTCAAAAAATTCAACATGACCTTATTTGGATATCTGTTTTAGACGAGCATATTTCATTAAGAAAAAGAATCGTATCTTTACAATTGTTGTTGTAGAGAGAATTGTTGGTGTAAAAGAAAATTTATTTAATTTTTTAAATTTTTGCAAAATCAAGCATTTCAACAAACATGAAACCTGCACCACTCTCTTAAGCTTCTTTTATGCTATCTCAGGTCCCAATTTAATAAAAAAACATGCCGTAGTTAAGAAAAATAGTTTAAAGAAAATAGAAAATTGTTTATGTTTGACACAATTTTTCGAAAAAAATACTTATGGTTGTGAAAAATTGAACATAACCTCATTGAAGACCTATTTTCATGAACACATTTCATTAAGAAAAAAATTGTATCTTCATAATTATAGTTGTAGGAAGATGCCGAAAAAAGTTTGATTTGTTTCAATTTTCGAAAAATCAGAGTTTTCAACAAACATGAGACCTACGTCATTCTCTTAAATGATCTTCTGACTATCCGAAAACAAACTTTAGTCAAAATTGTTGGTGCCATTTTTTTAAAATATTGAAAATGTCCCAGGGACTTCATATAAAGTACTCTCCAAAATTCAAATATCGGTTTCAAATTCAAGGGGCCGACATATTTAGATTGATTGGAGATAATCAGTTTTGGAGAATATCAGCTGAACGGTTTAGTCGCTAGCGTTGTTCACAGACAGACGGACAGACGGACGGACAGACGTTTTGCTTTCATTTGGTTTTTCGGTATCAAGGACCCACAAAATAGGGATTCTGGCTGCATCATATGTTAGGAGATTTTGTTTCTTAATTTAGCAACTGGATTTATCCACTTTTTCGTTACCAGGGCCCTGTAATAAGAGTTTTTTTCTGCCGAAACCCCGCTTTTTTTTCGCACGACATTACATAACTTTCCCTATACTATACGTACGTACGTATAGTATACGAGAAAGTAAAAAAAGTTTAAGTAGTTAGGCACATGACAAAATGAAACAGGAATAAAGATGAGATCTGTTTGGCTTAGGGACGGTAATATATTAACGTTTGAAAGCTTTGGGGTACATTTCTGAACCACCGTATCATACTCACTAATTTTGCTTCGTAGGTTCTTGGTGATTGTTTTATTGCTTTCCTGCAATGTAGAATCTTTTAGTTTGCTGGATTGGTACTTCAGCTTTTGGACAATACATTATTTGTTTTGGATGACATCAAAAGGTTAAATATAGTACAAAAATATACAATCTCGATAGCGGAATTGAAAGAAATATGATTTTATATCAACAATAATTATTATTAATAGTTAATATATTAAGATAACTTTCATATTATATAATTAGCACATTAAAAACAAATTGTTAGAGTTTTGAAAATGTTTGGTGAATTTATTGGTTCGTCAAATTGTGTGGTACATAATTGTACCGCTAGGCGTTTCTACTACCTAAAACCTTTTAAACCTTCCCGATAAATTAACTGTAAACCACTGAATTTGCATGAAGTAGGTGATGATAGAGAAAAGTGCGGAAGTGAGAGCGAAGGTGAGAGCAGGGACGGAAGCGAGGGCGGGGATGGAGGGGCGGAAGCGGGGATAGAGGAGAGGGCAAGGGCCAGTGCGCGAACGGAGAGGAGGGCGTAGGCGAAGTCGGGACCGAAGGGGAGCGGAAGTTACGGCGGGGACGAAGGCGGGTCGTTGACGAAGGGCGTAGCGGGGAAGTGGACGGGGCGGAGATAGTGCGCGGGCGCGGACGGAAATGGAGGAAGGAGCGGAGACGGGTTCTGAGTCGATGGCGAAGGTGAGAGTGGGGGCGGGAACGTAGGCGAAGGCGGAGGCGGGGTTGAAGGGACAAGGAAGGAGAGGCGGTGGCGAAGGGACAGGGAAGGAGGGGCGGGGTGAAGGGACAGGGAAGGAGAGGTGATGGCGAAGGGACAGGGAAGGAGAGGGGGCAGAGGCGGGGACGAAGCAACGGTGTGGCAACGGACGGATTCAATGTGCTGCCGGAATGGCGGGTGGAAGCGTGGGCGGAGGCAAGGGCCGCGGCGAGTGCACAGGAAGGGACGGAGAAGGTGTAGGTAGGGATGGATCGAGGGCTGAGGCTTGGGTGGCGGTGAGGGTCAGCCGAAGCGAGGTAAAAGGGGATGGCATAGACACAGTTGGAGTCAGTGCTCGAGGTTGAGTTGGGTGGAGGATTATATCAAGTGAGGTGGAGTCGTCGGAGGCGACGGTGGAGGCGTGGATTGATGCGAGAGTGCAGATGAGGAAGGGTGAATGTGGTAGCGTGAGGAAATATATCATATGTACTCCTCTGTTTTACATTGGAACATTATTTTAAGTGTTTTTGAAAATGGCAGTGTAAGAGCCTAGCGGAACATTTATGTTCAAGGCCGTAACTTGAGAATAACGACAGACAATTAAAAATAAAATATTTCATCGTATAAGGTTCTATACGAAATAATAAAACGCAAAATAAAACAATTTTGCAATAATAATTAATTCTGGCTTTAAAGGCTTAATTTTGCGACTAAATTAATTAATACATGCGAGACCGTTCAAAAGACACCCGTTTATTGAAAATCGATCAACAATAGTGAGAAATGATCTCTATGAGGAGAGAGCAATCGCTGTCATGGCCCCACTGTTGAAGCTGCAGCTGCCGCAGAGTGTCGTATGTGAGGACATGTCTGGACCACAGTTGTAGCATATGATGAATTTGCTGAATTACATTTCTTTTAAATTGGGGTCTTTTTTGAGAAAATTTTGAAAATATTCTGGAGACTTCATGTAAAATACCTTCCAAAATTACAAGATCCGTTCCAAATTTGAGTGCAATGATATCATTCGGAGAATATTCACTTTGGATAAAGTCCAGTAAACAGTTGAGGCGCTAGTGTTAACCACAGACGAAGGCACGGACAGATGGACAGACTAACTGACAAATAGACGACAGAAGGACGAACAGACTTTACGAAAAAGCAAATTTTCTGTATCTGGGTCTCCCAAAATGTGTTTTCTAACAAATTCTCATCATTGAATATTTGCAACATCACAGTACTTTCTTTATATTACGTATAGGAGAAAGTAAATAACATTGGTCTGGGTAAGGACTTAAATGTTTAGTATAAGGTTCTTCACGTTCAATGGTCAAGTCGAACACCTTGACCATTCGCCCAGCACGATAACGTTCGGATTTATCCATTAAAAAACACATGTTTCTGAAACTTATCGTTATTGTAATGATTTATCTCAAAATTGCGTAAACTACACATCTTTTTAAAAAATTGGGCTTAATTTTAATGCAAGATGAGTTTGTCCGGCCTGAGATCAGAGCTGACTTTGGTCGCTTAGATTTTCGAAGTGAATATCTTGCCCTTGATTTATTGATGATTCCGGGCTCATGTTCATTAATACCGCAGAGAACGATTTTTAAATGACGGTTTTCAATCTTCTCTGGACTGTGAAAACCATGCGAAGAGTTTCCTTCTTCAGATGTGTCCCCCAGACGAGTTTCGTCCTAGCTGAGACAAGCTCTAAGCCCCGACATGTGTGATAGGGTAGTGTAAGAGTAAAGGAGTTTGTAAAGGGTCAACAAAGAGGAAAAAACGATTGCACGTTATCTCTAGCCCTTTTGTCAGGACATTCCTTCAGTATTAGCCTCGAATTGTTTGGGGATACCACGTAAAACAATCGATGAGAGCAGTCTGCCGCTAGAGTCGTTCTCCCGACAATGCCTGAATTGGAACCAGCTATATAGCTCATATCGAAAATTATCCAGTGTCAGGACTCAAACACTAGGACCTCCCGATCAAAGTCACTCCAGAGACAACGATAATGCTATTTTTGATTATTCTTTAATTATATCTGGCCCTAGCTACGACGATTCTTAGGCGCGTGAGTTGCTACACGAATACTTAATATTGCTTCTCTTAACTATGAATCACATTTGTTACAATTTAACTCAAAATATTGAAAACTAATAATATTTTTGAAAAATTGTACTTGAAATGATTTAAAGACATAATTTGATGAGTAGATTGCGTTGAGAAAAAATATTTCTTTAATAATGCAATTTCTTTTAGTGTGTGTCGAAAACAGTAGACAGACGTTTTTGAAGAAAGAAAGAAAAAAACGAGTTTTGTTATCAGAGCCGTGTGTTTCTGCCGAAACGCCAATGACGTCGTATATATTGTTATTTCTTTGAACAAACACAGCCAAGTTATTATTTCCTCTTACCAATTGAACTCCAAATTTGTGAATATTCGTTCTAAGTTTTTTGCTCAAGTGAGCAGAAGCCGTGTATTAAGACAACCTAGCGAGTATGTGAATGAGTCATTCGCTCATAGTAAAGACAACTTTGATCAAATTCTAGACCAGCAAATTGTATTCACGCACTAGGCAAAAAATTACCCAGCACATTTGACCATTTCCCCAGCCGCCCTCTCGTCTGCGAGATCTCCTCCCCGCGCCATTACGTGATGAGGTCCGTCCCCTTCTGCGAGGCGCTCCCGAGCGGTGGAATTAGCAGAAGTGCCCGAAAAGCGCCGATTTCTGATTGCGTTGCCATGCGAGCGCTGCAGCCATTCAGTGGCCCCCCTCGCGCGGGAATTCTCGGGCCGGATGAAGTTTCTTGGCTTGCCCGCTGCCGCAGCTGGAGAGCTGTGTGGCATTCTTATTCCCACAGTAGTGTAATGAGGAAAATCTATATTGAAAGCTACCAAATTGTATTTCTAAGAGTTAAGTTTTTGGTTCTTTGATGTGATACGCTTTGAGTGACATTCAGGAAGACTCTGAATAAATGTTACAAAATTCTAGGGAATGTAGAAAGATCTAAGATAATCACTTTTTGCCATTGAACGTGGTACGAAATTTCACAAAACGAAATTACACATTTGATATTTGCCTCTGATTATTTGGGAACACCTGATGGGCTAGAGTTCGATGGGTCACGTCCTGATAGATTTCGTGCGTGAATTTCATAAAACAATGATATTTTATTTCATTGTACTAACTGTATTTGTTCTGTATTTCACTATACCAGTTATTTTCCACGGCGCAGGGCGCTACCACACTCCAATTTCGCGGTGCCGAAAAGTGCTCGCTTCAGTCTGTGTCAGATCTGGGTTGTGTGGGTGGGACGTTGTTGATTTCTTACATTCCCATGCATCTGATCAGAAAATTCAGCGTATTTGTTATCATGTGTCATTATCATTGATTCATGATCACTGTATTTCATTCTTGCATTCTGATTTCGCAGTACAGAGATAGGGTTGTAATGCTGTAATAAAAATGGGGATTTTTCGACAGATAAACTTTTATTGACCTGGTACCAAAAAAGTGAATAAATCTTGTTTCTGTATACAGAGTGAGTCACGTAACTTCAGCACATTTTGTAATTTTTGAACGGTTGAAGATATTTCAATGCGGTATTCTCGGAACTTCATTAGATTTCCATTCACTATCACTCACATACATTATCATTTGAATTTTAAGAGATAATGAGGTAACTTTGTTTTACTTTACCGCATACGTAGTATACGGAAAGTTATGTAATGCTGCGCGGAAAAAACGGCGAATTTTCGGCAGAAAAAAATTCATTGCCGGGCTTTTATAAAGAAAAAGTGAATAAATGCAGTTGCTAAAGTATGAAAAAGAACCTAACACGTGGTGCAGCCAGAATCCCTGTTTTGTGGGTCCTTGATACCGAAAAACCAGTTGAAAGAAAAACGTCTTTTCGTCTGTCTGTCAGTTTGTCTGTCCCTCTTTGTCTATCTGTGAACAGGGCCATCATTAGGCACAGGCAGACGAGGCTCGTGCCTCAGGGCCCCCATGATCAAAGAGCCCCCACAGATAATAAAAAATATATAAGAAAACTGAACTAGTGGTGCTAGAACAGCACGTACTTTCCCGAATTATAAAAAACAGCAACGCAATATTATGATATTGCATTTTCTGCGCTACTAACATCTTAGCTATTGAGTTTTTCATTCAAATCGCAAAAATAATTATATCCATCAAATTTCAGTATTGCTGAATGGCTGGTGAATATCAAAGGCAATGTTTTCCAGGAGTGAGGGTATTTTTTTGCTCCCAGAAGACACACAGCAATGTACGAACTCGTGGAACCTACAATGTACGAACTCGTGGTGGCTATTCGCGCGTTGTCGCCAAGTTGCGCGCCTCTAGCTGTTATCGCAACTCGTAACTAGTGGTGCTACAGAATGGCACATACTTTCCCGTATTAGTTTTCTATTTCCTCGGGTCTTCGCTAGCTATTCGGAATAGCCACATACTCTTTCTTGCCAGCTACCATCTACCATCGCCAAAAGTACATTTTTTTGTCATTTTCTTAATTTTTCGGTTTCCTATTGGTAGAACAGAAACATTAATTATAGAATATTAAAGAACACAAAAACCTAGCGGTAAATGGCAATTTTCTTTTAAAAATTATGTGCCGTTTAAGAGAAAATGGCGTTTTAGCACTACTAAAAATGCGAAATTTGAAGCTCATTTTCACAGAAAATTTTTGAGTTTTCAAAATACTTTATTTGAAGTTATTTGAAGCACTTACACTCACAAATATAATAACCTTTACAAATTGCAGATAATGTGCATATTAAAGATGTGAGAGATCTTTCAAAAAATTTACATTTATATAATTTTTGAAAAAACAAAAAAACTCAAAATAAACTTTACGCTATACTAAAGAGTGTAATTCGCACTATAAGTTACAAAAGTTTCAAGAAAAAAAATTGCAGCCGTAAACGAGAAAATGGCGTTTGAGCGTTTCTGAAAATGCCGAAATTTTTTTTTCACAGAAAACGGTAGTGTTTTCGAGAAACTTTACTTGACATTATTTAAAGCATATATACTCGTAAATATAATTGTGTAAATATAATTGTGATAATGTAAATATTAACGACGTGAGAGACAAGTAAAAAAAATTACATTTTCGTAATTTTTGAAAAAAACAACCGATAGACCAAAATGGCTTTTATGTCATTGATAGAGTACATTTACCACTATCTCTACCAAAAGTTTAAAGAAAACATTTGGAGCCGTTTTTGAGAAAATCCTGTTTTTGTATTTTTTTAAAATTGCACATATTGCACGCAATATTGCACGAAAACTACCAAAATTTTGAAAAACATTTACATGACCTTTATTAAAGAACTCAATATACAGAACAAATTTTATTTGAAGAAAAAATTTCTATCTTCAATTTTGTAGTTGGAGAAAGACGCCGAAAAAAGTCAAACTTTCACAATTTTCGAAAATTCAGAGCTGTACGTGAAAATTAGACCTATGCCATGTTAAAAAGTGTATTTTACTCTATTCATACAAGAAATTTAAAGAAAAAATTTGTAGCCGTTTTTGAGAAAATTTTGAAAATCCCCGGGGGGCTTCATATAAAGACCCCCCAAATTTTGAAGAATCTTTTTCAAAATCTCAAAGCTTCGACTAGAATCAGATCAACTAGGGAATATCCATTTTGGAAGAAATCGTACGTATGGTTTAGGCGCTAGCAGTGTTCACTGACGGACAGACAGACGGACGGACGGACAGACGGACGTTTTCCTTTCAATTGGGTTTTCGGTATCAAGAACCTAGAAAACAGGGTTTCTGGCTACACCACATGTTAGGGGATTTTTTTTTCTTAATTTAGCAACTGGTTTTATCCACTTACTCGTTTTCACGGCCCGGCAATTAATTTTTTTCCGCCGAAAATTGGCCATTTTTTCGCGCATTACATAACTTTCCCTATACTACGTATATCACTCCGTGTATACGTACGTATACGGGAAAGTAACAATGACATGTACTTAGTTCCCAGGAATTCGCGAGTGTTAAGCGGAATTCCATTGTAGCCTCCGCATTGTCTGTAAGTTAAAGTGTGAGGAAGCAAAAATTTAATTAACATTGGCATTTCCAATAACAAATTATATTTAAATCAATTATTTTTATTTTCCTTATACATACGTATATACATAGTACATTTTACGTCTCCGTATATGCACTCCTTATATACGGAGTATTGTAAGATGTGGCCGACATTTTTGTTTTAATTCTTGCAAAACCAAACATTTTAACGAACATGAGACATGCACCATTCTCTTAAGCTACCTTTATGCTATCTAAGGTCCCAATTTAATCAAAATTTGTTGTGAGGTGTCTAAGAAAAAATGGTTTAAAGGAAATAAAAATTGCACATGTGCAATGTGCACAGTTGTCACAAATGCTTAGTTTGTTTTTTACTTAGATCTTATTATGTAAATATTGCTTGTGTTGTTTTTTAATCATATTTTATGTTACTATTGTTAGAGTCATTAGTAAAATATTACTATAGAAAATACAGAGATTAAAGATACTATTTAATTCCGTTTATCTAGTTTTTTTTACAAATCTTTCCTTACCTTAAAAAGAGGAATCAAAATACTTATAATTCCATAATGTGTAATATTCAATTTTTAATAACTTATGATCGCCAGAATGTAATTTGTTGAACTAAGAATTAGGGGCCCCGAAATCTCCGAGTGTCTCGGGTACTTTCAAACCCAAAGACGGCTCTGTCTGTGAACAACGCTAGCCACCAAACCGTTCAGCCGATTTTCTCCAAAATTGATATTCCTGAATCGATCTGATTGATCTCGTGGCCCCTTGAATTTGAAACCGATATTTTACTTTTGGGGGATTCCTTACATGAAGCCTCTGAGACATTTAAAAAAAATGGCGCCAACAATTTTGATTAAATTTAATTGGATCGTCTGAAGGACGTTTAAGAGAATAGCGCAGGTCTCATGTTAGTTGAAAACTTATTTTTCGAAAATTGAAAAGATTCAAAATATTTCCGGCGCTTCCTTCAACTAGAATTACGAAGATAGACTTTTTTCTTAATAAAATGTGTTCACCAAAAACAGATCTTCAAATAAGATCACGTTGAATTTTTTGAAAATATGAGTATTTTTGTGTAATTTGGCGACAAACATAAGTGCCTGCCCTGAATTGGCTGCGCTCCGTGAACGTAATTACAGGCAGTTGGATACTTCGTAAGTTAGAATTTATATATTTTTTCTTATTTCTTCTTCGTTTCTGAAATTCCAGCTTTTGTTATACAGTTACCAATTCATCATTTAGAAATTCTTTAAAACGTATTTGAAATATATGAAATAAAAATTGCTAGGCTTCAGGGAATATCAAGTTGGAAATGCAACAATCTCTTAGCAACAATGACTCTGGAGCTAATTTCTGTGAATTACGTCTTATTGTTGGGACATGATTTACCTGTGTGAAAATCAGTTATAACTGTCAAATTTGTGTTGATTTTTGCTTGAAAATATTGAATTTTTGCACCAAATACTCTATGATTTGTATTGAGTTTTACAAAAAATTATGACTGATGAATTAATACGGCGAGAAATTGTGGTATAAATTGTATTACATAACTATTACTAAAGGAGAGAAAGTACGTGCTTTTTTAGCACCATTAGTTTATTTTATAATTTTAACACCATGATTGTTCCCAGTGCTTATCACATTCAAGTTCCTTTAAAATGGTGACAAGAGTGCCATTGGGAAATTCACATCACATGTTTTTTTACGTTATCGAGTACATTATCGTGTTTTTCTCCTCTCAAGCAACTTATTTATCGATTTAAATTATAAATGGTGCTGCACTCACGAAAATATGTTATTGAATTATAGGCCTCGGAACGGTTGGATGGAAGTAAATAGAAACCGATTGTAAGGCGGGACTGTACGAACGTAGGTGACAAGATATTCAATTTCTTAAGGGTCTCATTGAAGCGTTGTGAAACGATCAGAAATATAAGAGTTGACTTGAACATTTTTTTTTATTTCTCTCTAAAATATGAAATGGCATCGACGTATGGCAGTCGTTTTGTATGCAAAAAATGTTGAAATATCCATATTAGCATATTAGTACTAGCCCTTGTTTTAAAATGTCTCATTGAAGAAACTTAAGAAAGATGTAATAATAAGAATTAGTTTTTCGCTTACAGGTATTTTCTGTTTCTACTAATTGTTACTTTATATGTTATTTTTATTTCAGTATTTTTATTACAATTATTAGATGTTTCCGTTACTTTATAAACATAATATAACATTTCATTTCATTCGTGTTCGCAATTCTTTACTTACTTTCAAAAAACAGTGTGTGAAAAACGCAAAGTAACTCAAAACTTGAGAGCAAATTACCTATCATTTACTATGAAGGTTATCGGACATAGCAAAAAAATGTTGGTATAGGTAATATATCTGTCCTAATCAGAACCATTTCGATTTTCTGATTTGTCGGGCAAAGATTTGTGTACATTTCTGTAATGCAATACTTTTGTTGTATTATTTTTATTTAGAAACATGGAATATTTTCTGTCGTTCTGGCAATTCAGCATTTAATATTGTTCTGTTACTCATGGCATATACTGATTTTTTTCCATTGTTAAATTTTCCCCTTTCTATGGGGTTGGCGCTAATGGGGCGCTCCAATTTTTATTGATTTTTCGCACACTCCATTGATTTTCCGCACATGCCTGATTTAGTGATGTTTTCACGGCCGGACGGCCCTTCCTGATGCCAAGTACAGGGGCAACACGCACAGATTATACATAGACAACCATGAAACACAAATAACCATGCACGAGGCGGGATGCGAACCTACGATCCTTCGCCACGCTTTAGCTATCTCGAGTATTTGGATTAGATACAGGATAAACTGACTTGATCGTTCTTAATAGGCCATAGACGCCATAAATCTCCCCACCAAATCGATTGCAACACAAGTAGTCATCCCAATTCGAAATGACCGCTCTGATGACCCAACCCTTGCACACAAGGCACACATTTCTCCAGTTTTCTCCAAAAACCCAAATTTAGAGATACGATTTAAAAGGCGGCGCGATCCAATAGCGAGCGCGAGCCCCTTTGTCTCTGCGGTGTCCTCCGGGCCACTTTGCGCGACGGCCTCTTCCTTCCAGCTGAGCCGTTCCGTTCCGCGCGCGTCCTCTTCCGCCCTCGCGTATAAATCTCCTGCCAATCGAGCTCCGTGCGGGGACCGGCGCGGGGGCGGCCGGGTAGACGGCAGCGGCCGGCGGCGGACGGGGACGGGCAAGGCGAGGGGTAAGCGGGGGGGAGCGTTGCGAGGGGCGACGTTGCGGGGGGCGTTGCGGTGGCGGGCGGAGGGTGATGCGATGGCGGGCGGGGCGGGGCGACCTCGGAGCGGGCGGGGCGGGGCGACGCCGGAGCGGGCGGGAGCGGGCGGGAGCGGGCGGGAGCGGGCGGGAGCGGGCGGGAGCGGGCGGGAGCGGGCGGGAGCGGGCGGGAGCGGGCGGGAGCGGGCGGGAGCGGGCGGGAGCGGGCGGGAGCGGGCGGGAGCGGGCGGGAGCGGGCGGGAGCGGGCGGGAGCGGGCGGGAGCGGGCGGGAGCGGGCGGGAGCGGGCGGGAGCGGGCGGGAGCGGGCGGGAGCGGGCGGGAGCGGGCGGGAGCGGGCGGGAGCGGGCGGGAGCGGGCGGGAGCGGGCGGGAGCGGGCGGGAGCGGGCGGGAGCGGGCGGGAGCGGGCGGGAGCGGGCGGGAGCGGGCGGGAGCGGGCGGGAGCGGGCGGGAGCGGGCGGGAGCGGGCGGGAGCGGGCGGGAGCGGGCGGGAGCGGGCGGGAGCGGGCGGGAGCGGGCGGGAGCGGGCGGGAGCGGGCGGGAGCGGGCGGGAGCGGGCGGGAGCGGGCGGGAGCGGGCGGGAGCGGGCGGGAGCGGGCGGGAGCGGGCGGGAGCGGGCGGGAGCGGGCGGGAGCGGGCGGGAGCGGGCGGGAGCGGGCGGGAGCGGGCGGGAGCGGGCGGGAGCGGGCGGGAGCGGGCGGGAGCGGGCGGGAGCGGGCGGGAGCGGGCGGGAGCGGGCGGGAGCGGGCGGGAGCGGGCGGGAGCGGGCGGGAGCGGGCGGGAGCGGGCGGGAGCGGGCGGGAGCGGGCGGGAGCGGGCGGGAGCGGGCGGGAGCGGGCGGGAGCGGGCGGGAGCGGGCGGGAGCGGGCGGGAGCGGGCGGGAGCGGGCGGGAGCGGGCGGGAGCGGGCGGGAGCGGGCGGGAGCGGGCGGGAGCGGGCGGGAGCGGGCGGGAGCGGGCGGGAGCGGGCGGGAGCGGGCGGGAGCGGGCGGGAGCGGGCGGGAGCGGGCGGGAGCGGGCGGGAGCGGGCGGGGGCGGCTGGAAGTAGAAGAGACACCGGTCATGGCGGCTCGGCGGAGGGGAATCTGATGCCGAAAGACCTCGTGGGGTATGGAATGGAGGAGGCTGCGGCCGAGGAGGGGTGATGAAGGTGCTGGAAAGAAGGAGGCAATGGCGTATTGAGGCGGTGTCGGAAGTCAGCGTGTGGGCGAGATGTGATGCAGATAAGCGGAAGCGACCTCATTTGGGATGGGATAAGCGGAAAGCGCGTGTGGAGGGTATTGTGTTCCGATTCTCACCGGCAGGAAAGCGGAGGTGCCTGGAAACGTGCAGCTTGAATGCACAAAGAACATAAGGAGTTGGTTACGAAATGGAACTCGTTGAGCACGAAGAACGGAAAAAATAAGAAATATGTTATCTCGAAGATGATTGATAACTGCAGACCACAGTGTCACGAAAAGAGAAGGGCAGTATGAAGACAGGCGAAAGGAAAACATCGCAAAAGGCGCCTGCGGTAAATTGTTTGCCAACTGCTTGTAAACATTTTACGAGTATTATCAAGGAATAAAAAACTTTCAAGGTTGCATAACGCATGATTATTGATAATGTTTAATATCACAACTTATCAATATTTCACAGCCACTTTCTCTATCATATAATTTGGAAAGGTAAGACCAGACCATCATTGGCAACTTCTAATATTATATTTTATCAAAATTTCACAGATACTTTCTCTATTTACATTATTCGAAAAGGAATTATTTAATGAATTCGATAATTCGAATTTATTATATGCTACAGCTCGAGGCGGCACACGGTAATTCCAAAATGAATGAATTTATGCTTGAACAATGTGAATGCAATGAGGAAAGATAACAATTATGTTTATTCTATGACACGTAAAGAGAAAAACGAATGTAGGTTAGAAGTATCGAGGGAGTAAATAAAAAATCGATCAAGACGGAGGACGAATGGAAGAAAAAGAAACAAGAGAAGTCGGTTGTAGAGCAAGCCTCTTTTACATAAAATATGGACATCTCTGGGAGTTCAAGAGAGTATCAACAACAATTGTGACAAAGTATGTAATAGAAAGAAAATTATAAAGAATTTGATAGTAGAAAGAACTGAATAGCGAGAAATGAGCATACATGAAAACCGGGAAGAGTTGGATATAAAAACACAGCAGAATGAAGTTATAAAAATAAACAAATATTAAATAAATGTTAGACTGGGATGCCATTGAGGAATACTTAAGATGCTTATGATCAATTGACAATCGCAAGCGAGAGAAACTCGATTGAGGGGAGAGGAAGTGTAGATTGTATGATAAGAACAGTCTGCATTTACGAGAACTGATCGAAATATAGGTCATTCTTAACCAACAACAACTATCCACGATATAGCTAGAAAATTCGCATTGAACAGGGGACGAAAAGTGTGAGAAAAGTCATTTAAATAAAAACACTATGATGGTATGAATATTTTTCCTCGAATTTTTTCCAGCCAACAGCCGTTTACTCTTTACCCGCTGAGACGCATATTCGACCATACAATAGACGCCGACACACATGCGGGCTCCTCTGATCTGGAGTAAGGGGAACGCAAGGCTCTCCGCGAGAGCGCTTACAAGAGAGACAAGGGACAAACAACCATGCCCAAGACGGGACTAGAACCTGCGATCCTTCGGACCGAAGCCCTCAGTCGGTACATGCTCATAACCACCACCAACAACCATGTCGATTGGTATGTATATCAGTACATTTTAAATAAATGGGGCTAACTTTAAGTCGATATTTTTGTAATTAGGTTCTCTTACTGTAAATGAGAAAAAAAATCGATAAACGTATTTTCAAATTTTGTTTTTCAATGATAGTAACTTGAAAACCCATCATCAGCATTGAAGATGAAATAAAAAAACCGTAATGTTTTGTAGATTTACTCTTGCTTGGAGTACCACCGATTTATCACATATTTGGTATGTAAACAATTCTTTATCTACTCTCCGGAGCGCTCCGGACAATGAGGCGTATTTTTTGTAACGTAACATAATTTTTAATTTTGTATTTGGAATAAAATAAACAAAATATACACACCACGATAAAAATACAACTTTATGGTCTTGCATATTTGTATACATCTAGAATAATTTCGATTTAAGAGATTTTATTGTTGAGTTTGTCAAAAACATCGACTAGCTTATAATAAATATCGAGAAATCCAAAACACGGCTCATTAAATACTGCCAATGTGGGAATATTGGCTGAAGCTTAGGGAGAAGAGTGAGTGGCGGGGGCGGGGGGCGAGCGGCGGGGAGGCGCCGCGCCCCTCGCCTCGCAACCGATGGCCTGTGAAACAATTCCCCGGGCGTCCTTTATTCGCGTCTGCAGTGCCGTCACGCGCGGCCATCTCGTAACCTCCGGTCCCCCACCTCCTCCCTCCGCGCCGGCGGCGGAGGGCCTGTCGCCCGGAGCCCGCTCACGTATTCCTTTCCTTTCCGTTCGCCCGGAGGAGGCAGCGAAGGAGGGCTGGCTGGCGGGGCGGGGGAGGAATTTGCATTCTGCGGAGACGCGCCGGCGGCGCCACCGAGACGGCAAAGGCGACGCTCAACCCGACGCTTCCGCGCAGACGACTTAAGAGGGAGACGTGGTGAAAATAAAGCGTTGCACTCGAGGTGTACGCACACTCGCAACACACACGCACACCTGCACGCGCTTGCGTATGTGCTCATTAAAACTGCGTGCGCGTGTGTGCATCAAGTGCTCGTCAAAACTGGCGGAATTTTCAAAGACAACTTTTTTATTTATATTTATCTTGTAATTATTTTTAAGTGTAAATTATTGGCCAATATATAAAGACAATTAAATATTTGCATTGCATCTTTTTTATAAAGCCTTTGCTACAATTTTTTAAAAAAAGTTTTTAAAAAAAAGTTTTTGTAACAAACATTTTATCGGAAAGAAGCAAAGAAAAAATTTAATTGTCTTTAGATATTGACCAGGGAGAATATGTAGTTCAAAGATAACTCCTATAGTTTTTCATCTTTTTGTTTATTTCTCAGAAAGGAAAAATGTCGTTTTAACATTTTCTTCAATATGTTTGCCTGAAATTAATTCACTTTCAAAATAAAATGCAACTAATAATATCAGGCACATAAAAAGTTGGCAAACTTTAAAAGTGCGTTAGATAGGATAAATAAGAATGGAATACTGGATACCAAATGTATTGAAAATGGTCTTTAATTTTTGCTATTTGTTCTTAGACGAAAATTGTGCTCTTCGCAAATTCAACAAAAAGTCAATTTCATTTTCAATTAAAAAGACAGGCCAAGAAATGTATACTTATTGTCAGTACGAAATGTGCTGAATTAGTGACGTATTACTTACCCAAGACCAGTGAACAAGGTTACGAAGTTTTAGTGGTCGCTCGGAGAATCAGATAATTCTCAGAGTGTTTGATAGTAATTTTTTTCCCAAGGTTTCCAAAGTTCAACAAACATAAATTAACCACTCCGTGCGAAAAAAAAATAGCCAACTTCTTCAACAATTGGCGTTGTTGTTTTGTAGCATTTACCCATTAAAATATCTTACATTCTATCTTCAAATATTACCTGCGCTAGTAACACTTTTTCTTTTCCTCTCCCTACATGATGCTCTTGCACCACTGAACACAACTTCGTGTAGCAATGAACATATGGCTTTGATTGAATTTAAAGAACCCCTAAGGGAAAATATTTGTAATGCAAAAATACGTTTAAGGTTTATGAAAATAAAGATTTTTGTTGGTATTGTAGCCATTAGTCTTGAATTTAACGAAAATGTTAAAAAATTGAACCATGAAATGTAATAATTTTGAAGTTGACATGTTTATCGTTGTTCAGTTTTAAAGCCGAAATACAGCGATTTCATGCTTCAGAATATCAGTCCCAATAATTATTTCGAAAATTTCTACTTTACAGAATCATTTTAATTACTGTCTTTGTAA
Source organism: Acheta domesticus (assembly GCA_031308135.1). Classification (NCBI taxonomy): domain Eukaryota; kingdom Metazoa; phylum Arthropoda; class Insecta; order Orthoptera; family Gryllidae; genus Acheta; species Acheta domesticus. Next base: position 114,461,577 of record JAHLJT010009419.1, on the reverse strand, counting down.
AGTCGTGTACTTTTGAACAGATTCCGTATTCTCAAGAATATTATGTAAAACTGTTCACGGGTAGTTTGGAGAAGCTGTGCTTCTACATTATCAGTTTTATTAAAATTGAAAATTATTACAGATAATTACTAGGAATATAATAGTTTACCAACATCTTTTATCAGATTTGTTGAATTTCACCAATTATAAATTAAATTTATAACAAATTAATAGATAAAAATGCACTTTCAGTGCCAAAAACCAGAACTTTGATGCCAGAATGCTTGGATGCTTGTTAAAAATATTATATCAAAATATTCATGCCCTAGGTGTACACTACAGCTGTACAATGTACTTTAAAAACTAACATAAATAGCAACTACAAAAAAACACTGGCACGGACTAAAAGATAAATTGTTCGATAATACACTGGTTCAAAAGAAGAACAGTCTCTCGTTCAAAATACATTAAATTTTGATAAATAGAATTTTCGTGATAATTATATGATCACTAAATTCCAAGATTGTAAGTTTTCTAAAATTAAATTGTGATATACACTTTTGCTTTGCACACATTCACTAGTTTCCCGCTTCTGTTGATTAAGATCATTATGATTATTACTAGTATTCTGTTCTAAATTTGATGTTTTATCGTTACAATTGATACTACATGAAGCCAAAAGTTAAATCTAATCATCTAATTATTTTGAAAACTAGATTCCATTTGCACTAGAAATATAACATAACAGATAACTCCTTCAACCACAGAACACAACAAAGAAACGTTCAAAGAGAAAAGACCACAGGCGCTGAATTTCGTCATCTTTGCTTCTTTTCCCACATCTTCTACAAACCGGTAAATCTTGTCTGGGTACATATAAGTGCCATGAAGATTTTCATACGATCCAAAATGACGTCTCACAATATGATAAGTACGCTGTGCTTCTTTGGAAACAGCGCTGCATGCAGATAGCATCGTGACAATCTGTAAAAAAACGTAAATTGAGTAAGAAATTTAAAACTATTAAATTATTTTAAGTATTACATTTCAATTTTAAAACATTTACTCATTCTGATCTATAATATCCAAGTTTGTTTCTGAATTTTCCCTATCCTCCTATCACAGTCATGAATTTCTTTTTTCTGCCCTGGATAAGATAGGAGAGGACAGTTTTTTTACCATCATCATCATCATCATCAACTGCAAGGATTAGACTTGTGTAGTCTGTTCCGGCCTGAAAACTGCTCACTCCATCTTCTCAGTGGTCTTCCCACATTTCTTCTTGCCTTCGGCTCGTAGTTCAAGGCAACTTTGACTATCCTTTCTTCGGACATTCTTAATACATGAGTTTTCCATTTTTCTCTATATTCTTTAATATTGTCATTCACACTTAAAATTTTTAATTCTTTTCTAATTTCTTCGCTTTTCTTGTGATCAAGAAGTGTATAACCTGCTACGGTTCCAAGAAACTTCATGTCAGCCGATTTCAGCCGACAGTTTGTTTATTTTACATTCAATTGTCAAATTCGAAATGTTCACATTTAAGAATGATTCTCATCGTGTTTTTACACTACTTATAAAATAAACTTGGAGGATGGATAAACTTGGACTTGGATTTTAGTTGCTCATGTCTCAAGAGCTCACACGATAATTTCTCTTCGTACGTGAAATTATTCGTTGGCTCAGTAGTTGAAGATAACTAGTTACATTTGCGGAAAGAAATTCTAAGCTAACTACTTTGATATGTCATAACTTGAGTGACTCTAGTGAACGAGTTGCCGCACTGTTCATGAGCGGCATTGTGAGAAGCAATAGATGAGTTTAGGCAGACAAATTCGGGAAAGATCTCAAAGTTCATTTTACGGAGTTCGGGAAGGGCCCATTGTTGGGAGGGAAAAGGCAGTTGACCGGCAATGTTACACGTGAAGCCAAATTTCAAACACATTCGTTTCGCTGTTCAAGTAAAACGAATTAAAGGCAATGCCGAACCCCCAAAATTGTTGCATTACGAGAATATCATATCGACCGAATATATATTCAATACATTACTGTTTCCTCGCCGAGACCCAAATTGTGTTGTGTTACGGCGAATTTCGTGTTAAGCGAGTACGTGTTAAAGAGGTTTTATTGAAATAAACGTATGGCCAAGACTCGGAGATAAAGCACAAGTGAGGAAGTTATGTAAGTTAAGCATCTTGTTTGGCCAAGACGGATGGAGATCATGAATTTAATACGTAGAGATCTCATTTTTGAATTTCGTCTATATCATGCCTCTCTTAATTTTCTATGTCCTTCATTCTCACCCAAAGTCAGAGAAAATGAAAACGTGTTAATCATAAATGAAATGCAGAGCCATCATGCACGTCTCAGAATGTTGTCAATTTTCAAGATCCTTGAGAATTTCATCCTTTGAATGAGTTTACTCATACGTTCAGAGAAATAAAAACTTACCGATCCACTCCAGAAGACACTCCATAATAATCCTTCTATAGTGTGAAGAACGCTCCATGGATCGTGTTTTCCTTTGGTCAATCGATTCAAGAGAGAATAAATATCACTCGTCAAAGTAAGGAAAACCTTGAGAATGAAGAGTAGTATTTGCACTTGATAGGCACTGTTCAGATGATTGGTGGCATCAACGAGATTTATGTATGCATGGAACATCTTAGAAAGTTGATCTGAGAAAGCTGTTCTATTGGTCTTCTGCAGTACGAAGTTATATATCATCTCATTCAATTTCTGAAATCTCATCTTCGTCAGAAATACAAAGGTGGTAAATTGTACAACCAATGCGGGAAGGTTTGGTCCAGACATCAGACACGAAATGAAATTTAATAAACCAGAAGTATAATTAGCACAAAAGAAATTATAAGTACAGAGAATTCCGAAATATATATAAAATATAATAACTTCACAAATTATATATAAATTTTGCTTTCTGTAATGTTCTTCGAAATCTTTCATCAGTATGTCATCAGCGAATTTCATCTTTTGAAAAAATGAATTCATATCGTTTTTATACTTTGCAGTCATTGCCACAAGAATGCAAACAACATTCGCCATAGTTGTAATTCCCCACACCACCCATATAGAACAGAGAACCGGCGAAGGTACACCGTCTCTGAATTGATTCATAAGTTTAATTTGTATCATTTCATATAGTGCAGCACATGTAATAAAAATCATAAATATACCATGAAGTATTTGAAACTTATGAAGTCTCACAAAACACCAAACTGATTTTTGAAATAGCATTGACAGTGGCGTCGTTCCTAGAATTGTAGTGAACAGGAAAAGTGGCTTGAGGACGTCCCTGAAACTTTGCACATCCTCTACATTTGAGTTTTCTTTGTCCATTTTCTTATGATTAATAACTGTCACTTTATCAAACCACTTCAATTGCATTTCTTTAATATTCCTGTAACACAAATTTGGAAATTTATTAGTCAGAATTTTCAAATTCATTTTTTGTATATATTACCAGTACAACATACTATACTCTAATAAGTAATAGGAAGTGGAAGGGAAAGATGTTAATGAGAATGAAGTAGAAAATATCCTTTAGAAATAGTTCTAAACAAAAAAATACAATGCCAAAAACAAATATATAGTAATTCCTCGACATCCGCGAATTCGCTATTCGCGAGTTCCGAACATTCGCGATTAGAGAAATGCTACTGGTTTTAACATTCGCAACTCAAACATTCGCGAGTGCGTCTTTTGGTACTACATCTTCTTGAAAGCGAGTACATTTCATTTCTTTTATCAGCGTCATCTCGGAAAAAAACTCTGCAGACACCCTAGATACTCAAAGTATCAAGTTCTACAAAAATGTTAAAGTTGGGATGTCAATTCACATTAACGGAATTTCAGAATCGTAAAATTCCGTTGGGTCAAATTGGAGGTAAGGGTTTTGCCCACACGAACAGAAAAGCCATTCAGAATATGTGCAACCCTCACTACAATGGCCTCGCTGAAATGAAGCTTCAGGAAATAATCAGCGAAGAAACCTCCTCGAACGCATTGGTGAAGTAATGGAAGAGAAACTGCGTCCTGAAGCAACTTCAATGTCAAAACTGTTAATGGCGTTCTAAAACTTCAACAAGCTCTGATGGAAAGAGCATTCGAACGTGATCCGAACATGGAAATAACTTCGAAATTTAAAAGAGAAATAGAAGCAGTAACTCTTCCACATTTGGATTTGGATTTACCAGTGATGAGGGTAATGAAACAAAAATCTCATATCCAGTCACTTTGAACTTTCAAAACCTCCAAATATTGCTTTATTTGTTATCTTTGGGACGTTAATTGAGAATTCTGTTTGTAGTATCACTTACTCAATTCTACTGCAATTGTTTGACAGATATTTTTTTTCTTTCTTTTTTAAACAGCTTCTCGATATCCAGGAATCTAACCCACCTTTTTTCATTAAAAGATAGACTCAACATTCGCGGATCGGATCATCGGATCTCAACATCGGATTTGACATTCGCGATACTTTTTGAGAACCTAACTCACGCGAATCTTGAGGGGTTACTGTACAATAGAATCATTCATCGCGAAGAATATCCCACGGACTCATTATACAAAATAAAAAAAACTAAAGGGGTGAGATAGAGCCGGAAATAATACGAAACAGGTTCCTAATGAATACCTACTTCATCCGATTTTCTATAGATAGTCCAAAATAAATTTGCATATAAATGACGTTTGCTTCCAACTCGACAACCAATAATAGCCAATCAGGTACGTACGTTGTTAGTACATTAGTACATACGTTGTACGCCAGTCAGGTAAGATGTAGATATGTATATTGCAAAAAATGTACAATGAAGAATTGGCAAAACGAAAATTTCCTTCAAAATCTTTGATTGGATGATCCTCACAAAATGTTTAAAAGCAAAGCAAACAACATTGCCTCAAGTTCTATATGAAAAAAAGCTTTCATAAATTGAAATACAAATTTCATTCAATGTAATAAATTAACTGAATTTGTACTTTTTCCCTGTAATTTAAAATTCAGACAATTTTGCAAAGGGCAAAAAAATTATTCACTAAATTTCTATATTTTTGATGTAACTTAAAGCAATAACTACTTTTAAAAATTACTTGTAACAATATATTTACACTTTTTTGTTATTTTATTTTTTCATTTTTGGATTACTTTAGAATTCGTATTTATGCAAACGTTTGGTTTTAAAAATCACATTACGTGAAATATCTTCTCTATTTTAAAAATATAGAGAAATCGGTATCATTTTAATGCAAATAATTCAAATTATAAAGTAATTCAAATATAATCTCACTCCCGTTCGAAGTCCTTTTTAAAATCATTGTAACATTTCGAATTCAATCAAAATTTTAAACTTTCTACTGGATAATTCTATGTGTTGATTCGATTCATTTAAAAGTGGTATTTTGCAATTTGTATTTTATTAAGTAACACGCACGTACTGTATTTCTGAGAATTTCACAAATGATTATATTTCCCGAAGGGAGGAGCAATGCCCATGGTATCCACGATGTCAGGACGTAAAATAATAAAAGCTCTATAACCATATCTTCCGAAGTTTTAAAATAGTGGAAAATTTAAGACTTGTGAGGTCAGAAGCAAATATCAGTGATGACATATAAGACACAACAAATGAAAATATTTGAGAAGTTGTAAAAAAATTAACATTCCAATTCGAATGGAAACCACAAACTTTCTCAAAAAACTAATGGTATCTAGCGAGTTTGTGCGTAAATGCGAAGAATCCACATAAACTTTTCTTTCACATGTTCCTAAATTGTTTAACGCAAGAGGATATTTTGCACGATAGAATAATGTACAAAATATGGCATTTTTTAAAGTTACACTCCCCTACATTTTTTTTAAAAAATTTAGTAACTGTTTTATTAGGATTATTTCACTTTTATTAATAAGAGTAGAAATAAAAACGTAATGAATGAAAAAAACGAGAAATTTTGATGCATATAAAAATATATTTAATTATTATATTTTTTCTATTTTCATTTTTTTGTAAGTGGTATTGTGACATACAAAACATGACTAGATAGTTGACAACAAACATCAAGAAATAGACGTACAGCTTAAACATACGCGGTTGTTAGGGTGTTACTATGGTGCGCGCTCAGCTTGTGTATAACAATTGAGCGGACTGGGTGCCGATCTGGCATTTGCCAGATCGTGTGGCCAGAATTAATTTGAAATATATTAGATGCCATATTAATGCCAGTAATTAAGTGCGGGGATGTTGAATACTAGTTCTTGCAGTCATATTTCAGAATAGGGAATTTAGGGAAATAATCGAAAGAAGAGGGAAGCAGATGACCCCGAGGATCGGCGAAAGAAGTCCGGAAGACGTCGCGGAAGCTTGGGTTTGGTTCTACGAGGCGCCATCCCATTACAACCAAGAGAGCTTTGGTATGGTCTAGAAAAAGCTAGCTATGAATTGAGTAAAGGTCATGACCGAATATTATGTTCAATTTTAGAGGGCAAGTTTTGAATATAGAAAGTTATTAAAACACGATTGTTGTCAGAAAGCAACGAGGGAAGTACAAAGGATCTCGAATAAATCTGTTATTCTGTTTACATGAAATCCAATGAAGTACTATTTTGCAATCTAGCTCGTTAGTTGTGCAAACAGATAAAGAAATACTTTCAGATTTCGCGCTTCTCCGTATGGAGGGCGGATCCAGTGGCAATTTTGCTGACCGCAGGAAAGCGAATTGTTACTTAGCAGTGACCCACAAATAGGCTGAGTTAGCACGGTAACGGGCTAATCAAAAAATTATATTTGTTCTGTTAATTACTTGGAATTGTTTCCCTCGCACCCAATTTCCACGACAGTTTTGTTAGTAAAAAATGTTTCAGTATCAACAATGTTAATTGGCAAAATGTTTATCCCAAACGAATTAATGGCCATTGTTGAAGTCGTAGGCTTCCGCGGCCGGAGTCATGTGGATGATCTTGGCTGTCCGGGTGACGCCGCGTCGAAGGCTGTGTAGCCGACGTTTCGACCATCTTGTCGTGGTCTTCCTCAGGGCTGGAATGCGCCGGGATGGTCAGCGCTCGGGTTTATATCTAGGTGGGGGCCGAATACGATTGGCTGAAACCAGCCGGCCAATCGGGAGGCCGCCCTTCAACACCGGGAGGGGGTCGGGTCAGGTGGCGCGGCGCGTGATCGGACGGCACGGAACGGTCCGTCCGGCGGTAAGGCGCGACTCGGGGTCGGACGGCATGGGCCGGTCCGCGGTTGGTCCGCAAGGTGCGGTCCGGGATCGGACGGCGTGGAGCGGTCCGGTCCGGCAGGAGACCGAACGGTGGCCCGTAGCAAAGGCCGCCAGGCATCGTGGAGGCGCAATCCCGCGTCGCCGTTGATGTTCCGGGGGTGTCTGGCGATCTCCATAGCTTCTTTGAGGCGTCTGGGCCACCATCGATCTTCTCTGGCGAGAACCCTGGTGTCTTCAAACAATAAGTCATGCCCGGTTTCCCAAGCATGCTGGGCGACAGCGGATCGTTCGACATTCTTATGTTTGAAGTGCCGGATATGTTCGCGCAGCCTTTCCTCCACCGTTCTACCAGTCTCGCCGATGTAGTCGCGTCCACAGCTGCAAGGCACAGCGTATACTCCTGCTGTTTGGAGTGGCGGGAGCTGGTCCTTCACCCGCACTAGAGATTGGCCGAGCTTTTGGTGGGTCTTGAAAACAGTTCTCACCCTGAACCGTCTCAAAAGTTTGCCAATCCTGTCTGTTATGCCTCGAATGTAAGGCAGAGCCACTGTTGCTTTGTCTTCCGTTTCTGTGTTGCTGGTTTCTCTTGGAGCCAGTCGGGTGGTGGGTGAGTAGTAAGGCTCTCTGGATGGTTGGCCCGTTATAGCCATTTGCCGCGAAGGTCTTCTTAAGGGTTTCCCGTTCCGCAGGGAGGCTGGCCTCATCACAGATTCGGGCTGCTCGGGTGGCGAGAGTTTTCAGAACTCCGTTCTTTGTCGCAGGGTGGTGGTGCGATTCTGCATGTAGGTAGCGGTTGGTGTGTGTTGGTTTCCTATAAACCGCGTGTCCTAGGCTGCCGTCTTCACGCCTGCTCACCAAGACGTCGAGGAAAGGCAATTGGCCATCCTTTTCAATCTCCATGGTGAATTTAATCTTGGGATGAGCGCTGTTGATATGATCTAAGAATTCCTGTAGGGTGTCTTGTCCGTGGGGCCAAATGACGAACGTATCGTCTACATACCTGACCCACATGGTGGGTTTCAGTCTGGCGTTTTCAAGTATTTCCTTTTCAAAGGCCTCCATGAAAAGGTTGGCAGCTATCGGCGAAAGAGGGGAACCCATGGCCGCGCCTTCTACCTGAGCATATACGTTGCCCTGGAACTGGAAGAACGTGGAAGACAGGCAAAAATGGGCGAGGTCTGCCCATTCTGTTGGAACACCTGCGGGCTTCAAGTTTATTTCGGATGACCGTCACTGCCTCTTCAACCGGGACCATAGTGAAGAGAGATGTCACGTCGAAGCTGACAAGGATGTCCGTATTCTTCAGCCGCTTGCCTTGCAGCAGGTTGATGAAGTGGCTGGAGTTCTTGACAGCCGACGCCACATCTTCTGTCAGAGGGCGTAGTTTGTTGGCAATATGGCGTGCCAGCGGGTGCGTCGGAGAGTTCACGGCGCTCACAATCGGCCGTAGAGGTATATCGGCCTTGTGAATCTTGGGAAGTCCGTACAGCCGTGGCATGACGCTGTTGCCCTTCTTTAGGACGTTGTTTTATTTCCGGTTCAATGACGGTGGCGTTGTTGACCCGGGCTGCGACTTCTCCTCGAAGTTTCCGGAGTGGGTTGTTCTGCAGCGGAGCATACGCCTCGTCCTCCAGTAGGGCTGCCACTTTTTGTTGGTATTCCTGCGTCTTCATTACAACGGTAGCGTTGCCTTTGTCCGCAGGTAGGATCACAATATCTTCACGCTGGCGTAAAGTACGCAGGGCCAAGCGTTCTTGCCGGGAGAGGTTGCTCTGCGGCAGCTTGGCGCGTGTTAAAATGCGTGTGGATTCTCTCCGGATTTGGTCCGCCTCTTCTTCGGACAGGGATTTGATGGCACACTCGATCTCTATAGCGATGTCGGATGTGGGGACCCGCGTGGGTACGGTAGCAAAGTTTAGGCCCTTGCTGAGTACTGATAGGGTGTGCTCATCCAGATCTTCATCGGAGAGATTAACCACCACGTTGTTGGCGTGTTGAGAGACCGGCTTCGGGTGTTGTTTCAACTTTAGTCCATTGAATTTTCTTGTCTGGCGGGTCTTCGCGTCGTCGTGGACATGCAGAGCGTGCTCGGCTGTGGCTGTCTCGAGGGTGTCCCAATCGGCTCTGTTTAACTTCGCCGACAAAGTCAGGTGAAGCTGAAACAGTTGCTTCTCGATGTGCGCCAGGTCGGATCGCGTTTGACAGATCCTCTCGCGGAGTAGCGCAAAGCCGGAAGACCGTAAAATGCGCGCTGCTTGTCGTGTCTGGATATGATGTTTAACTTGAAGGAACGCCGGAAGTACGTCCTCGTCTCGGCATCTTAGCAGAAACGCAAGCTGGCTGAGCTTGCGGCTCCGTTTGTCGCGTAACTTGCCAAATGTCTTGGTTGATAGGTAAATTTCCTCCCCGTAGAGGTTAGTTAAATGAAGTCGTAGGCTTCCGCGGCCGGAGTCATGTGGATGATCTTGGCTGTCCGGGTGACGCCGCGTCGAAGGCTGTGTAGCCGACGTTTCGACCATCTTGTCGTGGTCTTCCTCAGGGCTGGAATGCGCCGGGATGGTCAGCGCTCGGGTTTATATCTAGGTGGGGGCCGAATACGATTGGCTGAAACCAGCCGGCCAATCGGGAGGCCGCCCTTCAACACCGGGAGGGGGTCGGGTCAGGTGGCGCGGCGCGTGATCGGACGGCACGGAACGGTCCGTCCGGCGGTAAGGCGCGACTCGGGGTCGGACGGCATGGGCCGGTCCGCGGTTGGTCCGCAAGGTGCGGTCCGGGATCGGACGGCGTGGAGCGGTCCGGTCCGGCAGGAGACCGAACGGTGGCCCGTAGCAAAGGCCGCCAGGCATCGTGGAGGCGCAATCCCGCGTCGCCGTTGATGTTCCGGGGGTGTCTGGCGATCTCCATAGCTTCTTTGAGGCGTCTGGGCCACCATCGATCTTCTCTGGCGAGAACCCTGGTGTCTTCAAACAATAAGTCATGCCCGGTTTCCCAAGCATGCTGGGCGACAGCGGATCGTTCGACATTCTTATGTTTGAAGTGCCGGATATGTTCGCGCAGCCTTTCCTCCACCGTTCTACCAGTCTCGCCGATGTAGTCGCGTCCACAGCTGCAAGGCACAGCGTATACTCCTGCTGTTTGGAGTGGCGGGAGCTGGTCCTTCACCCGCACTAAGAGATTGGCCGAGCTTTTGGTGGGTCTTGAAAACAGTTCTCACCCTGAACCGTCTCAAAAGTTTGCCAATCCTGTCTGTTATGCCTCGAATGTAAGGCAGAGCCACTGTTGCTTTGTCTTCCGTTTCTGTGTTGCTGGTTTCTCTTGGACCAGTCGGGTGGTGGGTGAGTAGTAAGGCTCTCTGGATGGTTGGCCCGTTATAGCCATTTGCCGCGAAGGTCTTCTTAAGGGTTTCCCGTTCCGCAGGGAGGCTGGCCTCATCACAGATTCGGGCTGCTCGGGTGGCGAGAGTTTTCAGAACTCCGTTCTTTGTCGCAGGGTGGTGGTGCGATTCTGCATGTAGGTAGCGGTTGGTGTGTGTTGGTTTCCTATAAACCGCGTGTCCTAGGCTGCCGTCTTCACGCCTGCTCACCAAGACGTCGAGGAAAGGCAATTGGCCATCCTTTTCAATCTCCATGGTGAATTTAATCTTGGGATGAGCGCTGTTGATATGATCTAAGAATTCCTGTAGGGTGTCTTGTCCGTGGGGCCAAATGACGAACGTATCGTCTACATACCTGACCCACATGGTGGGTTTCAGTCTGGCGTTTTCAAGTATTTCCTTTTCAAAGGCCTCCATGAAAAGGTTGGCAGCTATCGGCGAAAGAGGGGAACCCATGGCCGCGCCTTCTACCTGAGCATATACGTTGCCCTGGAACTGGAAGAACGTGGAAGACAGGCAAAAATGGGCGAGGTCTGCCCATTCTGTTGGAACACCGCGGGCTTCAAGTTTATTTCGGATGACCGTCACTGCCTCTTCAACCGGGACCATAGTGAAGAGAGATGTCACGTCGAAGCTGACAAGGATGTCCGTATTCTTCAGCCGCTTGCCTTGCAGCAGGTTGATGAAGTGGCTGGAGTTCTTGACAGCCGACGCCACATCTTCTGTCAGAGGGCGTAGTTTGTTGGCAATATGGCGTGCCAGCGGGTGCGTCGGAGAGTTCACGGCGCTCACAATCGGCCGTAGAGGTATATCGGCCTTGTGAATCTTGGGAAGTCCGTACAGCCGTGGCATGACGCTGTTGCCCTTCTTTAGACGTTGTTTTATTTCCGGTTCAATGACGGTGGCGTTGTTGACCCGGGCTGCGACTTCTCCTCGAAGTTTCCGGAGTGGGTTGTTCTGCAGCGGAGCATACGCCTCGTCCTCCAGTAGGGCTGCCACTTTTTGTTGGTATTCCTGCGTCTTCATTACAACGGTAGCGTTGCCTTTGTCCGCAGGTAGGATCACAATATCTTCACGCTGGCGTAAAGTACGCAGGGCCAAGCGTTCTTGCCGGGAGAGGTTGCTTAGCTGCCGCAGAGCAACCTCTCCCGGCAAGAACGCTTGGCCCTGCGTACTTTACGCCAGCGTGAAGATATTGTGATCCTACCTGCGGACAAAGGCAACGCTACCGTTGTAATGAAGACGCAGGAATACCAACAAAAAGTGGCAGCCCTACTGGAGGACGAGGCGTATGCTCCGCTGCAGAACAACCCACTCCGGAAACTTCGAGGAGAAGTCGCAGCCCGGGTCAACAACGCCACCGTCATTGAACCGGAAATAAAACAACGTCTAAAGAAGGGCAACAGCGTCATGCCACGGCTGTACGGACTTCCCAAGATTCACAAGGCCGATATACCTCTACGGCCGATTGTGAGCGCCGTGAACTCTCCGACGCACCCGCTGGCACGCCATATTGCCAACAAACTACGCCCTCTGACAGAAGATGTGGCGTCGGCTGTCAAGAACTCCAGCCACTTCATCAACCTGCTGCAAGGCAAGCGGCTGAAGAATACGGACATCCTTGTCAGCTTCGACGTGACATCTCTCTTCACTATGGTCCCGGTTGAAGAGGCAGTGACGGTCATCCGAAATAAACTTGAAGCCCGCGGTGTTCCAACAGAATGGGCAGACCTCGCCCATTTTTGCCTGTCTTCCACGTTCTTCCAGTTCCAGGGCAACGTATATGCTCAGGTAGAAGGCGCGGCCATGGGTTCCCCTCTTTCGCCGATAGCTGCCAACCTTTTCATGGAGGCCTTTGAAAAGGAAATACTTGAAAACGCCAGACTGAAACCCACCATGTGGGTCAGGTATGTAGACGATACGTTCGTCATTTGGCCCCACGGACAAGACACCCTACAGGAATTCTTAGATCATATCAACAGCGCTCATCCCAAGATTAAATTCACCATGGAGATTGAAAAGGATGGCCAATTGCCTTTCCTCGACGTCTTGGTGAGCAGGCGTGAAGACGGCAGCCTAGGACACGCGGTTTATAGGAAACCAACACACACCAACCGCTACCTACATGCAGAATCGCACCACCACCCTGCGACAAAGAACGGAGTTCTGAAAACTCTCGCCACCCGAGCAGCCCGAATCTGTGATGAGGCCAGCCTCCCTGCGGAACGGGAAACCCTTAAGAAGACCTTCGCGGCAAATGGCTATAACGGGCCAACCATCCAGAGAGCCTTACTACTCACCCACCACCCGACTGGTCCAAGAGAAACCAGCAACACAGAAACGGAAGACAAAGCAACAGTGGCTCTGCCTTACATTCGAGGCATAACAGACAGGATTGGCAAACTTTTGAGACGGTTCAGGGTGAGAACTGTTTTCAAGACCCACCAAAAGCTCGGCCAATCTCTAGTGCGGGTGAAGGACCAGCTCCCGCCACTCCAAACAGCAGGAGTATACGCTGTGCCTTGCAGCTGTGGACGCGACTACATCGGCGAGACTGGTAGAACGGTGGAGGAAAGGCTGCGCGAACATATCCGGCACTTCAAACATAAGAATGTCGAACGATCCGCTGTCGCCCAGCATGCTTGGGAAACCGGGCATGACTTATTGTTTGAAGACACCAGGGTTCTCGCCAGAGAAGATCGATGGTGGCCCAGACGCCTCAAAGAAGCTATGGAGATCGCCAGACACCCCCGGAACATCAACGGCGACGCGGGATTGCGCCTCCACGATGCCTGGCGGCCTTTGCTACGGGCCACCGTTCGGTCTCCTGCCGGACCGGACCGCTCCACGCCGTCCGATCCCGGACCGCACCTTGCGGACCAACCGCGGACCGGCCCATGCCGTCCGACCCCGAGTCGCGCCTTACCGCCGGACGGACCGTTCCGTGCCGTCCGATCACGCGCCGCGCCACCTGACCCGACCCCCTCCCGGTGTTGAAGGGCGGCCTCCCGATTGGCCGGCTGGTTTCAGCCAATCGTATTCGGCCCCCACCTAGATATAAACCCGAGCGCTGACCATCCCGGCGCATTCCAGCCCTGAGGAAGACCACGACAAGATGGTCGAAACGTCGGCTACACAGCCTTCGACGCGGCGTCACCCGGACAGCCAAGATCATCCAATGGCCATTGTTGTTGTAACGCGCACTGATAACAGAAGGTCATAATGACTTTCGCATTAATATAAACTAATAGTTTTATTTACGGCTAACTTGCTACTTGCATCGTTTGTATTCGCGTAATTTTGCGTGATTTGCGGTAAATTTGCGTACTTTTCGCCTAACGTTGCTTGTAAATAAGGGCGAGAATGTACGTGCTGTTTTAGCACCACATATTTCAATTACGCAATTAAGAAACAAATTTTGGTAAACTGAAGAGATTTCATTCATTTCGTCATTTGCACTAGACAATTTTAAATAACGTACCTCAAAGTAATAATTGTCCCGAGAATTTCAGTACGTGCATCAACATTTATTATGGTTTAACAGCACTGACTCATTCATTTTTCGTCAGTATTCCTGAGTTTCGGCTTCTTTCTCAACTTACCTTTTTAATATAATGAAAAATTTAACAACATTAATGCAATAGTACGGCACAAAATACGTCTGGCCTCCACAAGCACATATCAAGGAATGTGAATTCTCTCTCCGGAAAGCTGTATTGTGGTCTTGTCATGTTGACGTGTGCCTATCTTTAAGTAGATTATCTTAGTAAGTCAATTTATATGATTAAAGAGAAAGAAAACACCAAAAACTCGTTGGCATATAAGATAGAATGAATGACTGAAAACATTTTCCACATCATATCTTAGTTGACGAAACAGTTTTTACAGTCTATTGAGTAGTCCACAGAAAATTTGATTTAACGAAAATTAAAATGTTATTGTCAGCAATACTGTATAAAATCAAATCACTAGTTAATATTTTGCCAACGACCTTTGTTGGTACTATTATTCATTACTCAACTAATCAATACAAACGAATAAATAGGAAGTGCCTGTCTGTGATTTTCAAATTTTCAGCACTATAATAGTTTTTCAAATTGCTTATTGAATTAAAAAATGTATCTTACATCAAATCAAGTGTTGTCTGTTTGCTCGTCTGTTCGAACCAATCGTCTCCCATATTATTTCAGTAGTTTACATATTTTTTGCGGCTCTCACAAACAACTAATCTTTATAAATGAGGTCTCTAAGAAAGATAATTTCCAGGAGACGTGACGGATTGCTTTTTGACTTTAAAAATGTGAAGGATTTGTCGAAAAAACACATCTATTCATTTTAAATGCAACATGTATCACCCAGCAAATCAAAATGTGTATAGTTAAATAACTCTTAAACAAAGCGTACTAGGGCCTTAAAAACTAAAATTTTGAGGCCAATGGCCTCAAAGAAACGTTCAACATACCGTAATCTGCAGATAGACACATTTGGAAATTATATTACATTATTGCTAGTCCGGCGCTAATCGATATGATCCAACACTAACTATATTACTCGGCTTTGAAGGCTATCTTTACGACGCCATGTTTAGATGGCTAAGGTTTCTCCATGTATGCTTTCTGTGTACATTAATTCAAGATTATGCGAATAAATATATTATATAAATAATTAATGCTCTCGCAGTAACAATTAGATGTATTAATAAGCGAGAAGGAAGATCTCACAAAGGCGTCACTTGTTGAAGGAATAGCACTTTCAACTTAGGATAGCACTTTTGTTTGCGAGCGTATACAAATATTTACTCTTTATTTGAGAGTTTTGAACGTACAATGTGTTGTACTACTGTTTTAATTTCGCAACTAAAAAGTTGTGGCTTCTCACACAGATTAATGTGTTAATGGATATGCCTCCGTCAGTGGCGCGGTCCCGGGCGGCGCGCCGGGCAGGCAAGCGGATGCTACGACATGGACACATGCACGTACCGAAACGAAGGGTGAAAAATAGCTAATGGGCTTCCAAATGCCCTATACTGTTTCTAAAGTCAAGTAACTTCCAAACCCGTTTGATGTCTCTACAAATATGTTCAATACAGTGAATAAAGGAATCAGTCTCAGCAGTGCGGCACAAATGTGGGTTGTTAATAGTGATGGCACGCGGCTCAATTTTAGCCGAAATTAAATAGTGAAATTAAATTGTGAGAAACAAAGTTCTTAAAGCCGAGATTTCAAGCTCTAATTGTATCTAAATTAAAAATATTTTGGATAAAAGTTTACGGAGCTATAGCCAAAGTGTCTTGAAAAGTGTACTTCTACGATTTTAACGTAAAATTGGCCATAATCGGACTAATGTGGCCCACTGTTTGAGTCAAATAAGTATTGTTGATGATCGTAAAATTGTTGCAGGGTAACGTGCGCACCATCTCAGCCAAAAGGCTGTTGATACAAATAACATCAATTAATATTTGGTATTTTCTAAAAAGTAGCGAAAAAGGCCGGCAAATGGGGTGTTTACGGGGTTTGTGACACCCCTAAACCTGTTTTAAAACTGTTTTATTGGTGCCTATGTTGGTCTCGCATTGAAAGCTAACTTTTCTTTACTAAGCCATTGAATTCTATTTCGATATAAACTAAGATAGAATATAAAACACCCCCTTACCTTTTTCAGCTTACTTGCGTCATCAACTCTCTTGACCTCTGGTACCATCAAGCAGCTGAAAAGGGGCGGCAGAAATAATGCTCGTAATGAGCTTTTATGATGTCATGGGGATGGGATCTTTAGGAGTGAGTAAGCGTACCAAAGACAGAAATCAGGTAAAAAGTATGCGTATATTCCTCACAATTTTTTACACTATACATAAAATTGGTAAAACACACACAAACGCTCTCTTAAATTTAATAACAAAATGATTACTAACCTTCATCCCATAGATTCTTGGGAAACATTAACACTCTATTTCAACTAAATAAAACTCAATATTCTCTCTGCGAAGTGTGCACTTTCATAAATTACTGCCAAGACTTGTTTATCAGCTGAAAGCGTGAAATTATCCCTCTTTCCTGAACATCATAATTCCAGTTAAATGTTCTTATTCTATTATTTTCAATATTTCGTTCACACACATAACATATGACACAAATACATTTATCATATCAAAATGACCCCTTTGAAATTATTTACAAGCAGTTATATTTTTTTGTCTGATTACTTGGATCAAATGAAACATGTTACATTATTCACAAGGCAGTTACTATTCACTTTTTCCTCTCTACTTATTGCAGAGTCAAATATTCCGAATAATTAAATTCTTTACTCTGCAAATCTTCGCGCACTCGTCGCATCAGCCTTCGAGATCGTATACCAGAAATTTAGCTGTTACCTTGCACCGGTCTCGTCATTGTTAGTCGCCGCCGCTCGCTTCGGTGGTCTCGCCGCGAGAGACATGGCCCAGATTTCGACCGCTCGTCACCTCGCCCCTCGCGAAACCGTCATCTGCGTAGTAGCTGGGAAACGACACCCATTTCTCGCTCCACAAGATCTTCGTCGATTCTACGTTGTACCGCGCAGACACCTCTCTTCTGCTCTTCGCCGCTCTTCGGGTACGGCAAGCCGACGCGTTATCCATTGTTCTTACGAGTGTTCTTAACACCGGTGTATATTTCTCGGCTTTCTAACTACACATCTTCACTCATGCGCTTAACTCCACAGTTCTATTTCCTCCGCGTTATTATTCTCGAGCTCTCTCAAATTTAAATTTCCACAGTCGCCCTTTATCGCTACCACATTTAATTCCAATAAGAACATCTGCCTTCCGCTACATTGACTGAACTTGGCTAATCTCAAATTCTACTATCGCCAAGATGGCTCCTATCCTTGCTCACTACGTCGACCAATTTGCACGTCCACTCACTCCGACGTCTCGCTCAGGAAGAAGGATTTCGTTCTCTTCCGCCTCTCGTGGAGGGGTGGCAGAGTGATGTCGCCCCTCCCGTTCGACCCCTCGCGCTTGCCATAGACTGCAAGTCAGCTGCGTGGTTGCGTGCCAATGATACTAGGCCGCGCTGCTTCGTACTAATATCGGCGATGCGTCTGTCTACCGGGACATGTCTCCTTACTGTTCTGGGTGCGTGGGTGGCTGTAGTGTTTGCCATTCTTCCAAGCGCTACAATATATATATATATATATATATATATATATATATATATAGTGATAAAAAATGAATGAATTACTTTTAATTAATTTAATTTAATAGCTCAGTTCTTTGGTTCTCTTGCTCTCTATACAGAGGAGCCTGGAAGTCTGAAATTGTTTATGTCCCGAAGGAATTACATACAACGTGGCACAACAATAATTTTGTTTATTAAGAATGGAATTTGAGATTAACAATATAAAAATTCTCTTGCTTGATTTCATGCATTAAGTTCAAGGTACCAAATTGTCTGGCGTTGTGAAACGATGGCTCCGCAGTTCGTAGCCCCTTGACTTCCGCGCCGAAAATCCGTCTCCGCGCCGGTCGTCGCCGAAGTCGTCTGCTTCTTTCTTGCTGCTCATTTCTTGCACTATTGTTCCACAATTTGTCCTCCCTATTCGCGTCGATGTCTTACTTAAAAAAATCGGATTACATTCGCGCCGCTACCACCACCATGCCAGTCAACCACCAACTCTCTCCAGCGCCCCCCTTCTAGCCCGTCAACAACCTTTGTTACCTAGTAACCGCGACCGTCCAGATTAAAGCGCGGCGTTTGTTTTATAATATTTTGTATATTACAGCTCCGTCCGTCCAGATTAAGGCGCGGCGTTTGTTCTGTAATATTTTGTATATTACAATATAATATATATATATATATATTGAAACGAATTGTTATCACTCACGTGATAACAATGCGTTCTGACGCATATTAAGAATTTGAACTGCGTGGCAGCGGCCGGCACACCACGGAGTCGGGTGCGAGGAACCGGAGTCGGTTCGGGGCGAGAAACCGAGGCCACGAGGCGCACAGTAGCGGAGAGAATGTCATGAGAGGCAGACGTGCGGAGTGGCGCGGACTGTTGATCGGTGAGAGTAGTGAAAGTGAACGTGGTGCCGTAGGACTGAACGTGGTGCCGGAGGACTGGAAAGGCGTTTTGTCAAGGAAAGTAAGTGACGAGAGTGAAGCACTAGTTGGAAGGTGAAACGAGACGAGACGGACATGGGATCATGGTGGAGTGTCACCCGCAGTGAATGATCTCCACGTGGAGTGAACGGAGCTGTGCGGAAGGGTGGAACGGTGTATACCAGTGTTCGACTTCTTTGGGAGCAAACTGGGTGAACGGTCGACGACTATTGCTGTCTGGGTTGAAGTCCACATGCGGATGCAGTCAAAACGTTATGGGAACGTTTAGAAGCACCACAGCGGCCACGAGTGGGATGGGGAGCGGCTAACGGCGACGGAGCGTCTACTGGTCTTCCGAGCGCAGCCGAATATAACGAACATACCCGAAGGGCGAGGCGGCGTACCCGACACGTCGGCAGGCCGCGCATGGAATAAGCGACCGGGGCGGCATCGCTAGACCCCCTTCCCCGCGCCGCCCCCCCCCCGCGGCACGAAGAGGCCCGGACGCGGACTGTGCGGCGCTCGACGCCGGCTCGACGGTGGAGGAGCGAGCAGGCAGCAACGCAAGTAAGGTTGGAGTATCACTAGTAAAAGCGGTTGGAAGGTTGGGGAGGGAGGGTAAGTAACCCGGGGAGAACAGTGATTTCGTGTTGAGGCCCCGCCAAATATTGGAGTTATTATAGGAAGTGAAGCCCCAGGAGGGCGGAGAATAGCGAAAGGGGTTATAGTTAAACACAAGGGAAAAACAGAATGAATGCTAGTATAAGCGCCAAAGGCAACCAACTTTGTAAAACAATTATTTCTGTAATAAAAAGTTCTTGTTAACCACCATTTCCAGTGTGCGCGTGATTTGCCGAAGCCCATTCCCGGACAAGAATCCCTGTCCCCTTTCTTTCTTTCATTCTTTTTATTTTTTACAAATCTTATGCAGAGTCTATCGACGACTCGTTTCACTGGCGCCCGAACATCTCTGGACTCGGATAATTAAGTAATGTGGCTCCGGTGAAATCATGTCAACATCGGAAACTCATACCGTGGGTATAAATGAGATAATAAGATAAACAGTAGTACTGCATTTGAAATATATTGAATTATGGTGACATTTAACAAGCAATTATAATTACTTTGGAAAATAAAAAAGTGTGTGATGAATACAATTTGTTTTGAAGTGATCCAGTGCATATATGTAATTTGTTAGCTAGGAAAATAGTTGCCAGGCAATAGTAATAACTTAATTTTGATTTGTTATTTATGTTTATGTTTGATGTGGTGAGTTTCTGGAAAGGATCAAGTATAGGCATAGTAATGCAAAAGTGTTTTCTAAATGAAAAAAAATATTTGATGCTATTGTTTTCTGAATAAGTGTGTATATTACTTGTTTGTATGTTTACTGAGAATAAGAGGTCACATTAAGTAATACATTGCTTGGTGGTAGCTGAAAAAACAAAGCATTTTCATGTGATTGAAAGAATTTTGTTCAGTGAAGTAATCATTAATAGTGTTCTAAGGGTGCATCATAAATGTTATTTTATTGTGCAAGATAATGGGTGAATTATAGGTGGATTAAAATAAAGAAGTATTAATATTGTCATTTTGAAAACAAAAAGGGGGTTCTGCAGCAAAATAATAAATAATGCTAGTAATAGGTAGTAAGTTTGTAGATTGGTGAATTCATGTAACTTTGGAATGGGCATTGACAATAGTGTCTAACAATTTTTTTATTTGTACTTCAGATTGTAAGCTTAAAATTATACCAACAGCAGTGTTTAATAATTTTATTGGGTGATTCAGATTATATGAAGGTTGTGCTACAGTGTTACATGTATTATGAAAATCTACTTGCAGAAATTTATATTAATAGCAGTGTTTATGTGGTGATTGAGATTGTATGAAGGTTGTTGCTAATAGTGTGGCATATATTATGGCAGGAATTTATACTAATAGCAGTGTTTAATAATTTGTTTATTTTGGGGGTTAGATTGTATGAAGGATATTGCTGGTAGTGTTATATGTACTATGAGGTTGCTAGTAGTGTTACATGTACTGTGGTGTTTTATAATTTGTTTATTTGTGGTTCAGAGTGGATGAAGGTGGTGTTTACAGTGTTAGGTGTACTATGAGAATTTACCTGCAGAAATTGTGCTAACGGTAGTGTAATAATTTGTTGATGTGTGGGTCAGACGGTATGAAGGTTGTTGTGTGTAGTATCATGAAAAGTTATTTGCAAGAATTTGTGAAGGTGCTACCATGAAGGTAATGGGTATTTAAAGTAAGGGTGTTTAAACAGATTGCAAATCGTAGTGTGAAAGAGGATATGCTATCTTGTACTCCAATGTTCATTTGAATTTGTTTATTGGGCGACAAGTGTGTAAATCTAATGGGAAGAGAGACGTTCATTAATAGGGCTCATGATATGTAAGAGTTGGTACATATAATGAGAATGATTTTGTGTACGGTCAATTAATATTGAAAATCGATGCACGATTGGTAAAGGGGCATAGTTTTGGGCAAAATATAGCCATAGAAATAATAACAAGATCACTGTGAATGTAGGTGGAAGGAGGATATAGGCAGAAGTTTAGGAATAGAAACATTACTAGGTTGTCGGGTAGGTAGTGGGAATATCCGAATTAAATAGGGAACGAGGTCATTAAATAGCAAGATGGCAGCCCAACAGAGGGAATCGGGGCAACCAGAGAGGAAGGGGAGGGTGGAGGATAGTGATGAAGGAATAGGTGGGAGCACATTGCTGAGAGGTGAAGATACAGGGAATGGTAGTGAATGGAGGGAGGAGACGGGAGAAGACTTCAGCCATGAATTCAAAATTACATCAACACCGATAAACCAGACAGAAGCAGGAACCTTGAATCGAGAGATGCAAGCAAGTACTCACCGGACATAATCCAGATGATGAGTAAGCTGATGGAACAATACAAAATGACAGCGGAAGAACAGAACAGGAAAGCGGAAGAACAGAACAAGAGAGCGGAAGAACGGGATAAGCGAGCGGAGGAACGAATGAGGGAACTAGCTAATCAAATAAGTCAAGTAGCGGCACAGTTTGAGAAGCAGGAAAGAAAACTGGAAACACAAATGAATACAATGGGTGAGGAAATGGAAACTCGTTTGCAAGAACAATTCAACGACCAGCTTGGGGCACAAGAAAACAAAATTGAAGAGACGCGAGCCAGGTGTCAAGAAGACGTCAAAGCAGTTGAAAACAAGCTTGGGGAATACCAGATAAAGGTATCAGATAAAATTCACAAGGTGGAAGATAAAGTAGCATCATTGAAGTCGAGGGTAGACAATATGAAAGAGGGTCAAACATTACCGACGATTGGAGGCGGAATGCTACCAACTAATCTCCCTAAGTCATTAAGGTTCTCGGGGTACGCGAGGGAAAACCCGTACGCCTTTATGTGAGCAGCGGAAAGACATTTGGATGTTATCAACACCTCGGACAGGTGCAAAATACAACTGCTGTATTTAATGTTGGAAGGAAATGCTCGGACGTGGGCCGACACATTTACTGTGTTCCCCGAGTCATGGAATGAATTGAAAAAACGGTTCTTTGAAAGATATTGGAATGAGGAAATCCATATCAACTACAAACTCAACTTGATGAACAGCTTCTACAATCGTTCTGCAGGAGGCTTGCGTGATTATGCAACGAAGAGAATTAAGGATTTCAAGTCACTGACCCCGCCTATTAGCAACCAAGAAATTATTTGTGTTGGGACGAGACAGTTTCCGATAACGATACAAAACCTACTGCGTAGTATCGACCACACGGATTTAGAGAAATTCCAGAATGCGCTGGGAGGATATGATTTAACGTTCGCCAGCGCGCCAAAGGATAGAAATGAAGGTAACGTGAACGCAGTAAGGATAGATTACGATGGCAGACGAGGAAGAGGCGGTATGGGGCCCGCTCCGAGAAACGGCAACGCATCGGAACAAATGTCCCGGCCTAGCACGAGCAGAGATGAGGGGACCAATTTAAACTAGAAGGGTCCGTGGTGAAGGGAGACCCCATCACGGACGAAGGAAGGGAAATGTCAAACGCGGTCCCCATTAACACCATCCAAACGGTGACCTACGACGACCAGCCGTGGCAGAGGCGAAAGAGCTCAGACGTTCGAATAAGAAAATGCCCCACGATTAGAGTGATGTGTGAAGGGTTAAGTACTGAAGCGTTAGTGGATACAGGTTGCACGACTACAGTAGTGTCGGAAAAATATTATGAAGAGTTGTTGGCGGAAGGTAAGCAGGTGATGTGTTTGCCCATGAATAGGGCGTACGTAATAGGAGCAACCCAAAAGAGGTCGAGCCCCATTACAAAACAGATTATGATCAATGCAGAAATCGGCAACCAAAGGTATGAAGTAGTAGCGCTGGTAGTGAAGAATTTATTACATCCGATGATGCTGGGGACAGACTTCTTGTCAGAACATAGGGCTGTAATCGATCTTGACAGAAAACTGGTGGAACTAAGAGGCCAGGAAGTTGAAATGGACCAAGGATTGGAAGAAGGCTACGAGGTATGCTCGGGAAATGTAGTGGAAGAATTAGAATAAAAACTAAGGGAACTAGTCAAGCAAATAGGGATATTGGACAACCAGAAGAAAGATCGATTGTTGAAGCTATTATTGGACAACAGGCAAGTGTTTAGTAAGAACCGAGCCCCAATTAAAGATTACAAATTCAGAATTCAACTTACTGATTGTACCCCGTTTCGACAGCGCAATTATCCTGTCCCATCAGCACTGAAACAGGAAGTAACTGAATTGTTAGCAGCAATGGTGGAAGACGGAATTATTAAGAAAGCACCAACGCCAAACACAAATCCAATAGTAATTGTGAAGAAGAATAAGAATGGAGGGTTGCGATTATGCTTAGATGCCCGCCGACTGAACGCGGTGACGGTACCATATAGAGATGCGCCGCCGGCCGTGAAGAGATTTTACAAAGATTTGGAGGCAACATGGTATTCTCAAGTACTGACTTTAGTAAGGCGTATTGACAAATGGAAGTCGAGGAAGAAGACCAGAAATACACGGGAATTTCGTTCGAAGGCATATGTTACGTATTCTGCCAACAGTGGGGCCGCACTTATACAATGCGTTGATCGAATCTTGCAGGGACGTATGGCAAACCGAGTAATACGTTGATGATATTGTGGTACGGGCGAATTCTGTTGAACAACATTTTCGAGACTTACAGGAGTTGTTCCAGATCTTGACAGAGAATAATTTGGTTCTCAACTTGAAGAAATCGAACTGGTTCACACAGAAGATTGAATTTCTGGGGTACATAATATCGACAGACGGAATATCTCTGAAACCAGAAACCCTGGAAGAGATACGAAACATACCGCCCCCTAAAACGGTTAAGCAAGTACGCAGACTCATCGGGACTTGCAACTATTATGCCAGATTTTGTCCGAAATTTGCGGATGTCATGCACCCATTTTATCAATTGCTGAAGAAGGGATATAAGTGGACATGGAACGAAACTCATGACGAGGCATTCGTGAAGTTAAAAGAGATGTTTTATAACAGCTGCTTCATAACTCATCCCGACTTCTCAAAGACTTTTATTGTGCAAACAGACAGCAGCGATTTTGGAATTGGGGCTATGTTGTATCAGTTGACTGATGATAAGGAGAAGATTGTGGCGATTATCAATCGCATACTGAAGGGACAAGAACTTCGATTTTCCGCAACTGAAAAGGAGGTAAATGCTATTTTTTTGGGCCATATCAAAGTTCAAACCATACCTGAAAGGTAGGCACTTCAAAGTGCGGACTGACCACCGGGCATTAACATTTTTTAGTAGAGTCCAAAACGACAGATTACATAGATGGGTATTGGCATTGCAAGCATTTTCATTTGAGGTGGAATATTGTAAAGGGGTCCAGAACCACCTCCCGGACGTGTTGAGCAGGAAGGAACCGGATATGGAGAAAAGATATGCGAGTGCCAAAGAATTTCAGGTGATGGCGATAGATCTTGGGATTGCTCGATCCCCAGTCTTCGATTGGGACGATTTAAGAATAGTGCAAGAAAGGGACAACGAAATTTACTTATTAATTAAAAAGTCAAATGCTTCAAAGAGGGCCGGATGCAGGAGGACGATCCGGACATTGCGGCATTGAAGAGAAAACGGGACCGATGGAAAATAGTGGATGGCGTGGTATTGGTCAAGGTTCAAGATATCCCAGAAATATGGAGGATTTGGATGCCTAGGAACGTGACTAACGAATTGATTAGATTTGCGCATACATCATTGGCGCATTTTGGGGCGAAGAAGGTGTACCAGACTCTTCGGTCATTGTGTTACTGGAGAGGAATGGGCAAACAAATCCGAAAAGTGATAGGGGCATGTATGACATGTCTCAAAGTGAAGTATCCCAACAGGAAGTATGACGGGCCAATCCAGCCGATTTTGCCGGAGGAAAAGAACGACCTGGCTGCTTTGGATGTTTATGGACTTATGGTTATATTATTGGACTTATGGTTGGACTTATGGTTATATTATATATGGTTATATTATTGGACTATGGTTATATTAGACGTATTCACAAAATCTGTCCAAGTGTATCCTTCTAACAAAGTGAAATCGAGGAACTGCCTAAAATTGGTGCAGAAGTTTATTCATATAGCCGGCCCATTCAAGAGAATATTATCGGATCATGGGACAATGTTTACGAGCGAGCGGTGGACGGGGGGAATACAAGAAATGGGAGCGAAGCCTATCTACTCAACAATAAGACATCCCCAATCCAACCCGGCGGAACGCGTAATGAAAGAGTTATCTAGAATTTTTCGCACATATTGCGGAGACAATCACCAAACGTGGATTGAATTGATTCCGCAAATCAACCGTTGGTTGAACCAAATTCCCCATACTAGCACGGGGATCACCCCATGGGAGGCACATTTTGAGCAGAAACCGCCCCACATTTTGTACGATTTAGAGAGGCCCGACGTATCTCAAGAAGGACCGCCGATGACAACGGAGCAAATTTACCAAGCCTTCGTAAAATCGGGAGAAGAGAGAAAAGCGAAGGTGAAGAAAAAGACTTACCAATTTAGTGAAAGACAATCAGTGTTGTTGCGGGTCCCTGAAATGTCGAACCCGAAATTAAAATTGTATGCAAAATTCTTTCCATTGTACGAGGGACCGTATGTTATCAGTCGAGTCACTGATCGAAATGAAGCTGAGTTAACAAACTTTCTTTTTGTTTCTTTCTGAGTTAACAAAAAATTCTTTTTATTTTTTACAAATCTTATGCAGAGTCTATCCACGACTCGTTTCAATATATATTGTAGCGTGTATGTATATATTGTGTGTATATATATATATACTGAAACGAGTCGTGGATAGACTCTGCACAAGATTTGTAAAAAATAGAAAGAAAGAAAGAAAGAAAGAAAGGGGACAGGGATTCATGTCCGGGAATGGGCTCCGGCAAATCACGCGCACACTGGAGATGGTGGTTAACAAGAAATTTTTATTACAGAAATAATTGTTTTACAAAGTTGATTGCCTTTGGCGCTTATACTAGCATTCCTTCCGTTCTTTCCCCTGTGTTCAACTATGACCCCTTTTGCTATTCTCCACCCTCCCGGGGCTTCACTTCCTATAATGACTCCAATATTTGGGGGGGGGGCTCAACACGAAATCACTGTTCTCCCCGTGTTACTTACCCTCCCTCCCCAACCTTCCAACTGCCTTCACTAGTGATACTCCAACCTGACTTGCGTTACTGCCAGCTCGCTCCTCCACCGTCGAGCCGGCGCCGAGCGCCGCACCATTCGCGTCCGGGGCTCTTCGCGCCGCGAGGGGGCCGGCGCGGGGAAGGGGGTCTTGCGATGCCGCCCCAGTCGCTTATTCCATGCGCGGCCGGCCGACGTGTCGGGTCCGCCGCCTCGCCCTTCGGGTATGTTCGTTGTACTCGGCTGCGCTCGGAAGACCGGGGAACTCTCCGTTGCCGTTAGGCGCTCCCCATCCCACTCGTGGCCGCTGTGGTGCTTCTAAACGTTCCTACAACGTTTCGACTGCATCCGCCTGTGGACGTCAACCCAGGCAGCAATAGTCGTCGACCATTCATCCAGTTCGCCCCCAATGAAGTCGAACGCTGGCGTGCACCGTTCCACCGCTCCGCACAGTTCCGTCCATTCCACGTGGAGATCATTCATTGCTGATGACACACCACCACGATCCCATGTCCGTCTCGTCTAGTTTCGTTTCCCAACAAACACTTCCACTCCCATCACTCACTTTCCTTGACACCACGCTTTCCCAGTTCCACGGCACCGCGTTCACTTTCACTACTCTCTCCAGATAACAGTCCGCCACACTCCGCACGTCCGCCTCTCATGACATTCTCTCCTCTACTGCACGTCCGCACCCCAGGACATTCTCTCCGTTACTGTCCCGCGCCTCGTGGCCTTCGGTGTCTCGCTGCGAACCGACTCCGGTTCCTCGCACCTGACTCCGTGGTGTGCCGGCCGCTGCCGCGCAGTTCAAATTCTTAATATGGGCCAAAACGCATTGTTATCACGTGAGTGATCACGTGATTCGTCCTTCCACGTATTTATGTGGCATATATGGAATATAAATGCTGGAAATTGAAAAATGAAAATACCGGAAAGTAAAAAAGAACACAATGAATACGTGGACCCCGAAAAGAAAATTTTATTGACACATTCTCAAGGATGTATACAACAAACGATCACATGGACATAGCCATGCGTATGTGAGTACAGTCGACAGGGCGTGCGAAATGTCAGAGTTAGTACACACCATACCCCATTTTTCAGAAATGCAGGATGAAATTCTCCCTTGGAGACGATCGTGGTGGTGACGAAAGCGGTCTCGCGGAATGGCCTGCCATGCAATTTTTACCAGATGACTTATTTGGAACAGACTTCCTGGCGGACTTGGAGATCGTGCAATATGGCGTTTCATAAAACATTAAGGACAGATTTGAGTATAGTGCTGGCCAGGGTAGTTGACGTACACATTGAAAGCATGGGCTGCGTATAGACGTGCATTGTCCTGCTGCAAAAGACACACGTGTACGAACGGTACCACGATGGGTTGAATGTTTTGATGTACCGTACACTGTTCACCATGCGATCCTCTGCGATCACTAAAGGAAAACGGCCATTGTAAGACATGGCTCTCCACAACATGATGTCACGTGTGTGTCTCTGACTTTTCCCCTCCAACAGTTGAAGCTCACCTGCACGACATGCATACCACCGTCATTATCACCAAGAGAGAAGCCCCTCGCATCACTGAAGACAAGTACTCATTCGTCCTTCCATGAGCGCCTGTCGCGTCCCAATAGAGGTGTATTGCACAATGTTGGCGCGTGAGTGGAAGACGCCCTGACGGCAGCATGATCGTAGCCCTGCTTCACGGAGTCGGTTGAGAATGGTAGTCGCTGACAACCCGGGAGCTAATTTGTTGTGAAGTCGCGGTTCGGTCCGATACACTACTTCGTAAGATGCGACTGTTATGGAGCCCATCTATGCGTCTTAGCTGTCCGGAGCTAGTCTGAAGGACACCTTCACGAATGTGACTGACTGACATCCATTGACATCCATCAACCACATCGATGCGCTGTGGAGACCTCTGACCCCGTGAGTTGCGCCGTTCTGCGGTATAACTACCTAACCTCCTGCAGAACAACTATAAGCCTTCGCCCAAACTCCGTCAAAAGTGCAAACGTCCATGTTATCACGTCATTCTAATATTGCACACATTGGGTCTCGTGGTTCTACTAGGACACTGGTCCTTGTTCTACCTGGGAGACAAGTCCTTGGGGTGAGCGTCTTGGGCATTTCGTCTCTAATCCTCACCCCCGGGCGGGTTATAAGGACGCCTTCGGGCAAGTAGCCGGATCCGGCCGGTACCCATTTGGCTCTCACTGCAACCTCCCCATTCCATGCCTGGGTGAGGCCGCCTTGCTAGCTCAGAGCTATCCAGGCTAGTACCCGAGTTAATGTCACCTGTATGGAAACTCGCCACTCACATGCGCCGGGACGCCGAGCCTCCTTTCTTTGCCCAAAGTATCGGGCCACTGACATGACGAAGCCAAGAGCCCAATTAAGGGCTATCCGGACCGAAGTCCGGGCAGCTCGGGACCTCCAACCCTGCCTACACGTTAGGCTACCGACCTGGGTTGGGCCGTGACCAAGGCAACCTGGATGATCATTTAACCGCCGGAATCCAGAGCATTCTTGCGGGTCTCCTTCACCCAATCCTGCCTTGCGGTCAAGCGCCAGGGGCCCAACTGGTGGGTTGCTGGGTTGAACCGATAACCAGGCGCTTAGCATCGCCTACTCACTGCTTCCACCTTGAGGCTAACGGCGTGAGTGACACCGTGAAACCGGAGGTCCGGGTGATCGTCTACAACTCTTCACCAGCGACCGTGCCCACCTACGTGGTCGCGATCCCCTCTGGGAATATTGCACACAGACGGAGGAACTCCAAGGCAAACTGGATGTCACTTAGGACTTGTGGTAATTCCTTGCTCCGCGATAAAACAAATATTTTCCTCCTTGACGTCAACTGCCACGGACGTGAAGCCTGGCCTCACAATGGTTTCTCAAAGGAACTGTGCCGTCATTTTGGGGTGCGATGGAGGAGATGTAAGGTCGTCAACAGGGGGGCTGGGGCGATACGATCTCGATCAGGTTTTTGTCCAGTTTCCCTGATCCATGAGCAAATTCTGAGATGGCCCCTTGTTTTGCTTCTGGACGTAAATGGAGCTTCACTGTGCGCACGTTTGTTGAGCACTCCTTTTGCTTGTAGTTCATTTACCGCTGAAATGATTTTCTGTAACTCGGGAACAAACATTTTCCAAATATTTTTCAAATATTTTTATTTTTCTAAAATAATTATTTTCTAAATTCATTTTTTCGTTTTTTTATTCTGACCCTCAAGAAATAAATTTGTTTCCCCACACGTCATATATAGTTTTTACTGTTTTTTGACAAATAAATAAATGAAATACGATCCCCACACCTTAACAGATGGAATCTTCGCGGCAAAGGAGGCACTTGCACGTGGCTAGTCTGGCGCGCGGTTGGAGACGGGGTCGTTCGAGCATGCGCTCGCAATGAGGGTGCGCAATACATTTACGCAAAAAGTGTATTAGGTAAATTACTCATTAAACCCATTCATCTTTAAAAGGTTATTTTGTGAATTATATTATAGATCATCATTTGACGCATATATTATGGTATCTTACAAGTATTTGCTTCATAAGGAATACCTTGATTAGTTCACTTATGCTGTCAATATCTCACAAATCAGAAAGTGCAATATCTAGTACTACAACTACTTAGTATACGCTAACTTTTGTAGTAATAGTAAACTACAGTACATACAGTAATAGTAAACAGTACTACAGTTAATAGTAAACTATGGTACATCAATGAACAAACACGATGTGATAAATGGCGTGCATTTGAGGATAGATAAATCTCATTAGAAGTCGCAATTTACAATGCTTTGACTTAACTATTTAGAAATACTTCCTAATAATGTCATTACATTTACACGTGGAAATTTTGAGATACCTTCTTTTTCAAATAACTGTTAGCTACTTTTATATTTCATTTGAGTCTTTCGTAGTATTGTTTAAGCTAGTCAAATGATTGGATGATGAAAAAGAAATTGAATGATGGAAAAAGGAAATGATGGAAATAATGGAAAAAATTTTAATCACAAAGGTGGTAGATTCAGAAATTTTAGATTCCTAAATAGTGAGAAACAAAATTCTACAGCAATATCAAGTATCTCAGAGAAACTTCTATTTCTTATAGTACGCGGCTTGTCGGTATTTACCGACAGAGTCATTACTTCTGAAGTCCCTTCAGCGAATGCCTTTTCCTCATTTACTCACAAATACTGCAATGTTAGCTCGCTCATAAAATTTAGATAGCTCATAAAATTTCGAAGGCTGAAATCATCATGGCGCATTGTGTGCGGACTCCAACTGCACCAGAATGATGATGTAACAGGCAACACCCTGTGCCAAGGAGCACAGCAAAGAAATGTCCAGAGAGAAGAGGCCGCATGCACTGAATGTGGCTCTCTTTGCTTCTCTTTCAGCTTGTGATGCAAGATGATGAATTTCGCAGCAATCTGAATTGTAGCTGGCCTGAATACGCATGCCTTGCAAATGTCGCCATAGAATTTGGGGCGTACGACGTGCTTCTCTGGTCACAGCACCACACGACGTTAAGATTACAAGAATCTGCAAAAAATTCCTGAATGTGAGAGGACTAAATAAAGAATCAACGAGGTTATTTCCACGAAATTACGTTAGTGGAACATGAAACAAGAATCTTAAGAATTTAAAATAAGTATCTTCTCTACGTCTGATAACATCCGTGAAGCAATTGGTACATAATTTCGTTAAGTTCAAGCTACCATAAAAATACAACGTATCAACTCAAAACATCGACTAGAATACAATCCTATAAAGGCTTAAGAGCCGCAGCTGCCTGAAGGGTCATGGGTTCGAATCCCGCCCGGGGCGTGGATGTATATACGTTGCCGTTACCCTCAGTGTTACAGTGGACGCTATAAGACCCTAGTTGTTAAATAAGTAAAAAATCCCGTAATTCATTTTACATAAAAATATTGTCTCGAAATTAAATTAAACAGTGTCTTTACAACACGCTTCATTCATTTTAAATGAATACATAATGCTATGGTTTTTTTCAAGTACTCTTAACATAATTGCAACCACTACTTACAGAAAATCAAATAACCTTAACTTGTAAGGAGAAAAAATCCCAATTTCTTAATTCCAAAGAAATATTAATTATAAAGTACACAACTGGTTATTACAAGAAAGGAAAATAAAAACATCTATTCAATATTCAATCGCGATTATTTTTTAGATACCAATGATTAAATTTTTGAGCTTTTTTTAATTTACAGGATATCTGACTCTCGATCATCGATATTTGAACTTTATTAATTCTTCAATTATCTCTTTCGACATCAAAAACTTTCAGAACTGATTTTAAACACGCTGACTTGTCGGTATTTACCGAGTATTATTTGAGTAGTTGTAGATGACACTTTCCTTTGACAAGCAAATCTTTTTTTTTCTAATACGCCTCAAAAGAGGAAATAACGATTTAAAAATATACAACTGCAATTCTTTTAGTTAGACATTCTTGGAATAAAAGTATTACATCACAATTTCTGAATTTCAAACCTGTCTACTATACTATTTGTATGCAAGAATGAAATTAAATTTTAAGAAAAAGTAAGGAAGTGGTAACGTACCGATCCAATCCACAATGCTGTCCACAGGAAACCTTCCACAATGAGAAATGCGTTAAGCATATCATTGCTTTGACTAGTAATTCTACATAAGATGGAATATAAGTCAGCTGTTAATGTAACAAACACTTTTACAACAAATAGAAATATCTGGGCATTATATGCATTATTAAGATGAACTATGGCATCAATAAGAAGTGAGTGAACATTACACATGTAAGACAGAGCCCTTACGAAGGATGCTTTTTCGTTCTTCTTTCGCATCATTAATAGCTCCAGTTCCTCGTTGACCTTTTTCAATCTTAATTTTATAAGAATTACTAGAGCCGAAAAATGCATTCCTATTGAAGATATAGATATTCCAGTATTCCACAAAGAGATGAAATTCAGCAAAGCTCTAATATTAAATATTTGATCTTGTTTTAAACGGACATATATGTCACTTATGAAAACAATTAAAAAATAAAGAAGAAATGCAATTGTTACCCTAGATAAATATTTTTTGCAATGTTTGTAATTATCTTTATAGTCTTGCAACATGTCATCTGCTATGATAATTTTCTTGATGAAACAATACATATTTTTTCTGTACGCTGTTGTAGTTGCCAAAATAATGTAGAGTAAATGCGAAAATGTGGTTACTCCCCAAACGATTAAATTAGACCATCGAATCGTGGGGACATACTCGTAGTTTCCTTTCAAATATCTAACTACTAATAGTTCACAGAATAATATACTTGAATAAGTAATTGCGCAAACTGCGTATATGAACTGAAACTTAAATTGCTGAAGTTTACAGCATGTGTATTTGTGTAAAAATATGAAGAACGGTGTAAACCCTTGCATTGTGGTGATAAAGAACAAGGGCTTCACCATGTTCAAGAAATCGTCCAAGTTTTCCATTACTTTTGGTTCCACATTCATAGCAAGATCTTCCATTTCCTATTCAAAAAGCTTCCTTGCGATGAACGTTTTTCAATTACACCGCTCCGTGATCTGAAAAGAAATAATTTGAATTATTTTCTCACGTTCTTTTATAAACAAATAATAGGAAGTAAAACTAGTGGTACTACAACAAAAGACAGATTTGAAAAAAAATGTTTTTTTTGTGGTTCGTAAAAGTATAAGTATTAAATTAAAAATGATGTATTCCAAATATTTGAGACACTTTTTGCAAACTACCAACATCTTGCTTGAAACGCAGTTCACTAAGAAATTAATGTTTTTTTAATGCGCTAAACATTCATTTTTTTCGTATACATACGGAGTACAGAGAAAGTTGTGTAATGATACGGAAAATCGATTACGAGATTTCAACGGAAATACAAGTTTTGGGATCAAGTTTTGGGACAAAGTGTTGTGTTTTCAAACCGTCTGTCTGTTTGTCCGTCTCTCAGCCTATCCGTCCGTGTGTGATCAACACTCGCGCCTAAACTATTCTTAGTATTTTTTCCAAAATGAATATTCCTCGGTCGTTCTGGCACGACTCGAAGCTCTGCGATTTCGGAAAACATTCTTCAAAATTCGGGGGTTCTATAAAACCTCAGGGACGTTTTCAACATATTCTCAAACATAGGTTCATTGGAGGAGAGAGTCATTTGGTAAAATACTATCGTAGGACACATGTACGTAACGAAAACGTGCTTTTCTATTTTCGCTTAAATCTTTGTACTATGCGCGCACGTCTTCTCGATCCTCCAGCTTCCCAGTTCTCGCTCAGCCCGGCACAGCAGGGCGTGGAAGAAAATATTAGTTCCACTCGGAACGTCACGTTTCAGTTTGCAGTGATGCTCACCTTCCTTCACAATGCGGACTTCTCAGTTTGAGCTTTCTTTCTAACAACCTCTGCATACTGTGCTCCTTCTTGTTACTCAATTTCTAGAATTATTAATATTTCTTCAGAATTTTAAAACCACCTTGCGAAACCACCTTGCGTTGTTCCCCATTGCTGTCCAGTCCAAGACGCGCTCTTGTGCTGTTTTCTGTTGACAGCACTGCACTGCCGTGACGTAGACAGAACAAGCCTCTCCCCGCACCCCCCCCTCTGTGGAGTGTCAAGAAAAAGTGCGCATATAGTGCTACCTGCGCCTCTAACCTATTTTAGTACTCGATCACTCATCACACGTACGACATAGCAATGTTGCCATTCCACGTTTGGCACTATTATATAATTTTAACCTCGTAGGCGGCGTTAATAGCTCGACAGAGAGTTTGTCGGTTGGAGCCGGAGTTGTCACGTTTGAGAACTCGCTTGGTTGTAGTACTATCACACTGAAATCGGATTGAATTGGAAGTTACAAAGCTTGCAAGTTTGTTTGTAACATGTTTTGCAGCACACATTGTACAATTTCTCGGGTATACTGTCGCTTCATTGGAACAGAAATGATATGAAGAAGTTCGGGCAGCAAGTTGGCACTGGTGCGTACTCACCATTTCACAAGCTTGGAAGTAAAATATCTATCATTTTAGCCTAAAGTAGTTGCTTGTTAAATGCGCATCTAATGAAAACATATCACATGAATATTATGTATCCTTGCAATCTTACTACTAGCAAACCTTATTTTGGTACAGATCTGAAGTAAGAAGTAATTACACAATAACATGCGTGATATTGCGCTTGTTTCATAGCTGAAGGGACTTGCAAAACAAATTGCCACACTACGAGTAGAGAGTAAGCACGATTACATTAATGATTAGTACAATGTAAGTATTAGTACCCAATAACGTCAACGTAAGTGCATCGTATAATGTTTTAATGTATGAATAATTTAAGTTGATTATGTATTGATTATGCAATTTCTGTAACCCTAGTATTCATAAAGTCTCTACAGCACACGTTTCACATAATCGTTTTGGCTGCGTCTCCATTTGCAGACTAATCAAAAATTATTTTTATATTTTCTTATTTTTTACAACCCAAAATATTTTAATCGAATTACGCTTTTGGAACGACGTGAAGATCACAACCTTTCTTCCACATGTTTGAGAAAATATGGGACCATTTTTTAAAATAATGTCTTCAAATACATTAAATGATTAACAACCTTTGTAATGTAAATATTCCTGACTGCTGAAGATTCACACCTATTGATTTGATCAATTGACTTCTCAAAACACTGATTTGAATAAAAAGAGCTTTTCTCTCCTTTTCACAAAATATTTTACGAAGTTTTGCCTTTATTGCTACCCGCCATTATTTGAATAAAAATTGTTGAAAAGTGCACATTAAAAAGAACCCCGCACAAATCTTAAGGAAATGAGGTTTCGGTCAAATTGTCTGAAAATTTAGTATGTTGTTCCCTAGATCATACTGATCCAAAGTCGTTACGTCCATTAAGCAATAAAAGTTGTTCTTTTTGATCTAATGTACATTTTAATACGGTGATCATGTCGATTGGTTGGATGATAGAAAGGCACATATGTGCACTTAAAGCATATTCAAATGAAACAACCTCACTTGTTTAGCCTCCCACGTTGAGGTACTTGATCACCGTAGGTCTCCTTGCCTTATACGGTAGGATGAATCATTACCGTAAGTCCCCTTGCCTCTCACTATCGGGGTGCGTGATTATCGTGAGTCCCTTTGCCCCTCACCATCGCGGAGCTGGATTAGCGTTTTATCTTAAATATTAACTCACACAATGCAATAACAGCTGTTCGTACAAGCAAGCTTAATTATAAAGTATGCAATTGCACATTGTATATATAATTCATTGTACATTTTATTTTGTATTTTATTTATTTTCTTATCCTGTATTTTATGTCAATTTAACAGTATTCACAAATTTATATCCTTAACAATTCAGTTCTTGGAATTCCGACATGAGCACATCAGTCGGCAGTTACGCCAACTGCCGCCCCCAGTTCCTCCTTCCGAGAACATCTTAATTTTGGAGACGCAGTTCTACATTTGTTACGAACTTAATCATGTAACATACATACAAAATTTTCATATTCAATAGCATGTACTTCTATATAATACATTTCGATTATTAATGCAAATCTAACATTTGTCATAATGCTAAGTGGCCGCTGATTGGACAGTTTTATCTTCGAGCGCCAAGCGCCTGACACTCAGTCACCCGTTACAAAAGAAACACTTTCTGAGTCAACCTTGTACGACACATTCTCGTTCCGACCGCTGAGCCGAGCACATCGTTATCAGTAGTCGCCTTCGTTCGCACCGGAGAGGCCGAACCAGTCTAGGCCCGGTCTTTCATGTGCAAAGTGTTGTTCTGTCTTGTGTTAACTGTGTAAACTAGTATTCTAATACTATTTTGTGTTTTTTTTACTTGTGACTAGTTTCAATGTGTAGAAAAGTGTCATAAGTATTGAAGTTAAAATAACTACAGACTCTACTTCATGCGCTGGCGTAGGCCGGTGCATATCGGAATCTCTCAACATATTGAATTCTGATTCACAAAATGAGTTGATGTCGACCAACCTTCTGCAATCATCACTTGGTCATCAGCAAATATATCAGCAAAACATGGAGTCACAAAACATGGATCCCCATGCAAATGGCCAACACCACGTCTCAGCAGGTGCAGAATTCTATCTACAAAGTGGAACGTCCTCCAACGGAAATTTTCCCTCAGATCCAACTGTAAGTGACGGTACATCAACTGCTCAGGCAAGTACATTCACGAATGTTCTTTCACCCATAGTTCAGTCGTCCAAGAGACCGCGTAGTAACAGTGACCCAAATGAGCCGTCGAAGAAAATTAGTCAAGATCAAAGTGTAGAATATTCAATCCCCACTAGTAATAGTTTCAGCGCCTTACAAAATCTCCAAGACTCTGAGGAAATCAATCCGATCCCCCCAGTGTTTGTGTATAACATTGATAACCTCACAGAAATTCACGATCTCTTAAAAACCACCCTAAAAAGTGAATTTTCTACCGAGTTAAAATTTGGCAAGGTTAAAATCCAAACGGAAAACAGCGAAGACTACAGACTGTTAGTGAACATGCTAAATACTAATAACAAATCATTTCACACTTACGCTGACCCGTTTTCAAAAAAATTATCTATTGTAATAAAAGATGTTCACCAATCCTTTACTGAAGATCAAATTCTCGCAGAACTTGTATCGAAAAACTTTCAAGTTGTGAAAGTCAATAGACTACATAACAAAGAAGGTCAGCCAATTCCTGTCGTTTCAGTGATAATTGTGAAAGAAAATAGGTGGCAAGATATTTTTAAATTAAATAGACTGTGTCATGCTGTTGTTCGTGTCGAACAGCGAAAACGTCTCCCAGGGCCAGTTCAATGCTCAAGATGCCAAGACTATAATCATACCAAAAACTATTGCAATAGAAAAATTCATTGTGCTAATTGTACGGGCAATCATTTCACCAAAGATTGTAAGGAACCGAGCAACTTTGTACCAGTATGTAGTAATTGCAAAGTGAAAGGTCACAGGGCAAATGTGAGATCGAATGTTTGTTCATATTATGACAAAATTGCAAAAACTAAATCAAACAAAAACGGTAAGGGAACTAAAAATCCACCTTCAAACAACAATAATAACATCAATAACAATAACAATAATAACAATAATTTTACTTATCAAGCTAGAGAGTTTCCCAGCCTGCCTTTCACTAATAACATTCCTAATTTTAATTTCTCAACTCGCTCACAAAATCCCCCTCCCGCCTCAACGAATGTTAATGATGCTTCTTCAAATAGTTCAACTAACAATGCAAACGGAAATTTTAACTTAAGTGAGTTCCTGACTATCCATATTGTCAATTTCATTGGTCGTTTAATTCAATCGTTCCTCCCTACTTTAATTGATAATATAAAAACCTCAGTTCTTAGCTCAATTTTCCAAAATCACGTTTAAAATACCATGCTTCAACAATCTAACATTTTTAAACTGGAACTGTCGAGGTGTTCTAAATAAACGATCTGAATTGAAACATTTTCTGGTTTCACATGATATT
This sequence comes from Acheta domesticus, assembly GCA_031308135.1. NCBI lineage: Eukaryota > Metazoa > Arthropoda > Insecta > Orthoptera > Gryllidae > Acheta > Acheta domesticus. The sequence goes on along the minus strand of JAHLJT010009419.1, from coordinate 114,423,631 downwards.
GACATCGCATGTTTAACCGAAACTCACCTTATTTCTTCCAAATCTTTCATAGTTCAAGGATACAAATGTTACAGACGTGATAGGCCAGGGGACGTACCAGCAGGTGGAGTATTAATTTTAGTGAAATCCGGCATTCCGCACTGGACATCATCTCTCCCAATAACACCAGGGTTAGAAACAATAGCAGTAACTATCAACCTTCAGAACGGTAATAATGTAATGATAATTTCAGCTTATAAGCCGCCTAATAAACAATTGACTGCAACACGTCTTCAAGACATTTTCAAACTAAAGGCTCCCATTATCTTATTTGGTGATTTAAACACAAAACACACTTCTTGGGGATGTAGAATAAATCAACCAGCCGGAACTTTTCTTTTAAATCTCGCAAAGCACTCAAATTTCAAAATTATTGCGCCCGTTGATCCGACATACTTTCCTTTTAATGCGAATTACCTTCCAGATATTCTAGATATTGTACTAACAAATTTAAACTTTGCTCTCCATTCATATTCTATCTGCGAACTAGATTCAGATCATAACCCAGTGATTACAACTTCCAAATTAATCACTTCTTTGCCTAATTCTCCACCGCATTTATCTACTCACAAAATAAATTGGCACACATTTCAAAATCGGTTATCATCGCTCCTTCCTCCGTTCTCGAATCTGAAAACCCCTGCAGAAATTGACCAAGGCACACTTTTGTTTACTAATGCCATCACAAATTCAATTGACTATTCATCTCATTCGCTAACTGCTACTCGCAGAGGGCTCTCCAAATATCCGCTACCTGAGCAATTACGTAATTTAATATCACAAAAGAACACAATCAGACGTTTATGGGCAAAACATCGCCTACCTCATTTGAAATCTGCATTAAACCATCTAATAAAATTGGTTCGAAACGCTCTTACTAAGTACCAAATGGAAAGCTACAAAAAATATGTTTCAAATCTTAATCCGCAAGATTCATCTCTTTAGAAAGCAACACGTCGATTGCTAGGTCAGTCAACCAATATTCCGCCATTAAAAGGTAATAACAAAATTGCACAGTCGATTTCTGAAAAAGCTGATCTATTAGCAGATTATTTCGAAACTACTTTCACCCAGCATGCTGTAAACGATAGAGGACACTGCACAATAACACATTTTGTGCAGTCACCAAATTTAGATGTACCAAATCGAATTTCTTTTATATCACCTAACGAAATATTTGAACTAATAAAAAAGCTACCAAATAAAAAGTCACCAGGCCATGACAGAATCACTGCAAATATCTTAAAGAATCTGCCCCGACATGGTCTAGCGTATCTAAACAATATATTTAACTCGGCATTGCGACTAGGATATTATCCTAATTCTTGGAAACACTCTCGAATAATTCCTATTCCAAAGCCTCAAAAAAACTTAAATCTTCCTTCAAATTATCGACCAATTAGTTTAATTCCAATTTTGTCAAAAATATTCGAAAAACTTGTATTAAAAAGACTAAAAAAATTCATTCTTGATACTAACGTGCTTCCTTCCTTCCAATTTGGCTTCAGAGAAAGCCACTCAACAACTCATCAGTTATTAAGATTAACAGAACAAATTCATTTTTCATTTCAATCGGGTTTTCACTTACTTGCAGTTTTCTTAGACGTTGCCCAGGCGTTTGATCGAGTGTGGCATGATGGATTAAAATTCAAATTAAGGAAAATTGGAATACCATTATATCTTTACAACATCTTATCAAGTTTCCTACTGAATCGCACTTTCTCTGTACGTCTTAACTCTTTCATTTCTTCACCTCGGGCTGTTCTTGCTGGTCTTCCACAAGGATCCCCGTTATCTCCTTTCTTATTTAACTTGTACGTCGCAGATATTCCTACTAGTAATACAGTTAATATAGCTCTTTTTGCAGATGATACTTTACTCTTTTATGCAAACCGAAATCTAAACACAGCATGTCGTATAATTCAATGTCACCTAAAAAACATAGAAAATTGGTCTAAACTATGGAAAATTAAAATCAACCCAAACAAATCAATTGCCAAAGTATTTACTTTAAGGTATCCTGTCTTTCCTCGCCCTTTGACTTTGGATTCTTCTATCATTCCTTGGTCTCCTCTGAACTCATCTATTCGTTATCTCGGCGTTTTGATGGACACAAGACTAAATTGGCACAGTCACATCTCGTCCAAAGTAATTGAAGCCAATAGAAGGTTAGCTATTTTACGCCCAATTCTTAACCGTAACTCTTCTCTAAAAATTCATTCCACTTTAACCATTTACAAATCTATTCTTCGGCCAATATTAACCTACGCATGTCCTGTTTGGATTTCAGCTGCCCCAACCACATTAAACAAGTTACAAATCTTCCAAAACAAAATTTTAAGAATAACAGTAAATGCCCCCTGGTTTGTCAGCAATAAGACCCTCCACAACGATCTTGCAATAGAACCAATTACTTCCTTTATTACAAAGCTGGCACATAATTTTTCAATAATTTAAATCATGTACAAGGAGCAGTCACTTACGAAATTGGAACCGATCAGCCCCCACTCCCCCGCCTAAGAAACAGACTCCCATTCCATATTTTCCTTCAATATCTCTCTGATATAAGATAAGGTAGGAACATTTCTAGCAATTACCTGTCCCTCCCATCGTATTTTCTTTTTAATCCTGTCATTGCTCTAACATAATTCCCTCGCAATAACCTTGGTTGAAGGTACAACAAATGAAATCACTATCAGGGAGGTAACAAACAGTTACCCCCTTCACAATTTTCTGATGCAAAGTTGCTCGACCAATCAACTGAAGAGCCTCACGGCTGAACGTTGTACTGTCTTTAAATGTAAAATAAAATGAAAAAGAAAAAAAAAAAAACCTTGTACGAGGCGGACGCTCGCGCCGCTTCCTCTGTCGTGTGTGACGCAATGTAAAATGCACGTCCTGAACATTATTTCTCGCACTAAAACTATTGTTAAGTGCTACGTAACAAACGTTCCACGTTTCCAGTTTTTTATAGTGAATGTTTCTTCTACGTAATGTGTAATCTTGCCACGTGTAGAACCTGCATTACGGCTTGTGATTACATAACTGTGTTGTTACTCCAAACTGTGTTATATGCCGAAGTCTACAACTATCTTAACTCGGTGACCTGTAATTATTTTATTGCCAGCTCACACGGCATACTACTTTAACATATGTATAATGCGATGATAATTCACGTCCAGCTGAACTCTCATACAAGGCTACAACTCAATCACCGTTCAGTGTTCGCCTTCCTGCTCCTGGCTGTGTCAACGTAACGATAGGATTGTTACTCTGAATTTGGTGGCATTGCATCACCAAAGATTCCTTCGCAACACGTGTGCCGCCTCGCAGACGCTGTACTTTGTCCAGCTCAGTCGACCCCCACCATTCGTGCCTGTCTGCACTTGCGCGCAGCTGACCTTATGCAACCGGCTACGTGCAGCTTTGAAATGGGACATAACTCACGCACGTTGCGTGTAGTCAAATCTAACTTTCATTTATTTGTATAATGTTAATTTAATTCTTAATTTCTTTTAAGGTGCACCTACTTGGTTGTAATTTGTTTATTTTGCAATACAAGCATTTAATTCTATTGCAGTATTTTCACTTGTGATAATCACAGCTCTAAAAAACCTTCCTTACAGAAATCACGACTTATGGCTTGTGTCTGAGTTTTACCACCAGTGGTCCTTCGCTATGAAGGTGCTGTGGCCAGCATTTGAAGCTGGCGCGCGCGCAACTGTTCGCCGCGCGCCACGGAACCCGCTCGCTCGGAACGCTGGCCAGCGAGCGGGGTAAGCCTCGAGGCGAGGCTAACCTGGGCCGCGCCGCCCCTATTTAGGCGGGAGCAGGCGGCGGCCACAGCAGTAACGGAGTAACGGAGTGACTGTCAACCAGTTGCGAGCCACCGAGTCACAGCGAGAGAGGACAGCGTGCCAGGGGCGCACGCCGAGAGGACGCACCAGGAGTCGTGCGGATCCGGGCAACACCCGACGAGACGGAGGGCAGCCTAGGGACCGTGCTGGAGGCACGGCCGGATTGCGTGCCAGGGGCGCACACCTAGAGACCGCTCCCGGAGTCGTGCGGGACAGGGGGACACACGGAGACGGCGTGTCGGAAGTGCACGCCGTGGAGCTACGCCGGGAGGCATGAAAGACTGTACTGGTGCCTAACCACGCACCAGCCAGAACCAGATGAAGTCCCCTGTACTTTGATTGTATGTGTATATGTTTGTAAGTGAATAAACAAAGTTAAACAAGAGTGTATCTGTCTTTTGGTCGAACACATCAAAAGGGATGGAAGTGAGATGTAATAATAATTTTTTATCAGTCTGCTGGGAAACACATCAACTTCCAACTACAATACAATAACATTTAAAGTCAGTTACTTCTCGTAAAATGAAATGTCATCATTCACAAGTTTAAACAAGTGAGATTATTTTATTTAAATACACTTTGAAACCTCATATGTGCCTTTCTACCATCAAACAAATCGACATGATCTCCGTTTTTAAAATGTACATTAGATCAAAAAGAACAACATTGTTTGCTTAACGGCCATGAGGACTTTGATAAGTGTGATCTAAGGAACAACATACTAAATTTTCCGTCAATTTAATCGAAACCTCATTTCCATAAGATTTGAGCGGGGTTCTCTATAACAGTAAGTGAACATTCGAAAGGAAAAGGAGAAAGAGTTAGAGAGTAATTTCCAGTGAAAAACCACACCATCGTGTATCTTCTTATCAATAAAATATTTCCTTTGCCGTTTTGATCTCAGAAACTTAATTCCCGAAAAAAGTTTTTTGTTGTAATTTTCCCACTTCGTCACAGCTTGTCCGGAACTTAGTACGGCTTTCCAAGACTTGAAGTGCTGTTGTAGATTCGAAAGATCATTTGCAAAGAGCGAGTGCACTGCAACTCTGAAGGCCGGCTGCCTGGCTAAAATTCTTATTCTAAGGGCGAGCGCTATTGCAGGGCTGCACGCGATTCAGCACTGACGTATTATGCAATCCAATTCCCTCATTCACAAATTTGCGTTCTTCCAGCTTGTATCTGAAAAGCTCAACTTTCTGGACGTTATTGTAAAAAAGAAAGTTATGCGCAAAAATGAAGCGCCTATCAGCAAAATTATGTACACGTACCTGTAAAGTACCGTACGTCATAAACATGGCTGATGTCCCCTCTGGAGCACAAGGAATCTTTACATTTGGTTATTCTGGGTTATATCGGGCGGCGATTATTGACAAAACACTGCCACGTTAACAAATCACTAACCTTGTTGATGCGTTCTGTTTCGCTCACCTCGACGCTCACCGTACTTTAGGGGTCGCTGGATTGATCGTAGCAGTCACGTCCCTTCATCGCCTCGATCCGTGACGGCCTTCGATTTCTTCTTCTGCAACTACGTGAAGGATCGTGTAAATACCACTTCTCAAGGCGAAGCCTCCAAATAGATGTTTCATTAGTATCAGAAGATTCCATTCGAGTTCAAATTAAAATGAATAATCGCGTTAGTTTCAAAAATAATATGTTAACAATATTTTCTCTCAATCAATGATGAAAAACTTGAGTAGTAGAGCAGTATACTGTATAAAACGTTTCACAACAAAACATTTCACTTCTCTGCTTCTGTAGTATTACTTTGTGTGTGTGTGTGTTGACTTATCGATTTCCAGTCTTTACCTTTACAAAATATTACAAAGTGGAAAAGCTTATTAGTCACTATACAATATTACGAGTAAGACTGACGTAGAAACAAGAGTTCGGGACAAAACTCCTGAGGAGATGGTCGTCAAAGAAATGGTTTTTAATTTAAAAGAAATGCATTACCATTTTCTTGATAAGTGTGTTCATATAATCGGGATGCACCAATGTCTGTTATTAAAATTGCAAAACGTGCGAACAAAAGTGTAGGCAGAAAAATATTACTTTCACAATTCAATGATCAGTTATTAAAAAGTTAACTGATGTATCACTTTCCAAATTTAAGTTTAAGAATACATCAATACTCAAATAAGTACGTAAATAAATAACTTTCACTTTTCATGATCACTGTATTACTTTCGCGCACACTGTTACAGAGTAAATACGGTAATGCTGCGAGAAAAAAACGCAGAGTATTCGTCAGAAAACCTCTTAATGCCGGGCCCTGGTAACGAAAATATGGATAAATCTTATTGTGATATACGTCTTGCCATTGAATCTACTCTTCCGCTTGGTTAATTTAAATTAGAAGTGCTACTACATTTTTCGCATTATGGGAAACAGTTACGCAATATTGAATTACTGCAATTTCTGCCCTACTAACAGCTCAACCATAACTTAGAAGACCAGTTCAACCAACTCCGACGAAGCGCCTGCGATGCATGCATATTTGCATTTATTCATTAGACAGGAACAGTAGTCGTTTCTTACTTTTACAAAATATGAAATGAATAAATTTTATTGTTACAGTATTTGCAGCACATTCTACTGAAAAGAAACAATTTCACACACGTTTGGCTTTAATAATATAGGAGTTTGTAAAATAAACCGGATGAAAGTAGCTTACAAGCTGGGTACACTGGGACGCACTCAGATGATTTGATATATTTTATTTTATTTACGTCAAAAATAGTTTAAAACTGTGTGTGACGAGCTATGGGGCGAAGTGAAATTTGTGCACGTTTTCATAATTCTGTGATCTCTATCCTAAACCGTATTTTAGTCGAATTTTGAATACAGAAAAAGAGCGTTTTTTTTCAAGTTTTGTTGACAAAATATTCGCTAGTTTATTAGCTAGAAACTAGTTACTTGTTTGTGACAACTTCAAACAGAGAAACCACTAACCAGCTACAAAAACATTTTAAGGGTCGGGTGAGTATATTTCACTACGCACGGGTCGGTACGGCTCTGACGGACGAACGGAACGTAGTTCACACTTCGGACAGTTACTGAATCAGTTTGGCTCATCGCTCCGTGTCTTCTATTGTGCGAAACGATTTCTCAATTTAACTACTGCAATCCCAGCTTTTCTTCTAAACAGAAAGAGAATGACAAAAGGGGAATTTCACGTATTACATCCCGACGTGGTGGAGGATGAAAAATTATTTTAGTATTTCAGTACGTCTCGGGATAAATTTGAAGCTAAATTTTATATTTTGAAAAATTTTAATATAAATTTTGGTAAATAATGTAATACAATTAAATTGAACAAGGGAAATAATCAGAACTGTGTAACTTTATTGGGAAATTTAAGAAAATAATCGGCACAAATAAAGACAATTACGCAAAAGAGACACAAATAATTTTCATTGATGAACTAATGTATCAATACAAATTATGTTATTATTTTCCGGGCACAAATTTACCACGAATACCGCGTCTTATAAATCTCTATATAGTATTTGAGTAAACTCCTCTAGCGTGTGTGTGTGTGTGTGTGTGTGTGTGTGCAGTTCCGTCTCTCACGGTTAGACCACTTCCCGTGCTCCAATCGAGACATTTGAGGTGTCATTGAACGCGTCTCGGTCTCCTGATGTGGAACTGATAATTATTTTTCCGATTTGGACATAAGACATCAATAAATTGCCAAAAACGTGGTTTTTCGTGTTTTGGCGCTGCGATCTCTGAGAGCCTGACGGGAATTAAACCAACGCCACCTAAATTATCTGATTGGGGCGGTTCGAGTACAGTGGACTTTGGTAATTACATTTTTTGAACCAACCCAAACATTCCTCTTGGAGCTCGGCCTAAAGTTAAATTTACTTATATCTAGTTCTTAATTCTAATTTCGGAGGACCATCTGGGCATTTGGTGCAGGCCCAGAACTGCATGTAATGATTAATTTTAATGCTGTTGATAGAATGAAAGGCTGAATAATTTTAATAGTATATTAATTAAAGAAAAAAGGAATACAATTGGCAACGTGATAATTATTATGGGTTGAAGGAATTAAGTTGTTTGCAATGTCACTGATGCGTACAGTTAAAGTACACTTGTATTTTGGTTAAAATACCACCTGTTGGTGAAATACGTCGCCGTTGAAGCTGATATTGGCTGATCACGGGCGGGTGGCGAACCAAGGCCCGTTTCAGGCTGATGATTGTTGAGATTTGGCTGGATACTACGTGCGATGCTGGTGAGATTGCCTCGTGGTGATTGCAGTAGACAGGCCACGTGCCACTGCGACGCACAGCGTGAAGGGAACAAACCTGTTGAATACTGATGGCACGTGTCAATGCAAGGAGGTCACAGAAGGCAGCTACATACAGCGTAGAGGAGATAAACTGTTGATTTGATTGGAACAGTTAATAAGTTCGGTCACGTGTTTATATGCTGAACACATACAGTGGCCACGTGAGCAGCGCAAAGTGTACGTTGTCGCGATCTACACAACTGGTTGAATTATGCACTAATCAGGAAATAGTTCATCCGCTCGGCACTTTGAATTGTGATGCGAGACGGAGATTGATAACTGCGAGACAACGCGGAACGGTTCGCAGGAGTGGCACAGAGACACAGAATTATTGTGAAGCACGACAACACGTCTGTCTGTGGTAAGAAGCAGAGGCCAAGTAATTATTCACTATTAAGATATAGTTTTTCCGTTCGGCACTCAGATATTGCGATACGAGACGGAGACTGATAATTGCGAGACAACGCGGAGCGGTTCGCAGGAGCGACGTGGAATTGCGGAACGCGACGACACATCCGTCCGCGAGAACAAGCATAAGCGACTGAACTTTGTGTGCGTTGGGCAGAGCGTGAGAAAACAGGTGATTGACGGGTGCAAGGCGTAGCGCCGCTGAGGGGCAATGTAGGCGGTGCGCCCAGGGCTGTTTGAACTTGCAGACGCACAGTGGAGGCGTCCGGGAGGTGTCGAATCCTGGCGGGCTTAGTAAAAAGTAGCTGAATAATGTGGAATAGAACACGAATAGGAATTATGTACAAAGCTTCTTTAGATAATACACTATGAAATAATAATATACATAAAGCTTGCTTGCTCCAACAATATCTATACAGGTGGCGTTGATTAAACCCCATTATTCCGTGGTTATTTTCAGTCCATGATATCATAATTTTGTTCCATGAGGATGGCAACACTTATTTTTGACAAACGAGAAAAAATTAAATGAATATTGCCCGCGCGGCAGAATGTGTTGTAAATTCTGAAGAATATCAGTTGTTAAGTGTGAAGTAATTCATGCGTATTTTGTATAAAGAATTTCCAACTTGCCTTGGAACATTAAATGTGAAGAACATGAAGTGAATACGAAGGAAACAAAAACTGTAAATACTAAACAATTCATTTCTTAAGCGTGCAAAAATAGATTTTTAATTTAATGTGACTTACAACGTATACACATAAACATACAAAATAGTAACTTTTAATGCATATATATATATACCATAAATGATGTACATTTATTTAAGTAAATAAAGGACAAAATATTCTAGATCACCAAAAAACTGGGGTTGTTCAGGTACGCAGATGGCACCGTAGAAACGTAAATAACGCGAGTAAATTCTGAGACAGGGGCGAGATGCACCATAGTTACCGGGTGTAAACACGCAGGTGGCACCGTAGTAACGCGAACAATACGAGTTCGTTTCAAGGCGGGCGTAAATGACACCGTAGATACTGCAAGAGCAGGGTTGCCAGGGTGCAAACATGCAGTGTGACACCGTAGCAACGCGAGATATGACTTTGTTTAAAAGCGGGTGCGGGGGTGCACCGTAGTGACCACAAGATTGTAATTGGTTCAGAAATTGGACAGGAAGGGTGAAGTCAACGGACCTTTTGAAAAAGTTTGTAAAACAATGGAAAGACAAATAAGGCGAGGTTTCAAGGGTTGACCAGGGAGATGTTATATCATTTCGATCTCGTGTCGTGGTGGTGAACGGATCGCTGAGAGCTGTGTTAATTTCGAGTAATACTTATTGAGACTTATGATAATTCGTGGGAGTGAAAACTGGAAAGTGAACTTGGAATATTTTACGCGGTGGAGCTATAAGTGTGGACTTATAAAATATTTCTATTGAATTCTGAGTTACAAGGTTAGGTGAGAGGGATGTTATTCTGTTTATAGGAAAGTAATTAGTTAGAAATAGGTGTCCACCCGAAGCGCAAGATAAAGTGTGTAGGTAGTGTTTTTAATGTGATTAGAAGAAGTTTCGACTTGGTCTTGGATTCTCGTGGACTTCAGCAAGAATGAAGATTGGCCTACAGCGACAAGAAGATTCTTCGTGGCGACGTCGAATGTGAAGCGTCGTGCACGCGAAGAAGGAAGAACGGATAAAGGTTCTATAACGCTGTTATTGCAATAACAAAAAGATGCTCATGGCCTAATGCTCATTTGAAACAAGCCATTATAAGTTAAATGATTGATCTTTCATGCTTAATAAACTGTAATTCATAGTTGAAAGTAAGCTGATTTTCATTTGCCATTATGTGCAATCCTAGAGTAGATGTTACAGATTCCTCGCCACTTCGTATGAATGGCAGATTGAATAATAGGTTGCGGAGTAAGAAGCAACAATTATTTTGTAAGAGCCCAATCGACAGAGCTAGCAGAATTTTTATTTATGAGAATTGATAATATGTATTCAGGGATTTAACTACAACCATTTCCTGGCGCTTAAATTATTTAGAAACTCGGAAACTGATTACGTGAAATATCGTTTGAAGTTGGATTTTAAAAATAGGGTGAAACGTGGTGGAAGATCCCACACACGCTGATAGCTGGAGCCGTTCCAATTGTCATGCACCGCACGCGGTCCCCGGCGGCGTGGGAGCGCCGGAAATCCGTGAGGGCGGCCCGGGCCTAGCTCAGTCAGTCAATTTTGTTACTTTTCTGAAAATAGGCGGTGATGGAAGGAACTGCAAGGTGCAATATAATGACAATAACAATTTGGGTAACTGGTAACACAATAGAAAGTTTATTTCCGCCTAATGATAGGCCGGAGAAGTTACACAAGGAGTTTTAGAAGAAATGCCCTACCTAGTGAGCTCTGGTTAGGAACAAAAAGAACTTAAATCTAAGAGAAAAGCAAAAAAATTCACAATGCAATTATTCTACTGATTACACAAAGGAAACGATCATTCGCCCTCTGGACTGGCGATTACGTGCCTCAACGCGGCACCGCAATTCACAGAAAAAAGTCTTTCTACGGTCGTTGACCAAATACAATGCCTGATGATGATGGTGCTGAACAGGCGTCAAATGGCACCGGTGGCAGCTGGTCACGGCGGCGGCGGCGTGGTCGACCTTTCAAAGCCGAAGGGACGCTCGCCGGCGCGTGTCCACAACGGGCGGTGTCGACACGGCGGCGGCCTGGGCTGCGGCGATGGCGGCTTCGTTGGCCCAAATCACGAGCGATCGCGTATCTCACGCACAATGTCACACAGCGCGATCTGAGAGTTCCAATAAGCTCTATGCGAGCACAAATCTCGGAGAGTATCGGTCTAATTGCCAGTGGTGGCAGAGTTCAAAAATTGATACTCGGAAAGAGTTTCTCCCGGCTATCGAGATTAAGCAAGACAGAATTGGATTGCACGGGGCAATCCCAAATCGCTCCCCAGAGCACGCGATGCCCGAGGTACCTCGACCTCCCTCCTCAGCTCTCGTCACCCAAGTCTCCCGTACCCCACTTTGTGTGTTTTTCCACTCTTTCCCCCCCCAAATTTTCGCAGATATTTCGAAATCATCCCTTCCCCACAGAATTCTACCCCTGATTGGTTGAGTGTGATGGCGTCTTAACTCTTTTTTTAGCCAACCAGCTCCGGCGATTCTGGGAATTTTCCTTACTCTGTCTCATTCCAAAAGCCCTCTTTGTTTATCGAAGAAAGTAAGTCAAGAAGGGTGTGAGACATGATCCCGAAGGTTGCAGTGAATTACGGCTTTGAGCTTCCCAGCGCGGGTGACAGCCAAAAAACCGTGACGGGCACGCGCCGCGAACCTATTCAAATAGTTCTGGGGCGCCTGAAGTCCCGAACAAAAGGTCTCCCCTCGTCCCCTGGTGCCATAAACATTCGTGGAGGGCGCGTGTCGCGCGCTCGCGGGCGGGCAGCGTGGTGCGGTAGGTTCTCTCCACGCACTAGCCTTCTGCATCGGCATTTTATTTATGAAATTAATTTGCAGTAGAACTAGCGTACCGCTACACAAAATATATATATATATATATATATATATATATATATATGTATATATATATATGTATATATATATATTGATATCAAAGGCTTAGTGAAAAAAGTTGGTTTTCGACGCAAGAACAACATCGGCACCAAGAAAACCGTTTTTAAAATGGGTTCAGTGGTGCCACAAACCCCATAAACACACCATTTTCGGAATTTTTGCTATTTTTTAGAAAGTAACAAATAAATATTATTTAATGGAATTTTTATAAACGAATTTTGCGCTTAGGTGGTGCCCACGTTACCCCGTAACAATTTTATGATCATCAAACAATACTTATTGGACTCAGACAGTGTGCCACATAAGCTTGAATAAGACCAATTTTACGCCAAAAACATAGAAATAGACACTTTTCAATTGACCTTAACTCCGTAAATATTTATCCAAAATACTTTTACCTTAGATAACATTAGAGCTCAAAATCTCTACTTTAAGAGCTTTGCTTCGCACAATTTAACTATTTCACTGCAATCGGTTAAAATCGTGCCGCGCGCCATCACTATTTCCGATCCACGTTTATGCCGCACTGCTGTGTACGATTACTTTATTAATAATTTGGCTGAATTGATGGTATTTGTAAACGCTTAGCGAAAAAAATTTAGTTTTCGATGCAAGAATAACATCGGCACCAATAAAACCGTTTTTAAAATGGGTGCGAGTGTGCCACAATCCCCGTAAACACCACGTTTTTCGGCCTTTTTCGCTACTTTAAAAAAAATAGCGAATGAATATAATTTAATGATATTTTTGGTTGAGGTGGTGCCCAGTTATTCCACACAATTTTGTGATTATCAAACTTCACTTATTTGACTCAGACAGTGGGCCAAATTAATCTGAATATGGACAATTTTACGTTAAAACGATATAAATAGACACTTTTCAATAGGCCATAGCCCTATAAATTTGTATCCAAAATACTTTTAATTTGTTTTTAAGTAGATAATAATGGAGAAAATTACTGAAGAAAACCCGAAAGAGACGGAGGATGAATTTTGAACGATCGCGCAAAGCAGGGCGCGTTCGGGGCGGCAGCGGTAACTGACCAGGAGGAGTACCGGCCAAATGTGATAAGGGAGCACCCCCCCTCGCGTAATTTTGAGGAGAAAGGATGGGAGGTACGGCTTGACCGGAAGAAAAATTCCTGCTTCTTATCTTGGCAGCGGTGTCGAACGGTCGTTTTCTATATCAGTAAAGAGAGTATAGGACTTCTGGAGAGAAAGTGCTCGTAATCGTGGTGCAGTAATTTTGCTAGTTAGCAAAGCGATATTCCAGGATGTCGTGATATAATTTGGACTGTGAATTAATAATCATGCTGAAAAATGAGCTTTAGAAAGAGAGTCGAAAACAGTTAATTAGGCAATTACTACCCGGTAATTGGTACAAGCCGAAAACTTTGATAGAGCAACTCTTCGTGTAAACGGCCGCGTTCCAGTGCATGAGCGCATGAAATATTCAAATTCACGAACCGGACAAGAAGCGAAGAGGACGGAAGATCGTGCAGGAACGCGTTGAGGGCGGTGCGGGAGGACTCATGGCCGCTTGGAACTCGCCCTTGGCCGCGCACAGCAGCTGGGTGTTCGAGGAGGCGACAGCGCGAGGGCGTGTGACCTTCACGGCAGTCCCGTTGGCTGGTGTGAGAAGACGGCGAACGTTGAGTATTGAAAAGTTTCGTTCTGGGTATAGCGAGAGAGTGGAACTGTGAGAAGACGCGTTATTTAACCAGAATTAGTCACGAGAACTGGGGAGGGGAATTAACTAGTGACGGAGCTATTTGCAATTTACTAGACATTTTCCATATTCCAAGTCAATGACCAAAGAGGGGAGTTAAAATTTAATCGAATTTTTATAACATGTAATATTTCTTGTTCAATATGAGGGATTTCTTTTGTAAAATAGCTTTAAGAATTTTGGATGGGAAATTATGTTGAATGCGATTATGAACAAAGGGCTAATATCTGTGTAAATAATTGTTTACAGAATTGGGTCAAAGTTGATGTTAAATTTGTAAGTTAGCAGTAAGTGGTATTGCCAGTAAATTTGCGTGGGATCCCATTTGCACAGGCCTGAATAAATTGCTGGTGAATAGTTTCTGAAAGGTATTTGAAACGATCAATGCTATAATTTCATTTGTCATTGTTGCCTTTATTTGGAACCTTTAGATGGAATAAATCCTGACTTATCGTCAGAAAGGTGTCGTTAAATTGAATCACATGCGATTCCGAATCAGGCTCCTTCCTGCCAATACCCCTGCGCCTTTTCAGGTTCTTAAAAAAAATAATTAGGATTATTGTGGCGAAGTGCCGTCACAATATATATATATATATATATATATATATATATATATATTGTTATGACAATGAGAATATTGTTGAGCACGGCCGAATGTTTTAAAAGACACGCGGAAGTCAGCGGCGCGTAGTAATGTAATGGATGGCGGCAAGATAGCGCGGCGCACGTAGTAGTTCAGAGCGGTGTAAGGAGGAGTGGCTAGCGGCGGAGGGGAGGCGAGGCCAACTCATTCCTACGAACGTTCTCATAAATACGCTGATCGGCAGATCAGAAGCCCCTTATTTGCTTCAGCTGTCGCCGAGTATTGTTCTTCTCGGTGAAAACGACGACGTGTGGATTTCGCACAGTAGATAGTCAGTGACAAATTTCCTCGTGATTCTAGTAGAGAGAGAGTTTAATTGAAGTAGACGACGAATTAGATTTGAATAGTAATATTGTGAGCAGTCATTTGAAGTTGTGTTGGAGGAGAGTGTAGGAAAAGACGACGCAGTAGAAAAATTGCAAAAGACTAGAACGGCGTTATTCACTTTATTCTGGTGGATCGAGTAGCCAGAATCTAAGTGATTTACACGCTGATCGAGTACGTGGAATCAGTCAGGAACAATTACGCTGTGCTAAAAATAACACTGGCCGGCATTTTTAAACTTTTGAAAAGTTACAGAAATAAAACTCACTGATTCTGACCAATTTTGGGTCGCTGAATACGAATATGATAGCCGTTTTACTGGATTAGCTCGTATTTTTGTGTAACGCGTAGTTGCCAAATTTACCGTAATAGGCATAATGAGCCACCTTGAAAGTACCGGAGAATGAGTTTTTTTTGACTTCATAAAGGGAATCAATTTCGTTTTGGCACTTGTGGCAAAGACAATCAATTTTTAAAATTCTATAAATTAATTTATTAAATCTAAACAATTAAAAAACTATATATTCAGTTAGTTTACAAGCACTATACTTTACCATTTACATACTCACAACTGTTTATAAGGTATAATGTTCACAGATGTATACAGACCTCTTAGTTTCGGAAAACACTGTCTAAGAAATTTAAATCCATCAGCTTCTTTGTCTATTCCTTTAAGAAATTCATGAGGTACAACTTAACGTGCAGAGTTGGAAGCAGTACTTGCCTGGATCGATCAGAGGCTTATACTTGGCATTATACCGGACTTAAATGACTCTCTGGGGGCCACTCCTTTTGTGAGAAATTTTTCCTGTAGCTCTTGAGTCCCAAAGACACAAAAAACAAAAGTGCTTTGTAAATCCACCTTCCAGACATTGGTCTGGTCCAGACATTGGACATTATAATTTTCAAATACTTTTACATGTCCACAAATTTGCCAACCATGATCTTTGTATTTGATACGATTTAAAATGAGTGCGAGATCCTCGTATCATTCATTGGAACAGAGTGTGCCACAGGCAGCTTATTTCCATTATGAAGCAAAACTGCTTTCAGACTGTATTTAGATGAATCTATGAAAAGACACCAATCAGATGGATTACGTTGGATTCCTAACTCATTCATCAGGCCATTGATGTCCGTGCATACGCAAAGGGAATCTTCCATTCTGTAATATTCTGAAAAAGGCTCGTTTCTTTTCCTGTGCTGAGTGTTAAGTAGTTCTGGGAGCCCGTAAATTCCATTCTTTGAGTTTAGCACCCAAGAATTAAGCTTTCTCTTTTGAAAGTTGTGAGTCTTTTGCTAAATCGTTCAATTCATGTTAAAGGATGAAATGTTTAATCTTTTAACTGGAAGGGACTATCTCTCAGATCTTCATCTGCAGATATTGAGTTAGTGTCCTCATCGGTTCCTGTAGGTGCTGCAATATCGATAGTTTCCCAATCGTTCGGAGGAGTAAGTGCAGGTAAATTTTCTCCATGAGGCACTGGTCTGATCGCGGATTGCAACATTGAATATTCGATGGCACACTGTTTCTTCTTGTTACTTCCTGCTGTATTCGTCATATAGGAACAAAACACCATAGTGATTCCGGGGTTCTCTCCATATCATCGGAACCTTTTCTTGGATCCTTTAAACCAGGTCTTCAGCCCAGATTTTATCCTGATCCTCAATCTTACAGTCAAAATAAAAATAACATAATTCCCTGACGATATCATTCATCGATCTAATCTGAAACTTAACCATAACACGCCAGAGATGTAACAAAATCAGCCCGGTGAGTTTTTACAACCTTTGCGGGAAGAACTTGACATTTTGCGCAGGAAAGCGAAACTTAGAACCACAGAAAAACCATGAAATCACTGTATGATAACAGTAAAACATTTCCGAAAATACGGGACAATAACTGAAGTTACTGAGTAAAACTTCGTAAGTCGATTCTCACGACAAACGTTTTCATACTTCAGAGATTGCTTACTGCAATATATACTCGTAAGAGTAAGACTGAGCCACACAACAACGGCACTTCTTACTGTATATATTTGCTCGCCCGCGTCATCGTGCCGCCCATTGATGCCACATAGACGAGGCGGCTACATTCAGTGTGTAAAAAGCACTTAAAAACAAACAATAGAACAGGAAGGAACACAACTGTCAAGGTTTTCAATCATCGCGAATTTCTCTCCGTCCGTTTCATTGTTAATGTGTGTGTATGTGTGTATATATATATATATATATATATATATATATATATATATATATATATATATATACAACAAGAATTTCCTGAATTTCACCAACTGAATGAAATACTATTTGTTTCTCACTCTAGGAACATTGTGAAAATGGTTACTTTGATGACAACTGAAGCCAAAATGGTAAAAACTGGCACCTACGCGTTACACAAAAATACGAGCTAATCTAGAAAAGCGACTGTCAATTTCGAGTTCAGCATCCTGAAATTAATTGGAATTAGTTGTTTCCCTTTTTGTAACTAAACTGATGTCGGCCTGTGTAATTAGCTATTCAAATATTCAAGTGCGCGACGCCCTGGACAGAGCTAAAAGCGGCCACCAGGCTGTGATCGTGCGAGGACAATAAGCACGCGGGCGAAAACCTAACAATCGCGTTGAAGAACAATTCCGGAAGTAGACGAAGAAGAGGGCCACCGAACCCGAAGAAGAAGGACAGTAGGAGAAGAAGAAGAGGCGCGGAAGAAAGAAGAGTACCGGGAAAGTAAGAAGATAGAAGCAGACGAGACCCAGCATCGCTGCTATACTGCGATTTTTATAGGAAGAGCTCTCAAGGCCACTCAAATCCCATCTTCGCGATGGAATATGTCACGGCATTTGGCGTCTTTTCTCGGTCTTGCCGGTAGAAGTCGCATGATCGCAAGCACTGCTTCATACGGTCGCGATCGTGCGAAATCTAGCGGAACGACTGTGAATGACACGAAATGCCGTGACATATTCCATCGCGAAGATGGGATTTGAGTGGCCTTGAGAGCTCTTCCTACAAAAATCGCAGTATAGAGCGGCGAATTCCAACGACGCGTCGTCGCGACGCAGTCCCGGGTGTCGGCGAAGCGTGGAGCCAAGGTCGAACGTCGAGCCACAAGCGCCGAGGTAACGGGAGTTCTAGGGGAGAGGAGAACGTGTTAGCGAAGCCACGAACGCGCAAGCAGGTGGAAAGACGGTTTCGTAGCAAAGTAGGGTGAACATTACGCTCTATAAAAATTATTGAATAAATCGCGTAATTTGCTGTAAATAAAATTTTCATATTATTGTCTGGAATGCCTTACGAAGGAAATAACATTACCATTTTTGAAGTTAAATGTAAAGGAAGTTCTTGGTTGGCTAAGAAAAAATTTTGAATAATGTTTAAAGCTTGTGAGAGAATCAGATTAATTGAGTGTAAGTTAAATTAGTCATTGTAAATAGTAATTTTTTTTGTGTGTAAATTGTAAGCTAGAGTAATTAAGTGTTTCATTACAAGGAAAAACGTGCACGAAAGGTAGAGATTGAAAGACCACCAGTCGACTGAGCCATTTATGTAAATTTTGTACAATTATCACAGATAGTTGATTTGTTTAAAAGAATTTGAAAGATTTACAAGTGTTTCTAGCGTCTATTTCGAACACTAAAAATAATATTTTTGCCATTTGTTTGCATTGTTTATTTTCTCTTTCAGAGCGAGAAAAGAAATTGTGTTTTTTTAAATTGATTCATTTAAGAATATATCTGACCTTGTTACTGAATTTGTGTATGTCCATTTTCCCTTCAATTCCCTACTATCTGCCGCAAGGATCCTCTGCTCTGGGAGTAAATCAAAAGCTCGCAAGAGCAAGAAATCTACTTGCATCCTCAGGTCTAGCTTGGATTATAAGGGAAGGTGTAGGTTAGAAAAGGTGTAGGTAAGTTATAATTGTATAAGTACTGACTAGACGAACTTTCCTACGGACTTTTTGCAAACGGCGTAAGGTGCGGATCGTTTCGTCCCGACCGTGACAGCCTAGTGCGCGCACCCTTACGTAAACTATGTAATGAATTTAAAAAAAATTGTAATTGCTTAATGCGCCTGGCTTTTGAACTTGATGAAAGATTTTAACTTGATTCAAACCTGAGTTCGAATCTTGGTACAGGGAAGTTTTTCTTGATGGATGGAAACCCTTTTGCAGGTTCATGAAGTAATATAGTATTGCACTGCAGTTACAAATATAAACAAGGAATATACTGCTTTTTATAATACAAGGAAGTATGTGCTGTTACACAATACTTTTTAGGTCTCACAGACGATCTGGGTTGCGAACAAAAATGTCTATTATAATAATAATTTATCCATTGGCATATTATGGAGCATCCTTCAGAACATCTGAATACATTCAAAGAACATTGACCTCTAGGATGTTTTCTATACGCTGCCATGACCTAATTTTGCATTCATTCTTTAGGTTATGTGAGAGATCGCATTATGTAACGAGCGATCATCAATGGCTTGTACTTCTCAATACATTAAAGCCAAACAGAAATATGAATGGTATTCATTTATCTTATTTGATAATACAAAAAAATTTAAAGTTGATAAACAATCGGAACCTATATCTCCAACAGTAAACGTCTAAGTTCATTCTCACGTAGTTCGTTGGTTGGTCACACGCTGCACGATTTTTTTTAAATTTCGTCCTCGCAATTGCAAACTGTTTTTCTGAATGAAGCTTAACTCTTCTGCGAGCCAAACTGCACCATGATTATAACATAACAGGCAATGCCTTGCGCCAAAGAGCCTAAGAGCGAGATGTCTAGTGAAAAGAGTCCGCAGGCACTAAACACTGCTCTTCTAGCGTCCGCTTCAATATCGAAAGTGAAGAGGCGCGCCTCGCGGCAGTCGAGGGAACGAAGTCCTTTGCTCCGTGGCCACGTCGCTGGGCGCAGGAGGCGGCGTACCAGGCAACTCGTGCGCGCCGCTTCCTTGGAGACGGAACCACACAGCGCTAACATTACCACCACCTGCGGGAAGAGCACCAGCTCGAGTGGCAACTAAGTCAGGACACTGCAGTGGGCGCAGGACAGTCGCGTGACTTCCGGAACCCGGAGGTCAGCAATGGGGGCTGACACGCGCGAACCCCAGAATAAATTATAGAATACTATTGAAGGAAACGTTTATGTATTTAAAAACGAATGTTACACATATATACTGTTATGTTACAATTCTGTGGTCACGAGGTAAACGTTTTTAAGTCAATTTCTTTTGGCAAAATTGGGTTAAGTACTGAACCTACAAGTTAAGTATCTACATTTTATTTTAGTAAAACGACCGAATTCAAATGTTGCCTCCTTAACGACAAAAAAGCGTTGGGAAATAGTGTTGAGCATAGGAAGAAGCGTTGGCTTAAAAATATTTAACCCTTGTTTTCTCCAAACTAAGATTTTTGACTTAAGAACTTTTACGCCGTGACTACAGAGCTGTTTTCTACACGTTTGTTTTGGAATATTTTCAGACATGCCATGTTACTTATGATATAATGTAATAATAAGGTATATATGTTTCAAAATTACAAAACTTTTGTAATATATGAACGAGACTATTTGTTGTAAGATATTTCATTTCAGGTTTCTTCAAATATACTTGGGTTAACACACGTTAACAAGATGGCCACAATTTATTCAGTGTCTAATGTTCTTTGGCCACCACCGCTTTGAAAAAATACACTGGCCGTATTTATGATATGTCCGCAATGTATGTCTTAGCCCAAGGTTTAGTTGAAACCCAATGTATACCCTTGGTTTATCTGAAAAACCTTAAACCGTTTAACAATATGGCATAAGTAGTATTTTATTTATTATAGCCTCTGAAATTTAGAAAATTGCAAAAGTTCGTTTTTTTCAAAACGTGAGTACACTCTATGGTGTGTACACAAATATCAGATTAGCATTTTTTTGCTTCATACTATCTGTTTTTAATATTCGATACTTGAATAATTTCGTGCAGTCATACATGTTTTTCAAAATATAAGTAGTTTTCGCGTAATTTCTCGGAATCGTGACAATTGTAAGCAAGTAATTAAGAGAGAATTTCTTAAAATGTTTCCAAAATTTTTCATTGAAATGTTTGTACAAATTGAGCACAATCAACTAAATAACTAGTCATAATCTCCAATATAATTAAATCTTATATTTCCAAAACTTACGCATATGATTTTTTTCTTACCACACGTACAATAGAGAAAGTTGTGTAATGCTGTTGGAAAATGGGCGATTTTGGGAGATAAAAAGTCGTGTTGTAAGGCCGCGATACCGAAAAGTGGAAAACAATATCTAATAAACAACTTCATCTAACACTTTGATCAGAATTCACGTTTCGTGCAAGCACATTTCGTCAATGTCTGTGAACAATGCTCGCGGCTAATCTTAAATAGAATTTTCACCAAAATTGATATTCCCCGATCGATTAGACTGAAGTCGCGGCTCCGTGAATTTAAAATGGATAATTTCATTTTGGAGGATAGTTAACACGAAAGATCAAAGACATATTCAAAATTTTCTCGAAACTGGCTTCGTTTTACTTTTTTGCTACTGATTACACAGTATAGAGAAAGGATCCTGTAAGACTGTAATCCTGTGGGGGAAAAACGGCCAATTTTCGACAGAAAACTTCTTATTGCCGGGCCCTGGTAACGAAAAAGTGGATATATCTTGTCCCCTTAAATAGTAAATTACTTCTTGTGTGGTCAGAATTCATGTTTTTTGGGTTCTTGATACAGAAAAATCGATTGATGACAAAACGTCTGTCCGTCTGTAAACAACGCTACCGGCTAAACCGATTGCAGTATTTACATCAAAATTGTTTGACTTTTTAAACAATTATTTACAGACTATTATACATTACATACCATGTATTTTATTTATATAATACATATATGTAATCCAAAATTTATAAATACTTACATGGACCACCATCAAGATTTTTTTATGGATACTTTTTAACCACCGTCAAGATTTTTTTTATTTTACATATATTCAATCTTGATTGCATATTTATGAAAAATAAATACATATGTATATATTTTTATTACAATAAATTCCGTTCCTTAATATTAACTGGCGATTGATTATTAGATTAAAAATTGATGGAAAGCGGAGAAAATTGAGGCCTTGACATTGTGAAAAAATTTCATGATACTAATCCTTGCCCTTACTTACCAATAAAATCCAGAAAACTGTCCAAATGAGCGTCATGATACTAGTAGTATGAATTTCATTTGTTTCGTAATAGTAGTCAACATTATGTAGGACGGTGTATAGATCCATTGTTAACGTGCAGAATATTTTTCCTAACACTACCATAATCTGAACCTCATAGGCACTATTAAGACTGACAGTAGCATCAACGAGTAAAGCGTGCATGTCCCCAAATCGGGAAAGTAAATTCATAAGTTTCATGCTATCGTTTATATTTTGAGAGGTCAAATTGTCCAAACAGTTATTCATTATTCGGAATCTCGATCTCAACATAAAAACCAAAGTTGTAAAATGAATTGTTATTATTGGAATAGGTGAATGAGTGGTGTATACAGATATTGATGCCAATACTGGGTGAGAAAACCCATTTCTAAAAATAATAACGAAAATTACAATTAAAATCCAGAGAAATAATATGCAAATAAATGCGTATAATTTGGAATATTTAGATTTACAATTATTGATATCCATTTTTTCACACACTCCAAAAGTTTCAATAAAATTATGAATATTATTACGATATTTACACGTTAAAGTCATTATATTACAAACAAAATTAGCAAGAGTAGTGTAACCGTAAATAAATACCGATCTCTCGTACACTCCTAACCTCCAATTATTATTAGAATTCATTCCAAAAATGTTCTCATTTCTGCGAACGAACGTCATTAAACATATACTACATAGAAAAATAAAGAGTTGATATAAGATTTGCGGAGTAATATTTTTGAAGATGGTATTAGGAAGGCACGTGGAAAACGTAGTTACTCCATGGATTGCAGACACGATAAAAAGTGATTTCAATGGTACAGACGATTCTTCTGTGTCGCTATTATTTCTCTGATGTCTCTCTGGTTGCTTCGCCATTTCTATTTTGCACAAGACTTTGTAAATTTAGAAATTCCAGGGTATCTGCGGACAAAAAAAGTCGTAATTCATTATGTATATGCAGCATGCAGGTTAAGTACAAGGTCCTGCATTGATGTTTACATGAAGGCTAATTCGTTTGCCCTGTAATCTAGTTTTGGCATACAGTGACTCGTTTTATTGTATTCAAACGAATTCAATTTTTGTCAGAAAATTGCATTGATGTAAAAAATTATTTATTCAAGCAGGGCATTAAAATACTAAAAGTAATCAATTCAATTGACTCGAACTTTGAGGATTTGAGGACACATACTCTCAAAGATAATTTTCATTGACCCTCTCCCATACAATAAGACGTAATAATACAGTTTCTCTTGCTATATTTAAGTTGAAAGGACAAAAGTATCTCATCAGCGTAAATGTTATGAATTGTACTACAGCAGCCCTGGGATAACCAGGACCCAAACACCGAAATTATAACGGTAAAGATATTTATATCTGTATAGAAGTATCTTTACCTCTTTATCTTACACCGGAATTTTACCGGTATTCAATACCATTTCGGTTCCTGTTTCGAAGCTCGCTTCTGCGGGCATTCTGCAATCAAGAGTCCGACGTCTGCCCGCGAGAGCGCCAGGTAGTGGAGGTAGACAGGTTTGCCGGGAGGGGAACAGCCCGCCATTGCACAGTGAGAACGACGCGGCGCGGCTACTGAATGCCTGGGGGTCTATGATGATCCATGCTGAGAAATTATTTGCCCACTTAAACGGGTAATGTATTTCTAGTTACAACGGCAATAATTCACTGTTTATGTTCTTCTGTGTACTGCTGCGTTTCGACATATTTTAATTTTTTTTTAGTTTACGCTCATTGTGACACGGAATGCACTCTAATATATTATCTGAAGGTTAATATTTCAAATAGGTTTTAAATAATTACTAAAAGATTAATTTGTTAACGTGTAAGAAAGGTTCGAATGTAAGAAACTAACAAAGAACTATGAAATAATATAGACATTCTAACGTAGCATCTAACTGCCTGGAATTACCCCTCAATTACGATCAGGAAGCCAGGAAATTCTAAGCGAGCGACTATATTTGACGCTAAATTCTCAAAAAATACTCATATTTTCGAAAGATTCAAGATGACCTTATTTGAATATCTGTGTTGGAAGAACACTTTTTATTAAGAAAATATGTTTTTCTTCTTAATTATTGTAGGAAGACACCTAAACAAATTTTGAATTTTTGCAATTTTCAAAAATCAGAATATTCAACAATCATGAGACGTGCATTCTCTTAAGCGTCCTACACGCTATTCGATGTCAACATTTAATCAAAATTGTTGGTGCCGTTTTTGAGTAAAAATTGTTTAAACAAAATTAAAAATTGTCTACATTTCACGCAAAATTAAGTACACAATTTTTCGAAAAAATGTGTCTGTTCCTTAGGAACAGATTTCATTAAGGCAAAAATCTCTATCTTTAATATTTTAGTTGCAGGAAGACTCCGAGAAAAATTTGAATTTTTACGATTATCGAGAAGGGTATTCAATGAACATGAAACCTGCACCTTTGTCTTAAGCGTTCTTCACACTTTCCAACAACAAAATTTAATCAAAAACATTGGAGCCATATTTTTGAAAATTTTGAAAATGTCGCAGCAAAATGGGTTTCATGCACAGTACCCCAAAATTCAAATATCGGTTTCAAATTCAAGGAGCCGCGTCACCAGTCAAATCTATTCGGGAATATCAATTTTGGAGAAAATCGGCTGAATGGTCTAGCCGCCACCATTGTTCACAGACGAATGGATAGACGGACAAACATTTTGCCCTCAACCGATTTTTTGGTTTCAAGTACCCACAAAACGTGGCTACACAACATATTAAAGGATTTTTTCTAAATTTATCAACTAGATTTATCCTCTTTTTAATTCTTAGAGCCCGGCAGTAAGAGTTTTTCTGCCGAAAATTCGCCGCGTTATCCCGCAACATCACATAACTTTCTCGCCATAAGTTGTAGAGAGAAAGTAAAAAGGACGAAAAGGACAAAAATAACAGAAAGGACGAAAGGAAAAATAATCAGTAATGCTGTCTAAAAAATAGCGTATGACATACGTGGTAAAAGTGCTTTTATTTTGCTCGCAGAATATTAACAATATATTATTTTCCTACTAGCAAAATAAAAGAACACTTTCATCACTTGCATCATAAATAGGGGGCAGATTTTGATGACCTAATTCATTGCCAAAATTATCAATAAATTCTCTTAAATTATTTTTCAAATGACCTAAAAGCAGAGAATAATGACGTAAAAATATGATCTTCTTCAGATGAACATATCAAGCTGGCTACATTACTGATGTAATCTAGGCTTCATCTATTCGTCCAAGTGCACTCAGCTGGCACACTTTTGATTTGGACTGTTCTTTACCAGAAAATCTCTGCCTTAAGTTATCCCAAAATCGCCCGAACCGACATAGGCGCTGATAGGCTTCACAGGAACCATAGATTACATACAATTGCTGACACAGCTATTTTGAGCGAAGAAATCGAATAGGCTACTCAGGAATTCTATGGAGAACATTTGTTGCATCTCGTAAATATTATTTGAAGCAAATCGTATTAAAATCGATAAAATCAGCGAAAACAATGAAAAATATAAAAATGACTTATTAATCGAAATCAACGAAAAATGCAAAAATGACGTGTAATGTGACATTTGCTTTTGTTATAACATAAAATTAATTTTTATACTAAACGGCATTGTTCTGAAGTGAAGAAAAAGTAGCAATTCATTAAAATCCGTTGCCTAAATAACTATTCCGCATTGAATGACTGTCTAGTGAAGCAGTGAAATTCTGTATCAGAGAAACTACAAACGTTTGCATTGAGTAGTTAAATTTAAATATTGACAATTTTATTGAAATGAAGCTATATAATACTTACTCGTTACTATGAACTTTTAATACTGATACTTCCAATGATACTTCGAAATGTACGATAATAACAAGTGATATGCTTCCAGAATGTTGGCTAAATTGAACATCTTTAGATACAAAACGTCTCTTACATACCGATTATTATAAGTGCCTTTACATAGTCAAAATAAGTGGTCAACTGGAAAGACGGGTAAATGAAGTAATTTATATAATCTCTTATCAAACCATCCATTTAGCTACAATAACATACTTCACACGAGCTTCCCTCATCGACTTACTTCGATCAATGAATTATATTAGTAAAATTGTATTTGTGACATCTCTGCAGATCACAAAAGTAGATCTATAATTTGCTCAATTAAAATTATGAAGCGAGACTTAATTAAATAAAACCATTAGCAGTACGAAATAACAAATTGGCGTTTTTATTGAGTACGTTTACGTGCAAATACACGGTGATTCAGCCCTCGTTTCTAATAAACCGGGGCCTTATATGTAAAGTACAGACTGAATTTGCTAAAATTGTATACATTTCGTTGTTTAGTTTTGTAAATAATTAACCTTAAACTTTGTACTTAACGTATGAGCTCGTGTAACACAGGCTATTGAGCTAGCGGCTTCATCTCGCTTTAAAGCTCGGCACAACTCAGTTATTAAAACTACCCGGAAAGGCCCAGAAGCGAGCACGAGGCAAATAGCGTGCGAGAACAATGGATCACAGTCCATCACCTGGCAGCAAATTTATGCAGAGAGATTGCTTTTCCATTTCAAGCGGGAGCAATATTTGTGAAGCTCACTTACATCGTCGTTTTGAATTCTCTAATCATTTCCTGCACAAATACAAGGAAAACCAGGGATTTCTGTAATACGTTCTTTGGAGAAATGAAGCGAGTTTAAAAGAACTGGAACAATTAATCTGCACAATTTTTATGTGTGGGCCGAGGGAAATTTACATGTTACATGTAGCGTAGCTCACCAAGAGTAATTATGAAAGTTGGCGTTGTGGATAAATTTACCATCAGTCCTCACTTCTTACCCAAATGTTCTAAAGACGATGAGCATCTAAATATTGTAACTCAGGTACTTCCTAAGCTTTTGGAGGAAGTCCCGTTTAATGTGCGGGCACCGAATCTTTGGTACCAGTAAATTGCAGAGCTTCGAGTCGGGCCGGATCGACAGAGGAATATTCATTTCGGAAAATCCTACAAATAGTTTAGTTGCTATGATTTTTCACAGACAGACGGACAGAGGAACAGAGAGACGTTTCGAAAAGAATATGTTTCGTTATCAGGGGACCCCAAAACGTGTTTTTCCAATTAATCTCTAAATCGATTTTCCGGAGCATTATATACCTTTCACTACACTACATATAATACTCCGTATACACGACTTCCGTATACCGAACGTACGTAACATGAGAAACATTGTATTTGACGCAAAATTAGTCAAAAACTATTATTATTTTGAAATATTGTACATGGAGAAATAAGGTCATCTTCAATATTGTGGTTTTAGGAGCAATTTTCGATAAATCAGTGGTTTCAATGAAAATTAGACCTACGCCATTCATGTAAGCGTTCTTTATGGAATTTTGAGCCATTTGTGTGAACATTTTGAGCATGTTGTTGAGGCTTTGTACAAAGTATCCTCCAAAATCAAAATATCAGTTTAAAACTGAGAGTCTTCAGTTCTTTTAAATTGATAGGGAAATATCAATTTTGGGGCGAATCGGCAGAACGGTTTGTGCCAGTTTTTTTTATTTTTTTTTATTTTATTACTTGAATGACTAATACATGGTTCAGTAATATTACTTTTTCACATGTAGTTTTTCTGGCTTACATTTAACCTAACCTAAAAACTATTTCTAATCTAACTACAAAATTGGTTAAGGATACTCATTGAGCACCTACGCTTAGTTTACATCTGAGAATATATTGAGGAAGGTATGTAGAGGATGTCTGTTGCGGATTCGGGTCGGAAATTCGTTAAGTGTGGCTAGGTTGTAGTGGGCTATTTGGTTTATTGAGGATATATTTGAGTAGAAATTGTTGAAGAGATGAGCGATATGATGATTGATGGTTGGTAAATGTAATTCTCTGTGTAGTTGATCATTTGAAATGAACCATGGGGCGTGAGTGGCTAATGTTAAGAATTTGTTTTGCATTATTTGGATTTTATTGATGTTTGTCTGTGAAGCGTTCGTCCAGAGGGGGCAAGCGTATAGCATTAGAGGTCTGGTTATTGTCTTATACAGGGCGATGGCATTGTTTAAGGAGAGACTGCTTTTGTGATTTAGTAGTGGTTTTAGTTGAATTAATTTGATTTTGGTTTGTTGAATTTTCGTTGCTATGTGAGATTTGGCTAATCTTGTGTCGAAGTTTAGTCCTAAGTATTTAACAGTTTGGTTGTACGGGGTCCAGGGAATTGTGTTGTTGTTAATTTGGAGTGGGGTGGGTGTGGCGAATGTTCTGAAAGAGAATATTTTGGCTGTTGATTTTGACGGATTAAGCTTGATTTTCCATTTTAGAGACCAATCTTCTTTGTTTTTCAGATGCATTTGAATTTTATTGCAAATGTGACTTACTGAATGGTGAGACATGAAGATGGCAGTATCGTCAGCAAATTGTGCGATATGTGTGTAGGGAGAGGTAGGTATATCAGATGTGTATAGGTTGAAAAGTGTGGGTGAAAGGGGGAACCTTGGGGAAGTCCTGCTTTTATTCTGCGGGGGTTGGAAACATGCTTTTCGACAGTTACTGTAAATGTTCTGTCTGTTATGAAACTTTTGATGATTTGTAATAAATAATTTGGCGTTCCTATAGATTTTAGTTTATATATTAAGCCTGGGTGCCAAACTCTGTCGAAAGCCTGTGAAATATCCAGGAAGGTGGCTACTGTGTGTTGTTTGTTCTGGAAGGCTGTGTGGATGTGTTCGGATATTCTAAGTAGCTGGTGTGATGTGGATAATTTATTGATGAAGCCAAATTGATGTTTTGGTATGGACTGGGTTATGTTTAGATGGTTGTTATTTCTTTTTAGTATTATTTTTTCTAAAATTTTGGATAGGGATGGGAGGAGACTGATTGGCCTATAGCTTTCGGTATTGTTATGGTTTTTATGAGGTTTGGGTACGGGGATTATTTCGGAATTTTTCCAAATAATTGGAAAGTATCCGGTTCTCAGAATTGAGTTGTAAATATTGTTAATGTAGGCTATTGCGGGGTTAGGCAAGTTTTTTAATATAACATTACTAATTTTATCATGGCCAGGTGCTTTTTTAAGTGGGAGATTTTTAATAAAGTTTTTGATTTCATTTGGGGATCTATATTTCATTCTATGTGGGATGTTATAATCGAGTGCAGAAACCGATTGTGTTATATCCATGTGATCGGAATGTGTGGGAGTACTATTAGGGGTGAATGATTGCTCAAAGTGATCTGCCAGAGCTTCTGCTTTCTCTGCGGGTGCATACTTTTTGCCTGTAGGTGTGTTTAGGGGTGGTATAATTGTTTTCTTTTTTAGAACATTTTTGGTGAACTGCCAAAGCGAATTGTTTCTTGTACTCAGTGATTGAATTAGTTTATTATACGTTGAGTAGTTAAAATCTATTATTGCTCTTTTCGTTATTGTAATGAGTAAGTTCAATTCTTTTTTCACTTGAGTCGATTTTGTTATATTCCATAGTCTTTTGGTTTTATTTTTAATTTTAATTAAGTTTAGTATGGTCTTGGGTAGTTTTGTGTTGGGTGTTTTTGTGACGTATGGAGGCTTATTGTCTTGCAGGGATTTGACTGTGTTGATAATTATGTTATTTAATCGTGTAATTGATTGTTCGATTTCCAGTGGGGTATTTAACGTTTTAAATTGTGGCATTTTATTAATGATTATTTGTTTAAATGTTTTCCAGTTAATTCGCGTGTTTAATGAGTGGGTGGGGTTATGTGAGGGGGAAAGTTGCTGGGTTGAAATGATAACAGGAAGATGATCAGAATCCAATTCAAATATGGCAGAACTATAGAATTTGATTTGTGTGTTAGTTATTACAATATCTAGAATATCCGGAAATTTGTTTTGGTCGTGAGGGTAGTATGTTGGTTCAGGGGGAGGGATTAGATGTAGTTTTAAATCTGATATAATTTTATACAATTGTAATCCAGAGGTATTGGAAGTTCTACAGCCCCAGTGAACGACCTTGGAATTGAGATCTCCGACAAGTATTGTTGGGGTGTTTTGTTGGAATAGTAATCCAAAATTGGTACTATGAATTTTGATTTTAGGAGGTTTGTAAGCTGCTATGAGAGTTATTATTCTGTTGTCTAGTGGAAATTTAATGGTTACTGTTTCTATTCCAGGGGTATGGGGTAAATTACTTTGGATATAAGGTATGTACTGACCTTAGTACGCCGCTAGTCATTAGTTCCTGAATTTCTGGAATTGCAGTTTCCTGTACTCCCTCGTGCGGCGGATGTTGGTTGAGATTAACATATTGAAGAATCATGTTGCCTTGTTGAGTAGCATCGATGTGATGTTCATCGTGGGATGTTGGTGTCGAGATGAATGTGGTGTCCATGGCGCCGTCTGTGTTATACAGAGTGGCCATGGCCCCGGCTATGCTTTGCCCTAGGCCAGGGCAGCTGGATGCTGGTTCACATGCAATGGTTGATGTATTTAGTGCTGCGATTAGTAGCACTAATAGTTGCCACTCCAGATATTAGAAGCACGTTATACACTTTGCACTTCGGTTACTATAAACAAGCTTTAACGGCAGACACTTCATTGTTCGGAACAGAGCTGAGCGCGATGTGTACTCCGCGACGGCTCGAAGCGAACTGGGGTTTGTGCCAGTGTTGACGGAGGGACGGACGGACAAACGTTTTTCTTTTTATCGACGTATCCGTATCAAGAACCCACAAAGCGTGGATTCTGACTACAGAAAGAGATTGAGGAAGTAATTTAGGATAATTAATACTATATATAGGAACAAGATTTATCCACTTTTTGGTTACGAGTGACAGCTAATAAGAGATTTCTGTAAAAAATTCGCCATTTTCCGACGCAGGATACAATGCTTTCTCTTCTAGTGCAAAGTTAGGCCATTAAGTACGTTAACATCTCGATCAGAACAGATTGGAAATTGAAAGCTACTTAATCTACCGATAGTAGACATTTTATTTTGTAGGGAAAGATGCTCTGCAGATATAAAATGCCAACATACATCTACAATTTCGACAAAAATGTCAAAATATATTTTTTCTTAAAATAATTATTTCTCGATATCTCAATCTCAGAATTTATCAACAATTTTGGAGTTTAAAGGAGGACTAATGAACTCCAATTCGTCTAATGTTTTGACGTGAGAAATACACAACTTTCGTTGTTTTTGAAATTGATTCCTTGCTAACTCATCACGACTCGTAAACTAATGTTATTTTTCCTGTTCTTGACGAATTTTACGTTATTCATGTTGAAAAAGCATAAAAATAATATTTATTAGATTTGTCGTGAAAATAACTTTCGATGTCGGTGTATTCTTAATTACCGGTACTGAGATATCTTTGGTATGATTTCATTAATTAATGTGCGTAATCTTTGTGCCATATATATATATATATATATATATATATATATATATATATATATATATATATATCTTATTTATAAAATTCTCGTGTCACAGTTTTACTCCTCCATACTCCTCCGAAACGGCTTGACAGATTTTGATGAAATTTTATATGTATATTCAGTAGGTCTGAGAATAGGTTGTTATCTATTTTTTATACCCCTTAGTTATAAGGGTGGTCCACCCCATTTTTTTAAAAACTTTTCGCACTAAACGTTTTAGGCAACCCGCTACACACGGTAGGTATTTCACACGGCGGTATTTCACCCGCTGCACGGTGTTTCATCATATTACGGACCTGATCAGAGATGTGCAGAATCTGCTATTAAATGTGAATAACACGGAGAGAGACGGTGAAAGAGAGAGAGAGACGGAGAAAAGAGAGAGACGGAGAAAGAGAGATGGAGAAAGAGACGGAGAAAAAGAGAGAGACGGAGAAAGAGAGAGACGGAAAAAGACAGAGACGGGGAAAGAGAGAGACGGAGAAAGAGACAGAGAAAGGGAGACGGGGAAAGAGAGAAGGGAAAGAGAAGAAGGGAAAAAGAAAGAGAGAGACGGAGAGAGAGAAAAACTTCCAATTGCGATGTTTTAAGTTCGAAAGTGCGAATTTCTTCTAATGAATGCGGATTTACTACGTATAATATAATTTTAAAATAGGAGAAAACATCAATAATTCATATATCGACATAGAATTCCGTTTTATTAATTAAATAAATGCGATATTGTCTCACTATATTTGTTTATATAGTTCTCACTATATTTAATGTTCTCGATTCACCCACGCAATTAAAAATATAAAATATCAGTATTTTTGTTATAAATGTACTTTCAATTTATTTTAATCTCACTTTAATATGAAGCCGAGTAACGTAATTTCAACATTTTTCATATCAATATTCCGCGAAGTGCATAATTTCTCCGGCTTGAATAAATGCAGTAAGAATCTGAACAACGATCCGTATTGTTCTTTGGCGTATTCGAAAACGATTAACCAACATGTTGTCACCTATTTGTCCTCTGAATCTCTAACAGTAAGACAATAAAGGACGGAGTTCACGCCAACACCTTGGTGCTTGGTCATCAATTTTCGAATACGGCAATTAGATAAAGCCCTAATGATTGGTAGATGATTGGTCTTTTATTGCTTTCTACTTCAATCGAATAGAGAGAGACAGCATTTTGAACATTCAAACTTTGTCAACCATAGTTAGTGAGATATCTGACAATCTTTGCAATAACTGAGGAAATGAAAAATTGGATTTTAATCCACTATCATGGAAATGCAGATTTTTTAGACATCCTCATCGCTTAACGCGGATTAGCTGTTAATAATGCGGTATAAAATGAGGAAATACGGTACATCTGGCAACACTGGTCCGAAGTGACGCCGGTAGACGTCTTGCAGAGATACTGATCAAGTGATAATTACATCAGCACATCATGTAAATGAATCAGGGTTTTCTTTACCTATTGTTGCACTAATTGGCAGTAAAAACGAAAACCTATATATTAAAAGACGGCAGGAGCAATTAATTAACGATAATAAATAAATATTCTCTAAAGAACAATCATTTAAAAAATTGTTATAAAATACATGTACACATTCTTAACTGTTCACCAATGAATCTTACCCCCATTTTGTACATTCGAGAATTTAATACCAACTTTCGAAGGCTAACTAAACATTAATTAATTAAGGCTAATTAAACATTTCGCAGTAACAAACATCACAAATTATTAAAACAAAGTTCGTAGTCCTAATGCTATATCTACCTATAGTCAAATAGTAATTGCTGTTATTTTTTCCTGCTAATTATAGAATTAATGAAATATTAGTCTCTAATATGCTTAAGGCTCCTTAAACCTCACGCAACAATGTATTGCGGAGACATTTTTCTAGCTGAACCCGGCAGACGTTGTTCTGCCCCTATATCTCTCTTTCTCTGTCTCTCTCTCTCTCTCTGTCTCTTTCTCCGTCTCTCTCTCTCTTTCACCGTCTCTCTCCGTGTTATTCACATTTAATAGCAGTCTGTACATCGCTGAGCAGGTGCGTAATATGGAGAAACACCATGCAGCGGGTGAAATACCGCTGTATGAAATACCTACCGTGTGTAGTGGGTTGCCTAAAAAGTTTAGTCGGTAAAATTTAAAAAAATTGGGGTGGACCACCCTTATAACTAAGGGGTATAAAAATAGATAACAACCTATTCTCATACCTACTGAATATACATATAAAATTTCATCAAAATCTGTCAAGTCGTTTCGGAAGAGTATGGTAACTAAAACTGTGACACGAGAATTTTATATATATTGAAACAGTGGTTTCTAATTAATTATTAAAAATCTATTGAAACGTATCAAACCCAAGATATCTCTCTATTATTGACACGTTGTGCTTTTGTCATGGGTTCGAACATGCAAGGGGCTTACTTCATCGTTCAACCACAATCTGCCCCCTGTCGACCCGCTTCCAAACGGAAAACGACAAAACCTGAAAGTTATTTTAATGATGTGCCAGATTGCACAATAATAACCAAGTTTGTTTGTTTTTTGTACTTTCTTTAGCACTAGAACAATTTGAATACTTTATAATCAAAGATTTCATTTGAATCGAAATAACACTCTTTAAAAATTATTGACTTTGGTCATGACCATGAAAAATATAATAATTGTTCGTACGGACGTTAACATGAGCTCTCTTCCCGTTGTATCGTTTGATGCTTCGCACGGACGCCGCGTATCTCCACACCATCACCTCCGACCGACTGGTTACCAGCTATAGTCTTGATGCCTTCTATCTTGAATCTTCTGACAAGCCACGAAGTCACTCCCATTCACATAATGCACTAGTCATATGCGTCCATGAAGATGTCTACCCGCGTATTACTAAATGAATCGGTTATTGATGCGCCCGAAGCTGCCTGCACTAGCCTGCCATATCACCATCAGCACTGGTGAAAATAATCAAAGTTCAAATAAACAGTTCAACAGTTATTTACACGTCCAAATCCATTTGTAAAATAATTGAAGTCCTCGCCTTGTTCGGCAAAATATTTACAAGTTCATTAGCCTGGTGTTTCACCTTCGTCACTGGTGAAAACTAATTAAAGTTGACAAGTTTCTTAAAAGTTCCTCCATATCGCTATGAAAAATAATCCAAGTCAGTGCACGGTTTCACCAAAATGTTTCTATGTTCCACTTTCA
Source organism: Acheta domesticus (assembly GCA_031308135.1). NCBI lineage: Eukaryota > Metazoa > Arthropoda > Insecta > Orthoptera > Gryllidae > Acheta > Acheta domesticus. The sequence continues at coordinate 114,388,866 of JAHLJT010009419.1, read as the reverse complement.
CTCGCGAAAAAAAAGTTTAAGTCATGAACTGTATCTCCGAAATTTTTACAAGCCTCTACTTTCGATCACAAAAATATACCAAGTCTGAACTCGAGCACGCACCCCCTAAATTCAGAAATGATCCTCATGCTATGAAATCTGAGCTCCGACTATATTTTTTTTCGTTCTTCGATCCAGGAAAACTCGTATTCATTGTTGTACAAAATTCTGTTTTATATTCCCTACCAACGGATTCTTATTATGTATTTACTTTTCTAACGAAGGTGCACTCTTGGCGAAATTTCTACTCTTGCACACCCATTTTTCGACTGATTCTACACTGTATCCACGGGCTCATGAAATTGTTTATCTCTTTTACTAAGGTGCCCGTTTACCTAATATCGTGACATGTCAAAACATTGGTGTTCTCCCTAGAAACGTCCTGGTCGCCTGATACTAAGGTGCCTAATTCTAATTTAAACTAGCATTAAAGCATTAAATTATTTGATATTAAATGCCCTCCCGCATTTGGTATATCACAAAATGATGCTGCAACAACACTAACTTGCATTATTCGTAACTCTTTATTTTCGAAAATTCAGAGTTAATTGATAATCGGAGCTGCGCCAGTTAGACAAGCACATTTCACACTATCCGAAAAATTATTGAGAAAAAAAATTGGAAAAATATTGTTTTTTAAAATTGCATCTTTTGTTCGCAAAATTACGCAAAACTACTCACATTTTGAAAATAGTTTACATCTCCTTTAACAATATATTTTTGAAGAGCATATTTTATTAGGAAAATATCATTATCTTCAATGTTGTACTTGTAGTTGAAGGAAGTCGGCGAAATTCAGTTAAATAAAAATTTAGAGCCTCTTAGTGTTGCTGAGTGACGATTGAACAATTTTTCTTCGGAAATATATTAAGACCCAGACATTATATGACCAATATTTATTTTTTGTACGTTAGATTATTTCTAAATAAATTGAAAATAGAATAAAAGTAACGCAAAATCGTAAAGGATACTTCACCATCGAAACCAGTTTCAATAAGATTTCGGAGACGCAACTGCTGCAGCCAGTAAAAGCAAAGTAGCTTCGAATCTCTATTCTTCAACTCTACTTCGGAATCCCTTCGGGGGGCGCATCCAGAACCATTAAATGCTCGCAGGAAGGGGGACATCGAGAGAAGGGAGGAGATGCGCAAGTAACTTGTATCAATAACTGAGGGGTCGCCAGGGCAGAGAACGAGGGGTGGAAGTTCGCGTGTAGTGTATCCCCTTCCTTCCTCACTTCCTCGCTGCTTGGAAGCTCTGGCTCTCTTGCAAAACTCCTCTTCTGGCATCCCCACTCTCAGTTTCTCGAAAATTATTTCCTCCGGGATATTTCGTTGTCGAATCGGTCCCTTTCTAACGCCGACTAGGTTTACATATCTTCAAAGTACTTTCCGTAGGCTCCACTTTATGAATCACATCGGTTTTTGTTTCCTCAGGATGAGCACACCACCACCTCCACATCTTCCTACTGCACCTTCTTCTTCGCCTGAAAAAGTTTTTTTCTGCCCCTTTCTACTTGACTATCATTTTCCCGATCATTTCTCTCACAAGGTTTGTTTTTAAAGGAACTTTTTGTAGTTTTGTATATTCCAATATCTCCAAATGCTGCATCCAGAAATTTGCAATGCTCATGAGTTCATTTTTTTAAATGACTCCTTTCTCTTCTTTAATTGTTCTCAAATATCTTGAAGTAATTTTTCTACAACTATCTTATGTACAAAAATGCTTATTTTCATAAAAATTGCAAATATTCGAGCTACTGATTTACTTTGTGGAGCATTCGTGACTAAAAAAATACGAATAACCCTCAGTGCGCCAACACATGGAACTTGCACTATCGTGCAGCCCACTTGGAAGATAATTTTACTTTCCCGTATACGTACGTATACACGGAATGATATACGTAGTACAGGGAAAGTTATGTAATGCTGCGCGAAAAAATGGCAAATTTTCGGCGGAAAAAAATTAATTGCCGGGCCGTGAAAACGAATAAGTGGATAAAACCAGTTGCTAAATTAAGAAAAAAAAATCCCCTAACACGTGGTGTGGTCAAAATTCATGATTTGTTGCTTCTTCATACTTAAAAATCGATTGACGGCATTCCGTCCGTCTGTCCGTCTGTCCGTCCGTCCGTCTGTCCGTCTGTCCGTCTGTCCGTCTGTCCGTCTGTCCGTCTGTCCGTCTGTCCGTCTGTGGTCAACGCTAGCGCCTAAACCGTTCGGTCGATTTTCTTCAAAATTGATATTCCCCAGTCGATCTGATTCTAGTTGAAGCTTTGTGATTTTGAAAAAGATTCTTTAAAATTTGGGGGTACTTTATATGAAGCCCCCCGGGGATTTTCAACATTTTCTCAAAAACGGCTCCAAATTTTTTCTTCAAATTTCTTGTATGAATAGGGGAAAATACACTTTTTAACATAGCATAGGTCCGATTTTCACGTACAGCTCTGAATTTTCGAAAATTGTGAAAGTTTGAATTTTTTTCGGCGTCTTTCTCCAACTACAAAATTGAAGATAGAGATTTTTTCTTAAAATAAAATTTGTTCTGCATATTGAGTTCTTTAATAAAGGTCATGTAAATGTTTTTCACAATTTTGGTAGTTGTCGTGCAATATTGCGTGCAATATGTGCAATTTTAAAAAATTACAAAAACAAAATTTTTTAAAAAAAAATGTACTTTTGGCGATGATAGATGGTAGCTGGCAAGAAAGAGTATGTGGCAATTCCGAATATTGACAAATAAATAAAATAAATACGGTCATGCTTAATTTTTTCAAAATACGAGTAGTTTTTCTTTAATTTTGTGACAAACGTAATAGGCCGCTGTAAATTTACTGCGCTTCGGACAGCTGGATGCGTCGTAAATTAGAATGTGGAATTTTGTATATTATTTCTTTCTTCGTTTCTTACATTCGAACTTTGTTATAGACTTACACATTAATATTTTAGAAATTGTTTATTTTGAAATATTTGAAATAAGTAAAAAGAATTAATAGCTCTCAGAATAGCGACAATGCAGGGTCTGCAACAATGGAAATCACTTTGCGCTCGCGAATATCTGTGAATTAGTGTCATTGTTGTGACCTAATGGAGCTGTATGAAAAGGAGTTATAATTGTCTAATTTATGTTGATATTTGCAGGCAAATATTTAGTTTTGCACCAAATGCTGTACCATTTGTAGTGAGTAGAGAATTTGTTGCAAGGTTTTAAAATACTCTTCCCTAATCATGGCCCAATGGAAGGCATTTCTATATTTCCAGGGTATCAGGCTTCTTTTTCCAATACAGGTTTACAAAACTTTTGCATTCTATTTTTGTGAAGTTGTAGAATTCACATAGTTCTGACAACACTGCAATGGAAATAGTGAGTTCCAAGCGAAGATGTTAGTAGCGCATAAAGTGCAATATTACAGTACTACTTAGCTGTTTCCTCTAATACGGGAAAGTAAGTGCTGTTGTAGCACCACTAGTTTTCTGTTAGCGAGCTGATCACAGTTTCAGTAAACAGGCGTTTCGTGGCGAAAGGATATACTTTGAACAATTATTTAAATAGTACTTTATTAGCTCCCAAGTGCGCCTATGCGACTTAGGTCACGCGCCAACTGGCATGTGAAGCTGGCGCGGGAAATGTGATTAGCTATAGAGGCGAAATATTCTTTTAAATGCTGCTATTCAGTTCTGAGGGTTTATATGGAAATCTCTCCAACCTTCACTATGCTTGGATGCCAGTTTTTTACTGTAGTGTTTTCAAAAAAAGTGTGTATACATTTTTTTTCATTAGACGCCTTCGGCAGGTTTAAGAGTTCTTCCAATATTATCAAGTTCGCTGCCAGCGGAGTTTTCGTCCTGCCGACTTCCACTTGCCAGCATCAAATCATAGGCAGAAACGATAATTCAAAACGCTTCTAAATCACCACGTCCTTTGGTCATTCATCCATTTTTATGCCATTTATTGGTATTTTGCACGGGGTTTTAGGTATATTGCATTATTTGCAAATTTCAAGTGCCAGAGGCGTCGTAAGGAAGTGGTTTTGTTACCTTCATGGCGAGATGCCGGACTCACTAATTTTCATTTTCCTTTCCTTTGTTTTTTATTTTTACTTCGATCATTAGTACAGGAAAAGTATTGGATTGGCCAAAAATTCAAGGTCGATACTATCATCGTAAAGTCAGCTTGAAAGGTCCCTGAGGTGAGTTGTATTCAAACTATAACATTAAACACACGCCAGGAATAAAGTCTATTAGTTCGTAGCTCGTCCAGTAAAGAAAAACTTTCGCATATATATTTGGAAAGGTTAGTGCCCGTGCGTCAGACAGTAATAAAGTGTCAATAGTACGCGCCAAGTAGCACTGCTTGATTCCTCACAATAGCATGAGTTTAGCGGATGAAGATAGCCGATCTAATACTAGCTCTCGCCACCTTCGAGGTGCGGTCCGTGGTAAATTTGTTAACGCACAGAACATAACAGCGATCGAAATCCATCGTTAGCGTGTCAAGTGTATGAACTAACGACGTCTGCAAACAGACGGTGATTCGTAGGTGCAGGAAATTCTCGGAAATCGGCAAAATGTGCATGAAGTGGAGCGATATGGGCAGCCATCTCTAGTCACGGACGATCTTGTGGAACAAGTGCAACAGCGCATTGTGGAGAGCCATCGTCCCACAATTACTGAATTCAGTAGCCATCTCCTGCAGAATTCATATTTCTTACTACATGAAATTGTCACGAAACATCTATTGTTTAAGAAAGCGTGTGTAAGGTAGATTCCTAAGCAACTAACATCCGAACAAAAAAAACCGCTTGGGATCAGCATTGACATTTCTGGATCAGTACCACAATGATGGAAACAAATTTCTGGATTGGTTAATCACAGGCGATGTGGCGATGAGTTTCTGGATTCGATAGTCACAGACGATGAAACGTGGATTGCACTCTTTACCCCAGACATCAAACAGCACAAGCATGCTTTGGTGTCATATTATATCTCCCAACAAGTCCATATACAGTCACTCTTTGTCGATGCGGAAAACGTTGTGCACATTCTTCTATGAGAGAAAGGATTGCTGTCCAAAGGTTAGATTGCTGTACGTACTAATCATTACTGTGCAATAGTAGGACTTGCGAAGGCCATTCAGAACTAGCGGTGCGGAATGCGTAGAACGGGTTTTGTCTCTTGTTCGATCACGCTCGGCCACTCGAGGCTCGACTCAAGACAGGTGTTCTGCGACAGGAAGATCCCTTTTCCAAGACGCCACTCAGCAGCGCTTCCGAGTATCGCAGATGGTAGCAAAGCGTTAGTTTAAATCAGTGATGTCAAGGTCTGTGACTGGTGGCAGTGGCAGGCATCACGGCACTGTCCCATGCCACGAGCGTCTCTGCGCCACTAGCGTCGGGAGAGTAAACTATTAGTAACCCCTTCGTTTTACAATGATGTCGTCGTCTCTTGCGGCGGGGTTATGAACTGCGTGGAGAGGCGAATCTGTCATGGCATCCGTGCCACGGACACCCGCTCGTGGCATCGACCTCGACAACACTGATTTAAATCGAGGTCTCCCAACGAACGCGTTACCGCTAGCGGAACACACCTTTAAATGCTAGTATTCCCACTGAGACATTCGGTCGCGACGCAGAGCTGTTGTTTACATGCTACCTCTCATTCGTTAGTTGCCCGGTCGCCTGAGTCGAAAGTGGTGAGATTCACGAAACCGTCCCCTATCGCGGTCGGTGGCGGGCAGTGGCGGCCGACGTGGATGTGTGGGAAGGGCTTTGCTGCTTTCCTCCGTCCCGCAAAATTCCTGTGCCGTCAGTGTTATGCATACTTCAATGACATAAAGGTAGCTGTCAAACTCTGGAACTTATCCTAGGTGGAGACCTCTATCACACAGGGATACAAATGATGAATTTACGCCATGACAAACGTGGCTCAATTCTAGTGCAAATTATGTGGAAAAATAGTGCAGCGTGTGTTGCATCTGCTGTGATAAAATTTTCGTGAAATTTTGTTTTATTTTCGTTGACGACCGATGGAAACTTGTACTTTCTGAATGCGTCTTCTACTATACATTTTTATTATACTTTTTTTTTATTTTTCATACATGACAAAGATATATTTTTTGTCATATATCTCGCACGCCAATAATTACATCCCATTTGTATTCTACAAGGCACTGCATTTGTGAGCATAAATGCTTTAAATGAACTCTTTAAATGAGCATTTTTTGTCCACAAAGTCATTAAATTATAAAATAAGCCCTACATTTGTAATGTAAATACGAACACGTGAAATATTTCCAAAATAATAACACTATAACAGTACATACTTCCTGGTGTTATAAGAACGCACAATACAATGAAAATTGTATCCTACAGATGCAAAAATTATATTTGCAATTTACGACAGTTCAGAGGATTTCCTCTGAGGAATGAAAATTGAACCGGCTCCATTTTTATATGTTTTTTTAACTCTTTTCGGGCAAACATATAAAAGAATTGGAGTCACTTTTGAAAAAAGAATTGAAAATGTCCTAGGATTGCATGTTAAGATTCTCTAAAAATTAACTGATCCGTTTCAAATTCATAGAGTATTGAGTGCTCCCACATAGATAGGAGAATATCTACTTGGAAAAAATCTGGTACAAGGTTTAGACGCTAATGACGTCCACAGACGGACTGACGTATGAACGGTCACTCTTTTTAAAAAATACTTTTGTCTAAAGAACCCGTCAGACCAGTGGGAGTCCGAATTTTTGCCAGATAAATATAGAAATGTTTGGGAAGTTGTAGGAAAGCCAGGAGAATAACTAAATTTCTGAAAATCCGTTACACATTTGTTCTTTAAAAGAATTTGCAATTTTTTGCGGAAACGCGAAATTTCAAAACTTTTTTTAGCCTCTCGTTAGTTCTTAATATCAGAAATGTAATTAACGATTTTAATGAAGAGAGCTATAAGGAATGTTTGAATAGTGAAACTGACTTCTTCAGTAGCAACATCGTGATCGGAATCTATGGTTCCAGCCTCGACGGTGGTGAATTGTCCACACTAACTAAATGATTGGGAGTGTGTAGAGCGGAATTCTTAGGGCCACCTGATCTGATCGGCAGATTTCCGTGGTTTCTCCGGTCAATTTCAGCCGAATGCCGGAGCACTGTCCTTATAACAAACGGGTCACAGAGCGCGCGAATGATCTTTTCTTCCTCATTCCTGTCCTCTCCTCTCTCCTTACACGTACATACAGATACGGTTACATGCTCTATACTACTACACAAGCCGGGAGACCGGTCGGGAGCTCATAGCTTGTCCTGGCTGGTACAGTACTCAGCTCGGACGGATTCTTGGAGAGGGAGAAATACCGCCCCTCCAGGACTATGGCATTTACCACACTTGCGGAACTAATGAACTAGATCAGGGCCGCTCAACCATTTGCTCCGAGGAGGAGCCTCCGGTTGCTCTTTTCTCTGAGAAGAAAGAGCAAATGACGTCATCAAATATCGATCGGTGGCATGTGGCACTGTGGGTCGCGTCGTATTTCTACGCGGTATTTTCCGTTGTTCGGAATGAAAAAATCTCACAGCTCTGGAAAAGGATATTATGATAGAAAAAACAGTAAGATACTTTTGTAACATTAATTGGAACAGTTTCCAGATATAAACGTATTAGTGTAATTTGGAAATTAAAAAAACGACAATTTGCAATGCAGCATGGAAAGAAAAATATATTTTTGCAAATTGCGCCACCAATTGTTTAGTTGCAAAAAAGTGCTCAATAACATAAAGAAATTTAATAGCGGTGACATTACACAGTTTATCATGCTGCTGAATGTGAAAAGTATTATAAAGGTTGCACAAAAAATGTGATTAAATAAACTAGTAATAAGATACTAAAAGTAAAGGAAATTAAAATTAAAAACTGAAGTTGATTGCAAAATCAAAATACTCTTATTACATCTTTTAAGTGTTTTTCTCGCAATTTACTTCTCATTCGAGATTTACAAATTTTCAAAGCAGCAAAAAATTGCTCACAGTTGTATTTTGATCCAAACGTACTTACCAATCGAGCAGCATTATGATGCAGTTTTGCATTACGATGGTTTTGTGGGAAGTTCTTTTCCTAAACGCTCACGTTGTAGTATCGATATGCAATAAAATTAAACTCTTTTGTATTGTGTTATTTTACTGTCAAAACAACATAAGAACATCAAAATACATCCAAAACTTACTTCTAGTGAGGCATTGTTTTTCAGAACACTGAAACTTCCTTTTGTTCTTCTTCAGCGTACTTGTCATTTTCATCAGCATGATTACATGTATAATGTCTTTTCAAATTAAACTTCTTCACGTGATTGAACCCTTTATGTAAACTAAACATTTGGTATAGCTGCAGTAGTCGGCGGAAAAGATACTTTTCTTCCCATACTGCATTGAAAATTGTCAGTGTAGATGGTCTGGTCTGTGAAGTGCTCGCGTCGACTTCCATGTTTCCGCGACTGGAGTTACCGGGACACTGTATCAGAGGTTATCGCCAGGCGGGCAACGCTCGGGCTCCGGTGTCCCGCTCTCGGCTGACAACACGGCTCCGCGCTACTGATTTACTCTGCTTGAGCGGCCCTGAACTAGATGGAACTAGTTGACGACCCGAAATCAATAGTTAAGATCTCTTTTACTTGTGAGACCTTACACCAAAATGTTTTGTAATATCCCCATATAAAAGAACCAAAGGTGGTACATTTCGTAAAGGATAAGAAAGGTAAATATATTGTATTAACAACATATTTCGACAAGGTTTTTTTGTATATTCCTTCATTCAATTGAAACGCATCTCTGATGAAAACGTCATTCTTTTCTGTGACACTCTACAGTTTCTCAATTATCACTTGTTCGAAAGTTCGCAATTCCTACATCAAGTGTCAACGATAGTGGACTGTGCAAATTCTGTGTAATTATCGACAAATAGTAACCACAGTGTGCGGGCGTTGGGTCGATTACCGGTTCACGGCGCGAGGCCAGAGAGGGGTTGTGTTATGAAACGCAACCTCCAATATCGCAGGACTGCTAATGTCGCCTGTCTGTGATAAGCGCCTTATGCTAATGGCATGTCCATTAATGTAAACCCAATCGAGACCGCCCTCCCTGGTCTGCAGTTGGGGGATGTTCGGTCCGAGGGAATGTTGTCCCGATCAGCAAGCAGGAACGTGAGCTGACTGAATTCGAAGAGGATCCATTTCATGTTCTCGTTTCTTTCTGAAATGTTTTGCAATTCTTTCTGTGCAATTTTTAACTCAAATTATTGTGAAATATTTCTATTATAATTTGACTTATACTTTAGAGTTCTGTATTTAGGTCATATTTCTTTCATTCTACTACGTGAAGTGTAGGAAAAGAACATTGAAATCTACCAAAAATTTGAGGCCAAGATTTTGGAGGTAATATCTGTTTTAAGGGGTACTGAAACGAACAAAGTGTTTTTGCCCCACCGTACCACAACGCTGTGACCTTGTGTACAACCGTCGAGAAAATAAATTCTACGTTTGAAATTAAGAGCATAAAATTCTTCATTTTTATCTTGCGTACGGTAACGAGGACAGAGGGTTCGGTTGGAAGACGGCGACATCATGACTAAGCTCCCTCACTCAACCGTGTACTGCACTTTTCATGAATACCATATTACATTATTGAAAGTGTGAAACCTTTGAAGTAATTAGCGCATAAATTGGTTTACATCAAAGTTAATTACAATATCAAAATTCTGCACTTCACAAGATTGATGAGGAAATGTTTTGTATGTACGAATACCCTTATTCTTTATTTTGAATCCTGTACTTATATCTTAGGACTATAACTGAATGGTTCAGTAATTTAATGAGTGAATCACTATGATGACACGAAATGAATTTTCATGGAGCAGTAATGATATGAGAGACCGAAAAATCGAGGGAACTCTGAAGAAACCTCCCTCAATCTCGCTCACCAAAATCGTTACATGGATCAGTTTTTTACTGTCCCGTATACGTACGTATATACGTAGTATAGGGAAATTTTATGTAATGCTGCGCGAAAAAATGGAGAATTTTCGGCGGAAAAAAATTCATTGCTGGGCCCTTCAGAACGAAAGAATGGATACAACCAATTGCTAAATTAAGGGGAGAAAATCCTCTAACACGTGGTGTATCCATAATCCCTATTTTGTGGGTCCTTGATACCCCAAAACCAATTGAAAGCAGAATGCCCGCCCGCCCGCCCGCCTACGAACACTACAAGCGCCTAAACCATAGGTACAATTTTTTTTCAAATTGAAGAAACCCCTGTCGATCTGGCTCAAAATTTTGTGATTTTGAAAATGATTCCGTAAAATTTGGGGGTACTTTATATGATGGCCCCCAAACATTTTCAAAATTTTCTCAAAAACTGCTCCAAATTATTTCTTTAAATTTCTTGTCAGAATTGAGTCAAATACAATTATAAAGGTAATATAGGTCCTAATTTTACGGTTAGCTCTAGATTTCCGAAAATTGCAAAAGTTTGAAATTTTTTCGGCCTCTTCAACAACTACAAAATTAAAAATAAAGATTTTTTCTTCAAATAAAATTTGTACTACATAGCGTGTTTTTTCATTCAGGTGATGTACATTTTTTTGAAATTTCAGTAGTTTTCGTGCAACATTGCGTTTAATATGTGCCATTTAAAAAAAATTACAAAAACAAGATTTTCTCAAACGCGGCTCCAAATACATTCTCTAAACTTTTGGTAAGGTTAGTGCCTAATGTACTCTATGAAATGGCATAAATATGTTTGCTCTACTCCTTTGTTTTTTTCAAAAATTGCAAGAGTGTAATTTTTTTTCACTTGTTTCTCCCACAATTTGAAACACTATTGTATTTGTGAGTTGATGTACTTCAAAAGAGTATTAATGATATTTTTCGAAAACTCAAAAATTGTCTGTGAAAACGAGCTTCAAATTTCGCATTTACAGTAGCGCTTAAACGCCATTTCGTTAAATACAGCTGCAATTGTTTCAAAGAAAATTGCCATTTAGGACAAGGTTTTACTGTTCTTTAAATATTTCTTAAAAAAATATTTCTGTTTTACTATTAGGAAATCGAAAAATTAAGATAATGTGAAAGAAATGTTCTTTGGGCGTCGATAGATTTCAGCTGGCAAGAGAATATGCCAAGTCCGAATAGCTAGCCAAGACCAAAGGAAATAGACAATTAATACGGGAAAGTCTGTGCCATTCTGTAGTACCACTAGTTGCTTTCTCCCTACCGTTAACGCAGTATAGAGAAGGTTATGTAATGCTGCGGGGAAACAAAGCGAATTTTCGGCAGAAAACTCTTATTGCCGGGCCCTGGTAACGAAAAAATTGATAAATCCTATTGTCAAATTTAGAAAAAAAATCAAAATATCCGTTTGAAACTTCCAAAGTCTCGACTTTATTCAGATAGTTTATTTTTAATAAACGAAAATAAATTTTGAAGAAAATCAGTTAAACGCTTTTCGCGCTAGCGTTGATCACAAACGAACGGAGAGACGTTTTGCCCTTAATCGATTTGTTGGGATTAAGGACCTACAAAACATGCATTCCGGCTACACCTCTTGTTAAGGGATTTTTTTATATTTAGCAACAAGATTTATCCACTTTTCCGTTACCAGAGCCCGGAAATAAAGAGCTTTGCTACCGAAAATTCGCTGTTTTCCGGCGCACGATAACATAACTTTCTCTACTTACGAAGTAGGCTACTTCATAAGGCAAGAAAGTAAAAATCCATTAATACGTGGTGTAGCCAGATTCCATATTTTGGGGGTCCTTGATACCGAAAAACCGATTGAAGGCAAAAGTCTGTCTGTCTGTGAACAACGCTAATGTCGCAACAGTTCCGCCGATTTTCTCCCAAACGATTTAGCTGAGGTCGCTGCCCCTTGAATTAGAAACCGATTTTTTTATTTTGTAGGGTTCTTTACATTAAGGCCCTGGGAGATTTTCAAATTAAAAAAAATGGCTCCATTTTTTTTAGTTAAATGTGTTGTCGGATAGCGTAATCGAAGCTTAACAGAAATGTGCGAGTCACATGTTCGTTGAAATCTCTGCCTACTCGAAAATTACAAAACCAAGATTTTCCACCGTCTTTCTACAACTAAAATATTAAAGATAGTGTCGACGCTGAGAATATTGCTAGAAATGTTTTGGGAGAGCTTGTTGACGACATTACGCTATAGAAAACGGCTGCACGCCTTTCCAATCACTTAACACGAGCTAAAATTTCTAAAACAAGCCGTCGACAAGATTAGCTCTTCCGCGCATTAATCATGAAGTATGGAATAAGTTGTTAAGTTTTACCTACGTTTGGGCACAAGGAACGAATTTTTCTTCATATATTTTGTACGCGCGTCGCGTAATCGAGGTGCCAAACACTGTTTTGGCGCGTCGTACAATAACCTGCTTGTTCTTAGATAGTATAGCTCTGAATGCTACTAATCTTGAGTTTAAATACCCCTTTTGCGCTAGTCGATACACACGCGGTTACTACTTATATACAGACTAATCAACGACTGAAAAAACACTGATGTAGCTGTGAATTTCCAAACAATAATTTCGAAGAGAGCTGCATCTTTGTTGATGTCGTATTTATGCTGGAGGACCCTTTTGCTCATACAATGTTTAGTTTCTCCAATGTACACCTGTTGACAGTCATTGCATGGAATGGAGTATACCACATTAAATTTATCTCCTAGTTTGTATTTATCCTTCTGCTTGTCGTAAAGATGGCTAGTCTTATTTAAATTGTAAAATACAATGTCCAAATTGTATTTTCTGAAATAGGCCTTAATTTTATTTTTGACATTATTACAGCATAAATACGACGTCACAAAGATGCTGCTCAGTAAACCTCTTTGAACAAACATAGAACAGAGCTTAACCACTCCATTGGATTTGATAGAGTCAAAATTTTACACCACAAGAAACAAACATAAAAAAGGCTAATTGCGGAAATTACATATACAATGTTAAATAATGCGATGAACACTAAAATGACGTACAAAAACTTAACCAAATTTATAAGACGTTGATAATGAACCAACTTCCTTAATTATATATTTTGCCAATCCCACTGTTCATTCCATTATTTGCAATCTTTATAATTGGTACCATTCCTTAACGTATTTAATTTTGTGCTGCCTTTCAAAATTGACGAATTGTAACCACTAGGTTTGACAAGTCTTCCACGTTTTTGATATGTTGTGCTCTGATGTAACGCTAAATGTAAATATTGATTTTAATAATTTTGTATTCCATTATTTTTATGTCAATTTGTATTGTCTATGCCAGTGTCAACCGTTTACATACTTGTATTGCTCTTGACATTGAGCTAATAATGTATATAATACAAACGTTTTAATTCCTGGAATCAACTTAGATTGATCCTTTATGATCAATCGTGGCCAACGAAAAAGACAGGCCATGGCGCGTGAGAATCACGTGACTGTAGCAGTCCTAGTGTGCCTCGCGACTGTGCCAGCCGCCGCGTTGTGTATGCAATTCTCCTTGCTAGCTTTTTGTGGCGCGGAAGGTTGTTTCTGTCGTATTTTGTGCGATAATTAATTGAATTATTATTTTTGTGAATATTTACATTCTATTCGGAAAATATAACGTTCAGTATTACCAGTAAATGAATGTATTTAGTTCACTGGTGTTGACGTGTGTATTTTTGGTTAGAACACGTGGCTGACTATTTTATTTCTTTTCGAGTGCAGTTTGTAATTATTTCCGAGTTGGTGCACGTGTCAACGTTGGAAAGCACGAACAGGTATTGTTGGTGAGTTATGTTTCTCTATCAGATGTGGTATTTTGTGTTTTGCACTTGTTAAAATTTGATTAATGTTCGTAGGTAAGTATTTTCTCTGGTGTGCGACTTTGTAAAGGTGAACAATAAAAAACATTGTTGGAGAATTAGAAGTGTTATTTATCTTCGTGCATTTGTACGTTTTCTGTTCGACAAGGATAGTATTTGCTATTTATGGTAAGTGTTAATATAATTTAATGCTATGTAGGCATAACGCCGTGTACTTTTTTAGGTTAGAACAAATGGCTGACTATATTTTGTTTTCTTTCAGATACAGTTTTCTATTAATTCGGAATAGCTACTGTAGTGTACATTGTAAAGCACAAGTAAATTGTTGTTGGTAGGTTTTGTTTATTAGTAGTGTATTAGTATGAATGTGGGTTTTGTATTTTCCACCTGTCTAAGACTCGATATGTTTTGCAGAACAGTTTTCTTCTCTGGTGTACAAGCAGAAATAATAGCCATGATCAGTCAAAATTAATGGCAAAGAAAATGAAGAAATTGAAAACTTGACTTCAGTAAGGTTCTTCATTGCAAATTTTTATTGTAAATAGTAGTTGTTTGTATTTTTGTGAAATGTAAGAACATGACAACTTCAAGATGATGTCTGTTTACTCAATAAATATTGTGTGGTTATTATATTGCTATGTTATGTGCCGTTTGAATGGCACACAAGAATGGAGGGAGTGTCATGTTATTCATGTATTGAGACAATAGTTTTAAAAACTGCATACCTTTAGTTGTATTCACAATGCAAATAAATATTTTTGTACATATTTTAGTTATTTATGCCATTATAACAAAAATATAGAATATGTGTAATTGTTTGGAACCATGAAAAAAATAAAAATATATTTACTGGTGGATATGTTTGTGAGTATTTGAGTGAAAGTATTTTATTTCCAGTTAGCAAAAAGTAGAGGTTTATTTCACAAAAGTTAAAATAATTTCTTCTCAAAATTATATTCCATGTCAAGTCATGTATTTGCTTCAAAGGCTTATATTCTTTTAAGGATATTTTGTCTAGCCAGTTTAATTACCGATGAGCTTTATGTTAAACTAGTGCATAGTACCTACAGCATTTCAAGTATAATTCAAGGCTTAAAAGTACATTTTTTGCCTCGTGGATTTCATGACTAAACTACATTTTCGTTTTAATTTAGTATGGACGAACTTAATCAATGGGCAGGACCTGACTTCATTCGCAGTAATTATCAAATAAAAAAAGAATTTCTAGTGAAAATTAGACGAAGCTATCCTGTTAAACAATGCTATGAAATTATTTTTGTACGAACGCATTTTCAATAGAACCAGAAATGCATAAGGATGGCGCCGCAGAACGAGGCCGCTCATGAGTTGAGACCTGGGACTACTAGAACCACGTGACCTCTTTCTGTATGCGCCATGGCCTGTCTCTTTCGTTGGCCACGGGTCAATACATATTTAATCGTACAATCTACGTATCTACTCATATACCAGGATCAACGAGAAGAACCTACAATTTCAATACTAAATATAATCATATTAAAGAGTGATAATTCACTACATCCCTACCTTCTGTTTGTAATGATCATCAATACCACAAAACATGTATGACATTCTACCTACAATAGAACATCACCCCCAAAATGAAAATTTATTGGAATGGAAAAAAACTGTGGTAACGAAACATGTTCAATATTCCATGTTCCTACCACTAAATGTCTCATATTGGGAAAAATGATCATACATTACAAAATTAAGCAATAAATTCAAAGAGAAAATAAAACTAAGTTAAAATGTACATCGACAATTGGAGTAGAGGATTTAAGTTTAATCACTTATTTCGTTAGGCCCACACTGAAATGCTATCCCTTTTATTTTCTTTAATAATCAATAAATAATAAACAAATAAACGATTCGCAAAACGTATACTACCTGTTAATTAATTTTACTTCGGCTAGCTCAGTTTTTCATTTTCCTCTCAACAATACTCTCTACTTCTGGTTCGCCATTACTTACACTTTCTCCAAGGCATCTTCAAATACTCGACATCGCGAACCCTAAAATTACTTCTCATACGAGAATTCGGCTGGTAAAAATTTCATATATTTGGGAAGAATTACTATTGGTATCCAATTCTCATGTCACCTCAATACTCTGGGATTCACTACAGTAGCGCAACAATGTCTACTGCTATTTTAATAAAAGAATATTTTCTGATTTGAATATTAAAGTTAAGACACATTTACTATGACTTTGAACACTGGGCAAAAAAAATATCTAATCAAATAAGTTCCCACGCACACACACATACTATAATATTCTATAACACTAAAAATGTACTGTTGTCGTTCTTTTAGAAGTATAAGCGTCCAGGCATCACAGAAATTCTTGAGTTATCGTAATTCAAAATTTTATGTCTTTGTGATGAGAATGATGAATTTTGTTGGGAGCAGAATGTTGACGTGGAGATGAGGCAGTGCCACCACCACGAGTATCCAGGAATCGGAAGGAGTGTGGGAAGACAGAACAGCGAAATACAGTGTGTAACAGGAACACAGTGGAGACGGCCAGCACAAGGTAGATTATGGTGGGAAAAAGAGCAACGATTTGTTAGTGATAAATCTGATTAATAAATGAGAAGTGATATTATTAATATGAGTTTAAGTGAAATGGGACTCAAGACGTATAAATTAAGTTCAATTTAAAAAGACTAAACAAATAATAAGTTAATAATTAATATTGTAATAATTTTAATCAGTTTAATGATAATTGATTAGTTTTTTTATGAAAATATATTAATATAAAAAATATATTTTACAAGTTTGATAGAAAATAATTTCAGGTCTTAAAGGAGTAAGTTGTTCTGTTTTACTTTCCCGTATACACGGGTACGTACGTATACACGGAGTGATATACGTAGTATAGGGAAAGTTATGTAATGCTGCGCGAAAAAAATGGCCAATTTTCGGCGGAAAAAACTCATTGCCGGGCCGTGATAAAGAAAAAGTGGATAAAACCAGTTGCTAAATTAAGAAAAAAAATCCCCTAACACGTGGTGTAGCCAGAAACCCTGCTTTGTGGGTCGACGGACGGACCTGACGGACCGGACGGACCGGACGGGCCGGACGGACCGGACGGGCGGGACTATACCGGTAGGTAAAGTGCCTAATGTATTTTATAAGACGACAAAAACGCCATATTGCTCTATTGTTTTGTTTTTTCATAAACTGAAAAACGTAATGTTTTGACTTGTCTGTCACGTCGTTAATATTTACATTAGCGGCGATTTTTTCACATTATTATGTTTACGAGTACATGTGCTTTAAATAACGTCAAGTAAAGTTTCTCGAAAACGCAACCGTTTTCTGTGAAAAGTAACTCAAAATTCCGCATTTTCAGAAACACTCAAACGCCGTTTTCTCCTATATAGATGCAAATTTTTTCTTGAAACTTTTGAAACGAATAGTGCTAATTACCCTCTTTAATATGCCGTGAAGTTTATTTTGGAATTTTTTTAAATTATATAAATGTAATTTTTTTTAAAGTTCCCTCATATGGTTAAAACGCACATTACCAGCAATTTGTCAACATTATATTTGTGAGTGTATGTGCTTTAAATGACTTCAAATAAAGCATTTTGAAAACTCAAAAAGTTTCTGTGAAAATGAGCATTAAATTTCACATTTGTAGTAGCGCTAAAACGGCACATATTTTTTAAAAGAAAGTTGCCATTTAGGTCTAGGTTTTTGTGTTCTTTAATATACTAAAATTAATATTTCCGTTCTACCAATAGAAAACCAAAAAATTAAGAAAATGACAAAAAAATGTGCTTTTGGCGGTGATAGATGGCAGCTGGCAAGATATAGTATGTGGCAATTCCAAATATCTAGCGAAAACCCAAGGAAATAGAAAACTAATACCTACATGAAAGTCTGTGCCAATCTGTAGCCCCACTAGTTTAAACTGTCTAAACTACGCTCATTTTTTGATAGTTTTTCAATAGGTTTTTAAGTCAATATTGAAATAGAAATTGCTTTGGAAATCTTTGGTTTGGCGGCAAAACTGAATTTTATTCACTCCGCTAAATTTAAAATGAAATAATCTTTATATTTAAAACACAAGGGTTTCCGTTTAAAGGGAACTTGGATTTTCTACTGAACGAAATTCTGTGATTTTTTCTTTAAATGAAAGGTTGTGAGCCACAGATGTGATGTCCCTTGCTATTATTAACCGGTTTATGGTGTAAATACTACATTTTAATAATATCTCAAAATTAAAAGAATGAGCGCTTATTTGCAGTCACATTATTTCCGATCTCGATCATTACAGTCGATCAGTTTATTACGACATGTTTAAGATCAACTATATTCAATGAAGCTAATTGAGCTTGAAGCAAACGTGTTTGTGTGCAAAGTTATAATTAGCGAAGCGTAAATAGCGAAAAGTTTAGTTAGAAGATGAATGTTTTCAAATGGAAAGGTTAGTGAGTGTATATAAATTCAATGTCCTGCAATGTTTTGAAGCATATGTGTCGTTACACTAAGAATTCAGTTATTATAATTATAACCTATGTATTACGTTTTTAAATCAAGCATAATTTCCTACTACAGTCAACTACAGCATACAGATCCATTTTGATAAATAAAAAACATTTAAATTACATTTTCAGAAAAAAATTTAACACTGCGTTCACAGTGAAATGTAATTGCATTGTTCCAGAAATTGTACTCCCTTTCCTTTTATTATTCTTAGAGAGTAAGTACTGAATGACATATTTTTTTGCAGGAGGGAGGTCGATTTTCCAGACAGTACATCTGTTGTACTTTTCTGTTGTTAATTTTGTATAGTCTTTTCTTTTGTGCGATGTAATCGTAAGATTTCAGCTAGTTGTATTTAATTTTTAGATCCACTTTATCATAAGGAGGTGTCTTAACGCCTGATGTTGGGCAGCTAATAGAACTGTTTTTCCAATTTTTTTCTCTTTGGAGTCCCATAAATGATTGATCTTTATTGATCTACTTCTCGTCCATTCTTTTTCAATATTGTCCATGAAGTGGTGTGTCTCTCCACGACTTTAACATTTTTTGTGACTTATATTTCTTGTTAAGAAGCGTCAGAATTTCATAGTTTGTGATATTCTGCGTGACTTCTATAGTTTTCTTCGCAATGTTTCGTGCTACTCTTACAATGTGTCTGTTTCCCATTCATGGATCAAATTTTAAAAAAATGAGCAGCCTCATTAGTGGGTCATCTTGATGACTGAATCCATATTTTCCCATCCCGATTATTGCATTGTGCCAGGAGGCTTCAATTTGCCTGAGGCATCGTCCTCCTCCTTCACGTGACAATACTCAAGTCTATGGACATCAGCTCGAGGGTAGGCGACATGCATTGTAAGCAGTTTTCTGGTTTTTCGATCCACGATTCGAATTTCTTTCTCAATCCATTCCACTTGTCCGAAAGTGTATTCGGCTACAGACACCGCGAAACTACCTGTTACAGATATTTTATTCCTGGAATTCAAAGCAGACTGCAGGTCAAGTCGCACTCTCCTGTAATACGCCTTGCAAATTCTCACTTCCATTGTCTTTCGAAATGTCCTCACATTCTTCAGTGCAGCGATATTTGTAAGTTTTACCTTACTCAAGATCTTGAACCACATTGGGCATAACAACTTCAATGCCCTCTGACATTGTCACTTTGGCTCTCTTTAAATTGACTTTTGCGCATTTGTCGAGACAAAATTTCATGCATATGTCTTTGCTAAAATCATTGACGACAGACAGCATTTGGGAGATGTCTCTCCCAAATGCTGTTTCTGAGCTCATCATCATAGAGTTTGCAATCAAAGTCAGTGTGCGAAAACTTTCTAGGTAGTGGAGTCAAGCTAATACAATATAGTATAGGGGACAATGAATATCCTTGAAAAATTCCCCTGTTAACCTGAAACTTCTTGTTTCTACTACTTCCTTTTCATTGTGTATTAGTAACCTGATGCTCCACGACTTCATTCTAGCCTTAAAAAACTCAATAAGCCTAGGATCAAATTGATACATCTCCAAGGCATGGAGGAATATACAACAGGAGGGGAAACTCGCTGTTTGAGAGTATGGACTAGAGGATTCCATGCGTCGTTTCCATGTGGCGACATCTATTTTAAGGTACATGCGTAATTTCAAACCCTGCTTCTGTAATTTTCTCGTTAGGTAGCGGTGCGAGCTTATTATGAACCTTCTACCATTCATTTTATCCACTAATTTAAGTTTTTGCTGAAGAGACGGCGATGCTCATGGCGACGTGTTTTGTTTGGAACATTTCGTTTACGAGTTTTGTTTGGTGGTGTACGTCAAGTGTTGCAGATGACAATGACTACATGTTGGGCCCAAGGATGTGCCAATGTTGTTCGGCAAGATAAAGGAAATAAAGTTTCTTCAGGTTTCTCTCCGAGACGGGAAGGTGAGTGAAATATTTAGAGTTATGATGAGTTACTGTAATTGAACGGTATTTCCGTCTAGTGTTGTGCTACTTCATGTATCGTTCCGAACATTTCAGATACCTTAAGAGTTTGATGTCATTATTTTATAGGCCTAAATTTTAATAGTGTACCACCTTGATGCTTGAGAATTTCGGGTGTGGTGTTCTTGCATTACATATTTAAAATATATGCTTCTATTACAGGTGACTCAGAGACACCAATTCTGCAACCTGAAGCATAGAATCGGATCAACGGGAGAAGTACGAGAAGAAGATATCTGAAATGCATGAAAATATCCTTGAGTAATTGACTTGAACACCACTGATTCATAAATAAATAGGCAAAGCAACGGTAGTATTCCAGCTTCAATAAATAAGTTTTTATTTATACACATTGTTTCAGTAGCTTTCCACAACAAATGGATACTTTTATAGTACTTTTTATTGAATTTAAGCGTTTAAATCATGCCAGTTTATTACCATCCAATTACATGGTTTGAATGAAAATGTGATGAATTACAAGAAAACATATGTTTTAAACTAATAATATTCATATTAGAATATAAGGTATAGCTTCTTCAAACTATACGACAGATCTGGAAGAGGTTAAAAAATCAGGAGGTCCGACTGACATGTTTCTGGATCTATATCTATGTATATAGGGTGTCCAGAAGCTCCCGTTACAAAAAAATACCCCAAATTCTGTGTTGCACGTCATGAAAAATGGCAGGTCCAGTTTTTCCGAAAAAAAATTTGTCTTTGAGAAAATTGAGTTTAAAAGTCACTTCCGGGCCGCGAAATTCAAACCGGCCGCTACGACACCAGACGGCGGCGACTCCTTCTGCGCGGAGCATTTCCTCGTTTCTCCGCGTAAACGGTGAAACTGTCGAGTAATATTCTGTATAAAAATAATAAAATCATCGCGTGGCTTACACTAGAATACGTTAATAGTATAAAATGTTTGTAGGTTCTGTTTAATAAATATTTTAAATGTACTTATTGAAAATTCAGTTTTGTTCAAAATGATAGCCACGGTACACGGCGGCGTAGAGAGGAGGAGAGGTAGACATTTTCTCTTTGCATTTACTCTTCATAAACGTCTTATTTAAACACGTACCAAAAGAACAAAGCAATAAAAAGTTTGAAACACTCTTAATAGACCATCAGTGTCAATTTACTAAACTTTAACACAAATGTACATCTGCAGTCCCGACTGATAATATTGATTGAGAGTTTCTCACTTCATGACGACACGTGCTGCCTCAAACTTGAAAATCCATGGCAGAAGACGGAAGTGCACTGTTTTCTTTTCCATTTATGAGGAGCAGCAGAGGTATGGTTGCGAAGAAGACGAATGATCATCTTAATTAAAAATGAAATTTACCAACGAAGAGACTGTGGTTGCATTCTTGGCAAGTTTGAAAATGATATTTATTGCTAAAGAAGACAAGTTAAATGCAGATAAATCAATGAAAAAAACAACTCTCATTCTTATCGTTAAAATTGGTGTTTTTTAATGTGGCTTTTGTGTCAAGACTCTGGATTGCTGTGGTTAGGGCTCTTATCCCTCATTGCCACCCCTCTGTCTTCTCTCTCCACGCAACAGTCTTTCTCAGTCGTTCCGCTAGATTTCGCACGATCGCGACCGTATGAAGCAGTGCTTGCGATCATGCGACTTCTACCGGCAAGACCGAGAAAAGACGCGAAATGCCGTGACATATTCCATTGCGAAGATGGGATTTGAGTGGCCTTGAGGGTCGCTCTTAGAAAAATTGCAGTTTACACGAAATATTGCCCGTTTCATTCAAAATCACGCATCAGAAAGTCTAATTTTATACGCAAATTACTATCAAAATACTAGCATATGATACATCATTTTATTCCTCTTTTCATGATCTATCCATTGCTGGTGAGAAAAATATATAGTTCCATTTAAAAAATCAAAGATGATTAAATTTCTGGAAAACTTAAAATATTACAGACAATTTCTCTACGGCATGTTACTTGTCTCATGATTCTACAATATTCAGCGAAAACAGCATTCCGATATCTTGAACCGTTTAAAAGTTATGGGGGTGGTCCATAGTTGGTGGGACACCCTGAATATTACTTAATGCGTTTAAAATTTCATCTTTGTACTTGGAAATTTAAATAAAAACTTTTCGTCTGTTGTGAATAATCTGTGACCAGATTCATTTAGAAATATTTTTATATAAATGTCTATACATTTTGTTTGCTATGTTTGTAGTTATAACAGTAGTAGTAGCCCATGCTTGGATTGTCTCTTTTTAGCTTCTCAGATACCATTAACTCTAACCAAATACCACTAACTAATAATATAACAATATTATTATTATATTGTATGTTGTAAATATTACACCTGGATAAATAAATAAAACTTATTATCGTTTATCCTTCAAGATCATGCGCACTCCACTCCAGTAGTTATAAGCCACCGGGAACATACCAGTCTCATTTCAATGGTCTCTCATTCAGTCGTCGAAAAGGAGTTACATTTCGGAATGTCCACCAATCGAAATGATTCGAGGAAATTTTCGAAAAATACGTCAGTTTACAGTTAGGGTTTCAAACACTTCTACGTTTTTTGAATTTTTATCAATTATTCCACAGAAACACTCAGAATTTAAATGTTGTTTAATAATTTGTATTAATACCTTGTTAAACTTTACCATGACGCGGAATTTAAATCTAACTTTAAATATTGGGGAGGGCAATTGCCAACCTCTGCTTAGACATTTTTTAGACAACTGTGTGAATTGCTTCCGGTGCCACCATCTGTGCCTTGTTCATCCTATTTCTTTCTTTTTATCCTTCTAACACTACCTCTCTCCCTCCCTCTCTCTCTCCTTCCCTCTCCCTCCCTCTCTCTCCCTCCCTCTCTCTCCCTCCCTCTCTCTCCCTCCCTCCTTCCTTCTCTCTCCCTACCTCCCTCATCCTCTCTCCCTCCCTTCTCCTCTCTCCCTCCCTTCTCCTGTCTCCCTCCCTCCTCCTCTCTCTCTCCCTCCTCCTCTCTCCCTCCCTCCTTCCCTCTCCCTCCACTCTCCCTCTCTTATTTCTCCACTTATTTTTGCTTTTCCCAAAATTTTAATTTTAGAATTCCTCTTCACACTCCAGGTCTACGTTTTCCCTGCATCCACTTTCAGCCCTTTTTATTCACTCGTTCCTGTGCTCTCATTTTCCTTTTCGTTAAGCCATATCTTCACCTCCCTACAGAATTTCCATCGTTTTTATTTCCTTCCTCCTCTTCTCCCCCTCTCCCGTGTCCGCTTTTTCCCGTCGGCTCCCCTCTCCCTGGCAATCTAGATCGCGGTTGAGGGGGCGGGGGCGCGAGGAAGGGAACCGTGTTCAATTAGCAAGCTACAGCTCGCAGGTGGCGCCGCCCCCCACCGCCACCCTCGCGAGATCCCCTTCGCCACACACGTCGCCACCCCACATGATAGGCCTGCAATATTGAAAAAAGCACACGTGGCGAAATGAAAATATAAAACAAACAAAACTCGCCCATTCCCAAACGATGCTGTCTTTCGCTGCGTAAGCAATGCGACACTTTTTGATGGCGCTAATAGTCCCATTAAACAATGCAAATGTATATCGTTTACCGAGTTTGTATTTGACAGATGAAACAGAGTGTTATTCTGTTTGAGAGCAATGGGGCGATAAAGTGTAACTTTACATTGGCGATTTTTTCGTTGTTAGGCTGACGATGTGTTCGAGCAACACTCACAAAATTTTTAGAAAACATATAACACTACGTAACCAACATTTGTTTACGTTACATTCATAATGTTTATTGTATAAAGTTAAGATGTTGAACGTGAGTAACACCGAATAACACCATTTTTTGTTTGTTTTTCAACTGTCGATACCTTCTGATATTTTATTGAATATTTAATTATTCAATTTTCTCCTTTTCAGGCAATCACTTAAGTTCAAAGTGATTACCAATAGATGGCAACTATTTGGCGGAGAAACGAGGAAATACTCCGCGCAGAAGGAGACGCCACCGTTTGCAGTGTCGTAATGGTCGGTTCGAATTTCGTGGCCGGAAGTGATTTTTAAACTTAATTTTCTCAAAGACAAAATTTTTTTCGGAAAAACTGGACCTGCCATTTTTCATGATGTGCAACACAGAATTTGGGGTATTTTTTTATAACCGGAGCTCCTGCACATTCTGTATGTGTATGTATGTGTATATATGTAACATATACATAAACGATTACTATTTTGTATGTTTATGTGTATAAGTTGTAAGTCTCATTAAATTGAAAATCAATTTTTTTCACGCTTAAGAAATGTATTGTTTAGTATTTACAGTTCTTGTTCCCTTCGTATTCACTTCACGTTCTTCAAATTTAATGTTCCAAGCCAAGTTGCAAATTCTTTATACAAAATACACATGAAATACTTCACACTTGACTACAACTAAAATACTTCAGAATTTACAACATATTCTGCAAGGCGATATTCATTTAGTTTTTTCTCGTTTGTCAAAAACCAGTGTTGCCATCCTCATGGAACAAAAAGTATGGTGTTGTGGACTGAAAATAACCACGGAATAATGGGATTTAATCAACGCCACCTGCATAGATCTATTTAGGTGGCGTTGGTTTAATCATACACATCGTACAAAGATCGTAGATTCAAAACACGAAAAAACACGTTTTTGACAATTTCTTGGAATCTTATGGCCGGATCGAAAAACAAATTATCAATTCCTCAACAGGAACCTGAGACGTGTTCAATGACACCTCATATGTCTCGATTGGTGCACGGGAAGTGGTCTAACCGTGAGGCACGGAACCGTATTTTCTCCACGCACGCACACTAGTTTACTCAAATACTATAAAGGGATAAGAATCAAAATATTATATAGACGATGTCCTGAAGCGTCCGTGAAAATAAAACATGTGAAATTATGTGCTAATTTTCATGAATAATACATTTTTTGAAAAAAAAAGTCTTCGAAAAAATTGAGGTTAAATGTTACTTCCAGACGCGAACTGCAAAGCAGCTGCTGCATTCGAGCCGATACCGACGCGGAGGCTGCCAGGACGTTGGACGTTGCGTCGTTTCTTCGCATTTTCGGCAAAACTTGAGTGACAAAAACAAAGTACAATAGAGTATTCTAACGCATACAGTAAACAACGAAAGTGAAAGTAAGCACTTAAGTAAATTTTAAGTCTATTTTGTCTTACCTGCCTGATTTCGAATGTTTGAGCTTTTTTAATTAGGCCACAAAATTTGGTTAGAAAAAATATTTTATATGTACAAATTTAAATTTCAGAAATATATAAACACATCAGGAGCTATTGCTCCTGATGTGTTTATATATTATACATGTGAATTTTTTAAAAAATAAATTAATACGTTTGTTTAAAAATAAAAATTAACACGTGAATAAAAAAGTAATTGAAAAGCAATAGAATATCATCCTCCTCCTCCGATATACAACACGGTCCCATTGTAGTACCACACATTTAAGGAAATTTCTAGGTTAAATCACCTTTCACGTGTTGCATTTGGGTTAGGAGGAGTCATCAATTACAAGTATGTAATTATTCGATTTCTAGTCAACTGTGCTGCAACTGTGAACAATATTGTACTGCAAATATTGGGTCTTTGAATAAGAGAGGAAAAACACTGCATTCGCGATTCTCTATCTTATAGACGTAAGTGTTGCACATTACAAAAATTTAAGGGTACAAACAAATTTTCATTGTGAAGAAATTTCCATATTGCATACTGTACTTTTCCTTCCACTTATTTTTGCTGGTTAACTGATTTGCTTCGCCTTCTTTCACAACAATGTCACTTGCTTCTGAATCTGGAGAAAAACCTCGTGCAACATTTTCCCCAAAATGAATCCAAAATTTTGGATTAAATTTTGTCCTCGGATAGCGTAAAGGACGCTTACAAAATGGAGTATGTCTCATTATCGTTTAAATAATTGATTTTTCGAAAATTACAAAAGTCCAATTTTTGGCGTCTTCCTACACTATTAAAGATAGATATTTTATCCTGAATAAAACCTTTTCTTCAAAGACAAATCTTGAAATAATGGCATATTCAATTTTTCCAAAATGTGTAGTTTTCGCGTAATTTTGTGTGAAAATAGGCAATTTTAATTGTTTTAACTATTGTTTCTCAAAAAGGATCCGCATTTTTTCTTTAAAGTTTCTCCTCATATCTCTCTCCGTTTCATTTTCATTTCCGGCGAACACTATATTTTAGAAAATTGAAAATAGTTAATATTTCAAGACTACAAAATTGATGATAGATATTTTTCCCTTCAACAACATCTTTTCTAAAAATCATCTCTTAAAAAAACTAGAAATGACCTTTTTTTAAACGAGTAGTTTTGCGTAATTTGTGCTTGAAGTTGATGCAATTTATAAAAAAAATACTTTCTCAAAACCGCTCCAATTTTTTCCTACAATTTTTTTTTTCGCGGAGATAACAAGTAACTCTTAGAAGAATTGTGCAAGTCTCATTTCCGTTGAGCTCCCTGAATTTTCGAAAATTGTATATTTCGAAATATTGTGACCAAGTAAGTGGCGTTGAAGTGACAATAGTCATTAATGTTGTTATTTGAGAATCTATTAATCCTGCGGGTAGAAAACGATTTCATTCCTTCTCAGTAAGATATAGAGAAGCATATCTTTTCAATAATTCTTTCATGATCAAATTATTGCAGAGCCTTTTACAGTTCTGTAGATGGCGGCCAGCTGTCTTAGAGTCTGCAAAACTGTGAAAGGAAATGTGTTAACTTATTTACACAAGAGATTGTTGAAATAAATAGTTAAAACGTCAAATTCTAAGGGAAATTGTCCGACTAAATTTTATCCTCTACAACAAAACAATGAAAATTTAAGATTTCTGAATTATAACTAGTCCCGTCAAATGTGATAGTTGTACTCTTGGTCATAAAATATTGCATAAATTACAATAAGTACTGTTTACTTACGAAACATTCTAGTCACTGGAGAGCAGGTAGTGTAATGTCTTTTTTAACTAACTAAAAAACTGAAAAAACGTTTTACCAAACAAACTGCCAAGAGAATTTGGGCGCTAGGAAACAATTCCAAGTACTTAACGGAACCAATATCAATTAGCCCGTTACCGTACAGTTACTCAGCCCACCTGTGGGTTCCTGCTCAGTAACAATTCACCCTCCTGCGATCAGCAAAATTGTCACTGGATCCGCCCTCCGTACGGAGAAGCGCGAAATCTGAATGTAATTCTATACCTATCTGCGCAACTAACGTGCTAGATTGCACAATAATAACCCATGGGATCTCATGGAAACAGATAACATATTTATTTGAGATCCAGTACCCTCGTTACTTCCTGAGAACAATCTTTCTTTTATTAACCTTCTATTCAAAACGTATCACTTGCTCATGACCCATTACTCAGTTCACATCCACCATACCAGAGCTCTCCCGGTTGCAGTGGAACGGCACCTCTCAGAATAGGCCTCTTCGACGGCACCTCTCAGAATAGGTGACGTCTTCCGGGGCCATCCGCTTCGCTCCTCTTCAACAGCCCGAGTCCCTCCAATTAACACTTCCACGAGAACGAATTAATCACAACTTCTCGCGCAATGGCCATCCAACATACCACAACTTAGCAATCGTCACACGATCCTGCATTTACGACATCCAGTGTCTGCTCAATTGTTATCAACAAGTTGAGCGCGCACCATAGCAACGCCACAACAACCGCACATGTTCCAGCTCGACGTACACCTCCTTGACGTTCGCCGTCAACCATCCAACCCGCCGTGTTTTTTATGTCACAGTAGTGATAGTATTTTCGTAATATTCAAAATTCTAGAAACACGAAAAGTTTCTACAAATTTTAAATTCATAGATAGTTATTTTGATTTCAGTAAATAATACAATCGAGATGGTAGTTCAATTTTAAATATCAAAAGAGGTTAACCCGAGTGAGGTGGCGCGGGGTCCCTTGTGACCCCACGTATCTTTTCTTAGCTGTAGTTGCCTAATTTTGAGAGTCAGAAGCTTTACATTTCACATACCTTTCATAACATTCTTTAGCTTTTGTTTGAAAGATATAAACACTTCGCGACAGCGCGAGGGGTTCCTGGAAGAATGATAACAGTGGACCTATCGTGCAAAATGATCTGTCTGACCCCGCGCCACCACTTCCGTCGGCAGTGCAAAGAGCTTGCAGCAGTGCTTCATTCGTGCCGGTACATTGATAGAATGTGTCGGCGTGAAGTGTATTGTTTATTTATTTGACATTATGAATAATTTGAGGAAAATTAAACTTTTTGTGCTACATGCAGAAAACATGTTTGTAAAGACCATCGCAATGTTTTGTGTAAAAAATGTAGAGAGATGAGTAATAAATAGACATGCAACATGTTCCTTTCCAAATTTTAGATGCAATAATTCATTTATAAATATTTTTGACACCAATACAAACATCTTAAATTTCGTACTTTATCTAAGTTGTATTGTTTGACTTAGAACCATTTTCAATTAATTGTTTACTTATTTTTGTGTGAGACAATGTTAGAAAATAAAACTTATTGAATTTTCTGATACTTTTGTCATTGAAATATTCAGGAAAATGTAAATGGGATCACTACATAAAATTAAAGATAAATGATAATTTTGTTCTTTTATTTTTTTCAATTCTTCATTTGCATGTTGGTTTATAATGGTGCATTATGTTAACACTACCTTATAAATGATTGATCATTGTTAAAGTAACTAATTTCAAACGTTTTTGTTGCTAAATATAATATTATAAAGAAATAACTTAAAGAGGTCACAAAGGACCCCGCGCCACCTGTAACGTAACCCCGGCAACCGCCACCTCTTCAGGGTTAAGGGAGGAAAATAATAACAGTATTTCACAATGTTACAGTATTTTTTCAATCGAATCAGCTTAATATCATTTCATTATTATAATCCTCGACTAAATAGAACAAGGAGACCGCATTATGAGTAGTTTATTTAACTATATTTTCTACAAAATTCTACTTCAAACGGCGTTCCTAAGAGAATTGAGAATAGATTAGCTCCAATTAAAATGGAAGTTAAGTGGGAAAATACTCTGATTCTCTGATACTCTGATTCGGTCTATCTTGTAAAAGGTCTTGTGACGTGTCGCAAAACAGAAACTGTGGAGAGAGAAATGTGATATGGAGAGAATGGGAAGAAGTAAAAACGGTAGACAAATGAGTCATTCTATTATGCACTGAGGCCTGTAGTAAGAGTCGCATATAATGGAGGAGGAAGATGAACACGAGGGCGCTTCGGGGAATGAACGTCCAAGCATTAACAACACGCAAGGAAATTAGTCAGATGAAGCCCAGATTAAATGACATACAAGCGTTATTTACCTAGCGAAAGCGTGACACGTAAAAATGTAGCGGAGTCGCCTATGTGATGAAAGCGAATCGGCCGTGAAGCAGGCTGCAGTGGGCAGTAGGCTGCGTAACAATCAACCCTCTTCATGTCAGGGTTGCCACTCTCGACCGCACGCACGTCAACTTAACCCCTTGCGTGCTTTGACACGAGGCACTGCAGGAGAATGGGAGCGCATGACAGGAACAAACTGGAGGGGAGGGGCAGGCAGAAATGGAAACAGCAGCGATGTGCTATAAATGTACGCTCAGGGAAGTGGAGCTTCATTAAATGCCTAGCAATATGTAAAACAGACAGAAGACGTGATGTAGAATTAATTTTAACAGTGTTTAATATTACGCTTAAAAAATTATAAATTATATTTTATATTATTATTAATAATAATAATAATAATAATAATAATAATAATTTGTTTTTATTTATTTTATTTATTTACGTCAAAAACTGTTAAAAACTGCGTATGACGAGCTATGGGGAGAAGTGAATTTTGTGCACGTTTTCGTAATTCTGTGGTCTCTATCCTAAACCATATTCTAGTCGAATTTTGAATACAGAAAAGAGAGTTTTTTTCTAGTTTTGTTGACAAAATATTCGCTCCTATATAATAAAATATATTTTCAAATGTAAATTAGCTATAAATTCCTGCCCTGAACCCTCATGTTCTTCATGAAAGAATAATACTTTTTGCCGCGATAGCATGAAAAACGATAATTTGAATAACTATATTTCCCACTGAAATTCAGAAGACGTGCACAAATAATGAAGGTACATTTATGTCCAGAAGCAAAACAAGGGACCATCTCAGCATTTGCTCAAGGATCAGGGAAACTGGACGAAAAACCTGATCGAGATGGGGGCCATCAGCCCAGAAACTGTGGTACAATACTTGTTACAGGTTCTTTAGAATTATACAGTCCAAATGATAAATAATTTCATTAACTATCATTGTTAAAATTAATTCTACTTTCCTTTTTGATGCTCTGTATAGTCTCGAATTGTATAGAAACAGTTATGTAGCAGAAAAGAGTTTACTTGGGACTTAAACTTTTCTATTGAATTTAATCGTTTAATGTCTTCTGGCAAAGTGTTGTAGAGTAATGTACATGAATTGTATGTGAATTTTTTGTAGTGAGCTGTTGATACTGCCACCTGGTGAATATGATTACTACGTCGTGTGTTATACTTATAGACATCGGCGTTTGCTGAAAATATATTAGTAAGTAAGTCATTCCTCCTTAAGTAAGTCATTTTTGACAAAAACTACTGATTCGTAAATCAGGAGACAAGGTAATGGTAAAATTCCTAGATTAATAAAGAGTGACTTACAAGAATCACGTGGGTTGGATTTGCTTATTATTTGTACAATTCTTTTTTGTAATCTGAAAGTCTGTGAACTATAAGATGTGTTTCCCCAAAATATTATGCCATATCTCAGGCGGGAGTGAACATTGGCAAAATATACACAACGAGCTGTATGAAGGCTGACGGAATTTGAAAGAATTCTGAACGCGTAGCATAATGAGCTTAATTTTGTGTTCAATTCATTTAAGTGGGCATTCCATTTGAGGTTTGACTGAATTGATAGACCTAAAAATTTTGTTACATTAACATCAGTCAATGGCACACCGTTCATTTTCAATGGAGTACAGAATTTTTTATTTGATATGGAAAACTGCATTGAAACTGTTTTATTTTCATTTACTTTTAATTTGTTATTACGGAACCAATTTGAAACGTCTGATATTGTACTATTTACGGTTTCTTTGTTGCAAAGAATATTTGTATCATCCGCAAAGAGAACTGTTCTTCCGTTTCGAATCGCTAAGGGCATGTCATTTACGTATAATAGGAAGAGAATAGGGCCTAAAATCGATCCTTGCGGGACTCCACGTACAATTGGCTAAGAATCGGAAAGGTGTGTACATAAAGTTCCATCATTCCAGAAAGGTATTTCTACTCTCTGAGATCGTTGTTTAAGGTACGAACATAGCCAATCTAGAGCAATACCACGGATTCCATACGAAGGTAATTTTGAAAGTAAAATGTTATGATCAATGACGTCAAAAGCTTTTGAAAGATCTAAAAATATTCCAATAGTTGCTTCGTTTTGATCCAATGATGAGGCAACATCCTTAAGAAAAGAAAAAATGGCTGTTTCCGTAGATTTTGATTTCCGGAATCCATGTTGGCAATTTGAAAACGCGTCGTGTTTATTGAGAAAGGTTTCCATTCGCAGATAAAAAAGTCTCTCTAATATTTTTGAAAAAACTGACAAAAGAGAAATTGGCCAATAATTTTGAACTTCATTTTTGTTGCCTTTTTTGAAGAGCGGCTTAATCTTAGCTGTTTTAAAAATATCTGGAAAAATTCCGGTGCATAAGGATGCATTAAATATGTGTGTTAACGGGTGTATAATGGATGGCGCGCACGTCTTTAACAAACAATCCGGAAATTCATCTAAACCGGCCGAATATTTATTTTTTAATAATAACAGCTATAGTAAACGTTTATAAGATGGCTCAAGATATTAGCTGCACGTGGTGTGGTCCCGGGTTCGATTCCCACTCGAGGCAAAAATAAAGTCGTGTCAGCTTATGTAGCTATGTGACGAAGAAAAGCTCCGGTAGTCAGAGTTTGCTAGTTATGGTGAAGGAAATCCGTCATGTTCGCCCCGAGCGTGGGAATTAATTACACCCAGGGGGATCCCGTTAGCTAGGCAGCAAAGTCGGACCCAAAATCACCCAAAATGTCAAATACAACCTATAATAAATAAGGAAGTCCTAAATAATAATAATAAAAGAAACTATAATAATAAAACCTGTTTCTAATTGGGTATAGAACGAAGCAGATGGAATATTCGTTATGAACTTTTCTCCAAATGGTTCCTCGCAGATTGAGTAGGCTATACAAATAAACACATTTTTTTCTAGAATTTGATGCAATCACACTTGCTCGTCGATAAAGAGAGAAGCTGGATTTACAATTGTTTCTCCAACACTCGTCTCCCTTTCCCCAACAGAGTGACTGATTTAACAAGGGGTGTAAGTGGGGGTAAGTTAATATGCCGTAAATGTAGAAATACACAAAATAAAGTTAACCATAAATGATAAAATTAATCATAAACCATAAATCATAAAATTAATCATAATCATTAATAATCATAAATGATATAATTTGCATTCAGTACATACAAAATTATCTTTATTACTCAGCAATTTTGATGACGATTAAGAATAATAAGCTCTTCATTCCCAAAAATGTCGATAAATAACCTGATAATCCGCAATCTCTCCGTTTGTATTAATTCAATTAAGAAAATTAATTATTTAAAATTTTGGAGATGTAATTATTTTTTCTCCTGAGCAAGTTGCAGGAAGTTTTAATACCTATTGGGTCAAATTCAACAAACAGTTTTAGTAACTTTTTAGAAATATTGAAATAGTTATAGAGGCGAAGAGTATATTTTAGTTCTTAATGCAAAATATATCTAAAATTTTCAACTACAGTTTGAAATATAATCGTTGCAAATATATGCTACGTTATATTGAAAGGAAGATAATCTTTACATATCTTATCGTTTTATCACGTTAATTATATAAACGTTTAGGAGAGAAAAAATTCATAATTTTGTCGGCAATTTCTTATTACCATTTATGATTTATTATATTAACGAGTTATTACATGGAGTAAATAAATAATATTTTCATGGCAAAGTTTGCTGTATTTTAATGTACATTAAAACATTTATATTTAATGAATTTATTAAATCTAAACTACTTTTAAACTAGTGGTGCTGCAGAAGGGCACACTCTTTCCTGTATTAGCTTTCTATTTTCTTGGGTCTGGGCTAGCTATTTGGAATTGCTACATACTCTTGCCAGTTGCCATCTATTGCAACCCAAAGTACATTTTTTGACATTTTCTTAATTTTTATGTTTCCTTATGGTGGAACGGAAATATTAATTTTAGAATATTAAAGAACACAAACCCTCGTCCTAAACGGCAATTTTCTTTTAAAAATTTGTAGTGGATTTTAGGAAAATAACGTTTAAGCGCTACTAAAAATGCAAAATGTTAAGCTCTTTTTCACAGAAAATTTTTGAGTTTTCAAAAAACTTCATTTTAAGTCATGTGAAGCACTTACACTCACAAATATAATAATGTTTACAAATTGCTGGCAAACTGCATATTAAGGGTGTGAGAGATCTTTAAAAAAATTACATTTGTGTAATTTTTGAAAAAACAACAAAATACCTCAAAAAGAACTTTACGTAATATTAAAGAGTGCAATTAGCATTATCCGTTCCAAAAGTTTGAAAAAAAATTGGAGCCATATGTCGTTTAAGCGTTTCTGAAAATGCGGAATTTGGAACTAGTTCTCACAAAAAATGGTTGAGTTCTCGAGAAACTTTACTGAATGTTATTTAAGCACATATACTTGTAAATATAGTATTATGAACAAATCGCCGCTAAAGTCAACGACGTAGGAGAACAGACAAAAAATTACATTTTTGTAATTTTTGAAAAACAACAGAATAGAGCAATATGGCGTTTATTCCATCTCATGGAGTACATTAGGCACTATACTTACCAAACGTTTAAAGAAAAAATTTGGAGTCGTTTTTGAGAAAATCTTGTTTTTGTAATTTTTTAAACTGCACATATTGCACGCAATGTTGCGCGAAAACTAAATAAATTTTCAAAAAATGTACTTGACCTTAAAGAAAGACCTCACTATGGAGAACAAATTTTATTTGAGGAAAAAATCTCTATCTTTAATTTTGTAGTTGTCGGAAGAAGCCGAAACAATTCTAACTTTTGCAATTTTCGAAAATCCAGAGTTAACCGCGAAATGTTTATACGCCACACCAAGCCGCGCCGCGCCACGTTTATAAGGGTATTTTACTCTATTCTTACAAGAAATTTGAAGAAAAAATTTGGAGCCGTTTTTGAGAAAATGTTGAAAATGTCCGGGGGGCTTCATGTAAAGTACCCCCAAATTTTATGGAATATTTTTTAAAATGTCAATGCTTTGATTCGAGCCAGATCGACGGGGGTTTCTTCAATTTGAAAAGAATCGTAGGTATGGTTTAGGCGCTAGTAGTGTTCACAGACAGACGGACGTTTTGCTTTCAATTGTTTTTTCGGTATCAAGGACTTGCAAAACAGGGATTCTGGCTACACCATGTGTTAGGGGATTTTTTTCTTAATTTAGCAACTGGATTTATCCACTTTTTCGTCATCAGAGCCCAGCAACGAATTTTTTTCTGCCGTAAATTCTCCACTTTTTCGCGCAGCATTACATAAAATTTCCTATCACGTATATTACTCCGTATATACGTACGTAGACGGCAAAGTAAAAAGATGACGTGAAGAAAGTAACAAAGTACACAAATATTTTTTTCTTCGAAACAGAATAAACCTTCTTTTTCATTTGTTTCGAGTAGGACTGAACAGAAAGAATTATCAGGAATCATCATTCCTGATAATTCTCAAATGCATGATGTGCCAAACCACACTTGCTGTTTCTTCCAACCGCAGACCCTCGTTTAATATTGCAAATACAATGGAGAATCATCAATGGATATTTCTTCTCCCACACTATTTGAATGACTCGGGAGGAAAAGATGATAATCCCAAAAATATAATATTTGTGATAATAAAATATTTGTACACTTCCATCTGCTGTCCACGCGCTGTGATCCTCTTATAGTCCAAATTATGGCGCATAGTTTTCTTCCGGGTGTTGTCATGTTTGTGTACCTTCATTTAAACCTCTCGCAGTAAAAATGTTCACTTGGTAATATTTCGCAAACGTTTCCATTGGATTACCATTTTTTACACCTCAACCCTTAATTTCCCTTCTTTCTCTTAATGTTCTGCTTCTTCCTTTTAAATTATTTTGTTTTTCTTCTTCTACATTGCTTCGCTCAATTTTCTTTGAGAAAGTACTGAATTCTAGAAATGCTAAAATATCACATTTTTCCCTCCAGAGCTACTCTCCCAATCTAGTATTAAATGGAATGTTATAATCACCTGCCTAGAATAATAAGAACCTGTTGGGTTCTAATTGTATCCCTAATGAAGGTTTTCTAATTCGAATAGTTGGCAAAACTTTTCTTTCATTTCATTAATTATTTTAAGGGCTAAGTGAAAAAATATATTTTTTATCCACGAATGAATTGCTAAGTTCATAATAAATGCACTTTGTGGTAGGAGAAAGCGATCACAAAAATTGCATCCCTCCACAATTAGAAAAGGAAAACAAAAGCTGACATGCAACACTCAACATGTCGGATATTGGAATTTTATGACACTTTGCCAGCAGACAGTCTATAATCGAAAACGTAAATAGTCAAAAATTGAAGTGCTTTTGGGAATTGGCGGAAGAGGTACGGGGAAAAATATTAAGTGTTGAAATGTCTCCTCGGCTGTGAAACGGGCACGAGGAAGGGAAGGGTGAAGCCGCGGACGTTGAGAATTACGACGTCGAGCGCGAACTTGGAACAACCGAACCCTCTTGCAGCGTCTAACCTGCAGAAGTGCAAAAAATTTTGCGGGGGACAGGACTCCCAATCGAGCGTGATATTAATTACATTTCCACTCACATTCGCAAGTCCTCAAAATAAGCTGTCTTAACCCAAAAAAGTAAGATTGTTAGATGAATACATCAGCTTCAGTTTTTAATGCTTTATACTTCAAAAAAATCGCGATAAGTGCAATACGGAAAAAGTCACTAATTGGAGAGCGTGACAGTTCCTGTTAACACATCAGTAAGTGCAAAAAAATCGCCAAACGTCTTTTCCTCAAAACTGCTTCTTCTGTTTTTCGAGCACATTCATATTATACAACAATGTAATTTAATTCAATATATAACATACCAGATACCAGAGAGAACATACCATAAATAACTGGGATCATCATTTTGTTGGTTTCGTATATTATTAAGGTAGTGCATAATCGAAAATGCAAATAATCCTTTGAAGTGCTTTTGACTATCAGAAGAACTCACTCGTTTCTTGATGGACTTTTTCACTGACAGTGGTTTGGAAATCGCTACCAATAATAAATACCAATCCAGAAGTTGGAAGCGAGTTTTTCAGGAATAGGATTATCAAAATATCGAGGTCATTGAAATAACCCTATATTTACATTACAAATATTCTAAAAATATAAGATATAAATCCTACCTCGAAAGCAAACTAATTAAATTTTACATTTTTATACCTTAAAGTTATAATTTCAATGCTATAATATAATGTAATAGCATTTAAATATTTTCTATTAAATTTCTATCTAATTTCTCTATTTCTATTATTTCATCTAATTGTTTCTAATCAGATGAAAATGTGAAGAGAGGAAAAGCAGCTGAAATTCAGCGCATCTAGTTATATGTTTCCCAGTCAGCTGATCAGAAAGTTGAGTTTCGCTTTTATTCTGGTAAGGGACTGCTGTCATTTGAGTTCATCCTTTGTCTCGGGAGAAGAGCTCGCTCGGTCTCCACTCGGTTGTGCCCAGAGTATTGTGGCTCGCCTAACGGCCGATGGTGACCGTTTGAAATTTAATATTTTTATTCATAATTATTGTTCTAATTCTCAATAACACGTACAAATTTTAAAGTATGCGTTTTCGATTATGCACTATTTGCTGGTAAAGTCTCATAAAAATCAGTGCCCGACATCGTGAGTGTTGGGTGTGAGTTCTCTTTGGTGATCGAAGTAACTCGCAGGAGGTTGCACTGAAGTCAAACACATTGTAACTTTTCTGGTAGCGTTTTTTAAGTTAGCTTAACGTGTTTGGAAAGAGTCTAATTTTGAAAGGCTCCAATAAATCTGAAACTATGATTGCCATACATGACTGTAGGAATTAAGCAATTATAAACTACTACGTTAAAAATTAATTTTCATTGCTAAATGGCTAGCATTTCAAACATTTTAGAAATTATTTTATTCAACAAATATTTTAAACATAAATGAGCAGCCAACCAATTTTTGTCCAATCCACACGTTTCTGAATCAAAATATATATTTATTTTCAAAATAAGCACTGAAAGGAAAGTTCAAAATAAGCACTGAAAAGAAACCTTCAGAAACCAGACAGAAGTCCTCGCAATTGTAACGTGTTCCCCGGCTCTTCCATTTGCCAGAAATCTTTTACACTGACCAACAAACAACACAAGGCTGCATCAAACCAATGCCATTCCCCGGTGCTGTTTTGCCGCCCAATTCTCATACAGCCCCTCCATACAATCCTCCGTCGCCAGTACTCTGTACTCACTCTGGATTATACGCCGCGAATGTTTCCATACTAATTGTACTTAAAGCCTTGATTTGTCTTTCGCAATCCAATTAAACCGTGTGTGCGTGCCTCTAACGCTAACACGTCTCGTATGCAGTAACATACAACTTTAATTCCCAGAAAAATTCTCACATTTTCGCATTAATTTTTATAGAGATAATTTCAGGAATGTGCGTTACTGTGAATCATTTTAAGCCGTCTTGATGACTCTCTTTAACGTATCAGTCCGGAGAGGCCGGTCGGTCACGACCAACCTTCCCAATTCAGTGACAACGTTGAGTTCCGCAGGGTGGAGTAATCCGATTAACAAGTGCGGGGACAGCAACAGTCGCAATAAGCTTGGGTCTCGCGCTGGCCACTTCCGGCGCCGATAAGCTAATGGCGCTCATTGCAAGGCAAGAGGCGATGGAACGGGAAGAACGAATTTGGTAGATGAGCGTTAGAAATACGAAAGCAGTCACGCATGAGGTGGTAGAGAGATCAGGAAACGTTGAGCACAAAACGAATAGCAAGGATGCAGACATGTACCGCTCAGGCCCAACCATACAGACAGTATCCAGTATCTGTCAGTTAAGAAATTAAGTTTTAAGTATTTTTACTATATTAATTAAATTATGTAATATTTTACTATATTTAATTAATATGTAAAAAATTTCCAAAAACATTGTTTCACAACAATTTGGCAATAAAAGCACATCTTTACTTATTCAATTTTGATAAGAGACACTAATCTCAACAAAACAATTAACATATCTATCTCATAAATTTAGATCATTAAGCTTTAGAATCAGATGACTCAATGGTAAGCCATTTTATAGAAAAGGTAAGGAAATGAATAAAGGGTATTTAATTTCATGCGGTGTTTAATTGTAGTTAATTCATTGGTTTGGGAAAACTCACGAAAGGAAGTTTCAGAGCAGGAAGTTCATGTTTCAAATGTTACAGATCAAGAGACATAACATGTATTGCTCCAATTTCTTGCGCAGGGAGTTTGTGAGCTTCACTAAAATGTATAATTCAAAATGCATTGCACAATTTTGTAGGTATCTGATATATAGGTAGGTATATATAGAAACTTGCTCACCACTTTTCAGAGGTGTAGTACGTATATTTCTAGTTGAAAAAGCATGTACATCTTTTGCTGGCATGTGATTGCGTGAGGGTATCACGTTAGGATAATTCATTTAAGACATCCAAGTAGTCTTAATTATTAATGTTCATTGAGTAAAATGATAAGATTTTCTCACAAATTCCTGAGCAACAATTATCCTCAGTATTGAATTTTCAATGTGACTTTACTATATTTTTCCGGGGAAGAAGAATAATGCTTTCTTTTCTGGACAGGAATTTCTGGACTTTCTGGACAGAAAAATGATTGTCACCGTGTCGCAGTGACCAATACTCAATGCTTTGTTTTAATATTTTACGTACTATAATTCTTCTGCGCACACCTACGCAAGGTACTAAAAATGTTTGAAATTCATGACAAGCAATCGATGATCACTGAAGAATATTGCCTTCACTTAGAAAATCGATGGGCATGTTGATGAGAAACCCATTTTACACATTTAAAAACAATTTCAAAATGTTCCTTTTTTATTTTAAAGTCCAAAATATATACATTCTCCTTTTGATATTGCTAACAAGAAGCAACAAAATACATTTGTGATCAGAATCCAATAAGCTTCTAATACCTCTGCACATACTATCTTCCAGTACATTAAAAAAGATACATATTCATCCTCTAGTCCCTTCTGCGATTCTCTCAGTCATCGTTTCCACTTCCACCGTCTCAGGTGACTCAGGGTATCAATTGTCACTGCAGTGCTTCTGACCGGGAGGTGTAAGAGTTCGAGACCCGATAGTGGGATTTTTTACTCTATCTACATAGCGAGGTCGAATTCAGCCGCTGTCTGGAGGAGAATACTAGAGGCCGGCCGCTCCAATAGGTATATTTCCCTGGTTTATCTCATCAACACCAGATAAATGCCGGAGCACTTGCCTTATAAACAGAGCATGGACTGCGCGCGATTTTCCCTCCCTCTTCCTTGTCCTCTTTTCACTCCTTTCTTAAATACACTTCCATGCACTATACTACAATATCACACGTGTTGGGAGACTAATCGGTTGAGCTTTGAGCTTGTCCCGGGCGAGCTGGTGCCCGGCTGGTGGGAGATACCCTTTTAGGGAAAACCCCGCTAGACGACGTGTAGGTCGGCGCTGGATCTCGCCTTCCACCGCGGAATATCACCGCCACCTTCCGCGGTACAAGCATGCACTATACTTATGGAACGAATGATCTTCTCAGTGGACGCGCTCGAAACCACTAACCAATCAATCTGTTTCCACTTGCAACTTTTGGAAACCTCGCGAGGAGGTGCTGCAGGGCACCTCTGCCGGACGAAAATTATTCCATTAACGAAGAGGAGCGGCGACGGAGTGACAGACAGGGCGGAAGCGCGATCGGCGCCACACGAAGCTGCTTCCCCGACCGCACCGGCCCAGCGCCCCCTCCCTGAGGCGCCGCGCCGCTGCGCGAGCCGATAACGAGCAGCCAGCCGCCAGCGAAGACGCGCCAGGCAGATCCACGCCCGTATCGGAATTCGTTGCCTCGCGGCGCGGCACGCCCTCCCCTCTTCCCACCAAACCTCTGCTCCACTCGTCTCGGCTTCCGGCGGCATTCGCGTCCAACTTCCAGATCTTCGCCCTCCTCGCCGACCTTCGCCGGAAGAACATTTTAAGCCAGTGTTAATATTGATTCAAAGCGTGCTCTTCTCTCGCGAAAGTTATTCGAGCTCTAATTTGTTCCTAGGGCCTCGACGCCCGGCCGCGCTCCCGGTAGGGGCGGAGGGGGGCAGGTTTGTTGCCGGCAATCTCTCTTGGGAAAGTCTGCCCCGGTAGCTACTCTCCAGGTTTCATCGTCTGCAAGTACCTCACCTAGAACTGTAACTTTCTGATATAATGAGGAATTACAAACGGAAGCCGAAAAATTAGAGTTGCGACGGGTAATGAAATATGTAAGAGTAGTTGAAACCTAGTTTTCCATCC
The DNA here is from genome assembly GCA_031308135.1 of Acheta domesticus. Classification (NCBI taxonomy): domain Eukaryota; kingdom Metazoa; phylum Arthropoda; class Insecta; order Orthoptera; family Gryllidae; genus Acheta; species Acheta domesticus. The sequence goes on along the minus strand of JAHLJT010009419.1, from coordinate 114,347,764 downwards.
ATTAGTCTGAGAAAAAGCAAGCAAAAGTAGAATAATAATTATGCTCATTAATGCTTCTAAAACAAACTTTCAAAATTAACGTCGTATTACCAGAATATTCATAAACATTATTTTTTACAGGCAGCAGATAAAAACTGAGATTCGCCTGAATAAGCTTAATTTTCATAGAATTTTCCTGAAGTACATACATTTGGTGTTATCAGTTATTTTATTTATGAATGTTAGTAATGCACTCAAACATCAAACTCCAAGAATATCCAGTGTTCTTAAAATCCACAAAAGTTAATAGTTCTGTTATCTAACAAAATATTTTAAATATAGAGTAGACCATCTAAATTGGTCTAATCAAATCTTCAAAACAACATAAGATATCGGGTTATGGGTTGCATCAAATTGTTGTAGATAATGGGGGAAATAAAAGAATTCGTTTTCTGGTATGTAACTTTTTTAAAATTTTTCAAATATTGACACGGCATTCATTTTCTAAATTCAAGTATATAGTAGTTAACGTAACAAGGGCGCGAAACAGGTGATTCAGTCGAGTTTGGCGACCGAACGTAGCGAGGACGACAAAGAGGGAATCACCTCGCGCCCGTGCTGCATATACAATTTGTTTGTATTTTAGCATTATAAACGGCGAGTTGCACGGCTGTTGCAAGAAATTGTTCATAATCGGGCGTTTTACGCCACAAATGACCAGGTTTTTGATTTTGCGGCACGAATGATTGCGTCGTCACACATTCAGCCAATCGCAGCGAGAGAATCGGGAGGAGGTAAAGGTAAATGAATAGCCGACTACCGTTTTCCCGCACGGATGTCCAGTACCCGAGACATCACAGGAAAGTTGTTTCGCGAAATTAATTTTGATTCTCTTATAAATTTATAATGCTGTCATACAAAAATATAGCGTATGCAACTCGTTTCTAATGTTGCTTTATTGCGTTCGTACAAATTTGAAAATTCGCTCCTAACGTCTCTCGTTTTCAAAACATGTACTCATGCAATAAAGCTACACATTATTAACTAATTGCATAAACTACTATTTTAACACGCTACGAGCGAAACGCAATGCGTCAAGTAAAGGAATATAAATTAAATATCAATTAACTAGAAATGCCTTACTTATACAACAGTATAGCTCGACCAAGCGACGAACGAAGGAAGCGGTTGCGGTGCGTCGTGGAACAGTGTAAACACAGGTGAGCCACTCCACGTCAAATCGCACAAGAGTTGACAGGACATTTTTTAAAAAGTACGATATGTTTTTCTTAAATCTGGACATCAAAAAAAGAGACACGTATTTTTTTATTTGCCTGAAAATTGATTATTTTTGTAGTTATGGCCATATTAAATTTTGGAATTTACAGGTACTTCACAAAATAAGATCAATTATATCTCCGAATGTACTAAATATAAAAATTTCTGGTTTGTGTCATTTAATACTTTGAAATGTGTATTTTATTCCTCTGTAAATAAATTCTTCAAAAAATTTTTTTTTCATTAAAAAATTTTTTTTTTAAAAAAATAAAATTTCTATATAAACTCGATTAAATAAAATCTTCAAAAAATATAGACGTGTTCCTTGTTCAGTTTTCTATAAAATACAACAAGAAAAAAAGTGGGCACTCCACACATACAGAAAAAAAAGAAAATCAATTCTAAGTATGAGGGCGCGCTCTGCCTACCCATGCACTAACGACTTGTGCTCGGCCAGTGTTGATGCAAGTGCAGAATAACTAAAAAAGAATGATCGTCTGCCTGATAAGGGTTTCAAGAGATTTTAGTATTTCAGATGTTCACTCTGCACCCAGAATGTATGACATTGTGTCATACATATTTTTGTGGCGAACATCGTGGGTGACTTGTTTCATCTATGTTCTTATGGGTGAGAGTGAAACGAATTGAAATACGAGCCATTCCACGTCAAATCGCACTCGAATTGACACGACTATTTAAAAAAAATAATAAATGACACGAATGTATGGCATTCATTCTGGACATCAAAAAAGGAGGCACGTGTTTCTTTATTTACCTGAATATTGTTTACTTGTGTAGTTTTGTCTATATTAAATTTTGAAATTTACGCGTACTTTGCAAAATATGATTAATTGACGCTCTGAATGTATCTAAAATAAAAATTAATGGTTTGTTTCGTTTAGTTTTTTGATATGTGTATTTTATTCACCTGTAAATTACTTTCTCAAAAAATAAATATTTCATTAAAAAATTGTAATTATTTTTAAAAAACAAAAATTTCTTTATGAACTCTCTCAGATTAAAATTTGATAAAATAGGCATATTTCTTGTTCAATTTTCTACAAAACATAACAAGAAAAAAGTGGTCACTCAACACGTATAGATAAAAAAATCAATTGTAATTATGGTATTCGGGCGCGTGGTTTCTGCCATTGCACTAACGAATTGTGTTCGATCAGTCTTGGATACTAATGCCGACGAACAATAAAAAGAATGGACCTCTGCCTGATTTGGGTTTCAAGAAACATTAGTAAATATATGTTCACTCTTTCCCGAGAAGGAATGGGTGACAGCAAAACGAATGCTTTTCCTCGGCGAAAGCGGAACGAATTTTATTGCGAGTCCCTTTGCGTCCTAGGGACGGGGTGCCCTCCTCACCTTGCTCGTGAAATACAATCGACCACTTGTCAAGGGACATGGTAAAATTTTCTCAACATTAGTCGCAATATGCAATACTTATGAAGACAAGAGTGCTAGTACTTGTTCTGTGAATCGTGTGTACACTGTGCATCATGAGTGGCGATCAGGATCAGTGTATGAGATGGATGTTTCAATCCATTTAAACTTTCTGACCACGATTTTTGAAAAAGAAAATCTGCAAGACGCGTAAACCCCAATTTGCTGTTGAATTTACAGGAGTCATTAGATTGGCGAATTTGTGATACATTTCGGAAGAAAGGGAATCGGCTTCCAAAACGGTCTTTTCTTAATAAAGATAGCGTCGAGATCAGTGGCATTAACAGAAGTAGCGGAACGTACAGTGAAAAAAAGTGGAAATCAAGTGACAATTTAAGCTCTTCAGATAGTTCAAGTGTCTGCGAAATGAATAAAGAGAAGATAAACATGATTTTAATTGCAATAGGAGAAACCCCCGCCACGAAAAGAAAATTGGAACAAAATAGCATCCCCATGAGAAACTTTAGAAAGTACGAAGTGCCAACACAGATACATTTTTTTCACATTGATGATCCTTCGACGTCCATCGAAAAATCAGACAAAGATACTATGTAGTATCTTATCGATTACTTTCACTCAACAGATGACATGACGTTGAAAATTTAAATTTTGACAATTTTTAAAAGTTGGACATACAATAAAATTAAACGACTTTTTGCAGCAACCGAACTCATGATAAAAGTGTCTAAAACGTTGGCTGAAGAAAATGGAATTTTGTCCAGAACTGAAGTAAAATTCGGTAAGGCATTAAAACTGTGCATTGTGACGAAAGTTTAGGAATTCTATGGTACGCGAGTACTTGTATTTAAAGTGAGTTGTGAGGGACCAGAAAATTTCAAAATGTCAGTCAAAACCTGAGTCAAGAATCCGTCATTTAATTATTTATAAATTTATAAATTATTTATAAATATAATAATATTATTTATATGTATATTAATACACATAAATATTATTACTTATAAATTCAATCATGAAGTTTCACCACCTCATGAAGTACTTAAATTACTGCTTCATCCAAAGAAACCGACGACCAGTAACGCAAAAAACGTGTCTATTGCAGCAATCTATTACACACTGGTTTGTAAAATATTAATATCTTTTAAAGTTAGTGAGATCCCACTTTTATTTTTTCTGGACTTATTGTCAATACTCTAGTGCGTTTATAAATAATTTTTAAAAAATTTTAGCTCATCGAGTTCACAAAAATATTCAATTTTCAAAATTTCAGTTTAAAAAATTGAAAATTCCAAAAATTAAATACTTTGCAAAATCTCAAAAATTAAACATGTTTTTAAGTTTCGATTGGAATTTGAACGGAATTTCTATAATTGCTGTATTCAAATATATGATATTTTTAAGTTAGTGATGCGCATCATTTTTAGCAAATTTCATTTTACAATATTTCCGAAAATAATAAAGTTAGAAGAAAATAAAAATACACGTGTTCACATATTTGATCCATATAACAAATAGAAAAATTAGAAAATAAATAAAAATATGAAGGTCAAATTTTTGTCTTTTTTGTGCGATTTGACGTGGAATGGTTCAGGTCTATACAGTCGGTTTCGGTAAGAAAAGTCGCGATAGGCATGAAGCGAGTCGTTTATCGGTGAAGCTTTGGGAAATGCGAGTTTTCGTTGAGGTATGACAGTTCGCGGGCAGGCAAGACCAAACAAAACATTACCTTTACAGTCAAAACATTAACTTTACTGTAATAAATATCTAAAATATTCATTATGGAGGTTGTTGTTTCATACGGAAAAAATAATTTGATTTGATATATATTCTGAGAAACTACTTAAGTTAAATGATTTATATCAATAGTACACTACAAATTTTCTGCTCATTGAAGGAATTCGATCAAAATTTTGAATCACTCTGAAGATAAAAATGTCATTTTATTTCTTCTAACATGAGGTGCAGACATACCCAAATACAGTTAATATATTCATTGGAAATATATCAGATTTTTGGCGAAATATATTGCACTTTCTTCCCGTAACAGTTTGGCATGATCTCAATTTTAATTTGAGTTGAGTATCCTTATATCTCCATCTCTGTCGCTGTCGCTTCGGTTGTAAACACAAACAGTGGCGCGCTCCTGTAAACATCATTTTCAACTTGGTCGAGTTAATATAAATGAATTCCAGTCAGTGTCGTAATACTATTGTTTGTAAATAATAAACAAGATGTCGACAAGATGAAAGACAATCTTTTACAAATGTTTTGCACACGCATCGCGATATTTCGCATACACTTTGCGATGTTTCGCATCACGCTTCGCAATGTCTCGCATATTGTATAAAAATTAGCTGTTTTGCACACGGAAAACAAGGAAGATAAATCGCTTTTAGCGTGCGGCGTATTAAAATATTTTTTCTACCACCATCTAAAGTATTTGAAAAGACTAATGCCATGATATCCATTCAAAAGAGCTAGCCCCGCGAAGGCCACCTTTCCCTAAAGGCGACAGTTGCAAGGGCTGCTCCAGGAAATCTTTTACGTTAATGGGAAATCACAAGTCAGAAAGTATAATTTTATATTCGTAATATTATCCGAAGATTAACATATGTTAGATCATTGCATTCCTCTTTTTATGAGTGAGAAAAATGCATGGTTCCATTTAATAAAACAAAGTTGATTAAGGTTTTCAAAAACTAAAAATGTTTCAGACAATATCTCTACAATATATTCCTTCGCCCATGATTCCACATTGTTGAGAGAAAATCGATTTTCGATATCGTGAACCGTTTATAAGTTGTGCGGGTGGCCTTTGTGGGAATCAATATATGTATTGCTTTCTTTCATTGATCTAAGACATATGCATTTGTTTCTGTATTAGTTTCAAGGATGATAAACAAATTCTTTGATATAACTCGGGTATTAAGAGAATAAAACTATGTTTCTATTTCATAATGGAATGCTTTTTTTGGCCAATCTCTTAAGGTAAAAAGAAAGCAAAGAAATTCACGTTTTACAGGTTCACACGTATGTATTAGAATGTAAATTAGATTCCTTGCACATCATGCACGATACACGACGTGAGCGAAACACGGTTTCTCGTGCTGCTTTTCAATGTGCGAAACAGCACTGAAAGGTTTTTTTTTATTACAGTAGGTGTTTTTTTATTCCAATTAATAGTGCGCGAAACATTACGAATCGTGCACCCAAACATCGCGAAGGGTTATCACCCTGAATGTCGGGTGAAATTCCATCGTGGATGTAGGGGCTCGAGGGTCAGAATTAGAAAAATCGCACTCTAGGAGGAGGTAAGTGAATATTACGACGAAGAGAAAGGAGATTCCCGAGAGATCCAATTCTGCGAATTGATTAGATAAGGATGAAAATGCAGATCATGACACCGAAAAACGTAGATAACCACTTGTGCGACACTGCAGATCAGACTCTTGGAGAGGACTTCCTTAAGAAAATACGCCATCAACTGGTTAAAGTATGTACCTCTTTCAAATGCCGGGCCATAGGCAGATGCCAATCTCATTTAAAAGAAATTAACGTTCGCTACAAATCCACATAGACTAGCATGACTATCATCGTGTTGGCACAAAAATACTTCGATTGCTGAAGCTTCCGTGAACCAGTGGCGGCTGGTGCCTCCACAAACTGGAGGTTGCAGCTCCATCAACTGACAGAAATAAAATTCCCAAAATTCAGAACACTATAATAAATGTAAGCAATTCATGTAAATTAGATAAGATTATGTAATATAAAAGTATATATTGAAACATTACTTTCCTAATTTTATACTTAGCGTACGAATCAGTTATATTCACCGCGCGGTTCTGGCTTATTCACTACATGGTTATGGCTTTGTTATCCAATTGGCATTCGAGTTTTTGTATTAGTTATGCATTGAGAGAATAGACGGTAATAGAATTCATACAAAATAGTAAAGAACTTGGTTTCAAAAATACGGTGATTGCGCTCCAGCACTTTACAACAAGTATTATTGTTTGGATTGGTTTTTCACAAATAAAATTATTTTATTTCGAAAATTTCACCATATCGCCATTTCACCTTTCAATATATCGCAATAATGAAAGATTTTTCCCACACACTCGCTTTCACATGATACACACTCCGTTAGAGACACTAAGAGTCTTCCTTCCACAAAGGCCAACTTTACAGAAAGTATTCTCATTAAATGTACATTATGAATCAACGAACTCCACATGAAGTAAAATAAATTCTCCAAATATCACAAACAACGCATTCAATACCGGCCATAATTGACTGACCTTATGTTCTTTTAATAAAACGCGAAATTCATAAAATCAAGTAGTGGCCCACTTTGCACCTAGACTCTGACGAGACGTTGCTGAATGAAGTCGTCGACGGCGTCACTCCATATTGTTGTGCTGCCTCGGTGCGCTGAAGGGCAGTTGAAGGTAGTAACTAGGTACGAGTTCGTAGTATACGTATGGAGACAGATGATTTTACATAGTGTACGTATTTTATGGAAATAAACTGTTCTTGTTGAATGATGTCACTACGTTCATTAATACCGAATAATCACCCAACCACAGATGAAGTATGGTTTCTGCACCAAAAGCCGTATGTTGAAGCATAGGGTCAAAGATTAAATGCAGTAAAACCAACAGTCATAAGTAATATCACAGCACTTCGAGTGATTTTTAATGTGGCTCTTTCACGAATAAACACAGTACATGATTTGAAAGGATAATTTAAATCACAGGAATTACGACAACAAAAAATATAACTCAAAGTTACAACCTAACTAGTGGTGCTACAGAATGGCACAGACTTTTCCGTATTATTTTTCTACTTCCTTGGGTCTTCGCTAGCTATTCGGAATTGCCACATACTCTTTCTTGCCAGTTGTCATCTATCACCGCCAAAAGTACATTTTTTTGCATTTGCTTAATTTTTCGGTTTCCTATTGGTAGAACGGAAACATTAATTTTAGAATATTAAAGAACACAAAAACCTAGCCGTAAATGGAAATTTTCGTTTAAAAATTATGTGCCGTTTAAGAGAAAATGGCGTTTTAGCGCAACTAAAAATGCGAAATTTGAGGCTCATTTTCTCAGAAAATGTTTGAGTTTTCACAATACTTTATTTGAAGTTATTTGAAGCACTTACATTCACAAATATAATAATGTTTACAAATTGCTGGTAATGTGCATATTAAAGATGTGAGACATCGTTCAAAAAATTACAATGATGTAATTTTTGAAAAAACAAAAAATAACTCAAAATCAACATTACGCTATACTAAAGAGTGTAATTAGAACTATCCGTTACAAAAGTTTCAAGAATAAAATTGCAGCCATCAATGAGAAAATGGCGTTTGACCGTTTCTAAAAATGCGAAATTTTGAGCTACTTTTCACAGCAGACGGTTGTGTTCCCCAGAAACTTTACTTGACATTATCTAAAGCAAATGTACTCGTAAATATAATAATGTGAAAAAATCGCCGCTAATGTAAATATTATCGACGTGAGAAACATGTGAAAAAATTACATTTTTGTAATTTTTGAAAAAAACCAACCTATAGAGCAGTATGGCTTTTATGTCATCTGATAGAGTACATTTACCACTATCCCTACCAAAAGTTAAAAGAAAACATTTGGAGCCGTTTTTGAGAAAATCTTGTTTTTGTATTTTTTTAAAATTGCACATATTGCACGCAACTACTAAAATTGTGAAAAACATTTACATGACCTTTATTAAAGAACTCAATATGCAGAACAAATTTTATTTGAAGAAAAAATCTCTATCTTCAATGTTGTAGTTGGAGAAAGACGCCGAAAAAAATTCAAACTTTCACAATTTTCGAAATTTAGAGTTATCCATGAAAATCGGACTGATGCCATGTTAGTAAGTGTATTTTACTCTATTTATACAACAAACTAAAATAAAAAAAATTTGAGCCGTTTTTGAGAAAATTTTGAAAATACCCGGGGGCTTCATATAAAGTACCCCCAAATTTTACAGAATCTTTTTCAAAATCTCAAAGCTTCGACTAGAATCAGATCGACCGGGGAATATTCATTTTGGAAGAAATCGTACGTATGGTTTAGGCGCTGTTCACAGACGGACGCGTGTTCACAGACGGACAGACGTACGGACGGACAGACGTACGGACGGACAGACGTACGGACGGACAGACGTACGGACGGACAGACAGACGGACGTTTTCCTTTCAATTGATTTTTCGGTATCAAGGACCTAGAAAACCCCAAAATCCTAAGGGCCAATGGCCAAAGAAGAAGCCAGTGGCTAATGCCCAAGAAGAATATTACTTTATAATGCATACCAGTCAGTACAAGTATAGTGTGATTTTTTAATCTTCATTGATTAATCAATAAAGAGTTTTCTAATGTTAAAGCCAACGTATCTCGCTAGCCGAAGAAGTAGTTTGCTTTGCTACAAGCCAATGCAGACACATATGATCATGCAAACAGGAAATCAATGCAAGAAAGCCATACAAACTAGTGGAGCTAGACCAGCGCATACTTTCTCGTAGTGTTTCTAAATTTGCAACTTTTGAAAATTTAGTGTTTAACCAAAATGGGAATCGCTATATTCTTTTAAGCGTCCTTTCTTCTAATCGTGGAAAATATACAAAGGAAAACTTTGGAGAGGTTTTTGAGAAAATGTCCTTTCGTGTAAATTGCATTAATTTGAAACACAAACCACTCGTTTATTTTCAAAAAACTGTACATGTCCTTTTGTAATGAATTGATCTCTTTAGAACAGACTTCGTCTAAGGCCAAAATCATTATCTTCAATTTTGCAGATTTGAAATGTTAACGTTTTGCAATTTTCGAAAATACAAAGAGTTCGGCGAAATGGGACTTGCGCCGTATTTTTTACTGTCCCTTGATACATACTAGGAGAATATTTCAAGAAAAAATTTGCCATTTAACAAATTGTTTAAAAAATAAAAATTGCCTTTTTTGCTCAAAATTACTTGGAAACTACTCATATTTTCGAAAAATTGTCCATCACAATGAATATATTAAGATTTGTTTTTAACCCGTCGATGAACTTAAGGGGCCTCGGAGGCCCCTTGACATTTTCTCATCGCTGTAACTCTGTTGTGTTTCTGCTTGTGGCTAATAATATTTCTTGACATCTTAAAACAATCATTTTTGTTACTAATACTACAAGGAGAGTAGAAGGAAAGAGTAGTAGTTTTTAGAAATCTAGCTTTTTCTGTAGGTAGTCGCACTTTCCACTTAAGGGGCCTGAAAGGCCCCCTATTTGTTCCGTGGCTTCGTGGAAAATATTTCTATAAAAAAATGTTGCACGATCGACAATGGCCTACGACAATGAAATTCCTTTATACTTTCACTTTTCGACTCTATATTTTTTGAGTTAGCAGATCCTCAATACAAAATTTAGTTTTCTATCTGTCACAAATGTGAATACGTTCTCTAATTTGTGCGGGAAGTAGCGACCTTCAAAAATTAATCTCACTTCAGTGAATATGTGTGGAAAATTGTATTGAAAATTGCTTGATTATATACAGAAGGGATTTGTTTTTGAGTAAAAGAAGTGATCCGTTTTTCACAGCAACAATGAATATTCGTATTTTGGAAAACATTCAAAGGCGCATGCACTTTGATGACAAACGAAAGGCGGTGATCTTCCAGAAAGTATATGAGGAATAAATCTGATAAATATGGCATAAAAATATTCTGGTGTTGTGATATGGAGAACGGGTGTGCATTCAACAGCAGTGTATATTTTGGTAGGCAAAAGGACGAGCCCTTGGTGAAAGATTTGGCAGCAAATGTGAAAGAACGGACCCAACCCTTGAGGAAAGGATATAGCATTTATGTGGATATTTTTTTACGTTCTTACTCGCAGAGTTTGTTACAAAAAACTTACACTGCTAAGAATTTCATGTCAAAACACAAAAGAGATTCCAAATGAGCTGAAAACATAAAAAACAAACGTTTTACACTTGTCTGCTAATATTAATAACTCTTCTGTGTCTTCCAAAGCAAAAGGAAATATATTTATTTACATGTCCATACATCACAATCAGAAATTTATTAATCTTGAAAACATGAAACCATAAATGATCTTATATAATAAAACAAAGGTTGGAGTTGATGTGATGGATCAGATGGTTGATGACTAGTATAAATCAAGACCTCAAACATGCTGATGACCAATGCATCTCTCGTACAATGTAAGCGATATTGCAGCACCGATGCAATATCTATTACACCAAGATGCCCAAAAACTAGAACGAAAATGTCACTTGGTAGCGACGGATTTTCCTAAATGAACTATCGAAAAACTTTTAAAACGAAACAAAATCAATGATTAATAATCCCAAAACACAGAAAAGAACATTGAACTGCTTAAATGGTTTCGAAATTCACAAAAGTGTATCCATAGGAGCCAGCAATAGAATTTCCACAAGTAAACGGGAAAGGTTAGTGATTTTTTAAATTAAATATTAATAAAAATGTAAAGAAATATTTTGGTTTATTACTATTTATATATAATTTCCTGTTCTTATTTATGGCCGCACAAAATGGGCTGAAAGAGTGTGTTTGTACAAAATGTAAAAGAAATATTTGAGGAGAACACTAAATATTTTATTAGTTGGAATAATTACGTGAAGAATAAAATACCGTTATCATTAATTCTACTAAAAATTACCTCACTTTTTCCGTCGTGCGTTGTAAATTTAGGAGCGGGGCCTCAGAGGCCCCTTAAGTGTTTAAGTGTCATATTCTTCATCGGTGCATCGACGGGTACAGACGGGTACAACCTGTTGCATACAGATTGTATTAAGGAAAAAATCTCTATCTTCAATATTGTAGTTGCAGGAAGACGTCCAAAACTTTGAACTTTTGCAATTTTTCAAAAATATGGCATTTCAACGAATATGATATCTGCACCATTCCCTTAAGCGTCCTATAGGCTTTTCGAAGACAAAATGTAATAAAAAATATGGAGCCATTTGAGTCTTTATGTAAAGTAGTCTCAAAAATAAAATAAAAACGCTTGAAACTCTTAAACCCTCGAGTTAGTTCAGATCAATTCGGGAATATCAATTTAGGAGAAAATCGGCTGAACGGATTAGACACTAGCATCAACCATATACATACAGCCGTTGTGCCGTCAATCGATTTTTCGGAATCAGGAACCCACGAAATCATGGATTCTGGCTATCCCACGTATTAGACGAGGTAATTTGCTATACATAGCAGCTGGATTTATCCACTTTTTCGTTACCAGACTCGTCAAGAGTTTTTCTGCCGAAAATTCGCCGTTTTTCGGCTAACGATTACATTTTTTTTCTTCTCACAAAGTACGAACGAGAAAGTAAAAAGAACTTACATAAAAAAACCGAAGTTCCAATTTCGATTTCTAAATAGACCGGAGCGCCAGTGAAGGACAGGCTTTTTTCACCTTCCGGAAATTCTTGCGGAAAACATGGCTTCTGAGGGATTTTATACAGTTCCTTTCCGAATATTAATAATGCTTAGGTATCATTGTATTTGCCTCTCTAAGTACTTCGAAATGATGGCAAAAAGTATACTTCCATTTAAAAAATCAAAGTTGTGTCGATATCTGAAAAAAAAATTAAAAAATAGGAACTAGAACAATTATGTTATCCTATTATTTAGAAGTAGGTGCGAACCATATCTCGACACACCACACAGTTTCGAAGATTCGTAGCGGGCGACTGACGAAGGTAATCAACCTTCATTTGGTATACATTTACACACAGAATAGGCAGATTACTATTTAGAATTCACTGTGAGCATCAAACACTTGACCATGATTATAATAAGAAACTGAAATGATGTTTACAGAAATATTTATCCATCAACGTATCTTTCTTTAATTATTCTAATACCATAAGAATACGAATTCTGTTATTTCCGGTGAAGCTTATTCGCATGTTTTTGAAATCTTAATATTTCGTTTATTTCAAACATTTATTTAACAATTTTAAGCCCTGGATTCCAGAATTATTCTACAATTTTTAAATCATTGCACGTCAAATAATCTACATTGAAAGTGTATGATCGCAGTATTATACTACATCACTACACAGAGTTACAAGGAATAGTATCAGAATTTTAATGGTCCTATTATGGTGGTAAAGAAAAATACTTTTAGCTTTTAACGATCCAATATGAACGACTAGCTCTCATGGGCAAAATTACTGCAAATTGATCCTAAAGGGCAGAAATGAGTAAACAAGATGAAAATAACAAAATACCACATCTTAGTATTAAAACACCATTATTTCCTCCTAATGAAACTTTCAGTGCGGTGAAATGGAATTTCAACAAACGAAGCGTTAATGTAAGTTGTAATAGCTTTTCCGCTCGCTTCTATACCGCCGAGATCCCTATTCCCTCTCCAATCAAGCCTGAAAACCCATCACATGGGTTAAGCACGTTAGTACGCGCCATTTATTTTTCAAAATACACTTCCAGGAAATTTGTATAAACGTGGAAATGACGAGCTTTACGTACACCAAACGTCGATAATTTGAAGGGTTATAACTTACAATGAACAAATCAAATCTATTTAAAATGACGATTAGAATAAAAATTAAAATTTTGGACCTATTGCTAACATCAGTCGCATATCTACTTTAATATACAAGCTCTATTAATTTTCAATGAAAAGGTAATAAATCATTAATTTGGTCGTTGTAGAAGATAATTTGCTTCAGTAAGGTTGTGGTTCTCGCAAATTGGTCACTTACTAAATAGACTCGGCGTGCCAAATTAATATTCCCTGATGAATATGTCTCCTTTCAAAGCCCTGCAATTCTGAAAAACGTTCTTTTAATTTTGAGGCGTAATTTACATGATACCACTGGATATTTTAAAAATTTTATCAAAAAGAAATCCAATTTTCGCTTTCATTTTTTGTAAGAATAGAGTGAAGTATAAACTTTTTAAGATGGCTTATACACGTTTTCCACTGTTAACTCCGAGTTTACGAAAATTGCCAAACTGAATTTTTTTGTTCACTCGTCCTTATTGAATTCACTCGTCCTTATTGAAGATAGAGATTTTCCTTCCAATAAAATTATTCCACAATTAGTTCTTTAATTAACGTCTTGTAGATTTTTTCACTATATTAACAGTTTTTGCGAAATATGGGCTATATTAAAAAGAAAATTTCTCAAAAACGGCTCCAATTTTTTCTGCAAACTTTTTGTACGGGTAGGGCTAAATACACTAAATAACATGACATCAACATAATTTTGATACATTTTACTGATTTTTTAAAAATTACATAAATATTTTTTAAATATTTCTAATCGTCTTAATATTTATATTACAGATTTTCTTTATACGTTATTGAATATGTGAGTACAAGTTCTTCAAATGATTTTGTATTAAGTTTTTCGAAATTTCAAAATGAAACATACTATTTTCCACGACGTTTTTGCGATTGAAACATTCGTTTGTACATCCCCGCTCTGCCTTCAAAGAAATTCTGTGCTGCACAGGCGAGCACAGCGCTGGGCAAACCTTCTGTAGGTTGTCAAATTTCTCACTGTACGTGCCTCACAAAATAATCTCGACATTAGTGATTTTTTAGTCACTTTCAGTTTGTTTCAGAATCTAACATTCGCATATGAATCACTTAGAAGATAAACCACTTAGAAGAGAGAAGATGGCGATTTGAACAGTAATCATTTCATTATTTTCACGTTCAGACGAGTAGGGACGCGACTGGGCCTGCCATGGCTGCCATGGCAAATGGTGATCTGCCATGGCAACTGCCATGCGCTCGACCAGACTAGTGGACATGAGAAATGACCACTAGTGTAGGCAACGAATTCGAAAGCGCACATTGATCGCAAAAAGTTTGGTGAGCGTGCAGCCAAACGCCAAATCGACTAATCGCTTTCTACCGCCAATAACGGACTGTTCTTGTTGGGGGTAAGGTCGTCGACCTGCGTTGCGGACAGAGGTCCTGCATCTCAAAATAATGACGAGCTCGACCTAACCCATCCAAAGATATCGCCGCCGCTAACAGAAACTAACTAGGTGGGCAACGCGGCACGGATTGGACTGTTCAATAGCTGCAATGCAAATAGGTACCGCAAATTAAGTCAGCGATTTATAAAGAAATTATATTATTTTGAATATGATCCTTTATACAAAATTCGACTACGTTTTTATTTGTGTTAATTTTTCTTTCTGAACAAATATATTCATTTCTTCTGTAAATAATAAAAACATATATGTTTCTGGATTGTTTATATGTTTCTGGATTGTTTATATGTTTCTGGGTTGTTTATATGTTTCTGGGTTGTTTATATATGTTTCTGCAATGCAAATTTTTGCATAGAGTGTATTTTTTCATACCAACTTTTGAGTGCTCATTGAGACTCAGTCATTTGGAATATCCAAGAAGTTTATTAGACAAACTTAGCTTAAAGTTGTCTTAAGAGCTTATTTTCGAAGTTCCGACTTTTCCTCCCTGCACACACTTTAAATATATATTTAAAGACATAAATTGTTAATTATTGCGAGGAAAATGTTAAATTTGGTAAATAATTAAAACCAGCTAATTACTACCCACAATAATTAACAAATTGACTGTCTTTTTATATATATTGTGACCGTACTTACCCTTTATCGGTTTCATGGGTGCACATATCATAAATTTTGTGATTGTTTATATTGGGCACAGGGATTCTTTGAGGGGGATACTTTAATCATCATTATCTGAGTTCAAAGAATCTATCATCACAGAAACAGGATTTATTAAGAAAAAAAACATCTTCACATTAATAAAATAATTTACATCATTGACCTGGTCGCAAATCCTTACTGAATACAGATTAAATGGTTTACACTATACATCTCCGACTATTCCTATCATTTTTACATTTATTATTTCCATTTATGTAACCTCCATTTCTCTGAAAACTATATGCCATTCGTGAACCACTACAGACACTGTTGCTCTCCTTACTACTCAGTGAGCACCCTGAACCGGCATTTTATATTCGATTACCCATCTATTCTTGTTCATAATTATTGTTACTTATCTGCCTTCCACTACCGTCGTCTTCCATGTGGCGCGACCGCGTGCCCCGACTCGTTGCCGAGAGGTGACCTTGGCGCCAACGATGTTCTGCCTGCCCACGTGTCGCCGACGGCCCGTTCTCGTACACCGGCGTCGTCTCACCACAATTTCCTTCTCCACACGACGAATTTACTGTCCCAGCTCACACGGCTCCACCATGTAATCCCACATCCGCACAGCTACACCGACTACCACTGAACAGCATCGCCCACGTGTCCGTGCAATGTTCTCTGCTCTTGTCAAATTTCGTGATTATTCCTTCCAAACACGTTTACCACAATCCTTAATCGCAATCATCATTAAGTCTATCACAATTCTCCTTCCTTTAACACCAGCCGTCCAGATTATTTTCGATTTATCCGTACATTACCACCTCGCTCTCTTCTCGCCATCACGCCTCTCTCCTCACTGCTTGCTGCTCGCTCCCCAATCGCCGCGTCCGCCTGGTCTGACCGACCAATCCCCCCCCCTCCAGGCGCTCGTTCACGGTTATATATATATGTATATATATATATATATATATATATATATATATATATATAACCGTATTCATAATAATCTAATTTCAAAATTACTAAGCGTCATAACATAGGAAATTAATTTGTAAAAATTTATAGGTCATGCAATATGCCAATAATTTGAATATTGAGTGTTTGTTGTCTGTTCTAAGGTCGTGTTAAAGTCGAATGTTCACTTAGTACATATTTCTTATCACTTATATTTGGTCAAATGTGTATCTGTGATTTCCAACCCATTCCAAATCATTCGTTCTCGCATCCCATCAGCGTTAGAAAGACAGAACAGGTGGGGGTGCAATATATGTATAGAAGATTTGTTTGACGAATACATCTCGTGTAATTCACGTCTGTTTCGACGGAGTATTACTGTAGAGAACCGGTAATATTATTCATATCATTGTGATTTGTGATACAGTGGGAGTAATTATGGGAATTTTTTCATGAAAATAGAGAAATTAGTTTTTTGAATCTTAAATTAATTGTTAAGCAAAATAAAATTATAACAGACTGGTATCAAAAGCCAACCTTTTCAGGAAGAGTTCTAAATTATCTATCCAAGCATTCTAAGAATCAAAAAATAGCTATGGTTTACAATCTTGTAGATTCCGCACTAAATTTAGCTAATTCTGAATTTCACAACAAAAATCTGAAGATAGTCGAAAATATCCTGAAAAACAATCTCTACCCATCATTCTTTATTAATAAATATATTAAAAAAAGATTAACACACAAATCCAAAGCAATTACCAGCAATAAAAATTTACGAATACCCTTACCATTTTATGAACCTGTCAATGATAAAATAAAAGCCTATTTCAAAAAATACAATTTAGACATTGTATTTTACAATCTAAATAAGACTATCCATCTTTATGACAAGCAGAAAGATAAACCTAAACTAGGAAATAAATCTAATGTTGTGTATTCCACTCCTTGCATTGACTGTCAGCAGATGTAGATAGATAGATAGATATTTATTATTTCCGCAAGTAGGTTTATGCAACCTGGTGGCGGAACATTAAAATTTACATATTATAATTATGAATTAAATACAATGTAACTTGAAAATTATTTTAAGACAATAATAATAATAATAAAAGATAACAATAAATGTTAACAGTAAATGCATTAATAACAATAACCGCATTAATTCTACACTTATGATGTTTCTGTACAGATATACGACTTTTAATACACTGCACTCCACTTCACTTCACTTCACTTCTCTTTCTACTTCTGTATTGCACTACACTTCACAACACGTCACAACACTTTAATACAAATACTATAAACCGATGCATCTAATAATTATCACAATACTAATAATGATAACAATAATTAATAACAGTAATAATAATAAAATAACCATTCTAATAAATCTAACTTACTAACTAATAAAATTTACAAATATCATTTGTTAGTTTACTTTTAAATCTATGAACACCTTGAGGAAAGGGTTCCAAGGCTCTCGCAGGCAACTTATTCCAGTCCGTTATAGTTCTATTTGTAAAGGAAAATTTTCCGACATCTGTTCTCTGTGGCCTGAACTGAATTTTGTGTTTGTGATCCCCTCTACTAAAATACGTGGGTCTACAGAGCCGGATGTGGATATCTTTCCAAGCTGGATAACCGGCATACGCTTTGTACGAAGCACAGAGTCTTGCCTTAACCCTCCTGATTTCTAGTGACTCCTACTCTACTTTCTTTCTGTTGCTTCGGAAAATAAGTTTACATGCTCTTATCTGTACTCTATTCAAATATTCGTATTGTGAGATTCTATAAGGGTCCCAACAAATCGTCCCGTATTCCATTAATGGGCGAACTAGAGATATGTAAGCTAATTCTCTCGCTTTCGCAGTACTCTTTTTTAGTATTCGCATAGTAAAATGTAAGGATCTCCACGCTTTCCCTACGACAAAGTTGACCTGATTTTCCCAACTCAATTTGCTATCAAAAATTATTCCCAAATACTTACAAGACACGACTCTTGGAATTTTTTCGTTGCCTAAACTGTATTGAGTTTCAGTATTCTTGCGACCCCTACCAAACGTGATGGTTTTGCTTTTCGAACTATTTATTGTCATGCTATTGATTTCCGCCCAGAAATGTAGTCTGTTTAGATCACCCTGCAAAATATCCTCATCTACTTTTGATTGAATAACTCGATATATTATACAGTCATCTGCAAATAGTCGTACCTTTGAAATTAAATTGTCTGGCAGGTCATTCACAAAAGCTAGAAAGAGGAGAGGTCCAATAACGCTTCCTTGAGGAATCCCTGAAGTCATCTTTGCTAGATTTGAAAATTGTTGTCCAACTCGGACTTTGTGTTTCCTATTTTGAAGAAGCTCGTCAATCCACGCGACAACTCTGGTGTCAATACCTGACTGCAGCAATTTATGAACCAGTTTGTCGTGTGGCACAACATCAAATGCCTTTGCAAAATCTATTATTACGGCGTCCACCCTCCCACTATCATCAACTTCATCTGCTATATCCTGAAACAATGATACTACCTGACTCTCGCAAGAGAAACCATTCCTAAATCCATGCTGTCCCTGAAAGAGCCATTCTTTTTGTTCCCATTCTTGTCTAATATAGTTTGTTATCAAATGTTCCATTAGCTTACATACAACTGACGTAAGACCTACCGGTCTATAATTGGCTAAAACAGTTCTGTCACCACTCTTAAAATCGGAACAACGGTAGCTAGCTTCCAATCGTCGGGCACGCTTGCGTTGTTGATTGAAACATGAAATAATCTTGTTAAATACGGTAAAATTGCCTCTCCTCCGAGTTTAATTATGTCAGTTGAAATGGCATCTGGACCCCGCGACTTTCCGTTTTTCATAGATTTAATTCGTTTTCGCAATGTATGTGCGTCTATAATAAACTGGTTTGGTACAGCCTCGCTCGAAATCTGAGTGTGGTGAGATTTTGGTTTAAAAACGGAACTGAAGTAGGTATTGAACGCGTTTGCTTTTTCCCGATCATCTGTTAGTAACGTGTTCTTTGTATCTCTAACGACAGGAATTTCTTCTTTATTTCCTGTTCTTCTGCGAACATATTTGTAAAACCCCGACCAATTATTTCCATCTCCGTCGAGAATTTGTTTCAAAAATCTTTCCTGCGCAATTTTCTTTTCTCGTTCTAATTCTTTTGAACAATTACGAAAATGTATCCTGTCAGTTTCACTACGATGTCTATTTCTGAAAGCCTTTCTGGTTTTTCTTTTCATACGTCGAATTTTTGCATTGTAATATTCTGGATCTGAATTGATTTTTAAGAATTTACACGGCACAAACGTTTGTAATGCATTGTCTAGAATGTTCTTAAACACTTTCCAAATTTCGTCCATGCCCCCGTCTATTCTCAGAAAACGATCGTACTGTTCTCTCAGGTAGTGGTGAAGCCCCTCTGTATTTGCCTTTTTGAACTGCCATATTTTTGTTCCGTTAGGAATTCTTTTCAGTGAAATATTTATGTCTAAGTCAACTAAAACCGCTTTGTGGTCGCTTATGCCCTCAATGACGTCGCAAGATAAAAAAAGTTCTTGCGGCCTAATTAGGTAAACATCTAGAAGCGCTTCCTGCCGCGTCGGCCTATCTACTACCTGCGCTAAGCCCCCCTCCCAGACGAGTCTGTTCACTAACTGTTGTACTTTCGCTTCGCTCACAGCGCCTTTCCAATTTGCTTCTGGGATATTTAAATCACCTGCGATAACTATAGGATGTCTGTATGTGTTTTCTATTTTCTCAGAAATGGCTTCCAAAATTGCGTAATTTTCATTTGGTGGCCTATAGCAAGCAATAATTTCTAACACATTCCCCGAATCACTAATTTGTATTCCCATTATCTCAAATTCTTCACTGACCCAATTTCTCCCTATATTTATTTCATCCTTAACACAAATGAATATCCCCCCACCTCTAGTATTTCTATCCCTCCTAAATGACCTGTAATTAGGACGAAAAACTTCAGAGTTAGTTATCTCTTCCGTTAACCAAGATTCAGTTCCTATTATTATATCAGGATCACAAGCCTCGACTAAATTCCAAAATTCGATTTCTTTATTTTTTATACTGCGACAGTTCACCTGCAACAGCCTTGTGAAGCCTTTTCTCACCTGAAACTTTACGGTGTCCATTCTTCCGTCTGGCATCGCCGTAGAGTCCGCCTCCACCGCCGTCATCGACGCCGCCACCACCGTCATCGACGCCACCGTTGCCGCCGCCGCCTCCGCCGTCGTCGTCGTCGTCGTCGTCGCCGTCGCCGTCGCCGTCGCCGTCGCCGTCGCCGTCGCCGTCGCCGTCGCCTTCGCCGTCGCCGTCGTCGCCGCCGCCGTCGCCGCCGCCGTCGTCGTCGTCGTCGCCCGTCGCCGTCGCCGTCGCCTTCGCCGTCGCCGCCGTCGTCGCCGCCTCTGTCACCACCCCCACTCTCACTGCTGACGCCGCCACCTCCCGACTCAATTTCCAGAATTGTCAGCGTAGACGCATGGATGACCGAATGACATCGTCATGTAGGCGACCTAGCTTCCACGCTCCCCTCTGATTTAAATGTAGTCCGTCGCGCGCCAAATCCTCGTGGTGTAGCCAGAAGTTAGGGTCTACAAATAGTCCGTCAAAACATTCACATGCCCGGAAAATGTGACGATTTAAGTCCCATATTTTGCGGTTATGGACATCTTTTCTACATACAATTCCACTAAATATTACTTGCGCATTTTTAAATTTTTTCTTTACGGTTTGTCCGAGTCTAACGCACTGTCTAACAGTTCGAAACACTGGTTGCCGCTTCGACGAGTTGGTTCCAACGTGTACGAGGACCACTTCTACACTATCATCACCTTTAACTTTTTCAATAACATTGGTCATATTATTTATATCAGCGCCAGGGTAGAATGCCACATCAGCACCCTTAGCACGACACACTCCTCCACTGTGACGCAGCATAGAGTCACCAAACACCTTTACTTTCCTCTCGAATGGTCGTTCAGTAGGCTTTCGCGAAGACGTTTCCGCTTCGTTTGGTCTTGCGTCATCTAGGGCAGGTTGTACAGTTTTCTGTCCCTCCCGGCTGTCGTGTTTCTGCTCCAGAACTTGTAACTTTAAAGTTAACTCACCGATCGACTTGTGAGCCTCCTCCAGTTGCGCCTCCAGTCTCCGAAGCCTTCGTTCGCTCCTCTCGCACTTGCTACAGGTATTCATCACAGTGTCCACCGCAGTTTCCGCTCCAGGACCGGGATTCTGCTCTATTCCAGCAATCAGCAACAGAATAGCCAGTATGCTCGCGCGTAAGAGCTGCAAATGCTTGCTGTTGCCTACACCACATGCACTGGCCTGCATCGCTGCGTTGCGGAAAATCCCAAGGCGCGCGGCCCAGGTACCAACGCGCGCGCGGTACGACGCTAGGCAGCAGGTCATCGTAATCCTCTCGGAGCTCCTAAGAACGCGTCCTCTCTCCACAACTGACCGGCAACGACTGTGAGTGTGCAGTGACTGTGTACATTGGGGAAACTAAACAATATACTTGGTATTAGCAGACGGATATACCAACATAAATGACATCAACAAATACGCAGATTTACATACCTCTTTAACCAAGCATAGGACAGAACTTAACCACTCCATTGCATTTGATAAAGTCAAAATTTTGCATAATGAGAAACAAACATCAAAAAGGCTAATTGCCGAAATGTTATATATCATAATAAATAATGCGATGAACACAAAAAGTGACGTACAAAAACTGAACCAAATTTATAAGATGTTAATACTGCACAAACTTCCATAATTGTATTATTTTCTTGCCTGTCCCACATGTTCATTCTATTATTCGAAATATTTATAATTTATATAATTCCTTAACATATCTACATGTGCTGCTTTTCTTAATTGCCTAATGTAACTACTTGATTTGACAAGCCTTCAAGGTTTTTGTGAAATGTAATGCTTTGATGTAAAAGCAATGTAAATATTTATCTCAGTAATTGTAAATTCTATTGTTTTATGTTAATTTGTATAACACTGTCAATCGTTGCCATAATTGCTCTTGACAAGGCACATACTAAACGTGCGAAACGTTGAGCCATAAATAAATGTTTTTAAAGTTTTATTTCCTGAAGTCAATATTGATTGATCCTATATGGTCAAAATATATATTTATTCGTACCATCAACACCTCCAATTATTTTGAATAATTTTATCTTTATATCAATAACTTATACTTTTTAACCAGAGGACCCAAATTTAGTTGGGCTGCCGATAAAATTGGGGGGATTAAGAATTACATCCGAGAGTACAGTGGACCGAAAGTCTCCAGGCCTCGCTGCTGGCGATGAAATATTGACCTACCAAAGCTGTGGAAGAAAAGGCAATAAAAGCGTAACGCAGACCAGAAAGTTCCGATGGCGTAATTGACTTGTGGGTGGCGTAGAGTGGGAAGAAAATCGAGTTAGGAAAACTTCTTTCCGCAGAAAAGGGGAGGACGAATGGTTCAAAGCAACGCTTGAAGCTACGAGATCGGTGGTGATACAACTTTCCGACTGCTTTTTCTACTCCGTTTATCTCGCCTCCTGGCGCGTAACTCGCATGTCGCGGAGGATGGGTCTCTCTTATTTTTTCCGGAGGGAAATGTTGTAGTACAGCAGCTCTGGCTTGTCGGATCTCGTGCCATGCGGTAACTGGTTAATACAGTAGAGTCGCGGTAATCCGAGGTAATTGGGGCTGATAGTACTGGGATTACACGGAAAAAGGAAAATACATAATGAAATTTTCTACTAGAAGGTATAACGAAGTCAAATTTAATGTGCAGATACTATTAAAATTACAGATATATACATACTTACATGAGCGGGAATCAATGTAGCAGACAGACTGACATTGGCACCGACCGCCGCACACATGACCGAAGCAGTGTTGCAAGCCCGTCAATAACACCATGCAACAAAATTTTGTTTAAGTTAATTTTTTTGTTGTTTCTGATGCATTATGTTTCAAAACACTATGTAAACACAATTTTTCATATGGGAAATTGTTTGTAGGGAAATGGCATCGATTTTCTTAATTTGAGGAAAATACATATAATTGAAACAATGAATACTCGTTTACATATACCCATGAAACAAAACAAAAGAAATTATTAAATACAACGTTTGGAAACATGTAAATACAGTAAATATATATGACAAAAATGTTAAAGTACATGAAAATGTTTACATATCACGTTCAGTGTGCTTAAAAATGTGTTGTATTTCTATATTTCCTCTTGTAGTACGTTACATCACTCTCTCTGATCAGTCCCCAGATATAATCACCAAGCATTCCCTCATTATACTGTCCCTGGTACATTCTTTCAAACAATTGTAAGTCCTGATGGAAACTTTCACCCTGTTTCTCTGCATATAAATTGATAAGCTATTTCTTGTCTATGTCGTTTTCTACGTTGCGTATTAATTTCTCCCAGGATTGTTGGTGGGCTTGTCTTACTATTTTACGAGCCTCATTACGTTCATCTTTATAGTTTGCTGCAGATTCATCTGTTTTCTTTGGTAAATATTCTTTATATGTTTTTTCTTTTCATTTAGGGCATTCTCTATTTCCATATTCCGTGTTCTTAGTTATGTATTTTTGTTGGAGAGCGTTTTTAGTTGGAGAGGTGATCTTTTGGTTCTCGCCAAGTACTTCACATTCCAAATTTCATTTTTCTGTTTTCTCCTCTATACCAGGCCCCGAGAGTGGATCTGCAACATGCACATACTGCAACATGCACACGTGCTCAGTTCTTGTCTTGGGTTCCACAGGCACACCGAAATATGAACTGTGTGCTAAGCAGAAGATGTTAGGATCCTTTATTCTATGCTTTACTGCTTTCTATCCCAGGAAAATGCCACACACATAACAAAAACAGTTTGAATTACGCTTACAACAACGAGAAGATGCCATTATTCATCAATTATGTCAATGTGAAACAGATAACATATAATTGGTTATAAAAAGCAACGAAACAACGATTTATATAAATAAAAGTAGGAATAATCAGTGTAATTTAGTTGAGACCTAATTCATCCAAAACAAGTTAACTTTAAGTCACTTAAACAAGCAAAAGGTTTGTTTTTGTTACATGGTGTAATCATCTCTAGATTAACGCCGCTTGTTTGAGTAACTTGGATCACGGAATCCATCTCGGATTTCACGGAATATCCTATTAGTGAGGCTCGGATTACTGCAACTCTACTATATAGATATTGTAACGAATCTAATTCCCTCTCTTTATTATTGAAACGAAGTCCTCCAGAATTTTTAAGCCGCACCACTTTTTATATAATTCAAGACTTTTCTATATACTTCAATCCGCCAATACGCGGAATGCTCACTAAATAGAATATTCACTAAATTTTCTCAGCTAGCGCAGTAAAAACAACACTTAATAATGAATTTCTCCTTTTATTTTTGCACGATTGTGGGTTCGTAATTTTTATTTAAGCATTACCTACCGTTTTCTTACCATTTACTGCCTGGGCAACCCGATTCGCCCGCCATACGGGGGACGAGAAACATCTGAAAGTTTTTTTTTTCTATTTGGCTATTGATTGCTAGCTACTAATTATGCAGAATCGCATAATAATCATTAAATCTTGTGTTCGTTCAAACATTAACAAACTGGTTTATTCAATTAAACTTTTTAAATCAACGGTGATTGCAATTCTCATTACCAATGCAACTATTGCCATTTTAATAAATGTTCAGTTCGGTCATGACCCTTTAGAAAATGTCTGATCAGCTTTCACAATGCCAGAGCTCTTTTCTCAGACGGCGCCACGAAGATCTGCGGACGACGAATTCCAGGCGTCGAGATGTCCACCCTTCTCTCTTCTACCGCGATCTTCGTTACCTATCGCCGATACTCTCCTAACTTGTCACGAACACTGCTATCTCGTGCATCAGGTGTGCACCTAGCCGCGAACTTAATGATTCGAACTCCGCTAACCTATCTACGATTTATTCCCTGCTTAATTTTACAGTTTGTGACAAGAATCCTATTATCACATCTCTATTACTGTTCCGTCCTTGACTCATGAAAATTTAACACTTCCCACGTAGACATGTCCGGTTTCACTGCATAATGTCTGTATAAAAATGCTGCACAATATGTTCAAAGTCCCAATTTGATATTATTCTGCCCTATGCCCTTACTCCGATAATATTCAACAATTCTTATTAACCCTTATTAAATTAAAACATCGATTGTACCAGCTATAAAAATCCACAGTCCTATTATTCTTTCACGAACAAATGTTTAAGTCCAAACTCCTTAGAAATATCCGACCTCACACGCAATAATCTCTAGCACTGACCTGTTCGGTTTGCTCACTCGTAACAGAATGGGGCGAGTCAAAACTTTCTACTTCCCAAGTAACAGACTTCAATTCTTTTCCCAAAGCCCCTCTCATATCCGGTCATTTTTAATTATAATCGACGAACGGTCCCCGAACACCTCCACTGGCTTCAACGCCCCTGTGTTTGTAAGATGAACCTCGCCCATGTTTATCGGCTCCCTAGCAACCACATGTGATCGTCTACTCTTTGCCTGTAAAAACCTAATATTCCATCTTTCCCGTAATTATTTATTGCCTAAATAATTGGTATATCACAATATGTAAGGTGTTTCCCGAGACAGACGTCCGTCTTTTCAATGTATATATCAGGCGTTCACTGTTGGAATGGAAATATCTTTCGAATATTCCAAATTTAAAAACCTGAGCCTCTATATTATAAATAAATATGTCTTTCAGATAAGAAAAGTGATACCTATCGTTCTTGGACATTAAAATCCATATTTTAACCATCTATTTACAAACATTCAATATGAAACAGAGAATTGATTTTGATTTACTAGATTACGTAGACCTGCTCAGAATAGATAGGCAAGGATGTTCATGGCAGCTGCGGGCTTACAGGATGCCATCAGGGCCACTCGCAATGCTTTACGCTCAGTTCTGAGAGGACTAGGTTCATAAATCAGTGCATAACATGAATCATTACTGACGAAAATAATTAAACCTAATTTTGTAGGGAAAAGTATTTTTTTCGATTCTTGTCATGTAAAGGCGGCTCCATTCATTCGTTATTCGGCAAACACCGAGCAACCGCTCACCAAATCCCGAGTAGTGTGGATGAGTTGCTTGCTATTTGCTGAGTGTCAAACATTCAGTGCTCGCCCTACCCACGTGTATCGGTCTTTTGGACACATTAAAGGAAGCGAACATCCGCCAAACACATCAGCTGGTAATAATTTGGTGAGATTGGGCGAGCAGTTGCTCGCTTCTCAGCAATTGGCGAATCCGTGGAGCCGTCTTAACGTTCTATGCCCGAGGATGGATACGCTAGTCAATTGTATTAATTTTTCCATTATAGATATGCATGGCACAAATAAAAGTCTCTGTAAATACCTGCCGGAGGCGCCAGGCTAAGCTAGTACATCATTATTCCTGAAACCGTACTTATACGTAAATTTGTTCTTGTGCAAAACAAATTAAATCACAGCGCTTTACATTGTTTGATGTGTTCTTCAAAATTAAATTGAAAAGTAAAGGGGAAGGTTCAAGTCAGGTACAGGTAAAGAGCAAAATACACTAACAATAGAATCTTTTCAAATAATCGGCTCGCTGGCGCAAAATGAGGAATCGCTTTTTTTGTTTACACGGCGAGCAATTACCAGAGAAAATTCAGTTTCTTATAGAAAATTTAATTTACATTAAAGTCAAAGAATATATATATATATATATATATATATATATATATATATATATAGGTAAAGTGAAAACTCGTGACTTTTGCTCCACAAATTTATTTAACCAAATCTGTTAAAATAACAAACTGAATTCATTTAATCCTTAACTTTCATTTGGGAGGTCTGTAGTTTTGTTAATTTTTGTGTATGACCAGGGCCGTCTTTGGGTTTGAAAGTACCCGAGGTACTCAGAGATTTCGGGGCCCCTAATTCTTAGTTCAACAAATTACGTTTCGGCGATCATAATTTATTAAAAATTGAATATTACACAGTCAATAAGCATTTTGATTCCCCTTTTTAAGGTAAGGAAGCAGGGCCATCTTTAGGCACAGGCAGACGAGGCTCGTGCCTCAGGGCCCCCATGATCAAAAGGCCCCCACAGATAATAAAAAATATATAACAAAACTGAACTAGTGGTGCTAGAACAGCACGTACTTTCCCGAATTATAAAAAACAGCTAACGCAATATTAATACATTGCATTTTCTGCGCTACTAACATCTTAGCTATTGAGTTTTTCATTCATATCGCACAAATAATTATATCCATCAAATTTCAGAATTGCTGAATGCCTGGTTAATTTCAAAGGCAATCTTTTCCAGGAGTGAGGTTTTTTTATTTGCTCCCAGAAGACACACAGCAATGTATGAACTCGTGGAACCTACAATGTACGAACTCGTGGTGGCTAATCGCGCGTTGTCGCCAAGTTGCGCGCCTCTAGCTGTTATCGCAACTCGTAACAATGACATGTACCTAATTCCTTACCTTAAAAAGAGGAATCAAAATGCTTTATAACTGTGTAAAATTCAATTTTTAATAACTTATGATCGCCAGAACGTAATTTGTTGAACTAAGAATTAGGGCCCCGAAATCTCTGAGTGCCTCGGGTACTTTCAAACCCAAAGACGGCCCTCTAAGGAAGGATTTGTAAAAAAAAACTAGATAAACGGAATTAAATAGTATCTTTAATCTCTGTATTTTCTATAGTAATATTTTACTAAAAACTCTAACCATAGTAACATAATAAAATATGATTAAAAAACAACACAAGCAATATTTACATAATAAGATCTAAGTAAAAAACAAACTAAGCATTTGTCAATGGTACTTTATATAGTTTCGCACGCACGAAGTCGTCAATTACATCGTCAAAGATCAATTCGTTCAAAATATCGTACTCAATGTTTAATAAAGCTAACGAAGAAAGTCGTTCTTGAATCATATTACTTCTTAATTCATTTTTTATATACTTCAGCTTTGAAAATGAGCGTTCACGCGTACAATTAGTGACCATTAACGTTAAGAAAATACTTAACGCTATTTCAATGTTAGGAAATGTCTCTTCAAGATTATCTTTTTTAACAATTTATACATTTTTGCCAAAGATACGGTGTTGTTTGTTGGATTTTCAATGCGAAGATAATGTTGAAATTGAAAACACTCCGATTGTTCATGCCCTTGTTCATTGACACCTGTGTTATAAAACTCAATAAATTGTTTACATTTATGAGGCAATTCTTTCTCATCAATAAGTTTTAATTCTGATAATAATTGAAATAGTTTACTTATAATACTGTATGATTCAGCTCTTCTATCCAATTCACTTATTAATGTGTCGATGATAGGAATATAAGTTTGTAATTTAAATTTTTCTTTGGCAGAAAAGATGACTTCGTCTGTTTCTGAGTCAAAATAAGTTACACGAGAACTTCTGTTTGTTACACGCAAATTTTGATATTCTGAATCGGGAAACTTTTCTTTGACGATTGTTTCAAAGTTATCACATTCATTTCTCACGACATGCAAACAATTGATCAATGATGATATCAGCTTTGAAGCAACATCCAATGAAAGATTTTCTTTTTGTAACGTTTTGCTCGTTTCATTGACTTTTAAAAGTTCAGCACTCCACACTTCCGTTAAAATAATATTCTCTAATTTTTTTCATTTTCTTAGCTATACTGTAGGCTTCATTTCGCGTTTCTGCTGGGTTTTCTTTATTATTTTCAATAAAATCCAAAGCTAATATAATCTGAGAATAGCCACATTTTAAAGCTGAGACTGCATCGTATCTAGCAGACCACCGAGTATCAGATAAACTTTTTACTACTTGATATTTTCCCAATATTTTTTTAATATATCCCAACGATGTGTTGAACCTGAAAAGAAGTTGTACAATTTTTGTACAAGTTGGAAATAACTCGTTGCTGTCATCACGCACCAGCAGCTATAGCCCCGACTAAATTCAGCGAATGTCCAGCACAAGGAATGAAAATAGCGTATTCACATAATTGACGCAATCTTGCTTGTAGTCCTGAGTACGCACCTGACACATTCGCGGCATTGTCGTAAGTTTGACCGCGGCAATCATTAATTGATATCTGATTATTTTCGAGGAAAGCTAAAACCGTATTTGTTAAATATTCGGAACCATGTTCTTGAATAGGTATGAACTCTAAAAACCGTTCAATCGGTATGTTATCTTTTACATATCGAATCGTAAATGTTAACTGATCAACATGGCTACAATCTGGAGTAGAATCAACACTAATTGAATAATACATGGCCTGTTTCAACTCAGAAAGTATTTTTAGTTTTACTTGTTTACCCATGATCTCAATAAACTCATTGCAAATGTTTGCTGATATATATATTTGTTCAAATGCTCTTTAAGAAATGGATCAAATTTGCTAATTAGTTCTAAACAACCCAAATAATTTCCATTCTGCTGAGAACCAATTATTTCATTATTACCACGAAACGGCAGTCCGCGGCCAGCAAGAAATTTGATTGTTTCAACAATTCTAATCATAACACTTTCCCAAAAACTGACTTCTTCATTGAAATGGTCAAGTATTGATTCATTTACAGTACCCAATTTCTTACTTCGAACGATGTAATCCATAGTTGCATATCTACGCCGCAAACTGTTTTCATGTTCAGTAATTGCACGGTTCAAATTTTTCCAGTCGTGAAACCCATCCGGAAAATTAAACGCCGAATCGGAAGATGCAAAAAGACGGCATGCAAAACAGTATAATGCATTTTTAGATGGCGAAAATAGAAGCCATGATCTACAGACAGTTTCACTGTTTTGCAATTTACATGTAAACACAGATTGAGTAAGATGTCTAATTACAATTTTCCCATTTCCATCTTCGTTCTTTCTCGCTGTTTTTGAAAAATCACAATCTTTATTTTGAAAAAACATAGGTCCTTTCTGAATCCAAAAACATAGATCTTCTTCACTTATCATATTACATTCGCCGGAATCGTTTGATGTGCACCTGGATACTTTTGAAGAAGAGCATCACCTATAGTTTCAGATGAGAAACATTTCTCATGCAATGAAACATCTTCCAGATGAGAACTACCTTCGGAGGTACCTGATTCTGGCTCAATTTTCTGGTTTTCTGATCGATTAATTTCATTCGGTGTGTCCAAAAGAAATTCTGGCGTGTCATTTGAAAATATACATGGATTTACTAATTTTGTAAAGAAAGATGTAAGTTTGGGTAATTTTTTAATCCTTTCGTTCTCAATCGCTTAGATGCACCGCTTGGATATGTGCGTTTCGACATGGTACCAGTAAAATGAAACACCAATAAACTCTAGAAGAAAATACTATCAGCATGCGTCAAATTCACAGTTCACAAAAGCAAACATTTTCGGTGCTTTCAATTTTTTATAATGTCACTTTGCATGTTAAAAATTGGGTTGATATTTCTTAATCATATTGATTTTTTTATTAATTTACAATTGTTATATGTTATCATATTTGTATTTAAAATAATATTTTTGTCTAAATGATTGATTTGTTAATATATAATTCTTAAATACTCTTAATTTCAACCATGAAACTGTATTATTATATATACAGTATTATACAAATTATAATATAATAAAATTATACACTTTTTGATATCCTTTAAATAATTTTTATTTGTTTGTTGCTCAATTTTTAAATTCATTAATTATACTGTTACAGTATTGGGTAAATTTCAAGGACAGGGTTCGGCTCCTATTGACGCGCACGATTCGGTTCCGAACGAGTCACTCGCGGCGCCGCCACAGTGTGCCCGGCCACACGGCCAACGCACTTTCGTGTGGAATCGTGACGCTTCGCTACCCGTGTCCAAGTTGAGGACGAGGCTCGGGCCTTCGGCCCTCGCGTTAACATAAAACATCCTTGAGTCTGTCCAACGCATAATTACCAACGCATTTTATGCATTCAACATTATGCATGCAACGCATTTTATGCATTTAACCATTGTAATTCTCCATTACACATTCGCACCACACCGCACAATGCACAATTGAAGCACAAAGGCATCTTCCCGCTCCCTGAGTGATCCGTTCCCGTGGTCCGCGCGAGTCAACCATGCGCAAGTGAACCGTGCGCCGTTGTTTTAGTGAGCCGAACCCTGTCCTTAAAATCAGCCCAGTATTGTTATTTATTAGTTATAAAAAATATAATTCCATTACAATAAATAAACATTGTGGTTTACAAAATTATACATTAAAATGTAATTAAATGTATCTTAAACTTAAATTTTTAGTGTGTTCCGTCGTGGGTTCTAATGATATGATAAACCTTTCAGATGTTAATTATGTAAAGATGTTGTATTTTATATTATACTTATAACACTTAACACTGTATTGCACTTGCTCTTCATTCGATTTCTGACTGCAAACTAATTCATTTTCAATATTTGTCGATTGCTGCCTAGCAATATGAAGGTCGTCTGGTAAATTTCTATGAAAGAGCGCGCATTGTTGTTAAACATGTGCATTGTTAGAAAGAACGATTCTTTGTAGACAGCTGTTTGACTTGGCGACAGACTTCGAAAACTGAACTGATCAAATTATAAGTGACATGTTTTATTAATCTCTGGACATTCGTACCATTGATGTTAGAAATATATATTACTTTAATCGTGAACATAAATTAATTCAGATGCAGTCTTTATTGGTTCCACTCAATATATTTAAGTTAATCATATATATGTAGTAAATATTAAAATTTTTACTTTCCCGAATACGTATACGTGTAGGGAAAGTTAAGTAATGCTGCGCGAAAAAACGGCGGATTTTCGACAGAAAAACTCTTATTACAGGGCCCTGGTAACGAAAAAGTGGATAAATCCAGTTGCCAAAATAAGAAAAAAATCCTCTAACACGTGGTGTATTCAAAATTCACGTTTTATAGCTTCTTCATACCGAAAAATCGATTGACGGCAAAACGTCTCTTGGTCCGTCTATCTGTCCGTCTGTCTTTGAACAACGCTAGCGACTAAACTGTTCAGCCGATTTACTCCAAAATAGATATTCCCCGATCGATCTGACTGATGTCGTGGCCCCTGGAATTTGAAACCGATATTTTAATTATGGGGGTACTTTACATGAAGCCCCGGGGACATTTTCAAAAAAAACGGCTCCACACTGACTAAATTTTTTGTCAGGTAGTTTAAGGTCGTTTAAGAGAATGGCATAGATCTTATGTTGGTTAAAACTCTGGTTTTTTCGAAAATCGAAAAAAATCAAACTTTTTCGGAGTCTTCCTACAGCTACAATTGTGAAGATACAATTTTTTTACTTTCCCGTATACGTACGTATACACGGAGTGATATGTATGTATGTATAGGGAAAGTTATGTAAAGCTGCGGCGAAAAAATGGCCAATTTTCGGCGGAAAAAAATTAATTGCCGGGCCGTGAATACAAATAAGTGGATAAAACCAGTTGCTAAATTAAGGAAAAAAATCCTCTATCTCGTGGTGTGGTCAAAATCCATGATTTGTTGCTTCTTTATACTTAAAAATCGATTGACGGCATTCCGTCCGTCTGTCCGTCTGTGGTCAACGCTAGCGCCTAAACCGTTCGGTCGATTTTCTTCAAAATTGATATTCCCCAGTCGATCTGATTCTAGTCGAATCTTTGTGATTTTGAAAAAGATTCTTTAAAATTTGGGGGTACTTTATATGAATCCCCCCGGAGATTTTCAACATTTTCTCAAAAACGGCTCCAAATTTTTTCTTTAAACTTTTGGTAGGGATAGTGGTAAATGTACTCTATCAATGACATAAAAGTCATTTTGGTCTATCGGTTGGTTTTTTCAAAAATTACCAAAATGTAAATTTTTTTACTTGTCTCTCACGTCGTTAATATTTACATTATCGGCGATTTTTTTACAATATTATATTTACGAGTATATATGCTTTAAATAATGTCAAGTAAAGTTTCTCGAAAACACTACCGTTTTCTGTGAAAAGTAGTTCAATTTTCGGCATTTTCAGAAATGCTCAAACGTCACTTTCTCGTATATGGCTGCAATTTTTTTCTTGAAGCTTTTGTAACGGATAGTGCTAATTACACTCATTAGTATAGCGTGAAGTTTATTTTGAGTTTTTTTTTTGTTTTTTTCAAAAATTATATGAATGTAAATTTTTTGAAAGATCTCTCACATCTTTAATATGTACATTATCCGCAATTTGTAAAGGTTATTATATTTGTGAGTGTAAGTGTTTCAAATAACTTCAAATAAAGTATTTTGAAAACTCAAAAATTTTCTGTGAAAATGAGCTTCAAATTTCGCATTTTTAGTAGTGCTAAAACGCCATTTTCTCTTAAACGGCACATAATTTTTAAAAGAAAATTTCCATTTACGGCTAGGTTTTTGTGTTCTTTAATATTCTAAAATTAATGTTTCTGTTCTACCAATAGGAAACCGAAAAATTAAGAAAATGACAAAAAAATGTACCCTCGGTTGCACAAAATATGGGCGATGTCCTGAGCCGAACTTTACCTCCGTTTGCATACCCCTGCCCCGCCCTACGGGATGGAGCTGACCAATCCGCTTTAGCTTTATTTCAGAGGGGCGGGACTATTCATCGTGAACATTACAAAATGGCGGCAATAGCGAGTTATATTATGGTAAATATTTGAAAGTAAATATTAAAGCAACGAACAGTTTTACATAAGTTATAGTATATACATTTAATTACATAAATAAAGGTATGCAATTTCCTAGTAAACACACATTTCAAAACCAATTTTAATACGCTTTTTTCGCAAAAAATAACACTCGACAATGAGTAATAGGTTCCATATCTACATATCATCGTTTATTATAGTAATATTTAATATACAATGTAAATAATTTGTCACAGTAACCTGCCTAATCTAGTTATTTTATAAGAAAACATAAATAACTTTAAAAAATACGTTTTAGAGTCAGTTGCAAAACACGTCTCCGAGATAGCAGCTTTCAGTTGTGAATTACTTCTTCGTTCGTTTTTCAGAAGACCAAATGCAAAAATTTTGTGTTGTTGCGGAACATGACTATTTTTATGAAAAATAATTTGATATGTAAAATAATAAACAAAATAAGAGTATTTAAAGTTCATTTAGTCACAATGTAAGTTTTTAACTGCAGACATTATTAGGAAGTGCAGTTCTAAGCAAACGAATGAGGTCTGATCTTTTATTTTGGGGATCAGAATTATTTCACGTCAAATAACGTAAGAGTGATTGCATTTTACATGGTGTTCTTTAGCGAGAACATTACATAATATATGTGATACCTCATCTTTGAGTAATTTTACGTGAGGATAAGGAAGAGATAGATACATGATTCTTATAAAATATTTTTAAATCTGAATGTTTGCAAAGCAAGAAACTCCAACTTTAGTCTATTGCGTAATCACTTGGGGTATACACACATCAATATAATGTGTAATTTACACGTAATTTATGATTTATTTCCAATCCAAAGCAATGGAATTAAAGTAAAACAATTTGTATTTTCACATTATGATATTTTTATTTTCGGAAGACGAGCAATGCACACAATGTTTTTAACATGACATTGGAATGAAATCGTGTTACACCCACTTCTTCTAGATGAGCAAACCTACGCAAACACTGTTTTTCCTTATCCATTAGGATCACTAAAGAACCATGTAGGAAATAAAACATTTCAAAATTGTAATTGTCAGTATTGTTTCTAAATTTTGTAAAACTTCGGAAATTTATATCACTATAATCTATGGAAAACAATTAGGGATCCTCTCCTGTAAAATATCGTTGCAAAATTGTATTTTGCTCTTTTTTATACATTTTTACATTTTTTACATTATATCCAATAACGGAATTGGCATTTTTGTATGTTGTCCACTAACGCATTTTCAGTGATATTGCATTGCATATTGATAATTTTTTATTTTCGAATTTTTAATAAATATTGTAAACAATATAAACAATCGCATTTTAAAACTAATTTGAGTTAGGGAAAATTTTAATCAAGTTTAATTTATTTATAAAGTAATTAAGTAAAGTACTCTAAAATGAATTAAAGTTGATTCTTTAAATTATAATGAAAAAATGTCTTATTGTTGAAACGGGATGCTACTATATACAATGCAACGCGTTAAATTGAACTCCCTATTGATTGATAGCTTATGTTCGTATGTAGTGTATTTCACGCAGAGACAATTTTGCAAAGAAAGTCGAAACAACACAATGGCCTCAAATTCATTATTCATTTATGTTTGGTCGCACTCTTCGGTGACATTTAATACCAAGTAGACGTTGAAGGCCTGGAAGAAGGAAAAATGTGTGTTATCGCTGTTGGCTTTGCGACCAAATCTTCAGGGTTACCATTGCGTTTCTCTTAAGACTGCGGGTTCCCGAAATGATACTAATTATTTCAACATTAACTTGAGAAAACATTTTGCATATCAAGAGATAGAAATAATGAATTGACTGGAGTTTTCACTGTCTTTTGAATACTGCATCAATAGTCCCACTGACAATTGTAATAAGATTTTCCGTCATTCGTCGATAAAATGCCTCCTAGAGAATTATGTGATCCCGGCTAATGCGAAAGGTAGATTATTTACAAATGTTATTTGTAGGTCGAAAATATGTTTTAAAGGCGCAACTGACAACTATCCATTGGCGCAACTTACAAACATTACAACCTTTGTAAAAGGTACCCCCGGTAATAATGGTAAAACTTTTCCCTAAACTAAATGACATAGGAGTACTTACACTATAATTCTAACATAAAAAAAATTTTTGAAAGGTTTCTTAGTCCCCGTCCCACCACCCACACCCCTCTACAGCCAAAATCGTGTTTTTGAATTTTAATTTTTTCGTCAATTAGTAAAATATTTTTCGATATTTTCTAAGGCCCAATTCAAATACAAAAAATATTTTCTTAAAAGGAAAAAATAATTTTTATTGTGTCTTAGAACCCTGGAACAGGCTCCAGAAAATCTCAAAAGTTCCTCTTAAAAAGCAAATTGTTGTGATTTTTTTTCAGATTTTTCCAACTGCTGGGCTGCAATTTAAAATAATAAAAACCTTCCCCCCCATCAAATCACCTTCACTATAAATATACTTTAAAAATGACTGAAACAGATCTGTGCATTTATTTTAGTGTTTATTATAGATTTGTATACATTGTGGTAGCACCCAGTAATATTCTGACCTTGAATGTAAATACAAATTATCATTTTTTTAAAGCTTTCTAGTTCTATGCATAAGTATGTCACAAGCTAAGGAAAGAAAACGGTTTTGGCAGTTTGAAAGAAACCATCGACACAGAACCCTGTAAGTGTGATGCTGGTGGATAGAGAATTACACCTCATCCTACAACGAACAGATTTTTTAAGTTTGCAGATTATGACGTACAAAACAAAGATTATTGCAACACGCATTGTATTCGGGAATATCTTGAAAGCGATGTTTCTTACGCCTTTTAAACCAGATTTGCGTGTCTTACGAGGACACGGCTTTTTTTGAGGACAAGTAAATTCTTACAGATGACATGTTTTCGGGGACGGGTAGATGACAAAAGGGGAAATGATGAGGGACAGTTTGGGTGAAGATAAATGATAGATGAAGAACATATGGAAATGAAGGAAGACAGATTGGACCGTTTTATGTTCCTAAGCAGTATTCTACAAAATACGACTTTTATGATATTTCTTTTTTACAATTTTGCATCTTCAGTTTTTTGGGGTGCTCCCTCTCATAGCATGAGTTGACAGGAAAAAAGAATAATAAATTGGTTTTTCGGTATCAAGCACCCACAAAATAGGGATTCTGGCAGCACCACGTGTTAGGAGATTTTTTTTCGTAATTTAGCAATTGGATTTATCCATTGTTTTGTTACTAGGGCCCTGTAATAAGAGTTTTGCTGTCGAAAATCCGCCGTTTTGCGCTCAGCATTACATAACTCTCCCTATAGTACGTACGTATAGTATACGGGAAAGTAAAAATTGAACTATTTTCTTTATTACGAAATGCAACTTTATATGTTTTCTTCAATTATCTAAAAGAAATGTGCATTGTTCTAAAGAATCTTGACCATTACGTAGTGCAATATTATTCCAAAATTGAAAAGATGTGATGAATGAATAAATTGATTTTATATCATATGGTGTTTATTATTAGGGTTTAAAGGCACTTCAACATCGAAGGTCATTGGAGTCAGTGTCAATTTGTATTTAGAACATACAGTAGATCCACTAAGACAGTGCTCAGTTAATACAATTTTTATTAATTAAAAGACGAAAAACGTAGTAAAGTCTGACGAATTGTAAAATGAAAAAACTCAAAAAGACCGTGGTACTCGAACAATAGAAAACCAATGTATAAAAGGCATGTTATAATCATCCTCTCCTCTCAGACTAGGACAATGACCTTTGTACACATGGTACCACATAAAAAATAAAATTAAAGCATTGCTGACTTCTAAAACGATGATTTTTTAAAAAAAATTGTTGTTGTACTAGCAAGTTGGTCGAAGCATGTGAAACCAGTACTTCTGGGGGTATGTTTTATTATGCTCACACGGCATAAGCTTTCTTAAAACGAAATATTTTTTAAATTACAAATTTTATTCAGATACACTAAACCGTTATTACAAACACTGTAGTAAATTTCTCAATTTTATTAATATATCTGGCATTTTTCAACATTACAAATATTAAATTGTTTCAGATTTCTCATGCGCTCTTGACTCTTCTTGGTATAACTAATTCGACAAATGAAGTGATAAAAATTTTTTTTTTTTTTTAATTTATTACTTCTCGTCCGACAATATTGTCTTTCGAGGGTTTTAAGATACAGAAATATAAATAGCTTGTTAGGATATGGTCATCCTTAAGTCACGGTTGGTTTCCTTACTATAATAATGGGGTTTTGATTACAGATCTTATTTTAAAGGATGATGTAATGGAGGATGAGAATATGGAAGCTGTCGGTTTACGGAGGTTTGAATTTATCTTTAGGGAATCTAGATAGGATTCGAGGACTGTTGTAATTCCTTCCTAGGTTGAATATGGCTGAGCATGGAGCATTTGGGAGGTTATTGAAGAAATTGCTGGCAAGCTTATTTACAGTCTCCTTGAAATCAGGAATGTCTAGTTCCCGTCTGATTTGATGGTTGGGAATGAACCATGGCGCGTTGAGGGTTGTTCTTAGATACTTATTTTGTAGTCTACTAAGTCTATCGATAGTGCTTGATGCTGCGCCTCCCATATTGGGCATGCGTATGTCATTGTAGGCAATATGACTTGTTTAAATACTAATAGACTGCATTCTAGTCTAAGAGGAGTGCGGCGATTTATAATCGATGATAAATTAAATATTTTACATTTAGTTTTGTCTATGACAGCATTTACTTGGGGTTTCCATGTGAGTCTTTTATCTAAGAGAACTCCGAGGTATTTTATCGGGGATGTTGACCAAGGGATTATAGTACCTTGGATTGTGACTTCAGGCGGATTTTTGGGCCGGCGGAGAGTGAAGATTTTGCAGTTGCTCTTACTTGGATTAATTCTAATTCTCCAATTTTGCGTCCATTCGACATAGTTATTGATGCTTTCTTGTAGGTGATCTTTAGCCACTAGTATGTCATAGTTTGTAGCATATATTGCTAAATCATCAGCATATTGTGCTATCTTTGCGTCTCCTTCCGATGGGATGTCGTAGCAGTATATGTTAAATAACGTAGGGGAAAGAGCTGATCCTTGCGGAACGCCTGCGTTGATTTGCAATGAGCTAGATGTTGCATTGTTGATTCGAACTATAAATTCTCTGTTGGAGATGAAGCTTGTTAAGATTTTGATTAGATAATTCGGAGTACCCAGAACATTTAATTTATACTCAAGGCCTCTATGCCATACTTTATCATAAGCATGGCTCATATCTAAGAAGGCAGAAGTTGTGTGTTCTTTACGGTGGAAGCCGTGAGCTATACCTTCCGTTAATCTTAGTAATTGGTGCGAGGTTGAATGATTAGGCTTGAAACCGAATTGAAAGGATAGAATTGCTTTTGAGGTTATAAGGAAGTGGTTGAGCCTGTTTAGAATTAACTTTTCAAAAATTTTAGAAAGGGTGGGGAGAAGGCTTATGGGACGGTAATTTTCAGCGACTTTAGGATCTTTGTGAGGTTTAAGTACCGGTAGGACTACTGCCTTCTTCCACTTTCCGGGGAAGTAATTGAGACGTAGAGCAGCGTTAAAGATCGCTGTTATAGCTGTAATTACTTTTTTATCTAACATTTTGATGCTTAGGTTGCTGATGCCATCTATACCTGGGGATTTTCTGACTTTCAAGTGTTTAATTATATTTAAGGTTTCCGAAGGTGATATGAATTTAGTTGCTGCATCAACTGTGGTTTTCTCTTGTTTTAAGTAGTCCTCTATTTGCCTGTTGAATGCGAGGTTTGTAACTGGGTGGGGTTGGAAAGTATTTTCCAGAAGTCGGGCAATTGCGTTTGCCTTCTCTTCGTCTGAGAAAGCCAATGAGGATCCTGATTTTAATGGAGGAATTGTGGCTTTGGTTCGTAACAGTCGTTTTACCGTACACCATAAATGTCTTGAGTTCGGATGTATTTCAGATAAATAAGTTTTATAGTTATTATATCTAAAATGGTCAAGTCGTTGCTTAATTATCCTTGTGAGTTTGTTCAGTTTCTGTTTGATGTCCTTTCTTCTTGTAATCTGCCAGTGTCTTCTCAGGTTATTTTTAGATTTAATTAAGTTTAATATTTTAAACGGGATAGGTTTTGGTTTAAAGGTGGGCAGCATTATCGTTGATTGTTTTACCGCTGAAATTATGGATTTGGTGAGATTGTCAATCTCAGTATCAATTTCTTGGGGGTTTGAGAGGTTTTGAGGAAATTTATAGTTGGTACTCATCAGGTTGGAGAATTTATCCCAGTTTGTAATACCTCTATGGATTGAACCAGAATTTAAGGACATCTGTGGAGAAAGTGATATGATCACTGGACTGTGGTCGGAGTCTAGTTCTGGTATAACACTCTGATGAAGCGGGAAGTTTATATTCTTTGTCAGGGTGATATCGAGAATGTCTGGGATGATATTTGTGTTTGAAGGATATCTTGTTGGTTCATTGGGACCAGTTATTTCCACGTTGTTGGAAACTGCAAAATCATATAGTTTTTTGCCTTGAAATGTCGTAGTGTTACATCCCCATACGCTGTTTTTACAATTTAAATCCCCCATTAGGATGGTGGGATGATTATTTTTGAAAATTTCGTGAAGAGCTTTTTGAGGAAACGCCTTGTTCGGAGGTTTGTAGGCAGCTATGATTTGGACGGGATGATTGTTTAATTTAATTTTAACTCCAACTGATTCTAAGTTGGCTGAGGAAGGAGTGGGGATTTGTTCTTGTTTAACTTGCTTATTAATTAGTATAGCTACTCCCCCTGAAGCTCCATGAGGTGATAATCTATCGAAGCGATAGCACTGGAACCCTGGAATGTTAAATCTTTCACCAGGGATTAAGTGAGTTTCCGAGATGCAGGCAAAAATGACATTGTGCTGACGTAAGAAAATTCTGAATGTGTTTTCTTGGCGTTTAAGGCCGTTTGCATTCCAGTTGAGGATATTGCCTTTTCCGAGATTTTTATCCATTGTAAGACATTGTTCTCACCATTCCCTCAACCATTTCTTGTATTTGAGGAACTATAGCTGTTACAACTTGTGAAACTATATTGGAGATAATACTTGACCAATCTAATGGTGGTGCCCTACTTGAAGATTGGATTGCTTCACGATAAGAGCGACGAGGGAGAGATGGGAAACCTCTTTTATAATTTTGAGGGTCATTTATGTTAGGGGCCATTTTGGGGGATATATGACTATTTGAATTATTGGAACGTTCTTTAGGAGAGGGCATTGTCTTCTCTTTGACGTATGTTTTATAGTATTTACAGCCGCGGTAATTAGCGGCATGGTATTCATTACAGTTAACACATTGGGGGAGAGAATCTCTAGTTTTTCCACAATCTTTATAGTGGTGATTACCTACACATTTCACACATCTCGGAGGGAAACCGCAGATGGCTTGAGAATGACCGTACCTTTGACATTTTTTGCACATTACTATTCTAGCATTAAATCTTTGCTCTACTCTAATTACACTATACAAAAATTTGTTAAGGGCGAAAATTTTTCTTGCTTCACTATTGTTGGTTAGTTCTACAGCACAAATGTGAATGGGTTTTTCTCTCTTTGTTGTATAATCGACTAACTTTTGTAACAGGATATTTAAGCCGTAAAAGTTCGGCCTCGATGGCTTCCTCGGAGTAGCTAGTGGGAATATCTTTGATAACAACTGACAAAGGTTTAACCGTAGGGTCCCTGAAAGAGTAATAAGCGATATTTTCTTCATCGCAAAAACTTCTATAATTTCTGAAGTCTTCTATGTCACTAAACATCACTTTCACTGAGTTCTTAACGTTTTTGGTAGAGAAATCTTTTTGAGCAATATTTTTTATGTCTTGAATCATTTTTTCAAAGTTGTCAACTTCGTGGACAAATATTGGGGGGATTTTGATGATGTTTTGTTCTGGTTCACTTAATACGTCTGTCTCGCGCACTGGAGACTCGATAGCAGAGTTTTCCAGGGCTTTATACCGGGAAGATACTGGCACGTTGTATTGGATTGAACTTTCTTCCGAATGGTATATTTTACGTTTTTTACTGTCAGCACCAAAATTTGAATGCACTTCACTTACTTGTTTTGATTGCTGTAGCTGTAGTTGATCTGAGGAGATACCTTGACCCTGGGCAAAGGTGTCCATGGCGACGGGGGCGGCCTCGCCACTCAGTTGAGGGTTGGGGAGAACGGCTGCCAACGGCTGCGGTAGCTGTTGTGTCAGTTGCCATTGCTGGTGTTGAAGCTCGGCCAGTTGTTGTTGGAGGCAGTTTTGTTGTTGAATTAACTGCTCTATTTGCATATTACGCGCTAGTTGTTCTTCGGTAGCGGCAGGGTTGGGTATGGTCGACATGTTGCGTAGTTGCGATGGCCGAAGCCGTCGCGTACTACGAAACTGCTTGCTCAGTTGATTTTAGTTTCACTGACACTTGCGAAGCACTATTTAAATCAACACTTTTAAACAATTTGTTGCATAGAAAGTGAGGCACACTGAGAATAGTATACTGGTAGTCTAAACCGTTATCACAGAAAGCGAAACCTTAGCTGATAAGCCTGCGGGACAACGTTCGCGGAGCGATGTTGACCGTGTCGCGGTCGGCGAAGGAATGCGATAAAAAAAAATCGAGTAAATGTTTGGATAAAAAATCGAGTAAATGTTTGGATAAAAAATCGAGATAATTTGGATAAAAAATCGAGTAAATGTTTTCCAAATTTCGAATGGAGTTTCTTGTAGGAAAAGTATAACAATTTTCCGTGAACGCATTAACGAACTTTTCTCAAAAACTGATCAATTTTACTTTCCCTCTACGGAGTAGAGAGAAAGTTATATAATGCTGCGTGAAAAAAAGCGATTTTTCGGCAAGAAAGCTCGTATTACAGGGTCCTGGT
This sequence comes from Acheta domesticus, assembly GCA_031308135.1. Lineage (NCBI taxonomy): Eukaryota > Metazoa > Arthropoda > Insecta > Orthoptera > Gryllidae > Acheta > Acheta domesticus. Next base: position 114,304,796 of record JAHLJT010009419.1, on the reverse strand, counting down.
AACGAAAAAGTGGATAAATCCAGTTGCTAAGTTCAGAAACAAATCGTAGTGTAGTCAGAATACATGTTTTATGGGACCTTGTTAGCGAAAATTCGAATAACGGCTTATGTCGCAGCATATTGAATTTTAAACCGAAATTTCAATTTTTGGGGGTTACTTTACTCTTGGACATTTTCGAAATTTAAAAAAATGGCTCCATCATTTTTTATTAAAGTTTGCAGTTGGATAGTGTGAAATCGCTTACGAAAATGGTGCAAGTCTCATGTTCGTTGATTACTCTGATTTTTCGAAAATTGCGAATGTTCAAAAATGTTTCCGTAGTCTTCGTACAATTAAAATATTGAAGGTAGAGGTTTTTTCCTGAATAAAACCTGTTCTTTAAAGACAGATTTTGAAAAAAAAGTCATGTGCAATTTTTCGGAAATTTCGGTATTTTCCGCGTAATTTTGCATGAAAATAAAGGGGAGAAAGTACATGCTGTTTTAGTGCCATTAAGTTTATTTTAAACTGCTTTACTTCTAGACATTAAGCTCTTCTAGAATATTTGTAAGTCCATTTCCAGTTTTATTATAACAATGTGGTTCTGAAGTGCGAATATGAGAAAGTAAAAATCGTGTACTACTTTCATTCTATAGAGAAACGTTCGCGTTGTATTAAAACATAATTCATTGTAAAAGGATCGACCTCTGGAAACGAAGAAAATATATCGAGACGATTGTATTTAACTACTTGGCTAAGAGGTGGATAAAACAGGCACCGCAATAGCCGAATGGTTAACGTCATAGGAACTCTCTTGGTTTGGTGATGTGAGTTCGAATACAGGGGGTGATTTTTTTTCTTTCGTTATGATGTGATTCCAGTAGCAATTGGTCCGATATTTTGTAATCAATAATAATTTTTGAAGTGTCTTAGGGGCCCTAAAAAGGGCCGGGTTTGTCGTCCATCAATACGACGACCAGAAGCCTCCGTTCTCTACTACCCGACTGAGGCGCCGGGGTAGAGAGCGGACGAGACGAGCAGCGTACCCTTCACTACTCGCTACCTCGTCCCAGGCGTCGGAAACGAGTTCCCATAGCTGGTCAGAATTAGTTGGCTGTGAGCTGGGCCAATTATCGGACATAGTCCTCTTCGTCTCCGCCCACACGTTCTCAATCGGGTTCAAGTCGGCACCGCAAGGAGGCCAATCGAGAAGCTCGACTTGGTCCTGTCTCGCGAACCATTCTTGAACCGATTGGGACTTGTGCACAGGAGACTGGTCCTGCTGGAAATGAATGATTCCGTCGGGATAAAGCACCCGCACGGAAGGGACCATGATATTCTCCAAAATCTGCACATACTGCCCACCGGTCAGACCCCGTCCATTTGGACCTTGGTCGATTCTGTGCAGCATCCCTATCCCGCGTGCGCTCATCCAACCCCAACACGCAACGGATACGCGACCAGAACGCCACGCCTCGGCTACATATTCTGCATTGTGTCGGGTGCCGGGTGGCCGAAAGACGCGTATCGGACCATCATTTGCTGATGAAAATATACATTCGTCAGAGAAAATAACATCTCCCCAATCGGTTTTTTTTTCAGAAACAAGCTTGACGTTTTTGCGTGTTATAAGGGTGTAATTCGTGCTGAGACACTACACTAATTTTCAGTATTACTATGGTAGTGGTAATACTATTAAAATTGTATAATTTCAACGACTACGTGAGTTGATTTTTTTATTTTAAAATATCGCTTTCTTTAACATATTAATTAGAATTGGTTTAAAAAACAGACGAGTTGGTTTATTAGTATTAAAATGGGGGCTTTGGGGGGCGATAGCTCCCAATAACAAAAGGTTTAAAGTAGCATGTGTTTGTAAAATAGAATTTATTTTAAATATTTCTATTTGTAGTGTTTCCATGACGAAGTTTACTGTCTCGACACGTTTTTAGAGGTAAAATGGGGGGTTTGGGGGGCTATCGCCCCCCAATAACAAAAGTTTAAGTAGTATGAGTGTGAAATAGCAGTTATTTAAATAATTATATTTTTTGCGTTAACATAATAGTTTTTTTATTTTTATTTAAAACCCATTAATTAATTTTAAATCTCATTAAGAAGTGAGATTACTATTTGTTTGTAAAATTTTAAAAGCACATTTTTTGTTCCAGATATTACAAGAAGTTCTCCATTTGTTATTGTTATTTGTTTGCATGTTTTTTAAAATTGAGTTATGTCTTTTACAAGATTCCATTAAAAAATTAAAATAAATCTATAATAATTCCAACGAATACGTGAGTTATACTTTTTCCATTTATATTCTGTGGCTTATACAGCATTTAAAAATGTAATAAGTAGCATTTGGTTAACTAAATAGACGAGTGACTCTTTTTAATAACACAAAATGTGTGGTTTAAGTGGTAAAGAATGTTCAAGTAGCGCGCGCTTGTGAAATAGAATGTATTTTAAACACATTTATTACGTTATCATGTTGAACGCGAATAGTAAACAAGGATTCGGTTCATTGAGTCGATACCTTGATTTATACTAGAGATATATTTTTTAAATGTAGAGTAAACAGAAGTAATAACAATAAACTGAAATATAAAGTAAATTTTGCAATTATTCAGATCAAATTATCTAAACCAGCCAAATTAAGGTAAGTTAAAATTGTTTTGAAACCTTCTATTCAATTAATATTTCATAAACTTCGTTCTTGATGCCAATAGTTTCGTAGAGTTAGGAGACTGGAACACTCGAGGATAATGTGTGAGGTTGATAATGTTCCTCCACATTTTGGACAAGTGGCTGGGTCGGTTGTTTTTTTTCATTAGATGAGAGTGAGTGAGGGAAGAATGGCCAATTCTCGATCTTGTGATAATATTTATTCTTTTCTTCTTAATTTAATGTTTGATATATTTAAATCTGTTTAGAGATTTTCGTACAGTATGTATGAAATGAACAGTACGTATGTTTAAAATGTACAGTATGTATGTATTATGTATTTAGACATTGAAGCCTTCCACTGGAGTTCCCATATCCTAACAATAGATTTTTTAATTTATTATAAAATCATTTAAAGAACCATGTATTTGATGGTCGATATGCAATACATCAAGGCATTGTGAATGGTCTCGCTTAGTAACTCATTTCTAGGTTTTGCGGCTACGTTACGTTTAAGTTTGCATTGTGAATGAGGCCTTACAGGGCGCATTCGGAATGATCGCTGCCGCGCGTACCCGGGCGTCGCGGTCAATACGAAGACGCCGCGGGAAGTGGCACACTCGGCTCTTGAGCATAAAAAGGTTGCCGGCAGAGAGCCGCCTCGGTTTAGCTTTAGCGTGTCAAGCGGTAATTAGGGAATGAGAGTGTCATGCAGCAATTTTTGGACTTTGGCGGACATCTGGCAAGCTCGTCATTGTACAGATCACGGCTTTTCCCCCGCACATCCACTGGTTACTTGGCAACCTCAGCGTATTTCTGTTTTTTCTTCCGGCAGTATCGACTTGGCACTACTTTGGAAAAAGTTATTGTTTTTTGTTTATGTTGCGGTCAAAGTTGACACTTTTTTGTGAAATAAACTCATTTCTTAAACTTGAACTTTGTTGAGATTCTTCATAAACTTTCGTTAATTAATTTAGCATTACTATTACCTACTAAAAGAAGTTCCTCCATTCTTAATTAATTGATTCATTCTGCATCAGTTTAATCATTATTGACTTTTTCATTTGGTGCAGTTCTTGTCGAACAAATAGCTGCGAAGACTGTACCCAATCCAAAGCTTCAAATTCCAAATGATTCTGTTTCCCGTTTCTGTAGCTCTGCTTCTGAAGATAAATCTACATTTTGGTAACCTTCATTGAAAAACAGGATGGATCTAGGATAAAGGCGAAAAAGGCCGTATATTTCCGATTCGGCTCCTGTTTGGATGCGCCAGCCTCCACGCAATACCTAAAGGGCGCACTGTCCTTAATATTACTTCTTAATCCCTATACAGTATTTGAGTAACTCCTCCAGTGTGCGTGGGTTCGGATGTGTGTTTCCGTCACTCATGGCTAGACCAATCGAGTCATACGATGTGTCATTCGACGCGTCTCGGTCTCCTGGTGGGGAATTGATAATTTGCTTTCAGATTCGGCCATAAGATTCTAAGAAATTCCTAAAAACGATTTTTTTTCGTGCTTTGGCGCTGTGATTTATTATGCCGGGAACTAAACAAACGCCATCTAAATAGATCTATTTATTTATTTGCCAAAAAACAGTAAAAACTGTATATGACGTGTGGGGAAAAATAAAATTAGAAAATAATTATTTTAGAAAAAAAATTTGAAAAATGTTTTTTCCCGAGTTATAGAAAATCAATTTCAACGGTAAATGAACTACAAGCAAAAGGAGTGCTCAACAAAACGTGCGCACAGTGAAGCTACATTTACGTCCAGAAGCAAAACAAGGGGCCATCTCAGCATTTGCTCAATGGATCAGGGAAACTGGACAAAAACCTGATCGAGATGGGGGTCATTGACCCGGAAGTTGAAGTACATTACTTGTTACAGGCGTATTAAATATTTTTTTAAATGTATACAATGCAAACGTAAACTAATTCATTATATATCTTTGTTTTGTTACAATAAACATTATTTTTCTTTTTCACGATCAGTATAGTCTCTAATTGTATAGAAACAGTTTTGCAACAGAAAAGATTTTACTTTAAACTTAAATTTGTGTACCGACTTTAATTGTTTAATGTCATCTGGCAATGCGTTGTAAAGTAACGTACATGTATTGAATGTTGATTTCTTGTACTGAGCTGTTGATAATGACACTTGATGCACGTGATTTCTACGGTGTGTGTTGTAATTATAAATATTAATATTTCATGAAAATATGTTCCCTCCGTTAAGTAGGTCATTTTTGACAAATATTACAGATTCATAAATAAATAGACCAGGCAATGGTAAGATTCCCAGCTCAGTGAAAAGAGGCTTGCAGGAATCACGTGGAAGGCATTTTTTCATTATTCGAATAATTTTCTTTTGCAACCTGAAGGTCTGAATACTACTGGATGAGCTTCCCCAGAATATTATGCCACATCTCAGGCGGGAATGTACATTTGCAAAATAAACCCAACGAGCTACTTGAGGGCTGACAGTATTTGAAAGAATTCTGAATGCGTAGCATAATGAACTTAATTTAGTGTTTAATTCTATTATATGTACATTCCATTTGAGGTTTGATTGAATTGAAAGACCTAAAAATTTTGTTGCCTCAACATCAGCTAATTGCATATTGTTCATTTTCAATGGAACATGCGATTTCCGATTTGAGATGCAAAAATGCATTGAAACAGTTTTTCTTTCGTTAACAATTAATTTGTTATTATTAAACCAATTTGAAACTTCTGAAATTGTACTATTTACTGCTTCTTTTTTGCAAAGAACATTCATGTCATCTGCAAACAACCGTTCTTCCATTTTTAATACACGAGGGCATATCGTTTACATATAACAGAAAGAGAATAGGACCTAGATCGAACCTTGCGGGACCCCATGCTCAATTGGCAAAGAATTGGAAATATAAGTATGTAATATCCTTTCCTGCCAGTATGGTATTTCTACTCTTTGAGTCCGATGTTTAAGGTACGAAGTTGTCCAATCTAGGGCAATACCACGAATTCCATACGAAGGTAATTTTTGAGAGCAAGATCTTATGGTCAATAACGTCAAAAGCTTTCGAGAGATCTAAGAATATTCCAATGGGTACTTCATTTTGGTCTATTGATGAAGCAACATCTTTGAGAAAAGAAAAAATGGCAGTTTCAGTAGATTTTGATTTTCTAAAATCGTGTTGCGAGTCTGAAAATGCTCTGTTTTTCCTGAGAAAAGTTTCCATTCGTAAGTAGAAAAGCCTTTCTAATACTTTTTGAGAAAACTGACAAAAGAGAAATTGGCCGGTAATTTTGAATATTATTTTTGTTCCCTTTTTTTAAAAAGTGGCTTAATTTTTGCTGTTTTGAAAATATCTGGAAATATTCCTGTACATAAAGAACCATTGAAAATGTGAGTTAACGGACGTATAAAGGCAGGTGCACAAGTTCTTAATAAACAATCCGGAAATTCATCTAAACCAGATGAATATTTATTTTTTAGTTTACTGACTATTCTGAGGATGTCGTTGGGAGAAGTTTCGGAAATAAACATCGTATCTGAAATTTTTGGGGAAGTGTAAAATGTTGAATTTTGTGGTTTTAGTCCCTTCGTGAGATCAGACGCAATTATAGAAAAATGTTTGTTGAAGAGATTGGCAACTTTTTCCGGATTACTCGTTTCTCTTTCATTATCCTTTAAAATACATTCTCTACAAGGTATTGAGATGATGTGGTTGTATTTTTTACGATATCCCACATTGCTTTAGTTTTGTTACTAGCGCTCAAAATGTCCTGACTGTTTTTCATTATTTTTGCCTGAACTATTACTTTTCTTAAATTCTTTTGTATTCTCGGAAGTATATATGGAAACCGGGTGATACGTTATGATGTTTAGAAATAAAGTAAAGCGTACTGTAAGAAGGGAGGGCGAGCAAGTGGACCGTGAAGGAATTTCCTCTCTTCTAACAAAACCTGCAATAGCTCGTGAAGGACCACCTCCAATTTAGATTCTTCAAGGCAGGAAGGTTGCCTGGGTTTGTGAGATGTCACCAAATGCTTTAGTAAAACACAACACATGAATTTAACAAAATATAATTAACCTGAATGCTTTACAGAGATGCTATATAAAAGCATGGAGAAGTATGCATTGGCTGCATTTGCACAGAACACATTAATGTATGCACTGAAAGAAAAAAAACAGATTCAAATCATATCATCTTGAAAGAATGCACCAGTAGCTGGAGGACTGGACCTCGTTGGAAAACGTCACTAGTATCTGATGATGTAGCACACAGCATCACTGGAACTGTAGGCAGGTAAAATTAGCAGAGCACTTATGCAGTGTAGTTGCTGCCAGAATTAGCGTGGCTCATGGTTGACCAGAGCACAAATTTAGTAAAGTTTGCACTGGTACTAATACAGTTGTACGATGTTGAAGTAGCAACACATATGCAGCGTGGCTGTTAAGAATACGAGCATGAGTTGCAGCTCGTCAAGGCACAAGGTTCAATGAATGCTGTTCGCACTAACACGAATACAGTTTGTAAAATGTTAAAATGATAACACATATGCAGCATGGCTGTTAAGTATACGAGCATGAGTTACAGCTCGTCAAGGCACAATTTACCTTACAAGAGAGAAAAATACAAGTGCGTGGCCAGCGTGATTGTAGATGAGAATACTAGTACACTAAACGTATTCCCCAGCACAAAAGGCATGATTGCCTCAGAATATAAAGAAACACGCGCTTGAGCGACGAGGAGTTTGTCGCGTGCACCTCACATCTTAACTCGAGGACGACTGCAACATGACTGAACTTGAACTGAATTCGCTCGCAGAGAGAGAGCGACCGTTGGCGCGCATACTGGCGCTGCCCAATGAGAATTAACGTAACAAAAATGATATATTTGTAGTTATTGTAAGAGTGAAAGGGAATTTAAGATAGAATATATAAAACAGGCATGAATTTTGATTATAATAATTATGCCATCAAATGTGACTGACAGTAGAGTCTTAAAATGTTTTTATATTATATAACGGCTGGCGCCTGGCAGTTTGAGGCGTAGATTTCGAAGAAGGCGGATGCCGAGAATTTCAGCGTTGCCTTGCGTTGCGCTGAGTAAACATTGTTGTGACATGTTCTTCCGTTGAACAGAAATTGAACACAAGTATTGGAAAGAGGTTGCGAGGTGCGAGGTGCTTCAATGAATATAATAAAAGGAAAAAAATAAAGTATGCATATGGTAACCTTGTAATAAAAGGAATAAAATAAAACATGCATATGGTAACTTGTAATAAAAGGAATAAAATAAAATATGCATATGGTAACTTGTTCGAACACGTACGTTTGTTTTTACACGCTGTTCTAATTCCTTGTGTGATCCAAGAATTACTTTTGCTTGAAATGTTTAATTTTCTCTTTTTAAGAGAAAGCACGCGTTAAAATGAATTGAAAGCTTGGAGAAAAATAAATTATATTTTTCATTTGTGTCAACAGCGTTATAAACTGCGTCCCATGATTCCTTCATCAAGTAGTCCGTAAATAATTTTATATTAACTTTAGTGAATGCTCTGCACATGCGTGTATTATTTATTGTGTCAGTGTTTATGTTCTTAGTAATTGTAAGTTTGTGCATCGTGGTCACTGTATCCTAGATTATTCGTTATTATTTCACATGTAGTTGTGGTTTTGTTAATTATAATTTGATCTAATGCTTTTTGTGATTTAAGCGTATTCCGTGTAGGTACATTCACTGTAATATCTAAATTAAAAGAATGAAGTAAATTGAGAAACTGCTCTTTTTCGTGGGAATCTCTCAGAAAATCAATATTGAAATCTCCACACACAACAATGGATTTAAAAGAGAGTTTACTAATTTTGTTCAGAATTATCTCTAGATTTTACAAGAAAGTGAAATAATCTGAAGTTCGCTTTGTTGGAGGTCTGTAAATGCAAAGTAAGATAATTTTGAGCGTAGTAAGATGTACTACTGTTGTTTCAAAAACTTTTTCAACTGCATATAAATTGAATTCTGACAAGAAGGTAGAATCAATATAATTTCTTATGTAATACATGAACCTCCGTTAGCAGGGCCCTTATTTGATTCCCTCGCTCTACAATACGATCCTGCAAGGTAAAAGCTAGGAATTTGGAGTGTCTTTATATCATTTTGGGACAACCAATGTTCTGTAAAGCAAAAAAAATCTATTTGTCTCAGATCACATTGTAATGCTTCCTCGATAAATTCAATTTTATTTGAAAGAGATTGCACATTATGATGCATTATTCGAATCTTTTGCAAGCACCTACACGGATGTTTTTCTGCTGCATCTGACTGTAGTTGCTATTTATTTATTTCATTTTTACCTCGAGTGCGTGGTCGAAGGAAGTATCGTGTACCAGCAGTGACAAGAGGTGAGGAAGGAGGGGTGACAGATGTAGAGGAATGAATAGTGGGAGAGGTAATACACGGATTAGGTTCAGGGGATAAGGTAATTGGGTCCAAAGGGGTCCCAGAGGATGGAAGAGAACTAGGAGATGTGGGTAGGAATGGGTCTTGGGCAGGACACTGCCAAGTTTGTGACATGATGTGTTTTGCAAGCTCACTACCGAGTGCATGTTTTCCGACAAGATTCAGGTGCAGACCATGTCGGGTGAATTTTTTTTCCGAGAGAAAGTTTAGCTCAAACAATTTAACATGTGTGCCTCTCAGATGCAGTTTCAATTGGTTGTTTGCGTGACTAATTTCTTTGCATAGTGTTGGCTTGTTGTACCAGAAGGGCAGACTACAATGTTCGTGTTTTGGGCGGCACGTTGTAATTTGTCAACATGTTCTTCAGGCGTAAAGTGACCACCCAAATTATTGTCATTCTGCCCTCCTATGATGATGACTGTATCCCGTTTGGTGAGGGTTTTTGTTTGCGTGTCCAACTCACTGGTCACGTCGGCAAACTTCCGTTAGGTTTAAACACACACATGGCAGAGAAATTGGTTGGGAATTTCTCACTGAGCAGGGAGAAGATTTGTCGCTCATGGCTATCTGCTAAAATGAGTACCTTTTTGATGGGCTCAGTGGGAATGTCCTTGTTTTCTTGTGAGCCAGTTTGCGCAACTCTACGTGTCTTTGTTACTTTGCGTTTGCTAGGCTGTTTGCGTTGGTTTGTGAATGGATGTGTCGATGGGTAGGGGTGGTGAGGATTGGGAAGGCAAGGAAACTCATTGTAGTAGTCTAATACAGAAAATTTGCTTTGAGTCGTGATTGGTGGTGGTGATTGTGTTTTTGCTTCCGCGAATGGACGGTTGGAGGTTTTTGCGGTGTTGCCTATTGTTGTCCAACCGTCTGTGTTTTGAACGACCTCTTCGAGCCTTCGGATATGTTCATCTAAATTACTGTTGATGTGTGTGAAGGCTTTCAGAAGATCGGCTTTGAGAGTGTAGAGAGTAGAGAGTGTATAGCGATTAGTAGCTATGTCACGAATGCGTGTCAAGTGCGTGGTAAATATGAAGATAAGTAAATAGATAATTCAGAATACTACAAAAAACTACTCCCTAAATTATTTTTTTAATTTAATTGTATTAACTTATTTAAATTACGTTACGTATTTATTTAAAAATAACGGTGATCTGATTCTAATTAGTATTTAAATGTGTTTAATTAAATTCAAAAAGCGTTCAGTGTATTTAATGTAAAATATTGAAGCTGCAAACTAATAAATACAATTAAATTACTTTACTTTACCTATTGAAAGGGCCACGAAATTCATCACTTCGACAAATTTAAATATAAATATCTGTGTAGGTGGCGTTGATTAAACTACAGTACGAAAACGGACGTAGATGAAGACAAAGAGTGAAAAATATATGAAGACGAAGAGAAAAAAGAAGAGGAGGACGATGAAGAAAACGAAGAGGAAAACGAAGACGCACGATTACAATACTTTCTCTTCTTACGAAAGAAGGTCGAGGAAGTAAAATTAAGTCGTAATGAGCTGGCAATTAGATAGCGGCATCCGAGCTGTTCAAACATCAATTCTCTGGCTGTTCTAAAGAGAGAACAAGGAGAAAGGAGTCTAGGAGAAAATGTCAGTTTAGTGAATGAAGTTGGATGTTAGGGAAACTTTTCACTAAACTTTTTACTAAATATAACATTGTACGAATTGGTACAAATCATGTCGATAACCTTATTAGAAAGTTAATACGAAGTCCTTAATAAAGAAATTCAGCCCTCTCCAGCCCCTATCATTTCGCGGCGGTGCTCTATTTTCAGTACATTATTCTTACCAACAACTACCTTGAATGGATTAATAGCATTGTTGAAAGAGCAATGAAACAATATTACCTATTTCGTGAGTTAAATGTTAAAGTTCATTCTAAAAGGAAGTTATATTGTGGTATGCCCCGCTCCTACTATCTCTCCCTCGGTTTGTTTATATACTTATTTAATTTGCTGTTTTATGTTTACCCAAACACGTGTGACCTTTTCTGTGTAAACAGTGAGGCAGAGGAACTAAAGAGATCAGGGCAAGGCACCAAAGAAATGTATTTACGTGTGGGTCGAGTGAATCACGCCCCTATCAGGAAGTGTAGGTGCCCCAGGGAGAAAATACGAATACCTCATGAATCTAATAAAGAGAATCCCTAAATAGAATCAGAGAAATATTACTTCCTTGATTTTAAAAAGGAAATTTCAAAACAAATTATACAAAAAAGTTTTGACATTAAACTTTGAATCTTGATGTGTCAATAATTCAAGAAATCATTTTAGTTTCTTGTCAACAATTAAAAAAAACACATATTCTGCAGAGAAGTAAAACTAAGGGTGGCGAAATTTTCGCCTCTCTACATGGTCCAAAGAGACAGGCTAGTGATAATGACGGTGCAGACAAAACCGCAGTAATATTTCACCATGCGCTATCAATAGAGAAATATTCGTTCTCAATGCAATAAAAATGTCGTATTACATTGGCGCTTTGTCTTCTTGCGCATTGGAACTCATCCTTCTGCCCTTGAATTACAGATACTCTCTCCACTGAAATTTATTCGTTAGTTATCTAAGCACTTAAAATATTTTTTCTGGGCTTGAATATAAAGCATTCTTCTAGAAGAGCACCTTAAGCTGTCGGTTTCGTAGGATGATTGATATTTCAGGTGCATAAACGGCTAAGGTCGTTAGTCCCTTAAGTGTGGTGTATGTTTTCTCCTCGCTATCTGGTTGTGATTTTTCCCCGCTGGAAGGTGAGATCCAGCGCCGACTTACCTGTCGGCTAGCGGAATTTTTCCCAACCAAGTATCTTCCACCAGTGTAGTGCATGTGGTGAGGATAGGACATGCAAGGGGAAGGAAAGATCTCGCGCGGCTAGTGACTTGTTTGTTAGGGTACCTCTCCGGCATTCGCGTGGTTGTGATTGAAGAAACCACGGAAAAATAGCGATCAGATCAGCCGGCCCCTTGAGTTCTCCTTCAGACAGGGTCTGAAGTCGCCTCTAGTAGCGACTGAATTCCACCTAGCTATCTGGCTAGAAAATCCTGCCACCGAAATCGGGTCTCAAACCGAGGATAACCCAGTCAGAGGCACTGGAGTGACATTAAGTGATGCCATGAACCACCTCTCCCGGTGGTCTGATAGGAAAAATTACTATTCTAATAAATGAAATCAAAACGTTTCGTTAATTATACTAAAATAATTTGACACAAAATATTCGTAAAACTTTTTCAATACTTCCAACAAATCCATGAACGTTTGTATTCAGGGAGGTCAAGGAACATTTCAGGAATCTGAGGAATGATTTAAATGCTCCAATCACATGAGCTTCATTTAAAGGATAGCTTTCCCAAGATAAAGAGCGATGGGAGAACTCTGAATTGTAACCTAGTGCTATACCTCAAATTACGTGAAAATTTCTCATATTTTCTTGAAATTAAAGATAACTTCATTTCAAGATCTAATTTTCTAGAACAGATGCATTAAGGGGAAAAATCTCTATCATTAATATTGTACTTTTGCAAGGTTAATGTTTTTCAATTTTTGAAAATAGAGACCTCTTAAAATGTGACGAGCACCACTTTTTTACCGTCCTTTACGAGGGGAAACTTTACGGAAAAATAGAGCGGTTTTTTTGAGAGAAAATAAAGGTTTAAAAACAACCTAAAAATCACGAACTATTATGCGAAAACTACTATTTTCGAACAATTGTACATCACCTTATTTGAAGGTGTCTTTAAACAACAGATTTTATTAAGGAACAAAATCACTCAATATAGTTATAGGAAGACGCAGAAAAAATTTTAACTTTCGCGATTTCTGAAAAATTAGAGATTTCAATGAAAACGAGATTTTTTACAGTTCTTTAGGCTACCCGACTTTAAAATTTTGGAGTTTTTTGAGAAAATTTTGAAATTGTTGAAGCTTTACTAATGTGCTCCCAAAAATTAAAACATGTTTCAAACTCGCAAGGCCTAAAGTTATATCAAACCGATCAGGGAATATTACTTTTTGGAAAAAATCGTCTGAACGGTTTAATTACTGCAAATGAGCGTACGCTCGTACAAAAAGTACAAAACAAAAAATTAAAAGACGCAATACCTATAGATATTAAAAAAATAAGCAATACAAATAAATAAAAATAAAATAAACACACAAATAGACAAGTACTGAAAAAAAGACAATAAAAACACAAACAGGCGTGTACAAAAAATATTAAACAAGTGTTGCTACAGAATGGCACAGACTTTCCCGTATTAGTTTTCCATTTTCTTTGGTCTCGGCAAGCTATTCGGACTTGCCACATGCTCTTCCCAGCTCCCATCAATCGCCGCCCAAAGAACATTTTTTGACACTTTCTTATATTTTTGTTTTCCTAACAGTAGAACGGAAATATTATTTTAAGAATATTAAAGAACAGTAAAACCTCCTCCTAAATAGCAATTATCTTTGAAAAATTTGGAGCCGCTTTTAAGAAAATAGCGTTTAAACGGTACTGTAAATGCGAAAATCCTAGCTCTTTTTCACAGGAGTCTTTTGTGATTTCGAAAAAAATCATTAGAAGTCATTTCAAGCACATTAACTCACAAATACAATAGTGTTTACAAATCGCTGGAAATGTGCATATTGACGGTGTGAGAGATCTTTAAAAAATGTGTAAAAAATGAACTTACTTAAAATGAATTTACGTCATATTAACGAGTGCAAATGGCACTATCCGTTCGAAAAGTCTGGAGAAAAAATTTGGAACAATTTATGAGAAAATGGCGTTCGAGCGTTTCTGAAAATGCAGAATTTTGAACTCGTTTTCACAGAAAACGGTTTAGTTTTCGAGACACTTTATATGACATTATTTAAAGCAAATGTACTTATAAGTACAATAATGTGAACAAATCACCGCAAATGTAAACATTAACAACGTGAGAGACGTAAAAAAATTACATTTTCGTAATTTTTGAAAAAAAACAAAAGAATAGAGCAATATCGCGTTTATATCACCTCATAAGAGTACATTAGGCACTACCCTAACCAAAAATTAAAGAAAAAATTTGGAGCCGTTTTTTGAGAAAATTTTGTATTCTTTTAAATGCACATATTGCACGCAAAATTGCGTGAAAACTACTAAAATTCTCAAAAAATGTACAAGACCTTAATGAAAGAACTCACTTTGAAGAACAAATTTCAATTAAAGAAAAAAATCTGTATTCAATTTTGTAGTTGGAGGAAGACGCCGAAAAAAATTTAACTTTTGCAAGTTTCGAAAATTCAGAGTTAACCGTGAAAATCGGACCTAAGCCACATTAATAGGTGTATTTTCCTCTATTATTACAATATAAAGAAAAAAATTGAACCGTTTCTGAGAAAATTTTGAAAATTTTCGGGGGATTCATGTAGAGTACCCCCAAATTTTATAGAATCTTTTCAAAAATATCAAAGCTTCGATTCGAGCCAGATCGACAGGAGTTTCTTGGATTGGGAAAAAATCCTACGTATGGTTTAGGCGTTAGTCGTGTTGGACAGACAGACGTTTTGCTTTCAATTGGTTTTTACTTTCCCGTGTGCGTACGTATATACGGAGTAATATGCGTAATATAAGGAAAGTTGCGAGAAAAAATGGCAAATTTTCGGCAGAAAAAAAATCATCGCTGGGACGTGATAACGTAAAAGTGAATAATATTTACATTGGCGGTAATATTGACATTAGCGGCGATTTGTGCACATAATTATATTTATGATTACATACACTTTAAATAATGTCCAGTATTGCTTTTCAAGAACTCAACAGTTTTCTGTGAAAAGTAGCTCAAAATTTCGGCATTTTCAAAAACGCTCAAACGCAATTTCCTCCTAAATGGCTCCAATTTTTTTCTTCAAACTTTTCGAACAGATAGGGCTAATTGCACTCTTTAATATGACGAAGTTCATTTTGGGATTTGTTTGTTTGTTCAAAAATTACATAAATGTAATTTTTCTTAAGATCTCTCACACCTTTAATATGCACATTTCCGGCAATTTGTTAACACTATATTTAATATTTCCGTTCTGCCATTAAGAAAACGAAAAATTAAGAAAATGTCAAAAAAAGGAACTTTGGGCGGCAATAGATGGCAGCTGGCAAGAGTATGTGGCAAGTCCGAATAGCTAGCCGAGACCAACAGAAATAGAAAACTAATACGAGAAAGTCTGTGCCATTCTGTAGCACCACTAGTTCTGTATCATCCCGCAAAATATGGACTTTGAGAACACAATGTATTGTAGGTCATTTCCTACACACAGAAGCAAGAATTATCCACTTTTTCATCATCGAGGACCCTCAAAACGAGTTTTTCTGTCAAAAAATTACCACTTTCCTGCCAGAATGCCCTACAAACAGTGGTATCACTTACGACATTTATTGTAACATTGAGTAATAGCTTCTGGAATAACTTGAAAAGAATCATATTGCTATTTCTTGGAGTATTCTTTCTACGAGAACAACCACATACATTTCAACTATAAAACAGAATGATTGGTTCATGTGAGTCTCATTTTTCACTTTCTTTCACCATTCTCATTACGTCGCAATTCAAAAGAGGGAATGGAATGGAATAAACCCAAAATTTACTTCACTGATCTTAGTGGAAACCCTGGAACACAAGCACTGAAATAAGGAAACCAGAATTTGTTTTCGTCTGATGCTTCTCATTTCACATCATTTAAAATAAAAACTAGTGGTGCTACAGAATGGCACAGACTTTCCCGTATTAGTTTTCTATTTTCCTGGGTCTTCGCTAGCTATTCGGAATTGCCACATACTCTTTCTTGCCAGCTACCATCTATCATCGCCAAAAGTACATTTTTTTTGTCATTTTCTTAATTTTTCGGTTTCCTATTGGTAGAACAGAAACATTAATTTTAGAATATTAAAGAACACAAAAACCTAGTCGTAAATGGCAATTTTCTTTTAAAAATTACGTGCCGTTTAAGAGAAAATGGCGTTTTAGCACTACTAAAAATGCGAAATTTGAAGCTCATTTTCACAGAAAATTTTTGAGTTTTCAAAATACTTTATTTGAAGTTATTTGAAGCACTTACACTCACAAATATAATCATCTTTACAAATTGTGGATAATGAGCCTATTACAAATGTGAGAGATCTTTCAAAAAATTTACATTTATATAATTTTTGAAAAAAAAAAACAAAAAAAAAAAACTCAAAGTAAACTTCACGCTATACTAATGAGTGTAATTAGCACTATCCGTTACAAAAGTTTCAAGAAAACAATTGCAGCCATATACGAGAAAATGACGTTTGAGCATTTCTGAAAATGCCGAAATTTGAGCTACTTTTCACAGAAAACGGTAGTGTTTTCGAGAAACTTTACTTGACATTATTTAAAGCATATATACTCGTAAATATAATAATGTAAAAAAATCGCCGATAATGTAAATATTAACGACGTGACAGACAAGTAAAAAAATTTACATTTTTGTAATTTTTGAAAAAACCAACCGATAGACCAAAATGGCTTTTATGTCATTGATAGAGTACATTTACCACTATCCCTACCAAATGTTTAAAGAAAAAATTTGGAGCCGTTTTTGAGAAAATTTTGTTTTTGTAATTTTTTAAAATTGCACATATTGCACGCAATATTGCACGAAAACTACCAAAATTGTGAAAAACATTTACATGACCTTTATTAAAGAACTCAATATGCAGAACAAATTTTATTTTAAGAAAAAATCTCTATCTTCAATGTTGTAGTTGGAGAAAGACGCCGAAAAAAATTCAAACTTTCACAATTTTCGAAAATTCAGAGCTGTACGTGAAAATCGGACCTATGCCATGTTAAAAAGTGTATTTTCCTCTATTCATACAAGAAATTTAAAGAAAAAATTTGGAGCCGTTTTTGAGAAAATGTTGAAAATCCCCGGGGGGATTCATATAAAGTACCTCCAAATTTTAAAGAATCTTTTTCAAAAACACAAAGCTTCGACTAGAATCAGATCGACTGGGGAATATCAATTTTGAAGAAAATCGACCGAACGGTTTAGGCGCTAGCGTTGACCACAGACGGACAGACGGACGGAATGCCGTCAATCGATTTTTAAGTATAAAGAAGCAACAAATCATGGATTTTGACCACACCACGAGATAGAGGATTTTTTTTCTTAATTTAGCAACTGGTTTTATCCACTTATTCGTTTTCACGGCCCGGCAATTAATTTTTTTCCGCCGAAAATTGGCCATTTTTTCCCGCAGCATTACATAACTTTCCCTATACTACGTATATCACTCCGTGTATACGTACGTATACGGGAAAGTAAAAATTACAAATAACCTTCTCAGCTTCACAAAATTAAATAATATTTCACATTTGTACCAAAAAACAAATTAAGTTTTGCAGTGGAAAAATTATTAATGAAAGGAACCTAATATAATAATAGTAAACATTTTATTAACATCTCTTTTTGTTGGAGTCTATGGAATCACAGGAGATGCAAGTACTGTAAAGGAAGTTGACGTTTGAAAATGAGGTTCATCAACAAGGTTGCAACGAAGCTATATTTCTTTCCATAAGGAAAATGTACATTTATCAACACAAAATCCATGTCTGTACAATAATAATTATTTCTTCTTTCCTTCATTTCCATGAATTTGCCTTGTGTTTTGTTAGGAAATCAGGTACTGGTCCCAACAACTGCTCACTGGTAATATAAAAACAAAAATTAATACATTGAGTTAATCATAATTTTAGTCATAATAAAAAGTGTCAAAAACACAAAATTATGAACTTGTTACTCTAAGTTTGAATTCACTGTAAAGCTCCGACACTATACTTCCTTTTTTACCTAATGTGGGCGATGAAATTAGATCATTATTACACCTCCTGCCTTATAACATGAACCCTTTTACAAGTGGTAAGCACATTTCTTAGGTCTCGAGCCCCGTTGACACGGACGTTCGCAAATTAATTAAAAATATTCAGTTTATAAGGCTGGGTGTTTTAATTGCCCAATGTCATCGGCCATGTTAGAAAGAACAAAGTATAGTTCAATTTGTCGTCACGAATTGCAGCACCAAAATTGACTGTCTGAACAAATGGCCCGATTTTCAATCAGTAAACATGTATTTGATTCATATTTAATATAGAATTTATGCTACAAAGCACTTTCTTCCAAAAAAAAAATTTTCAAATTGCTTTCATGGTTCCAGGATTAAATTCAAACAAGTAGGCTAATGGAAAAGGCGCGATGACGACGTGCTCCCTGACCACAACGCCGTATCAATCGTCCAAATCGAATGACTAGGTCGTGGCAATCAGTGAAATTTGCCAAAATATAATGTTCCCCTTCCCCATGCCGCGCCGCCGCCACCCCCGGAATCCAACACAGTCCAAAGATTACCGACCAGAATATCACTATGCTCAAAAGATCCCAAGAAGAAGACCACGATAAGCTGAAGAAGACCACGATAAGATGGTCGAAATGTCAGCAATACAGCCTTCGACGCGGCGTCACCCGGACAGCCAAGATCATCCACATGTCTGTTGACATTTTCACCATGGTCTTAAGCAGACCAAAGCACGAGATACATAGAGTTGCTAGGATTAATAAAGATGGAATAAATCCTGCTGGGTTGTCTTGAGAGAAAGTGTTGGAATTAACGGGTGGCTTAGATGAACAGAACAAACATTTAATTTTTAATTAGATTTTATGCGTATTGATTCTACATATATGATACGGTGTATTTAAAAACTGTGACGTTGTATGACGTTTTTATAGTGATATTCGTAATCTATATATAAAATTTAGTATGTTGAGCACTCGACCTTCCTGAAGGTAAAAGTCGTGTTCCCCAGTGTAATTGCTTCGCGCCAAATCCTCGGAAATGTTCCATCCAAATCTTGAAGATACGGAGGAGAAAAAGACGTGCCTTTTACGGTATGTTTCAACATTTGCTTGTGTATCTGGTCTGGTCCTGGACCTGGCAGAATATTTCTCACGGGCGAGGGCACAGGAAAATTCATCCACGGAGAAAGGAACGTTATAATCTTCCTCCAGGTAAGTTGAAAAGTCCAATCTGCCATTCTTCTCTTCGTATTCAAGCTAGGAGAGTAAAGAAAGGAACTGGACGTTTTTGCATAGTGACAGGCCAATTCCTTAACTACGCCTTCTGGAGAAAGATTTCCGTTAATCAGGAGTCTCGGGACAGACGGTGGGGAAAGTCTTCCTCTGATCTGTCGGACCTTTCGCCATACTACTTTAGGAGAGTATGGCAAGAAAGAGAAGAAATATAGGCTCTTCAGGAAGCGGTCTTACTTTCCCGTATTACTAATCTAGCTCTGGTCCGCTTTCTTTTGTAATCAATCACGTTTTGGTGGTGGGGAACCTATGGAGCCTCGCCAGTGGCCGCCTTCGGTCACGCAGCGCGACGGCACAGAAAGCATTCCACCAAGGCGTCGGTAAATTGGGCCACAAAGGCATCAATCTTATTTAAACAATTGTATGGTATTTTAATTTTCTCGCTGAATGTATCCAAGTCAGCTCGATATATTTTCTCGGTATGTTAGCCAGCGAGATGAGTGGGTAACGTCTAAATTAGGAATGTCGAAATGGACCAGATTAAGAAAATGGTCACTCCCACGTAAGTCATCGAGAACAGCCCTCTCTAAGACGGTAGATAGAGATGGACTGCAGAGCGCCAGATCGATTGACGAGAAGTGTTTGAAGCCACAGAAAAATAAGTATAATTCCCAGAATTAAGTTCTGCTGGTAAATAATATTTTCGAGAATAGTACCTCTCGGGCAGGACCTCGTGCCACCCCAGGCGGGATTGTGGGCATTTAAATCCACCACAATAAGGAGAGGGGCGGGCAACAAAGAAAACATATCAAGTTCTTTTTGTGACACGACTTGGCCAGGAGGAATGTTTATATTCCACATCGTTAACGAAAAGGACGGTATGTGAATCCGAACGCATACGGTTTGAGGGCCGGTTCGAACGTTACGTTCCTCAAAGGGCAGGGAGTCATGGATAAGTACCGCGACACCACCGTGAGCACGAAGTTCCATCAAACCGATAGGTGCTAAAACCGTAAAGACAGACGGGCTGATGGGGAAGAAGATGAGTTTCCTGAAGGCAGACTACAGATGGTCTATGGCGAGAAATTATCAATCTCAATTCCTCTGAATGCGTACGAAAGCAATATGTTCCATGAGAGAGCCATTATAGGGAATTATTTCTTGGAAGATTTTTTTCTTTCTCACCTTCTGAAAGTAGTAGAGGAACTCTCGTGATGCTCCTTGAGAACAGCAGAGTCATCCAGACCGTTGCTGGATATGGTCGCCTGTGTCGGGGGGATTTATTGTTTTTCTTCGCCACAGATGACTCAGATCTACAGGGGCTGGAGGAACGTTCGATTTGGATCTCGGAAGTAGTAAGAAGTGGACAGGACTTCGATGAATTTTTTTTCGGAGGCCATATCTGACTGCAGTCGACTTCCATAAGGGGCTCAGTGGAAGTCATCAGTGGCTGGTGGAATTTTTTGCAGGATTTTATACTTCGTGGGAATTATCACTTTTCCACCTTGAATGCATGCCGTATCTTCAGGGAAGTCTATAGCTGACACCGCGGGGGGGGGGGATCGTGAGCACGAACTCTGGTGAAGAGTTGGAGACGATCACCCGGACCCTCAGTTTCACGGTGGCACTCAGGCCGTTAGAGGCAGTGAGTAGGCGATCTTCCTCACTTCCTCACTTTCCGAAGTAAAGTCCTAGCGCTTTACCACGGTTTTGCAGAAATTCAAGGTTGGATGTGTCGTGACTACCACCTGGAGGTCGGCAATCTTTGTTTTCTGGATTTTCCCAATTTGCTCGTCGGTACGCGCTTCAAATAGGATCATCCATTCCTCTGACGCACGTCCGCTTGGAGCTTCCCGTACGCTTCCTGTATGGCTCGCGCCAGACGAATAGCACTTACGTTTTTTAACGTTTTCATTTCCTCGGCGTATGCCATGAGGAGTAAACGAGGATTTTTCGGTCTGTCATCTTTTGAAAAGAAACTATTTAAGTCAATAGTTCGTTCTGCACATCGCCTCTTCCTTGCGGAGGAGGGCAGGGGAGTTTGTTTGGTATCCATACGATGGATAGAAATTCATCTCCGTGCTCCCCACCCTCCACGGAGTCGAACAAGGGGACACCCCACTGGGGTGCCAAGAATGACACGGAGATATAGTGGGGAATGACACAGCGCTGCACTGCCGTGGATCCCCCCGCTCGCCCTGGAGGTCAGCACAAGACTTAGTCCGAGCCGATTGATCTGGAGTGGGTTTTCTCCCGACCGCCCGTCTAGAAGAGACCGAGGCCAATGAAAGCGTGCTGAAACCTACAAGGAATGATCCCCAAAATACGTAAACAACGTATTCCATGAAAAGCAGAAAGTAACACAAGGACTAGTTGGAAAACACGTCCCTTAACTGCCAGGTCACACATTCCCTCCGATGCGGGTCGCCATGCATGGCAAACACATGGTTGGGCATTCAGCATACAAGGGGGAGCAAGAAGGGAAATAGAAGGGGAAGAAAAGAAGAGACAGAATGTTATAAAAGAACGAACATGAATGATAGGGGTCAAGAAAGAGGATTGGTGAAAGAAACGAATATTTGAGAGCCCTCCCTGCATCCCCCAAATTAGGTCATGGACCGACTCACCTTGACAGAAGAACATTCAACTGCTGCTACTCTATCTTCTCCTTGTGAGAGCTTACTGTGTGTGTGATTGTTACAATGGATGTGTGACCTATTGTGTGCTTCATGTGTTGATCATGGTACATTCCACAGCTGAAATCAAGTAGTATGCAAATTACTTTCTATGCATGTGGATTGCCCATAATTCCAACAACTACAATGACATAATTTATTATAAAAATCTCTTGGAAGAAAAAGAGAAATTGATAATTTGGTATAGCTCGACCAAGCTAAGAATGAAGGAGGTGATTGCGGCACGTCGTGGTACTAACAGTGTAAACACGGGTCTGTACAGTCAGTATCGCTAACAAAAGTCGGGTGGAGCATGAAGCGAGTTGGGAAATGCGAGTTATGGATGAATTCAAACATTTTGTATTCTTCTGCATTCATCTTTTTTTACTTTATGCAATAAATTACTTTATGCAAAACATTAAATTTACTGTCGCAAGTATTTAAAATATTCTTCATTTCAATATTTTAGAATATTTGAATGTAGAACATACTATAGGAATGATGATACATCCAGAAAAAAAATTGATAAGAGAGCAAAATAAGCTATCTTCGTAGGTTATTCGAAAAATAGAAAAGCTTATTGTCTTTTTGATGTAGAAGATAAATAATATAATAATTCATGGGAGTAGAGATGTAATATTTTTAGAAAATGAGAAAGAATTAATAAAAGAAAAAGATTGATATTTAGAAAATTTTAATTGGTTCTCAATTTCTAATAGTAAAGAACCATAGTAAAGACTAATGAAGTAACAAATATTGAAGATATAAATATTGAGGAATATTCATTACGGTGATAGTTGCTTCTTATGTAATAAGAATTTGATTTGGTATATATTCTGAAAAACTACTTAAGTTAAATTAAATGATTTACAAGTATATGAATGTTACTGTACAAATTGTGTGCTCATCAAAGGAATTCAATCAAAATTAAATTATTCTACCAAAAAAATAACATTTTATTTCTTCTAATATGAAGTGCAAACACGTCCAAATACAGTTAAAATAATAATTGGGAAGATAACAGAATTGTGACAAAATAAATCGCGCTTTTCCTGAAACAGTTTCACAGGGTCCCATTTTTAATTGGATTTGAGTGTCCTTATATCTCCGTCTCTGTCACTTCGGCTGTAAAAACAGACGGTGGTGCGCTCCTGTAAACTTCATTCTCAAGTTAATGGAGTTATACATAACTGCAGGAGGCAACTTACAAATGTTTAAGAACATGTCATCTAGTTAAAAAGAAACTTGTATCACATTTTTAAGAGAGACTGAATTCAGCTCATAAAATATTAACTGCATGTGATAATATTAAAAAAATAATTTAAAAAATCATGGAATCAAGAACCTTCCAAATGAAAGAGTGTTGGCATAGCGATAACTATTTCCACACATTTTGTAAGAAATGTACAACATTTCAAAGAGACTTCATAAGCACATGTTGGGAAGAAAATAGAAGAAACAAAATCAGAGTATGCTGTATTATTTAAGTATATCACAAGACACAAAGAGATTCTGGGAGATCTTTCTCACTTCTTCGAAAAATCACCAAAGTATAATCCATAAAAAATACAAATAGGTATGCAACTAAGAACCTACACTTACACTAATATCCAGACACAAAGGCTTCTTCTTTCACCTTATAAGTAAACAACAGCGTGAGCACTTGTTAACTAGAAGAAATGCTCATCTGAACTTGTCACCAACCACTAAATTACATTTTCAACATAGGTAGATTTCATGGCAGCAATCTTTTTGTGTAAGATGTTTGTCAGTGGAACATATCTCACCTGATTTTAACCCAATCAGCACAACTGGAACTTGCCATTAGTGTCTCCATTTCATCACGACCCTTATAGAATGGTGGCCTTTCATTCATGTGTTGAGGCACATGTTCTAATACTCCTACAGGAATGTAACGATGCAGAAAAGAAAGCCATTCAAGAAGGAAACGCCGTGTATTTTCCACACTCTAAAAAAAAGTCATAATACACTAAATAATCTTTATTTTAATTATCATCTAAAAACAGTTATTATATTCTCCAATATTTTAAAAATAAATCTTACAGAGTAACTGTTGCTCTATATTAAACTATTCAATTACTTTATTCACTATGAAAAGCCTTTAATGGTTGTCAAATAGCAGGCTAAGGTGCTTAAATTGAGAAGACCTTTTCACTTTCTTGCAGAGTATGTTACATGCATGTGATAAAAAGTTCTAATTATTTTGATGAATACATTTTTATAGGTATAATTTACAATACAAAAACATCATAATAGATGTGTTCACAAAGGTTAGCTCTGGTTTCAAGAAAACCAATTGGCCACACCTTTAATATCCAAAAATCCACAACAAAGCCCAAGTTTCTGCCAAAAAAATCTCTGTATCTAGTTGAGAAATCAAACATTTTGTGAATGACCTTTCTCGATCAATATCAATCTTTCAATGAATCCTTTTCATTGCAAAGGGTGAGAAAATAAAGAAGGGAGGAAAGAAAAATTCATCAGGTAAAATTTGCGTATATGAAGTAACAGGGTAAAAGAGAGGCTCATGAAAGAAATGTTGCATTATCAAACAGTAAGCCAATGTGACTAGATATGAAAACAAAGAGAGATTTCTTTAAGAAATAAATCATTACAAAAAAATGTAAATAAACGTTAAAAGAAATCATTCTTTGAGTTTTCTTATGTGCAATTGGTCAATTACTAAATTCCATTTCCTTACCAATGTTTAATTTTGGAAACTGTTAAGAGAGAAGATGTGTATGTGGTGGGAGGTTCCTGGAAACCATTCGGGAATATCACAGAACTGCAGTTAATTTTAAAATGAATTAGCAAGACATGATGAGAAAATGTTCAGAACCTTTGGCAAACTAATGTAATTTGGAAATTGATTAACTCTCCATGTAAAATTCAAAGAATTAATTATAGTAAAACCCCTTTATAAGAGACACCTGGGGGAATCGAATTTTGTCTCTTATATGTGGGAACTCTTATAAATGGGAAAAGGGTTTTTGACATGTTTAATGAAATGTTACCATATTTTTAGTGGATTAGTATGATTTGTACACTATTTTAAAATTGAGAAAACATAATTTAGTTGATTCCAGAGCCCATTTAACCAGATCTATTAAGTGAACTTTATTACATCATTTAAAGCATATGTGTTTATGAGTGGATTATGTGAACATATCGCCTCTATAAATATTGATACGAGAGATATAAAAAATTACATTTGTGTAATTTTTGAAAAGCCAAAAGAATAGAGCAAATGATGTTTATGCCATCTTATAGAGTACATTTATAACTATCCCTACCAAATGTTTAAAGGAAAAATTTGGAGCCATTTTTGAGAAAATCTTGTTTTTGTAAATGTTTAATATTTCACGCAATATTGCACAAAATCTTTTTTTAAGTACATAACATTAATGAAAAAACTAATTATGAAGAATTATCTTTATTGGATGAAAAAAATTCTATCTTCCAAATTTATAATGGTAGCAAAACGCCAAAAAACTGCAAACTTTTTCAATTTTTGAAAATTCAGAGTTAACAGTGAAAATCCTAGCTATGGCTCCTCTATAAGTGAATTTCTCTCTATTCATACAATAAATTTGAATAAAAAATTTGGAGCTATTTCTGAGAAAATTTTGAAAATGTCCCAGGGCCTTCATGTAAAGTACCCACAAAAATTAAGAATGTTTTTCAAAACAATAGTTTTGAGCGGAAACCGATCGGGGAACAGCCTATTAATTTTGGAAAAAATCGTACGAATAATTTTGGCGCTAGTATTATTCATGGACAGGCGGACAGAAGTTTTGAAAGAAAAAAAACCTTTTTCTGTATCAGGGGAACCCAAAATGTGCATTCCGTTGAAATCTCGAAGTCAATTTTCTGCAGTATTACATTACTTTCTCTATATTACATATATATGTATGTATATAAGAAAGTAACAATTGGAAACACTGGTCAAAATACTAAAAGCAAAATACCACGATTTAGTGAACTCTGCCTCCGGCTGGTATCAGCTCTTGATAGTTATGTGAACACCTGATACCTTCCAGAGGCACGGTTAGAAAAGTCGCACTATAGGCACTTTGGGCGACTTCCTTGTTGTCAAAAGATATGAAGCTTACTGAATGAGCTTTCTTCACGCGAAACTTCGCACATCTCCCCCGTCTGCCGGTGGCGCTGGCGTTGCGAACCCCTGCTCCACCCTATTTTAAGCTCATGCCCCAACCCTTACCACACTGAGGAAATTCCTGAGACACCTGGAGGAAAATTCCACCCTTTGTCTAACAAGTGAGAAGAAATGCATGGCAGGGAATAAAATCTTGTCTGCTATAGCCGGGAATCTCTTATAACGGGGTCTCTTAAATGCGAGAAATAAATGCATTGTTTATATACAACTGACCTCGGGACCGTGAATTTTGTCTCCTATTAGTGGGATTCTCTTAGAACGGAGTGTTACTGTATTTGGTGGTGATTTTAAGAAGATTAAAAAACTATATAAGAGAAAGAAAGGTCAACAAAAAAAACTACAAATTAACAATAACTGATAATACCATTGTGTCAGAACCCCAGCGTTCCAGACCATAGTTAACATATTTCTTTAGTAAATCAAATCTTTCAGAACTAGAAATATCCCAATGCCTTTGCTCTTTAATCCATGGCTTAATTAGAGCTCCTCGAACTATCATTGCTCCAGCTACAGAAGGATGATTTTTAATAGCATTTTCATAATCTTCAAATGACAGAATGTCCCCATTGCCAAAGAGGGGAGTAGGTTTAGCCAATTTTGCACATTCTTCAATGTAAGGCCAATCAGCCAAGCGGGTATATCGTTGTTCACGAGATCACCCATGAAGCTGAAAAATACATCTGTAAGAAAACAGTTATAATCTACACAAGTTTGAGAAATGTTCAAAAACTTCCAAAACTTTCTTTGCTATTAGTCAATGTTCATAACAAAATTTCACATGTTACCAACCCACATTCTAAAACTAGTAAGCATAAAATAAAATTAGTAATAATTAGAAGAAAAGTAAATGCTTAGAATAAAATTAATAAAATAATAACATATTTAATGTAGCATCAAATAATATGAGAAAGTTAAAATTTAAAACAATGAATAGAAATTTGAAACTCACCGTCATAAGAGAAGCACCCCATTCTCCAAATTTGGGGACTAAAGTATGAGCAATATTTTTGTTATTGCTCACACCAATGCGTAGTCTCACTGTTAATGGAACAGTAAGGACTTCTGACATTGAATGCACTACTGACTCTAATACTCTCTCTCGATGCCAGAGACCACTACCAGCACCCTGGAGAAAAATTTGTTCTTTATGAATGGATGGTCTGGAATTACTCAATAACTTTTGATTATTGAAAAGAGTAAAAAGGCATACACAATTTCCTGAAAATTTTTCTTTTAACTATTTGGTTCAGGTAGTATACTACTATGTTGTTGTTTTTTTTCCATAAACTTGGTCTATTGGGCATACTTTAATTACTTTGATTCAGAAACTGTAATCCTCACAACTAACTTCCATGGAAAAGGGAGTAAAAAATGTTCATCTAACTTATTATTTTCACCATTAAAGATTATGACCATCAATAAGAAACAATCTAACTGATTTATCATCATCTTCTATTTTAGTATTCATTTCCACATATCTTAATATCATTATTTTAAGTGGTGGAATTCGTCAATACATCTTTGTTGTATTACAGAGCCAAACAAAATTAATTGTAGTCCAGTTATGCAAGATCCAATTATTGTACTGGTTTGTATGTCTGCACATTTCTTTACTTTTTGAAATACTCTCACACCATGTAGATATGATTGTTGTAATTCATATTTGCATAAACATTTATATTTGAACGCATTTATACATAGCGTTTTTTCTTCTTCTTTTTTTTGCCTTTGTAAGGAAAATTGTTTTAGGATCATATCCACTTCAATCATTGAAGAAAGTCAGTGCATATTGCTTGGCAGAGTTAATAGCACCATTAAAGAGAACAAATTTCAAATTAACATAAGGAATTGAAGAAGTAGCTGAAAAAAGTCAAATGTATAGAAATATTCAGCAACCAAGTAAAAGATTAGGATATCAATACCTTATCATTCTAGTTTTTGAGATGTACTGAAAAGTATGTGTCAATTTTCTACGTGATTTGCATTATGATAATATCTAGCTTGTATGTATAATATCTACAGAATTGGGTTGAAGTTAATAAAGATGAATTAATAGCTATTTTATACATATGGTTAAAACACTTATTAGCCAATAATATACTGCTGCAGTACCTCTATCAACCATGGGTGATACAAAGATTTTCTCTACTTTCCTATGTGCTCTGGGCATGGCACAATACTAGTGGCAGTGCAACGAACCATTTGTAATTTTTTTTTTATTTCTTATTCTTCTAAAAATTGAAATAAAATCAAATATTAGACATGAGGATGAAGACACTTTACTCAAGAAAAATAACTTTTACTCACTCCTATCATCATTCCCGAGGTGATACCTTTCTCTCATAGATAAAAGAAGTTTTTGTCTTGCATAATAAATCACTATAATTTAAGTATTATACATTTCTGACAAAAAATAGTCTAAGTTATACTCTTAAAAAGATCTCAGGAAAATAAATTCATTGTTATGTCTCAGTCTGTTACTCTTGTGAACTAATTTGTATTGCACTACCAATGATAATAATTCCCTTAAATAATAATGGAATAACAATAAAATATTTAATGGTCATTCTAGACAGATACCAGTGCAGTACCTTACCCAACAGGACTGCACTAACTGGAAGACCTTGCAGAATGTGAATGATTCTTCATCCCCACATCAGTTCCCCTTCCCATCCTTAGGACATGACATTGCGCTATTTTCATTTACCCCCCCTCTTAAGTAGAAAGCATGTGACAGTACTGTGAGTATGTGAATTTTAACCAAGGTCTAAACTGGGCTGCAGCACAATTTGATTGACTGATGATTCCAGGCACACCAACTTGTAGGGATTTTCCCCAAACTGCATGACATTGCCCCAGCCAGGACAACCTCTAAGTTCCATGTCTCCCAACATGGGTCGTAGGGTAGTGCATGTGAGGGTGTCTGTAAGTAAGGGGTGAGCAAAGGACAAGGAAGAGGAAGGAAAGATTGCGCATTGCCCATTTGTTAGGGTACTGCTCCAGCATTCATCTGATGTTAATCAGAGAAACTACGGAAAACCACTAATGAGAGCAGTCGGGCGATAGAATCCTTCTCCAAACAGAGGTTGAATTCAATTTAGCTAGGTAGCTAGTGATGAAAATCTGGCCACTATTGGGACTCAAATCCTAGGACCTCCCTATCAGAGTCACTGCAGTGGCATCAGTTAATGCCCTGAGCCACCTTTGCCAATCACAATAAGAAATAATGTAAAGAATTGTTTTATTGGTATTTTTAGGTGCTACCCAGTAGGGGAGCAACTTTTCCTACTATAGTTCAGTAGTCAAGTTATCTTTAAGTATAATGATACTAAATAGAATATGGTACAAGTCAAGACATGAATTTGTGTCACTGACAAGAAAAATCTGATATATCTATAAAATGAGTTCACAGAACTTGGATATCACCCATAAAATCAATTGACTGAAACTTAAGTGTACACATTTCATTTTCTGATTTCTACTCTATTGGTTGAGTATGAGCTCAACCAATAGAGCTTTTTTTTATTTGTATTTTCTTATATTTATTAAATTAAAGACGCATATCATATTCAAGCATGTAGTTTTGGCTTTTTCTTTACATTTTTGTCACATTATGCCCATAAATAAGGTTAACTTTTATCTCAGCTTACCAAAATTGAGAAAATATTGTTGATACCAATTTTCATGCTCACTTGACATTTATAATAAGAAAAATTCAGTGAATTTCTTTCTCAAACAATATTTTTGACTTTATGTGTACATACTGAAATCCTTTGCTCACTTCTGATGTCACAGAATTTACCAGTTGATATATGAGTTCCATCGGACATCCAAGATTTATATCAACAAAATCCACAACAGCTTGCTCCTGAAGTAGTTGAGCACATTGTGTCATGACATAAGGATTGTTGTCACACAACTGCACTCCAAAGAGGTTTTCACTGCTGTGTCGCTTCACAAGAGCCCATTCTTGAAATGCTCCTTGGAGAAGTGATGTAGCAAGAGCCATTTCTCCACATGTAATGTCCACCCCAAAGTCTTTACATATTCACCGAAATGGCAGAATACCAATAGTTGTTAAAGGCGAAAGATACAACTTTCCTGACCAGTCAATCTACAGAAAAATTAAAAGCTTCATATTAAAAATGTTCAAAACCGAAATTTTCTCAAAATTTATTTTCAGTATGTTGAATATAAATTTTATTTTAAATTAATGCATAATAGGAAACTTTTAAATTCCCATACATAAAGAACCATACAAAAGAAAAAAATCTATCTTGCAACACATCCAGTAAACTTACTTAACTTTCCAAACATTTCTGTACATGTATCATTATCTTATGAATAGTTTTGGAAGATTCAACTTACTTTTTTCTTCTCTTCTTTTCCAATGGATATTACATCTTCATCTGTCACACACCCATATGGCTTGTCATTTTTCACAATATCCTTATCATCAGAATTACTTGATGAACAATTGATCGTAACTGATACATTTGGCTCTTCAGATGTTTCTTCACAATTTTTCACTTCTAGATTTTCCAGCCCTTTCATTTATTTTTCTTCTTCATCTTCACTATTTTCATTACATTTCTTATCCACAGATTTGTTTTTTGAAAATTTAGATAAAATTTTCTCACTCTAGTCAAAGTAATACTTCTTTTTACGCAGCTTAAATTGAATACCTCTAGAGCGTGAATTTATTGTTTCAGATTGTGGATTTCTTTGATGTTCCTCCCAAACACCCTCATTATGTTTCGTCTAGAATCAGTGGTATATTCAGACCCAAATCTAAAACATTTAACAGATTATAGATGTGGGAAAGAAGAAGAAGAGGAGAAGAAGAAGAAGAAGAAGAAGGAGAAGAGAAGAGAAGAGAAGAGAAGAGAAGAGAAGAGAAGAGAAGAGAAGAGAAGAGAAGAGAAGAGAAGAGAAGAGAAGAGAAGAGAAGAGAAGAGAAGAGAAGAGAAGAGAAGAGAAGAGAAGAGAAGAGAAGAGAAGAGAAGAGAAGAGAAGAGAAGAGAAGAGAAGAGAAGAGAAGAGAAGAGAAGAGAAGAGAAGAGAAGAGAAGAGAAGAGAAGAGAAGAGAAGAGAAGAGAAGAGAAGAGAAGAGAAGAGAAGAGAAGAGAAGAGAAGAGAAGAGAAGAGAAGAGAAGAGAAGAGAAGAGAAGAGAAGAGAAGAGAAGAGAAGAGAAGAGAAGAGAAGAGAAGAGAAGAGAAGAGAAGAGAAGAGAAGAGAAGAGAAGAGAAGAGAAGAGAAGAGAAGAGAAGAGAAGAGAAGAGAAGAGAAGAGAAGAGAAGAGAAGAGAAGAGAAGAGAAGAGAAGAGAAGAGAAGAGAAGAGAAGAGAAGAGAAGAGAAGAGAAGAGAAGAGAAGAGAAGAGAAGAGAAGAGAAGAGAAGAGAAGAGAAGAGAAGAGAAGAGAAGAGAAGAGAAGAGAAGAGAAGAGAAGAGAAGAGAAGAGAAGAGAAGAGAAGAGAAGAGAAGAGAAGAGAAGAGAAGAGAAGAGAAGAGAAGAGAAGAGAAGAGAAGAGAAGAGAAGAGAAGAGAAGAGAAGAGAGAGAAGAGAAGAGAAGAGAAGAGAAGAGAAGAGAAGAGAAGAGAAGAGAAGAGAAGAGAAGAGAAGAGAAGAGAAGAGAAGAGAAGAGAAGAGAAGAGAAGAGAAGAGAAGAGAAGAGAAGAGAAGAGAAGAGAAGAGAAGAGAAGAGAAGAGAAGAGAAGAGAAGAGAAGAGAAGAGAAGAGAAGAGAAGAGAAGAGAAGAGAAGAGAAGAGAAGAGAAGAGAAGAGAAGAGAAGAGAAGAGAAGAGAAGAGAAGAGAAGAGAAGAGAAGAGAAGAGAAGAGAAGAGAAGAGAAGAGAAGAGAAGAGAAGAGAAGAGAAGAGAAGAGAAGAGAAGAGAAAGAGAAGAGAAGAGAAGAGAAGAGAAGAGAAGAGAAGAGAAGAGAAGAGAAGAGAAGAGAAGAGAAGAGAAGAGAAGAGAAGAGAAGAGAAGAGAAGAGAAGAGAAGAGAAGAGAAGAGAAGAGAAGAGAAGAGAAGAGAAGAGAAGAGAAGAGAAGAGAAGAGAAGAGAAGAGAAGAGAAGAGAAGAGAAGAGAAGAGAAGAGAAGAGAGAGAAGAGAAGAGAAGAGAAGAGAAGAGAAGAGAAGAGAAGAGAAGAGAAGAGGAAGAGAAGAGAAGAGAAGAGAAGAGAAGAGAAGAGAAGAGAAGAGAAGAGAAGAGAAGAGAAGAGAAGAGAAGAGAAGAGAAGAGAAGAGAAGAGAAGAGAAGAGAAGAGAAGAGAAGAGAAGAGAAGAGAAGAGAAGAGAAGAGAAGAGAAGAGAAGAGAAGAGAAGAGAAGAGAAGAGAAGAGAAGAGAAGAGAAGAGAAGAGAAGAGAAGAGAAGAGAAGAGAAGAGAAGAGAAGAGAAGAGAAGAGAAGAGAAGAGAAGAGAAGAGAAGAGAAGAGAAGAGAAGAGAAGAGAAGAGAAGAGAAGAGAAGAGAAGAGAAGAGAAGAGAAGAGAAGAGAAGAGAAGAGAAGAGAAGAGAAGAGAAGAGAAGAGAAGAGAAGAGAAGAGAAGAGAAGAGAAGAGAAGAGAAGAGAAGAGAAGAGAAGAGAAGAGAAGAGAAGAGAAGAGAAGAGAAGAGAAGAGAAGAGAAGAGAAGAGAAGAGAAGAGAAGAGAAGAGAAGAGAAGAGAAGAGAAGAGAAGAGAAGAGAAGAGAAGAGAAGAGAAGAGAAGAGAAGAGAAGAGAAGAGAAGAGAAGAGAAGAGAAGAGAAGAGAAGAGAAGAGAAGAGAAGAGAAGAGAAGAGAAGAGAAGAGAAGAGAAGAGAAGAGAAGAGAAGAGAAGAGAAGAGAAGAGAAGAGAAGAGAAGAGAAGAGAAGAGAAGAGAAGAGAAGAGAAGAGAAGAGAAGAGAAGAGAAGAGAAGAGAAGAGAAGAGAAGAGAAGAGAAGAGAAGAGAAGAGAAGAGAAGAGAAGAGAAGAGAAGAGAAGAGAAGAGAAGAGAAGAGAAGAGAAGAGAAGAGAAGAGAAGAGAAGAGAAGAGAAGAGAAGAGAAGAGAAGAGAAGAGAAGAGAAGAGAAGAGAAGAGAAGAGAAGAGAAGAGAAGAGAAGAGAAGAGAAGAGAAGAGAAGAGAAGAGAAGAGAAGAGAAGAGAAGAGAAGAGAAGAGAAGAGAAGAGAAGAGAAGAGAAGAGAAGAGAAGAGAAGAGAAGAGAAGAGAAGAGAAGAGAAGAGAAGAGAAGAGAAGAGAAGAGAAGAGAAATGTGAAGATGAATTACAACATGAAGGACTCACTTATTATTAAGGCAGAACACAAAAACTTCTTACCTATATGCAATAAAAGATTTCAACTTTTATTTATTTATTTGGTCAAAAAAACAGTAAAAGTATATGTGTGTATATGAGTATGGGGGAAAAAATTATCTGCACACATTTTCTTGACATGAAAGTAACATGACACTTTGACATGAAAGAAATATGAGACTGTGTCCAGGTATCACAACCACAGAAAACAAATTTTACACAAATACAACTCAAAAACAATATTACAAATAATTAACTGAAATACTAATGGTTAAAATATTATGAACTCAACCCTTATAACTTGTCTTAGCGCCATGAAACCACCTATTGTATTGTGATTCCACTACAGGAAAATGTTTGCGGAAAAATATTTTGTTATAGTGATAGAATAGTGTGAAAATATTTTGAAACTATGTTCAAGATAAAAGTTAATATTTTCTGTATGGTGTATTTAGTTAATATGTGGAGACTTTCCTACAGAAATGAGAAGTTCCACTAGCAGGAATTTTATATATTTCCCAGGCCTTTTGTCAGTTTCATAACACGGTAATATTCGAAAGGCAAGCAAAGCATCTACTAAATTCTTTACAATTGAAAGATATGATACGGGACAAATAAGTGCATGATTTGCATGTACTGAAGTATGTTTAAATTTGTGAAATTGGAATTAGATCAACAGATGTAATCATTTGCCTGTATCATGAATACTGCTTGTCCGGCTTAAAGAACCTACATTGTGGTTTAATACTGTTTTATTTTGATATATCATTTTATATATTGTCTTTAACAATCTACCTTTTAGTTTTTCCTCTCAGCCATGACCAGATAAGAGTAGAGAGTTGTGCTTGAACAAAAGTTTAGACGAGGGGAAAATATATATTCTTACATACAGGTGGTTTTATCAAAAGTAAAAAATTATTATTCTCTCAAAGTCAAAAGAAATAAATGACTATTAAGCAACTCTGACAGCACAGATGTTTCAAAAGTGAAATGATTTCCACTTTGATTGTAAGAAACATCCCCTTATGTTATGGACAGGGTAGCAGTTTAGTCTGTTCTGGGGAGTGATATTTTTCAACAATATTTCTTTTAAGACTGTAAAACCCACTCATTTATGAAATTCATTTAATATTTTTTTAAATAACTGATTAAAAAACAAGTATTGCTACTATTCACAATAGTAGTTGTTTTAACAATTATTT
Source organism: Acheta domesticus (assembly GCA_031308135.1). Taxonomy (NCBI): domain Eukaryota; kingdom Metazoa; phylum Arthropoda; class Insecta; order Orthoptera; family Gryllidae; genus Acheta; species Acheta domesticus. The sequence continues at coordinate 114,270,269 of JAHLJT010009419.1, read as the reverse complement.
ACATCACTATAAAGAGTGGAGTACAACCTGTATTAAATTCAATAACGTTCAATGATCTTATAGTAAAATCAAAAATACAATTTTAATTAGAACTTTAAGTTTGCTAGTAGAATGTATAAAAACCTCTGAGGCTGTTGTTTAGAAAGTTTCTCACTGAAATAAACAAATCTTGTTGAATTAAATCACAGAATACAATTTTATTTTTTGTATTTATTTTGATAAAATGTTTGCCAATATTCTTACTATTTGATAAATCAAATTGGTTGATGTGGGGAAGACGGAATTATAGAGAAAGCTGGTCATTGAGTTCTGTCTTTTCCCTCCCCCTTATTGTCACTATATTTTCAGTATAATTCTATCGAGTTGGTGTGGAACCAGTGCAAAAGATATTATCAGTGGCATCATGATACCACTTTCAATCACCAAGCAACATGAAAATGAAAGGAAGCAATACAGCTGATTACCATGGAGAAGAAAGTGAATTAATATAAAAATATTTCCTTAGGATATTTTCCAGAAATGTTACTAATATAACGTATGGTTCTCATTTATTCTTAATACTTCTGTATTTGGGATAATTATGTGGCACATACTGCGAAGAATATAGAAGAAGAGTGTAGAGAAGAAATAAGTAAGGAGGTTTCCCAGATTGCAGTCATAATAAATTTTCAGGATGACTCTTATGACAAAGATCCCCTTGGTGTTCACATTCCAGGATCCGCTGATGTTTCTTATTTGTAGGAATATGGCTGGCCTTGAAAATGGGTTGAAAAATATTTGACGTTTGTTATTCGTCGTAAGTGCAGAGTTGCAAGTTGTAAATTTATATTATTCCAATGAGGGCAAGTAAGTGGTTATATTCCATGTGAAATCGTGAATATATATTATTATTAAGCTGATCTTGGCTTATCGAAATGTATTTTTCACTATTATTATCATTATTCTTGTTTGTACTTTAACAGGTTTCTAAAGAACTATATACTATCAGGATTGGTAGAAAAACTTTAATAACTGTTACATCAGAATTTAATTTTCAATTAAATGTTTATGAAATTAGATATGTGAAGGTACATTTTTATGCTTCAGATCTTTAACAACAGCAACTTTCTTTCAGCATGTAGATAAAAACTACCAGATGGCTTTCAAATAGTTACTAATAGTGACTTCATTGTACTTATAGGCAGCATTAGAACAAGAGAAAACTTTTGTTTGAGTTTTTTTTGGTTGAGGGGTGGGGACTGTGGTACCAATTGGTTTTTAGCTAATATTTTTATCTTTATCAAGTTTGCCATGTGTTTGTATCTGTGTATGTGAATGTTCTCTCAATATCTCTCTGAAAATAAATATTGTATAGTTAGAAAGCATGTGATTCTGTAATGGTTTGTTGGTGATGGAAGTTATAGTAATAACTTGGTCTATAATATTAACTTACTAAGTGGCAACTGGACCATAACTGGATAATTCAATTTTTCTCTTAATTTATGTCTTTAATTATTTCTAAACTTAATTTCAGATTTTTTTTCTAAACATTAACTGGTACTGAACCTACAGGAGTGTTTTTTAATTTTTTTTGCAAGATAGTCATTGAATTTAGTCTTTTTTTGCAATTACTGAATCTTTCCTCATGTATGTATGAATATTTTTATTATTTATAATGTGTGTTCCCACTAATTACAATATTGAGATGTATACTTCTCAGAAGATATAAGTAATACGTACCTTCATTAAATCTGCTGATGTTAACTACCTTTGTAAAAAAAAAGTATTTAAAAGAAATTCTAATTCTTTTTTATTAAAAGGAAGCACTTTTTCAAGTATGTGAAGTTAATTTTTGATGAGTATGAATGTGTATTGAAAATAAATTCTGATAACATACATCATATAAATCAAAAATTAATTCAGGTAATAGGAAAATATTTGTCCTTTGAATAAAAAAGAATTAGAAGTGCAGATTTAATTAAAAGTTTTATCTTTTGAGGCGTTTGATACTTACTTAAGAAGTAAGTGTCATACAACATTTTAACATAATATGAGATTAAAAGTTATCAAATTATACAGTTATGTCAGGTTTGAAAACCAATCAAAATCTGTTATATAAGATGTTACAATACAAATTTTGCTCATTTTTAAAATTTCCAATGTATAATTTTCATTTCAAAATAGAACTTTTTACTCCTCATCATGGCAAACTTGGCAGATGGGGTTTTGAGCTAATTAATGTATGTGAATGTTCTCTTAATATCTCTCTGAAAATAAATACTGTGAAAGCATGTGATTCTGTAATGGTTTGTTGGTGATGGAAGTTATAGTAATAACTTGGTCTATATTAACTTAGTAACCAATATTAACTTACTAAGTGGTAACTGGACCATAACTGGATAATACAATTTTTCTTTTAATTTATGTCTTTAAGTTTTATGTCATGGACTTTCAGGATATGTTCTAAAAGTACATAGGAAAGTAATTTCAATTTTATAAATTTTCATTTAAAATCATCAAAGACAATAAAAATTATTAAACTTCAAAGGTGTTCGTGCAATAGTTGTATCCTTCAAAGAAATCACAACACAAATAAAGGGAATTATTTTTTCATTTATGTATATTTGATTTTGTGATATTTTTTGACCCATGTTCAACATGACTTTTATTTATTATAGATAATAAAGTTATTGAAAGTACGAAACCTTTCAATTTTCATTTCTTAAGTCTAAAATTTTCATAGTGAAATTCAATTTAATTCAATTTTATTAACAGACTTGTTATACACAAATTAGTTGAGGAAAAAACTTCCAGTGTGCAGGCCCATTTAATCACATACATGTTTTTTTGAAATTGGAAAAACATTTAGGATCTTTCATAATTTATAATTTATTATTTAACATTCTGTAGTATCCTTTTAATAACAACTACATCCATATAATTCATAGCACTTTTTAACCCATGATGTACCTAATATCTAAATTTTAAGAACTGACTGTTTGTTTTTATATTTAAGAAATTCACTTGGAAGTTATTCATCTTTCGATTAACTAGATGTATTTTGCCAATCAGTACTCAGTGTCAGAGAATGTTTACTAACTTCAATCTTTTTCTTCACAGAAACCTTTTAATATATTGTGAATATTTTCCAATGTTGATAATTTGAAGAACCCAAAATTTAATAAAATATTAAATAACAATTAATGGTGGTTTTGTGTTAGTTATGCACCAACCATACATGACTAACATTTCAATGAAGCATTGCTTCACATGTCATGAATTGTTGAACAAATGATTTACAGTATTTAAGAAATGTTACCATAATTTCACAACTAACTAACAAATCAGTATGTCAATGATCAATAATGGGTGAAATACAGAACAGTATAAGTGAGATTTTATGAATTCTGAGAAAACCATGTTTATAGTAGGCTATATTTCACAGCTACTTAATTGGATGTGATGTAATAAACAATTGAAATGCCGAGGTTTTAATAATGAAACAAAGTAACATGATTTTACAGTGATATTGAATGAGAGAAAACAGATTTCTCAGAATTTATAAAATGTCACTGTTCCGGTTTTCACACATTAAATTGATCATTAGTCATAACGATCAATCAATAGAAATTATAAACATCAATTATTCGAATTGCAGAACATTATGCAGCACTACATTAATTGGAAATTTCTGACCATGCCAGATCAGAAAGTACCAACCAGGGGCGGTTCTTTGTAAGGTTCACAGGTTCAAGCAACACCCCAAAAATTGAGAGAAAATAGAATATTCACTTTGTTATTACAATATCATTAATAGCATGCCTTTTCTCTGCTTCTTTGTATTCTTTTCATACCAGTATTACATTGACGAACCGGTGTGTCTACATGGCTGTTCACGATCTCGAAACAACACCTTGCTCAGACTTCGTTTCATAAGGACCATTGGGTACCACGTGACTTCGCTTCTGTGTTATCGTAGGGCGCTTTCATCGCATCATGTTCACACTTACGCCGTGAACTCCGCTTGGCACAGCACTCGGACAGTCCCGTCATCCAACTCGAGACGAAGTCTCCGGCTCGCTGTCAGTAAAACAGTGTCCTCGATACGTTACTCCGAAACGCAAGTTTTGCTTCTGATGTGGATGGTGAGGGCCGTCTTAAAATCAGTGTAAAAATGTGTTTTACATCTCGGGTTCAAATAGTATTTAAGTTATGGTGTCTGTGCATTCTGGTATTCAATTATTTCTCTAAAATGAACAAAGTTGTTAAACTTATTGGAAAAAAGTTTAGCTACGATGATATTCTTAAAATCACGAATGAAATGATCACTTGGTCCGGATCAGCCTGTTCTGAAAATTGAAACAACTGTGAAATCAGCAAAACGAGAGTTGCGTCGACGATTCAGCCCTAATATTTTTTCGACATATAAGCTGAACGATCATTTTCAACAATGAAGCGGATAAAAAACATTTCTTAGAAATATAATGACAACCGAGCGATTGTGCGCCCTAACAATGCTGTCAATAGAGAAGCAACTTATCCGCGAAACCTGTAACTTCAATTAATTAGTGATGGAGAAATTTGTGCATCGGCAATTGGATTTTCAATTCAAGTAAACAAGGTAAGTTTATAATTTCCACATTTCTAGGTAGATTGATCAAATTAATGATAATGTTTCGTTCTGATTTTTGCTTACTGAAACTTGAGGCTACGTATAGAAGAGTAAGGATCAAAATTAATATATAGCAATAAGCGAGAAATTAAGCTTTATTTTGAAGATTAGTTATTAATGTTTAAAAAGTATTAATTTTTTTCACAAGCTGGTCAGGTCATTGCTATAGCATAGTAGACAGCGTGCTCCTTGACCGCAGAAAAGCAGACGGCCAACGTTCACATATCAGTCGTGTGTATTGAAAGGAATACGATACGCGGACGTGCTGAATGGGCCAACTTGTCGCCGGCGACGGATGTTGCGCTGACTTCAGCTCGATTTCGGAGCGGCTGCCCGGCCACACTCTCACGGCGCGTTGTCACACTTGGGGGGCGTCCGAGAAATGTTTATAATCAGTTTCTTGGAATGGAAAGGATAATTTTTCATGTCATTCCTTCTTTGTAGTAGTTTTTAGTTTATACATTCATTTACAATTATTCGTCAAAAATCCAAATACAGTTTTTTAAAATATATTTGAAATTTAAGGTGAAATGTTCTCAAACAATTTAAATAGTAATTGTCTGTTAATCAATAATTGTGTCCATTAATCGGGAAATATTGGGAAGACCCAACTCACGACCATTGCGTATGCAACACCCTTAAATTTAACTCACCCTCCGCCACTGGTACCAACAGAATTCAGAGTTTTCACAAGGCCTACGTATGGGTTCAGTAGTATTCGTCGTCATTCTTCTGTCAGACGGCTTAATTCAGTCAGTCACACTTATTATCAACAGCATTTCGAAATTATTTGTCTCAATTCGTTTAATTTTTCGTCCCTAATGATAATGGAATGCAGGGGTGTGCGGTGACCGATTCCTATGGGTAAGCTCTATAAATAACAAGGGTGCGACTTGATGTGTTTGAGGAGACAAACGAAAATCCATTTAGTAACTGTATATAAATATTTAACTATATCAACATTATTATTATTATTATTATTATTATTATTATTATTATTATTATTATTATTATTATTATTGCTTATTCTGGAAGAATGCAGGTCCCCAGCATATGCGCACAAAATTTTCTACGAACTACCAGTCATCAACAGTCGCTGGCATTTGAACAATCCACACGTCGAAAAGATGTTCCTCGTGTCTGTCGGGACGTGATGAACGCCGAATTGAAACACTGTCCTTTGTGCTGATACGGCAAAGCTCACGCGTCGGAACCGATTCGAGTAAGCGGCCTCCGCAACGGTAGTGCCCTCCGTCCCACGACATTGCGTCTGATGAGTGAAAGAAATTTTAGGAGATTATATGCTGCGGAATGGCTAGGGGGAATCTGAAATTATTCATTACACTGTTTTCACATATTTCCACTGTCGGAGCACACTACGTACTATAATTTAATAAATAATATTAACTACAATCTTTCTGGTAGGACAGCGGAGCGAATACGACTCCTCGAAATTTTAAAGGCACGTCCGTGTATAAAATAATTGAGCAGTACATATTCATTGGCTTCACTCTGGCACAAGTCGTAAGACAACATTTAAAGAGCTACATCGCTTCCGAGAAATCATAATCTCTGTCATGCATAAACTCACAGTTTCAAATCAAATAATGCGTTTAAGTAAATTCACCAAATTCAAAATCACACGTAAAATATTTACTAAATTTGTGAAACTCGAACGTTTCCATTTTTAAATCATAAGGCTCCCTTTCCAATGACACGCGCTCATTAGCTGCGAGCTTCCCTCTCTGCGTCACCCGACGCAGTCGGAGCGGAGTCCAGTCTGGTCTGAGTCTCGTGGTAGCAATGCTCGCGGAATGCAATGCTCGCGGAATGTTGTCTTCGACACGTGCCACGTGTTCAGTTTAAAGTGCAGCGTTTTAGTAACTGTAAGCTGCAACAATCTCTTCATTACGAACCCCTCTGCCTTGTGTCGCCTGACGCGAGCGGAGTTCAGCAACACTGGTTTGAAGTGTTGTCTATGTATATACCTTGGAATGAGTTTGAAGAAAATGCATGGATGTGTAACTGTACAAATGTTGATTCAAATACTGTATCTCTTAGTTAGTTGCCTGCTATGTTTGAATTCAATATATGTGTTTTTGTGTCACTTGTAAATTTACTTTCCTTGAAGTACAACAGCAGTAGTAATCTCACAAACAGATGCAACCTGTCCCAAGCTGATCCTTCAAAACCCTTTGAATAAATTGAACTATCGAAGGTGTTGGGGGAAAGAGAACTGGTAAATCCCGAAATACAAGAAAAGTCTGCTGCTCTCTCCCTCTCTCTCTCTCTCTCTCACAACCTCATTCTCCCACATCCACTTAGAAATTATTCGATAGTAGTAGGTTTTAAATCTTGTTTAATAGTTTATATTAATAATTTTTTAACATTTTACTTTGCAAAAATTCGAAGAAGCTTGAAACATTTGGAGACAAGTGTCCCCTCTTCCCTCTTAAGCCTATGCTGTCAGGGGAGAAAACGAAAAGTATCACAGATGAAGCAACTGAGAACAAAGGTGGTACTGTATTACGATTTCCTGCGTACCACTCGCAATTGAGCCGCAATGAAATGGCAACTGAAGACGTACATACGCTGTTATAACATTTGAAACAAAGCATAAGGAACAACAAGTATTTGTTATTACATCATATCTACTGGATAAATAATGTTGAAAGTAAACAAGTAATCTTACCTAATTTATTTCAAAATAAACTTCATTCTCCTCTCTGGTTTGGCAAATTCTGCTGCTCCATCACATGTCTGAGTAACCAATTTGTCGCCGAATTTGTTCCACAAGATTAAATAATCCATTGGCAGATCTATCCGCCCTTACGTCCACAAACGATATAAATGTCTCCTGAATTTCTACAGTTTTTCCAGAACATATCTACGAGAAGTAGCTAATTGTGATTTGTTAATTACGTCGGATGTTTCATCTAAAATAATCGCAATGTGCTGAGCCGTGGCAATATCATCTTTGATAGATTTGCTCAAGAAATGGCAGAAATCAAATCATTTTGAATTCTGTTGGAAGTGCCTTTAAATGTTTTGGCAAATTCTAGGTGTTGTTACAATGTAGTATCATACGTTGTAAATTTTTAACAACAAATTTAAGAAGTTTAAGAAGTTCAATGTAATTGCCTTTGTTAACCGACTCTTCATTTTCACGATGCCCTCTGAAAGGCAATTCCTGCATTGATAGAAAACAAGTTGCTTCAATTAGGCGTTTTAATATCAGTGGCGTAGCGTCAGGGGACGCTGAGATGCTGAGCATCCCCGTATATAAGAACCTTAAATACTGTATTGATAATCTTACAAGTGGTCTGTTGAGCGAAACACGTTTTGTATTAATTTTAAATTGATTTCCTATGATTGAATTCGGCGGGCTGTTGAAGCTGGCCTCTGATTGCTTGGAAGCTAAAATACTTCTAGCGTCTGCCGCTAGATTGCGACGAGCAATGACGCATGCGCAGATGGCGAGGTTCCCCTCTCCCCTCTTCACCCCTGGCCCAGAGAAACCCGACTGCTTTACGTTAGCGTCTACTGCGGAAAGAAGCTCGTTTGTGCACGAGAGCGCAGCACACTTCAGGCGGTCAGTAAATTATCTTTCTCTCTCTCACTCGGGAGTCCCCACTTGGTCATGGGTACAAACTGTAGAAATAGTGCCTGACTACTATTTTTTTATTAATATCCAAGAAATTGTATTATCTCTTAAATAGATTACATATTATTTAAGTCTGCAATGTATAAATTAACAAATGGTCTTATTGCCATTCGCGTATAAGAATTAAAGCTGAGCCATTGTATCATTTGCTTTCAAGACATCGGCAGCCCTGACTGCTGTGAGGATTTTGTGGGAAGCGCCTACACCGTCGTAAGCAATCGAGATCGTGGAAGTAGTCCCAGTGTATCTGCCTTGTGTTGCGTTCGCCTGTTAGATGAAGTAGTTGATAGTGACATTTTGTGTGTTATTGTTGAGCATCCCCAAACGTGTGAGTCACGCTACGCCACTGTTTAATATGTCTCTATTTTTTTCTGTCTCATTATGTCGCATTACGTCTGATCTCATCTGAAGATCAAGTTCAGTTTCGATGCGGACACTTCCAAAACTGGCCAGCTTAACAAGTGAACGAAAATGACTTTGTGAACGTTCGTGTTTTGCTATTGCATTGGAAAGGTTGTTCAAATTGTTATACGTAGCCTTCTTTGTTCCTTAGATTATGATCATGGGAAAACAGTAAACATGGCCAGCAAAATAATTTATTAAGTTTTCTACTACCTTAGTTTAATCATACCATTAGTGAGATCATACTTTTTAGTATTAAAATAGCGAAAATATTCCCTTCCCTTTTCTTTGTGCAAACATCTAAAGTCAGGAAGTTCCGGAACAGGCCTCCTTACTCGAATAACATCACTTTTCTCCACAAAAGTACGACAACTGAACGGATTTTTTAAAATATCCTCAACATGTATTTTCTGCCATAGCTCAATGCCTTCCCGCTACGAAGCACAAAAGACAGCACACGGGAAGAACACACATAGAAATAATACGCACAGATGAAAAAAATCACGAGTTCATATTATCACTTACAACACCAGACTCACTAGGCGGCGCTTACCACTGTGTCATATGCGAAGACGTATGCAAGCTCATTTCAGGGCCACACTGGTAGGCGCTGTAGGCGGCGGGCCGGGTAGCTGCGCTTACCAGAGAGCTACATACAATCAAATGGAGCTTCCTAAAAGTCAAGAGCACATGCGCGAACTCCCTAATGCATTTAAATGGAGAACATCGCAATGCTCACTTCGGGCCGGGTGGCGGCGCTTACTACCTCCGTCTCTTTCACCCGCTTTCCGTCTCTGCATCAGCGTTGTATGCTCGATGTAGGACCACGCTCTGGCCGGGCGCTTTCGCAAGGCAGTGTACCCTTCCTTGACAGAAATTTAAACTCCTAGTTGAGATCTCATCATGGTGAAAGTCGCAATTTCACTCTATAATAATTACATTTAACGGATTTTTTTTCAGGGTAAGCGCAGCTTATCTAGCTTACCTGGAATGCACGCCACTGGTGGAATGCAATCAATCTCTCGTGAAAACTATTTTTAACCTTCACAACATGAAAATATATTCAATTACAATATCCAGACAGGTGATACTTCTACTCAGCTGAGCGGTGGAAGAATACATTCTGGAGAACAATGCGGACTTCGGCGACGCTCATTTGTTATCCAAGCTGTCAAAAAATCGGTCACATGACTGAACGCTCTGGATCAGTGGAACTCACGTGTTGACATGGAATCCGGGAATAATAGTTTTCCGGGTTTCCGGGTTTATTCCTGTTTTCCATAAAATATTCTTTTGAGATATAAATCCCTCATAAGTAAAAAAATAACCAACATAAAACTATGTAATTATTAGGGTGTTTTTATGTAAAATCTACAAAAATTATCCAATTAATATTTTCCAGTTCAAAAAAGTATGCAATTATTAAATGGACAAGTTATAAATTGATTAATTTTTTAAACAAATTAAAATATTGAACATGTAGAGATATAACTGAAAGATTTAGGACATGCATGTAAAGTATTTCTAATTAATTTAAAGTAGCAAAATATGCATGTTCTAAAATATTTAAGTAGTAAGGATACTGATTTTGCATTAAAATAAATTAAAATAAATTTAAAAAATTAAATAATTCAAAAGAAGATTTGGGGTGAAAAATTGATTATATTGCATAATTTTTTTTCCTTTTTGTCGATTTTTGTTGTAGATTATGAAAATATCAAAGAAAAATATTGAAAATTAAAACACTGAAGTAGTGTAGTAGTGAACTGTTTCTACTCCCTTACATTCTGTACTACGTAGTATTGAATAGAACCTGCAAATACTTGATACTATTAAGTATTCTAGTGTAAGCAACGCGATGCTTTCCAGAATATTACTCGACTCCTTCACCGTTTACGCGGAGAAACGAGGAAATGCTCCGCGCAGAAGGTGTGGAAGGATGCTCCGTACTGTCTGCAGTGTCGTTGCGGTCGGTTTGAATTTCGCGCCCCGGAAGTGATTTTTAAACTCAATTTTCTCAAAGACAAATTTTTTTTCGGAAAAACTGGACCTGCCATTCTTCATGTTTGGCATCACAGAATTTGTGGTATTTTTTTGTAACGGGAGCTTCTGGACACTCTGTATATATATATATATATATATATATATATATATATATATATATATATATATATATATATATATAAAACGAGAATATTGTTCGAGACTATTGTTCGTAACGAGAATATTGTTCTGGCCTGGAGACAATAATTTTTTGTTTGTTAACTTTTGATATAAAATAAAGCTGTTTAAAATCATATATATTATTAGTGTAAGGCAGTTTCGATTTAGAACTACTACGGATAAATTACGCGACCGATTTCGCCCGGGAAGCATTTTTCTTGAAGCTATTTTTTCATTGTGTCGGACCTGGGAATAACTTTTTAAATTCTTTTACTATAACAATAAATATTTTCAATATAATGAGCAGACGGGCAATAAGTGCGATTCGATGGTGATCATTGATTCTCTTCAGAATCGATTCTTGAATCGACGGGAACAGCGGCATGACTTAGACAATGCGGCAAGACTTAGAACGGCAAGACTTAGAACTAGCGGAGCTCCTGGCTTAGACAATGGGTTGCTACCTGCAGGAGTATCGGGCTCGCATCGGGGCGTGGGCCGCGCGCTTTTCCTCGTGCGCAGCGCCGGCCCCTTCGGCATCGCTTCGCGGGGACGGGGCAGCTGCTGGAGCAGCAGCGTTGTGTGCGACCACGATAGCGGTTCTACTGCTAATTGGAGGTGTCGAACCAAACCCAGGACCTGCAGACGAAGTAAATGCAATCCGTATCTTGGGCAGTGGCTGTAACAGTAACTTAAAATCCGGCAAGCAGTGTGAACTCTGTGGGCTCTGGTATCATGCGAGTTGTGGAAAAAATGGAGACATGGACAACGGAAAATGGTTTTGCAGTAAGTGCAAAGAAAACAGACTACGTCTACTGGAAGAAAAACTGGAAGCTGCTCTTCTTCAAATCCAGGAACTGCGGGAGTTAAACGCAGCTCTGGAGGAAAAACTTCGAGCTGTTTCAGTAGGAGACGCCGCGCAGCCAATTGTAGAGGCGCCAGTTGCGAGAAAACCCATTCTCGTTATTGGCGACTCGATAGTAAGGCATGTAGGCAAGAACGACGACCACATGGATGTTGTGTGCCTCCCGGGAATTCGAACCGAGCAGCTGCGAAGGTATGTGGAGAATAGGGACCTCGGAACGCCAGATACCGTAATTTTACATGTCGGTACAAACGATTTGAGGAGGAAAAATCTTGACTTTGTCATGGGGGATATGTGTGACCTCGTGATGAAAGCACAAGAGAAGTTTCCGAAAGCAAAAATATATATTAGTGGTATTCTCAGGCGTCGTGGCATTCCATGGAGACGGGTCGGTGTAGTGAACCGAATGTTCGAGTGGGTGGCGCAGACAAGGAATGTGTTTTTTGTGGACCCAAATTCGTGGTTGCAGGACGGCGATTTTGGTCGTGACGGCTTGCATCTAAATCGCTCGGGGTCCACAAAGCTAGGCGGTCTCTTCTCGCGCGTAGGTGACCCGAAACTTCCCGCGATAGGCTCGTGAGACAGCACGGCGGTATCGGCAAGGGATGTCGAATCCCTTATGATGGTCTGTGCGGGGATGTCGGCGACGGACGGCAACGCAGTGAGGGACGGCGACGTAGTGGTGACATATAGTGGCGCGGAGACGGCGGCGAGGGACGGCGACGCGGTGACGGCGGCGAGGGACGGCGACGCAGCGGCAACGTGCAGTGATGCGGCGATGGCAGCGAGGGACGGCGACGCGGTGACGACGGCGAGGGATGGCGACGCAGCGGCAACGTGCAGTGATGCAGCGATGGCAGCGAGGGACGGCGGCATTAGATTAATTAATTATGCAGAAGGTGAGTCTCTGGTTATTTTGCAGGTTAATTGCAGGAGTATTTACAATAAAACTGTTCAATTCTGGAACACGGTAGAATCTTATAATGTAGATGTCGTGATAGGTACGGAGTCATGGCTCAATACGGAAATATTAAACGCTGAAATCTTCAGACAAAATTTTTTAACATTTAGACGTGATAGAGTAGATCGCATTGGTGGGGGAGTTTTTATATGTATAAAAGATAACTTTGAAGCAACAGAGGCATGGGTGGACGACAAATTTGAAATCATAGGTGTAGACATCCGAGATAAAAATTCGAAAAATCAATGGGAAATTATAGGCGCGTATAGATCACAGCAAGATGGACATGAACCATTGGCAAGACTTGCAGAGAGAACATGCGTAACCAGGAAAACCGGAAAAAACGTCATTTTGGGGGGAGATCTAAATTTACCGCACGCTACCTGGGAGGGGGATGTGGGGGCTGAAGGCGCCACCCAACGTCTCGTTAACGAGCTAATTTGGGAGAACGGCTTAACACAGGTTGTGACCAAACCGACCCGTGATAATGCTTTACTGGACGTTTTCCTTATTAGACCGGTGGACAAACTTCTTGCCTGTGTAGTAATTCCTGGAATTAGCGACCACAAAGGAGTCCTTCTAAAAATGTGCAGAGAGGGTAAGCGAAATGATCTTGTAAAAGAAAGACAATTTTTTCAGTTCTCTAGAACAAACGTCACAAACATGCAATTATATTTGAAAAACAATTATCCAACTTGGGCTTCTAGCGGAAGTACAGTAGAACAGATATGGACAAATTTTAAGAACATCATTTCAGAATGCTTAGCAAAATTCGTGCCTACCAGGAAACAACGGTACCACTCGGATCCCTTGTACTACAACAAAGAAGTGAGGCGATTGAAAAGGCATGTTAGGAAAGCGTATAGTAAACGTAATTCAAATAAGGAACAGAAAAATAAATTTCTACAATTATCTAAAGACTTATTAGCTTTAAAATTACATAGCCAAGAAAATTACCTTAAATCAATTCTAAACGACCGATTGACCTGTTGGCAAAATTTCTTCAAGTATGTGAGACATAAGAAAGGGAGCAAAGAAAGTATTCCAGCGATCTGCGGAGCAGACGGTTCGTTAATCACAGATGACAGTGTAAAGGCGGACTGTTTAAACAGACATTACGCTTCTGTTTTCAAGCCGAAGGATCAAACCCCAGTAAGTAAAACAACACCCGTAATAGAAACATTTCGAGTTGATGCAGGAATTATTAGAAAAAGAATCGCAAAAATTAGGAGAAATAAATCTGTAGGTCCTGATGGAATACCAGGAGAAATACTAAAACTGGGAGGGGAAGCCATGATTCCGTACCTTGCGCGGTTAATGGACGTAACTATAAATAATAAGATGATTCCTCAAAATTGGAAGGAGGCAATTGTAGTACCGATTCACAAGGGAGGAGACAGAAGGGTTGTTAACAACTACAGACCTATTAGTTTAACATCAGTCGTATGTAAGCAGATGGAACACTTAATTGCAGAGTATATTAGAAAAGTTTGGAACAAAACTGATTGGCTATTTCAAAATCAACACGGTTTTCGTCCTGGGTATTCGTGCGACAGCCAGACTATTGCTTTATGTCAGGACATAGCAGATTCACTAGACAAAGGGAGTAGGGTCGATGCAATAATATTAGATTTTTCTAAGGCATTCGATCTTGTTCCACACGGTCTTTTAATTGCCAAATTGTCAGAAACGGGACTAGATCATCGAATAATCTTGCGGATAAAAGAATTTCTTTCGGGGCGCACTCAAACAGTCAGGATAGGCGATAAATATTTATCAAAAGTCGATGTAACGTCTGGGGTCCCCCAGGGGAGTGTGCTAGGGCCACTACTATTTTTAGCGTTCATTAATGACATTGCAACTGGAATAAAATCGGAAGTTAGACTTTTCGCCGATGATTGTATAATATATAGGAGTATTGGCTCATCTTCGGATGAAAATGTTTTACAGAACGATCTAAACTGTTTATGGAACTGGGCGTGCAAAAATAAGATGGAGTTAAATCCGGAAAAGAGTAAATTCATTTGTTTTACCAAGTGTCGTTCAAATGTACACTCCAATTATGAATTAGGAACCAACGTTATACCACGTGTAAAAAGCTGTAAGTATTTGGGTTTGGTCCTGAGAAGCGACTTGGATTGGTCGGATCATATTAACAATACGGTAAAAAAGTCCTGGAGAGCACTTCATTTTGTAATGCGTATCCTAAAAAATAGTAGTCCAAATGCCCGATCCCTAGCATATACTACACTTGTTCGACCTATTTTAGAATACGGATCAGCATGCTGGGACCCGTACAGGAAAGGGCAAATTGAGGCGTTAGATAAAATTCAAAAACGGGCCGGTAAGGTTTCAAATCATGGGCGCATTGTTGATGAACGAGAAAAATGGGAGTCCTTATCTAAGAGAAGAGAACGGGCGCGTTTATGCGTAATGTACAAGACTTACAGAGGAGACACAGCATGGGCAGATATCGGTAAGAGATTGCATAAACCAGATTATAAAAGCAGAGGAGACCATCCGTGGAAAATACGATGTAGAAAGCAAAGAACTGATGTAGGTAAGTTCTCCTTTGTGAATCGCTCTATAGTAGATTGGAACAAACTACCTGCAAAAGCACTGGAGGCTCTTCCAATGTAGGCAAATTTAAAAACATACTAAATTCAATTCAACAACACTATCAATACTGAGACAATTACCTATTATTATTATTATTATTATTATTATTATTATTATTATTATTATTATTACTGATATAAATATCACCATTATTAACACTGCTTTAGCTTTGGTGTAATTCTTAATTTATTATTATTATTGAATATAGTTTTTGTTATTTTTATTATTATTACATATTAGCGTTATACAGTGAAGTGAAGTGAAGTGTAGTGTAGTGAAGGGGAGTGCAGTGTAGTGTAGTGAAGTGAAGTGTTAGTGAAACTAGTAGTCAATTTAGAGATAACTAGAAATTAATTAGAACTAGGATATCCTCTAATTCTAATGGTAACTATAATTGTTAATGGTTTTTATTGTTCTAATTCTAATTGTTGTCATGTTTGCCACCGAGCATTAGCTCAAAGCGAACTAATAAATATATCTATCTATGAGAAAGTATGGCCGGCCCGGCCAGAGAGTAGTAGCATTATTCGGCGTGAAGCAAATACGACGTTGCACATTGGAACGAAAACTTATTGTACCGTTGCAGCATGCTGCAATACTTCGTGAATTCAAAGTATGTACGAATGAATTCAGTTAGAATTTTATGTTTGGTATTAGCAGTTTCACATTATACTTAACCATTTACTATTTCATGTTTTAAAACATTGCAGTTGCTGAATATTTTTCAGCAGCTTGCAAAAGCCACGAAAAATCCATCCGATCGTGGCAGTAAGCTTTGAAATTTGTGAATCTAAAATAGGTAGGAACGGTACGTATTAATACAATTGGGATTTTATGTGTTATGGGTTTTATGTGTTACGTTCGCGCCTAACCAAACCTAACATAACCTAATTTCTTCAGTTGTATTTGTACAAGTAAATTTGTTTCAACTACGAAACCAAACTAATGTAAATATTTTTATTCAAAGGAGTAACTGTGTTTCATTCCTTTTTTATAAAGATAAAAAGTAACTTACTGTATCCATAAATGTGCTTTTTGCACTATTTTCCCCCTTGATTTATTCTGTTGATTATGTGCATTTACTGCAATACTTTTTTCTTGATTGATTGGTTTTATTGATCTTTATTACATTAACATTTTTAGCTGTTGTCCATGTGAATTGGTTTCATCTACCAAACTTAACCAAAACATGTGAGTGCTGCAATAACGTTATATCCAATAGTCTTACTATAGAACTGAATTGTTGTGATGTGTAATTTGTAGATAGATTGGCATGTATTTGTGCACTGATATTGATGAATCATTTTCAGCAAAGTGCTAGACCACTGACAAATTATTTGTGTGGGAATGCAGTTTAACTTTTTTCAGCATTACATTTTTAAAGAAAAGAAAAATAGTAATTTACTTTATCCGTAAGTGTATTTCTTTTAATATTTATTCTGATCAATACTGAAAATTACTAATAAATTTAAAAATATCACAATGCTGTAATATTGTTAGTGATAACTGTACATCTCAATACTTTGTTAATATACAACTGAATTATTATGGTAGATCATTTGTAGATATATTCTATCTACAATGTAGTATCATTTGTAGAATTTGTATATTGATGTTGATGAATTATTTTTCAGCGACTTGCAAGGTCACTGACTAATTATTTATGTGTGGCTGTTTGTGGAGCTTTGAAATTTGGAAGTTCAAAAGTACGCGTTCATTAATGAATGAAATGATATAAAATTGTGTGTTGTGATACAGTATAATATATCATCATTGCTACAGTAACATTTGACACAAGATTATTGTTAGGACATAACTGAATTGATATGATTTGTAATTTGTAACTACAATGGCATGTAAGAGGCGTTTGACTTTGGAAAGGTAAAGTAAAAAAGGAAGAAAGATCAAAACAACAGAAACAGTCCTCCACGCCAAGTTAATGTTCTCAGAGGATCAGGGGAAGCAGATGTAGCAGTCTACAAAGAAGTATACGTAGTACAGCCAAACCGTAGTGTGAACAGGAAGAGACATGATGCTCTAAACATAGAACATGATGCTCCAAAACGATAAAGATGTCCAGAAAGTTTATTTTGAAGAAATGTCTGTATTTTTTGAGTACTTAAACTAGAGACATTTTGCCTCCGAAAAAGCACAAGGCGGATTTATTAAGCCAAGCAAAATAAAATCTGATATTGTTTCCCCTATTGAGGTTCCTGAACTCCTAGGAAAATTAATTACAAAAAATGATGAAAGATCAAAACATTACTTGAGTAATATTAGAAGTTATACTAATGTTCTAGCATTTGTCTCTGTGCAAGCAAATCTTTTAACATTTAAAAACCATAGGCCGAAATTGTTACGCATTCAATGGCATATATACCATTCAGTAATAACTGTACATCTCAATAATGACAATCCTTTTAAGCATGCAAGTCTATCTTTATTCGAGACTTGGACAATTTTGTACAGTTTAGAATAAATCAAGGTAGTAATAACGAATGCAAAGCAGATTTAATGATATTATTGATGCACAGGCTTCTCAATGTCAATCCGTATGCTCAATTGTTTCAACATAAAGTTGATGTGAAACAAACCTGTTCTAATTCTGTTCCTATTTACCATCTCATTTTTTCTGCGGAATACTTTTGATAAAAGACATTACGATCTATCTACAACTGTAGAAATTGCTTCTGTATTTCTAAGTGACGATGAAGGTCCCTTCAACAATATTTCTTTCACAATTCATTCTGAAGTATTTGGTCATCGAATAAAAATAATATCTGCTTTCGACTCCGATACTGATCCCATTTCTTATCCATTACTTTTTGTACGTAGAGAATTATTACATCAAAATTTTATCAAAAACAAAATAAACAAAATATTTAGCATCCGTTATAACTTTTTAGGTGCAAAATAATTCTGTATGGTGTTGAATTCCATTATATTCTTAAGAGTTCTCCGAAAATAATAAAATATGATGTGTAGAACAGTAATTGTGAATAGTTAAATAACTGAGTAATGTTTATGTAATATCTTGCATCTTCGTGCATTCTAAGGAATATTAGTTAACATTTCACTTACAATACCAGCATAGGCTCTTTGTTCAATCTCGCGAACAATTACAAGGAAACTCGCCAGCAGGGTGCAGCCTCAAATTGTCTTTCCCCGGCGCGGCCAACATTCTTCGGCTGCCCCACCTTCAAAGTTTCTCACGGCTCTAGCACGTTTCTACAAAAACATAAGAAATGAAACACAGATGTTCAGGCAACAAAACGATTCTCGTCAAGCCCTCTTTGCCGCAAGCGCCGAAGCGCCGCGCACCCGTATTGTACTGCAGCCGGGGAAGGGGCGTAGGCTATTTACCCACCGCCGCGCCGGACGCGCGGCCCTTAAGCCATTAGCCGTTTACCTGCGCTTTTCTCAGTCTTCGGCGGCCAGACATATTTACAAACATTCCAAATATCGCTACGTGCCTCCCGCACCAATACTCGCGTTAATATTCGCCGACTACGAGCGCATCTGCTAGGCAGTCGCGCCCGCGCCCGCGCCCGCGCCCCGCCTTTACCGCCCTTCCAACCAGCATCGCGGTTCCCGTGAGAAAATACCAAACCTTGCTAATGAGATGCAGCCATTGCGGGCACAGCCAGTGCCACCCATAGTCACGTGACACACTTCAAAACATAACAACGAATAGCGAGCATCTCTTGTGGCACACTACGTCCCACTGTACATCATAGGCTAGCTGCAATTGTCACGTGACTCTTCCCCCTCTGCACTCGGAAACATACGTTCAAATAAATACGGCAACTTCGCTCCCACGCGCCACAGTTATGTCGAACTATCAGTCAAACTCTGTTGCCATACGCAGTGACTATCATGTCAAACTCTTCAGTCAATCTTACTACTACGTGAAACTATCAGTCAATTTCGCAGCTACTGCGCAGGCACTTCAATGTCATTTCTTCAATGTCATTTCTACTATGTGAAACTACCATGTCAAACTCTGTCACTGCTATGTCAAACTTCTAAGTCAAACTACTATACCGCTGCTACAATTACTGCTCTGTTCACTACTATGTGAAACTACGCAGTCACATTTCTACGTCAAACTCTACTATTACGCAGTCACTCTTCAGTCAATCTCACTGCTACTATTACGCAGTCACTCTACGTCAAACTACTATTACTGCTGCTACAATTACTACTCTACTCGTCAGACAGCCTGCGAACGAGTAAGCTGTCCTTGCTCTGCCTATCAAGGCTCCGAAAATCAATCGGCGCGGCCAGCAGGCCGCGATCAACATTCGGGCCACCCGTGAAGCAGCCTTCACCTGGCCAAATCAACTGTACGGGCCGCTCCAGCACTCGAGTACGCGCCCATGGTGACATTCAGCCTACCAGCCGTAACATCCGCAGCCCATTTCAACGGACGGCACGCACACACTCAGCCGTCTGACCTGGGTTGGTGCTTTCTCTACTCTCATGAAACTGTAAGTGTAAACTTCAAGCAAGAAGAAACCTTTAATCATAAACATTCATTGGTCCTCCGGCTTACTGCCTAACTACTTGTAAAACTAATCAATATTTCAAGAATTAAATTTAATTATACACAAGTGCATTGCCTTTCATTTGCCCCTACGAAACAATCCCCTGAAACCTGATCTGACCCTGTATGTAGTCGCTTCGCAGAACGGACCTCACACCGCGCTGCAACCACTACACTCTTTCTTCTCTAGAGGAAACAAACATTTTTCCAGCTTGAAATTGAGTTTTTTCTGTGGCACTTCAGATAATCTGTCTTAATACTAATGCAATGCAATACATACATTACAATAAAGAGGGAATGATTTAAACAGATTTCAATATCGCCATGGAACTACAAAATGTATCCCCCCTAAGAACTACATTGTACATTGAAGAGCTAAAAAAGTGTATGACCTGCAATTGTCTTAAGTTTGATTTAATTTTATAAAATTAAGAGGAAAAATATTGTTTTGGGGATACTATATTTTAGAGAATAGACAGTCCTGAGAGCTTAGACAATGGATGTGTTATTGTATCAATATAAATTTCAATACTTGCGTTAGTTACAACGTTTTCCACTTTGATGTGCAACGTATCATGTACCGGTAAACTGAAATTGAATTTTTATAGTACATTTATTCATGTTTTAAACTGAATGGATTTAAAAAGTGGTTTCACATGGAATGTATTCATAATTGCATGAAGTTACGTTTTAACAATGAATATAATCACTTTCATGTAGTGGAAAAATAATGATTCACGTTTATTCATTATGTATGGTGTATTGTATATATGTATGGTGTATTGTAACAAATTCTTTACACGTAAAATTTTAATCACTCATATAAATTGAGACTATCTAATATATCAAGAAATTGTTTAAAAACTATATGATAAATATATTGTCATTGAATTGCAAAGACATTTTTTCATTTTGTAAAGCTTTCAATCCAAACCTTCATCTGAAAAAAAGATGCTTAATTTTGCAAGTTTCTTTTCTTTACCTGATTGCTTCCCGAATGGAGAAAAAAGAAACCGCTCATTTAATGAGCGGGTATACCTCTAGTTACATTTAAACTGTATGAACAGTGAAAACAGTTCTAAATGCATGAAATAGCACAAGTTACACAAAAGTTCAGTTAAGTGTCTTTTTCTGTTAGATTACACCATGTAAAAAAAACCTTTTGCTTGTTTAAGTGAATTTTGAGCTTGTTTCGGATGAATTAGATCTCAACTAAACCACACTATTCCTACTTTTATATAATCGTTTCGTTGCTTTTTATAACCAATTATATGAAATAAATTGGTAAAAATTATAATAGCTAAGTACACTTTATCTATGAGATGAATAAACGGTTCACCTCTATGTTATCTCAAATTCACATAATTGATTAATAATGGCATCTTCCCGTTGTTGTAAGCGTAATCCGGACTGCTTTTGTTATGTATGTGGCATTTTTCTGGGATCGAAAGCAGTAAAGCATAGAATTATAATAATTAATAAGCAATTCTGCTTAGCATACAGTTCATATTTTGGTATGCCTGTGGGAAACCAAGACAAGAACTTGTTTTTAATTTGTTGCTTCTTAATTATTACTTAATTACTTTATCGACGCAACGCGTCTCTTAGCCCCTAATCCAGCGTTGAGCGCTTGTTTCGGAGTAATCCTCCATTATTATTTAGGCCCGTTAATTACAGAGGGCACTGTACGTCTCGTCAATATTTTCAAGAGGGCCTCCAGGTAGCATCTGCACGTACGCGCCTCACACCGCGCGCCCCTGCGTCACTTCACAGCATCCTGAGTTGGGTAGGATTAAGGAAGGGGGTAAGGTTTAGGACACTTCATAAAGGTTGGACTAGCCCTTGTGAAGCAGGTTGTTGGAAGAAATTTCACATGAGATCGACGGGAATCGAACACGGACCTCCTTGGTGAAAGAGGAGCGACTTCGCTCTTGAGCCACGAGACTCTCAACTGGGCACCACATATCGTATGTGGATGTTGCAGATCCACTCTGAATGTTTTCAAGTTTCATATGGGTGTATATGCAGAGGAACAGGGAGAAAGGTTCCATTAGGACTTACAATTGTTTGAAAGAAAGTACCAGGAACAATACAATGAGGGCATGCTTGGTATATGAGCCATTCCACGTCAAATCGCACAAGAGTTGACACGACATTTTTTTAAATGTACGATATATTTTTTCTTAAGTCTGGACATCAAAAAAAGAGACACGTATTTTTTTATTTGCCTGAAAATTAATTATTTGTGTAGTTATGGCTATATTACATTTTGGAATTTACAGGTGCTTCACAATATAAGATCAATTATCTCTCCGAGTGTACTAAATATAAAAATTTCTGGTTTGCGTCAATTTTTTAATACTTTGAAATGTGTATTTTATTCCTCTGTAAATAAATTTTTCAAAAAATATTTTTTTCATTTTAAAAAATGTATTTTTTTCAAAAAAAATAAAATTTCTATATAAACTCGATGAGATAAAAATTTGAAAAAAATATAGGCATGTTCCTTGTTCAATTTTCTATAAAATACAACAAGAAAAAAAGTGGGCACTCCACACATACAATTCTAAAAAAATCAATTGTAAGTATGAGGGCGCGCTCTGCCTACCCATGCACTAACGAATTGTGTTCGGTCAGTCTTTGATACAAGTGCTGAAGAACTAAAAAAAGAATGACCGTCTGCCTGATAAGGGTTTGAAGAGTTATTAGTATTTCAGATGTTCACTCTGCCCCCAGAATGTATGATATTGTGTCATACGTATTACGTATTTTTGTGGGTAACATCGTGGGTGACTTGTGGGTCATCTATGTTCTTATGGGTGAGAACGAAACGAATTGAAATACGAGCCACTCCACGTCAAATCTCACTCGAATTCACAAGACTATTTAAAAAAAATAAATGACACGAATATATGGCATTCATTCTGGACATCAAGAAATGAGACACGTGTTTCTTTATTTACCTGAAAATTGTTTATTTGTGTAGTTTTGCCTATATTAAATTTTGAAATTTACGCGTACTTTGAAAAATATTATTAATTGACGCTCTGAATGTACATAACATAAAAATTACTGGTTTGCTTCATTTAATTTTTTGATATGTGTATTCTATTCATCTGTAAATTACTTTCTCAAAAAATAAATATTTCATTAAAAAATTGTAATTATTTCTAAAAAAACGAAAATTTCATTATGAACTTTCTCAGATTAAAATTTGAAAAAATAGGCATATTTCTTGTTCAATTTTCTACAAAACATAACAAGAAAAAAGTGGGCACTCAACACGTATAGATATAACTAGTGGTGCTACAACAGCACTTACTTTCCCGTATTAGAGGAAACAGCTAAGTAGTAGTGTAATATTGCACTTTATGAGCTACTAACATCTTCGCTTGGAACTCACTATTTCCATTGCAGTGCTGTCAGAACTATGTGAATTCTACAACTTCACAAAAATAGAATGCAAAAGTTTTGTAACCCCGCATTGGAAAAAGAAGCCTGATACCCTGGAAATATAGAAATGCCTTAAATTAGGCCATGATTAGGGAAGAGTATTTTAAAACCATGCAACAAATTCTCTACTCACTACAAATGGTACAGCATTTAGGGAAAAAACTAAATATTTGCCTGCAAATATCAACATAAATTAGACAATTATAACTCCTTTTCATACAGCTCCATTAGGTCACAACAATGACACTAATTCACAGATATTCGCTTTACTAATGGCGCTACGCTTCTCCTTTCGGGAATTTGAAGGTATTAGCATTGTATATCACAACATTTGTGTTCTAAATAGAAATATCTATAGAAATTTGGAGGTGTTGGATATCGATTGCCATACCTCTCGCATGCTAAGCGAGCGATTTACTAATGGCGCTACTTTTCTCCTTTCGGGAACTTGAAGGTATTAGCAATATATATCACAACATTTGTGTTCTAATTAGAAAAATTTATAGAAATTTGGAGGAGTTGAATATCGAATGCCATACTTTTCGCGTGCTAAGCGAGCGCTTTACCAATGGCGCCGCGTTTCTTCTTTGTGGATTTTTAAGGTATCAGCTTTATAGATCACAACATTTGCGTTCTAATTAGAAAAATTTAGACAGATTTGGAGGAGTTGGGTATCGAACGCCACACCTATCGCATGTTAAGCGAGCGCTTTACTAATGTCCCTACGCTTCTCCTTTCGGGAATTTTAAGGTATTAGGAATATATATCACAACATTTGTGTTCTAATTAGAAAAATTTATAGATATTTGGAGGAGTTGGGTATGGAACGCCACACCTATCGCATGTTAAGCGAGCGCTTTACTAATGTCCCTACGCTTCTAATTTCGGGAATTTGAAGGTATTAGCAATATATATCACAACATATGTGTTCTAATATAAAAAATTAATAGAAATTTGGAGGAGTTGGGTATCGAACGCCTTACCTCTCGCATTCTAAGCGAGCGCTTTACTAATATCGCTACGCTTCTCCTTAGGGTAAGTGGAAGGTATTAGCCTGATATATCACGATATTTGTGATCTAATTAGAAAAATTTGTAGAAATTGGAGGAGGTGGGTATCGAACCCCGTACCTACCGCATGCCATGTGCGCGCATTATTAATGGCGCTGCGCTTATTCTTTGAGGATTTTTAAGGTATTACCCTTATATATCACATTTGGGTACTAATTAGAAAAAATTATAGAAATTGGAGGAGTTGGGTATCGAACGCCATACCTATCGCAAGCTAAGCGATCGCTTTACTAAATGCGCTACGCTTCTCGTTTCGAGAATTTGAAGGTATTAGCATTATATATCACAACTTTTGTGTTCTAATTAGAAAAATTTATAGAAATTTGTAGCAGTTGGGTATGGAATGCATTACCTCTCGCATGCTAAGCGAGCCCTTTACTAATGGCGCTACGCTTCTCCTTGGGGTAATATAAAGGTATTAGCCTTATATATCACAACATTTGTGTTCAAATTAGGAAAACTTACAGAAATTTGTAGAATTGGGTATCGAAAGCCATTCCTGCCGCATTCCACGCGAGCGCTTTACCAATTGCGCAACGCTTATCCTTGAGGCAATTTGAAAGTATTAGCCCTTTATATCACAATAAATGCGTTCTAATTAGAAGAATTTATAGAAATTTGGAAGAGTTGGGTATCGAACGCCATATCTTTCGTATGCCAAGCGAGCGCTTTACTAATATCGACACGTTTCTTCATTGCTGATTTTTAAAGTATTAGCCTTATATATCACAACATTTGTGTTCTATTTAGAAAATTGTCGAGTGATTTGGAGGAGTTGGGTATCAAACGCCTAACCTATCGCATGTTAAGCGAGCACTTTACTAATGGCCGTACGCTTTTCTTTCCAGGAATTAGAAGGTATTACCATTATATATCACAACATTTGTATCTTAATTAGAAAAATTAATAGAAATTTGCAGAAGTGGGGTGTCGACCGCCATACCTGTCGCATGCTAAGCGGGCTCTTTACTAAAGGCGCTACGCGTCTTGTTTTCGGATTTTGAAGGTATTAGCTTTCTATATCACGACATTTGATTTCTAATTAGAAAAATCTATAGAAATTTGGAGAAGTAGAGTATCGAACGCCATACCTCTCGCTTACAAAGCGAGCGCTTTGATAATGGCGGTACCCTTCTCGTTTCGTGAATTTGAAGGTGTTAGCACTATATATCACAACAATTGTGTTCTAATTAGAAAAAATGTAGAGAGATTTCGAAGAGTTGGGTTTCGAACGCCATACCTTCCGCATGCTACGCGAACGCTTTACTAATGGCGCTACGCCTCTCGTTCCGGGAATTAGAATCATTTAGCAATATATATCACAACATTTGTGTCCTAATTAGAAAAATTTATAGAAATTTGGAGAAGTTGGGTAACGAACGCACTACCTCTCTCATGGTAAGCGAGCGCATTACTAATGGACATACCCTTCTTATGTCGGGAATCTGAAAGTATTTGAAAGTATTAGCATTATATATCACAACATTTGTGTCCTAATTAGAAAAATTTATAGAAATTTGAAGAAGTTGGGTATCGAACGCTATACCTTTCGCATGCCAAACAAGCGCTTTACAAATGGCGCAACGGTTCTCGTCTCGGGATTTTAAAGGTAATAGCCTTGTATATAACAACATTTGTGTCCTATTTGGTGAAGTTGGTTATCGAACGCCAAACCTCTCGCAATTCTACGCGAGCGCATTACTAATGGCCCTACGCTTCTCGTGTCGGGAATCTGAAGGTATTAGCATTATATATAATAGAAATTTGGAGAAGTTGGGCATCGAACGCCATTTCTCTCGCAGGCTAAGCGAGCGCTTTACTAACGGCGCGACGCTTCTTTTTTTCGGGAATTTGAAGGTATTAGCATTATATATCACAACATTTGTGTTCTAATTAGAACAATTTGTAGAAATTTGGAAGAATTGGGTATCAAACGCCATACCTCTCGCATGCTATGCGAGCGCTCTCCTAATGGCGCTACGCTTTTACTTTACGGATTTTGAAGGTATAGCATTGTATATCACAACATTTGTATTCTAATTAGAAAAATTTACAGAAATTAGTATAGTTGTGTATTGAACCCCATACCTCTCGCATGCTAAGAGAGCGTTTTACAAATCGTGCAATGCTTCTTCTTGGGGGCGTATGAATGTATTAGCCTTATATATCACAATATATGTGTTCTAATTAGAAAAATTTATAAAAATTTGGACGAGTTGGGTATCGAACGCCATACTTTTCGCATGTCAAGCCAGCGCTTTACTAATGGCGACACGCTTCTTCTTGGGGGATTTTTATGATATTAGCCTTATATAACACAATGTTTTTTTTCTAATTAGAATAATTACGATTGAATTGGAAGAGTTGCGCATCGAACGCTATAACTATCGCATGTTAAGGGAGCACTTTACTAATGGCCGTACGCTTCTCCTTCCAGGAATTAAAAAACTTTACCATTATATATCACAACATTTGTGTTTTAATCAAAAATTTAATAGAAATTTGGAGGAGTTGTATATCGAACGCCATACCTCTCGCATGTTAAGCGACGGTTTTACTAACGGCTCTACGCTTCTACTTCGCGGACTATGAATTTATCAGCCTTATATATCACAACATTTCTGTTCTATTTAGAAAAAAAATATAGAAATTTGGAGAAGTTGAGTATCGAACGCAATACCTCTCGAATGCTAAGCGACCGCTTAACTAATGGCTCTAGGTTTCTCGTTTCGTGAATTTGAAAGAATTAGCATTATATAGCACATTTGTCTCCTAATTAGAAAATTTATATAAATTAGGAGAAGCTAGGTATCGAACGCAATGCCTCTGGTATGCTAAGCGAGCGCTTTACTAACGGCACTACGCTTCTTGTTTCGGGAATTTGAAGGTATTAGCATTATATATCACAACATTTGTGTCCTAAATAGAAAAATTTATAGACGTTAGGAGAAGTTGGGTATCTAACGCCGTACCTCTCGCACGCTAAACGAGCGCTTTACTAATGGCGCTAGGCTTCTACATGGGGCAATATGAAAGTATTAGCCTTATATATTACAACATTTGTGTTATAATTAGGACAATTTACAGAAATTTGGAGGAATTGGGTATCAAACGCCATAACTCACGCATTATATACGAGCGCTTTACTAATGGCACCGCGCTTCTTCATTGCGGA
The DNA here is from genome assembly GCA_031308135.1 of Acheta domesticus. Taxonomy (NCBI): domain Eukaryota; kingdom Metazoa; phylum Arthropoda; class Insecta; order Orthoptera; family Gryllidae; genus Acheta; species Acheta domesticus. The sequence continues at coordinate 114,242,700 of JAHLJT010009419.1, read as the reverse complement.
TTTTGTAAGTTACTAGCCTTATATATATCAACATTTGTGTACTAATAAAAAATATTTATAGAAACATTGAGGCGTTGGGTATCGAACGGATGGCAAGTCGCATGCTAAACGAGCGCTTTACTAGTGGCGCTACGCTTCTCATTTGGGAAAGATGAAGGTATTAGCCTTATATATCACGATATTTCTGATCTAATTAGAAAAATTTGTAAAAATTGGAGGAATTGGGTATCGAACGCCATTCCTACCGCATGCACTGCGAGCGCTTTAGTAGTGACACCACGCTTCTTCTTTGCGAATTTTAAAGCTATTAGCTTTTTATATCACAAGATTTGTGTCCTACGTATAAAAATTTATAGAAATTTGGAGGAGTTAGGTATCGAACGCCATACTTCTCTAATGCTAAGCGACCGCTTTACTAATGTCGCCACTCTTCTTCTTTTCGGATTTTTAAGGTATTTGCCTTATATATCACAAGATTTGTGTTCTAATAAAAAAAAAATTTGAGATTTGGAAGAGTTGGGTATCGAACGCCAAACTTATCGCATGCTAAGCGAGCGCTTTACTAATGTCCCTACGCTTCTCCTTTCGGTAATTTGAAGGTATTAGCAATATATATCACATCTGTGTTCTGATTAGGAAAATTCATAGAATTTTGAAGAGTTGGGTGTCGAACGCCATACGTCTCGCATGCTATGCGAGCGCTTTACTAATGGCGCCGCGGATATTGTTTGCGGATTTTTAAGGTATTAGCCTTCTTTATTACAAGATTTGTGTCCTAATAAGAAAAATTTATTGATATTTGGAGGCGTTGCCATACCTCTCGCATGCTATGCGAACGCTTTACTAAAGGCGCCAAGCTTCTTCTTTGGGGATTTTTAAGGTATTAGCATTATATATCACAACATTTGTGTTCTAATTAAAAAAACGTATAGAAATTTAGAGGTGCTGGGTATTTACTAATGCTAAGCTAAGTACTAATGTAATGCTGAGCGCTTTACTAATGGCGCCTCGTTTTTCTTGCGAACTTTTATGGTATTAGCCTGATGTATCACAACATTTGGGTTCTAATTAGAAAAACTTAGAGTCATTTGTCGGAGTCGGGTATCGAACACCATATCTCTCGCATGCTAAGCGACCGCTTTACTAATGACGTTACGCTTCCACATGGGGTAATTAGAAGGTATTAGCCTTATATATATCAACATTAGTGTTCTAATTACAAATAATTTATAGAAATTTGAAGAAATTGGGTATCGAACGCCGCACCTCTCGTATGCTATGGGAGCGCTTTACTAATGGCGCTACGCTTCTTCTTTGCGAAAAATGAAGAATTTAGCCTCATAAATCACAAAATTTTTATTCTATTTAGCAAAATTTAAAGAATTTATGATGTGTTGGGCATTGAACGCCATACCTCTCGCATGCTAATGGAGAGTTTTACTAATGGCCCTACGCTTCTCGTTTCGGGAGATGGAAGGTATTAGCATTATATATCACAACATTTGTGGTCTAATAGAAAAATTTATAGAATTTTTCAAATGTTGGGTATTGAACGCCATACCTCTCACATGCTAAGCGTGCGCTTTACTAATGGCGCTACGCTTCCCGTTTTGGGAATTTGAATGTATTAGCATTATATATCACAACATTTGTGACCTAATTAGAAAAATTTATAGAAGTTTGGAGAAGTTGAGTATCGAACGCCATACCTCTCGCATGCTAAGCGAGCGAATTTCTAATGGCGCTACGCTTTCCGTTTCGGGAATTTAAAGGTATTAGCATTATATATCACATTTGTCTCCTTTTTAGAAAAAATTATAGAAATTAGAAGAAGATGGGTATCGAACAACATACCTCTCGCATGCTAAGCGCGAGCTTTACTAACGGCGCTACGCTTCTTGTTTCGGGAATTTGAACGTATTAGCATTATTTATCACAACAATTGTGTCCTAAATAGAAAAATGTATAAAAATTAGGAGAAGTTTGGTATCGAACGCCATATCTCTCGCATGTTAAACGAGCGCTTTACTAATGGTGCCGCGCTTCTTCTTTGCGGATTTTTAAGGTATTAGCCTTATATATCACAAGATTTGTATTTTAACTAGGAAAAATATATAGAAATTTGGAGGAGTTCGGTATCAAACGCCATACCTCTCGCCAGCTAAGCGAGCGCTTTACTAGTGGCGCTACTTTTCTCCTTTCGGGAATTTGAAGGTATAAGCGCCTTATATATCACAAGATTTGTGTTCTAATTAGAAAAGAATATAGAAATTTGGAGGAGTTGGGTATCGAATGCCATACCTCTCGCAAGCTAAGCGAGCGCTTTACTAATTGCGCTACGCTGCTCATTACGGTCATTAGAAAATATTAGCCTTATATATCACAACATTTGTGTGTTTATTAGAAAAAATTATAGAAATTTGGAGGTGTTCGGTATCGAACGCCATAACTCTCGCCAGCTAAGCGAGCGCTTTACTAATGGCGCCACTTTTCTTGTTTGGGGAATATGAAGGCATTAGCCTTATATATCAAAATATTTGTGTTCTAATTAGAAAAATTTATAAAAATATGTAGGAGTTGGGTACAGAAAGCCATTTTTTCCGCATACTATGCGAGCGTTTTACTAATGGCGCCACGCTTCTTCTTTGCCAATTTTTAAGGTAAAAGCCTTAAATATCACAAGATTTGTGTTTTAATTAGGAAAATGTAGACAGATGTGGAGGACTTGGGTATCGACTGCCGTACCTATCGCATGTTAAGCGAGCGCTTTTCTAACGTCCGTACGCTTCTCCTTTAGGGAATTAGAAGGTATTAGCAATATATATCACAACATTTGTGTTCTAATTAGAAAAATTTATAGACATTTGCAGGTGTTGGGTATCGACCGCCATAGCTATCGCATGTTAAGCGAGTGTTTTACTAATGCCCCTACGCTTCTCCCTTCGGGAATTTGATGGTATTAGCAATATCTATCACAACTTTTGTGTTCTAATTAGAAAAATTTATAGAAATTTGGAGGAGTTGGGTATCGAACGCCATACCTCTCGCAAGCTAAGCGAGCGATTTTCTAATGGCGCTACATTTCCCCTTTCGGGAATTTGAAGGTAGTAGCATTAAATATCACAATATTTGTGTTCTAATCAGAAAAAATTATAGAAATTTGGAAGAATTGGGTAGCGAACGCATTACTTCTTGCATGCTAAGCGAACGCTTCACTAATGGCGCTACACTTTTGCTTGGGGTAATTTGAAGGTATTTGCCTTAAATATCACAATATTTCGTTCTAATTAAAAAAAATTGTAGAAATTTGGAGGAGTTGGGTATCGAACGCCATACCTCCCGCACGCTATGCGAGCGCTTTACTAATGGCGCCACGCTTCTTCTTTGCGGATTCTTAAGGTATCAGCATTATATATCACAATATTTGTGTTCCAATTAGAAAAATTTAGAGAGATTTCGAGGATTTGGTTATCGAACGCCAATCCTTTCGCATGATAAGAGAGCGCTGTTCGGGCCCACAGCAAAGCAGAAATAAATACGTTCACAAGCAAGGCAGAACAGTTGAATTGCGTAATCGGCAGAGCGCAGCCGTTGACCGCTGAGATCACATATCGCCTTCACATCCGTTGTTCCGCGTATTCTCCCAACGGACGGGCGTGGCCGCTCGTACGTGACCGCCAGCCCAATTCACCCCCACAGCTCGGTCCGTTGGAGGAGCAACGGACAAAAACTGCCAGATCATTGCAAATCCAGATCAAATGGCAAATGGTAATTGGCCATCGCCATCCCCAACTCTGCCGCGCGTGTGAGCCCTCTCCTAACGTCTCTGCCCCAACCGAATTCGGCTTAACCGACTTCGGTAGTCCGCATAAAGACACCGTGCAAGATAGACGCGCGTGTTAGGGCTCCGCGCAGTAGCGTGTAAAGAATCTATAATCGTGCAAATGAGCTGCATACGGCTCGCACATAAATTGTTTAATCGTGGCAGTGCACGCTTTAATTGTGTCTGTCGCTCTTGCGTGGATTTGCGCCTGCAATTTTGGTTGAACTATGTAACTCGCGGCTGCTTCTGGTCGGCGGTCCAAAGTGTCACTACAATAACTACGCTTGGACAGGTGTATTAATGCACCAAGAGAACTTTTCATCTTAATTCTGTGCTTCTTGTGCATTTACTGTGTAAATACTGTGCATTTACTTATTAAATATTGTTTGTGCTGGAAACTTGCTCGTATATGCATCCTGCACTCCTGCGCCAATCCCAAGAGCTATCAAAAGGTTTCGGGACTACTGTACTTCAACAATACAGTCCATTCATACAGTCCACTCATGAACATTAAGTGTATAGTAGCCCCGAACATGGCGCCTTCGAGCCGGATTTTGAAACTGTGACTTAATGGTATATGAACTAGCGTTCTCCAAAGCTGCAAGTGTTGACCCTGCTCTGCGGATGTCGATCCACTGTTCTTCAATGCCGCCAACTTCAACACGTGCTTCAAGAAACAAGTCTTCAGTTGTAAAAAATTGTGCACCGATTAATGTGTACTTCAAGAGCAGTGTTCTTTGTGTGGTGAAAATTCCTATCAGTGCAAAAGAATGCCCCAACCAATGTGTTTTTCAAAGTAAAAATTTTTTAATGTGTTCAGCAAAATTGTTCTATTGCTGTTTAATGTAAAGGTTTTGTGCATAAGGTGTAACCTGCACAGCTCAATAATTTTCTATAAAAATCTTGTGGGCAGAATATAAATTTGTTCACCACTGTAATCAAGTTTTAAATCGGTGCAACTATTTAATTGCTCAGTGACAGCAATTCTTTTCTCTTTCATATTCCAAGAACAGCATATTGACTTGTTTTTGTGTTCTAAAAAATCTATGAAATGTGTGTTTTTTGTTTTTCTTTTCAGGTATTTCATTGTGTGAAGTGTATAAGTGCCACTGTGTTAATCTGTTAGCACACATGAAGTCTGTGTTTACCGCTTGCAACTTGTATCAACTTGTATTATAATTGTGTTAGTAATATTTTTTCATTTTTTAGCAACATAAGGTTAGTCATTAAGGAATTTAATTTAATTATTTAAATGCAAGCAGCAAATTTCAAATGCAGTGTGTGCTAATCAATTTAATTTGCCACTGTCATTTGATGGCAATTCAATTAAGTGTTTATTTTACCTGTGACCAAGTGTCATTACAAATAAGTGTTGACCAGCAGCAGTCAGTTGTTCATCATGTTAATGTAAGTAGGAAACAATCAGCTGATTCTGCCTTGCAATGTGTGCATGCTCAGTGAATTCAGTGCAGTGTTTATTTTCTACGGAAGCGTCATTCCAAATTTTATTGTGTTTATTTGGGTTCATTTGTGTATTTTTGCTGCTTTGCGTGGTGACCCTATTAATTATTAACCATGGCTCATCAACCCTCAGACAGAGCTGTCAAGACTCAGCTCACTAGGTTAAATAATACCATTAACTCCCTTGAATCATTTCTTAATGAATTTAACAACCCAGATGAGCCCTTGTATCGAGAACTAATAATTAGATCTGATATATTAGACAACATGTATGACAAGGCTCAAGGCCTTTTCGATGAGTTAGATTCTGACTCAGAATTACTTATAGCTTCTGATGAAGTAAATGATAGATATTGCAAGGTTAGTGCTAAGGCAAAAGTTGCCATATCGCAACATAAACATTTAATTCCCGAATCACGCCCAGCCTCACCTGTTCCCTCATGTGCATCAGAAGCCTTGAGTGTGAGTTCAATCCCTTTCAAATTACCTGAAATGAAGTTACCAACATTCTCTGGTGATATTTTAGAATGGCCTAAATTTAGGAATATTTTCCAAAGCATTGTTATTAATAATCCAAGTCTAACAGACTCTTCAAGATTTTACTATTTGAATGGTGCTTTAGAGGGCGATGCAAGGGCAATCTTAAACAATCTCCAATTATCAGATTCTAATTTCCCTGTCGCCTGGCAGTTATTAAAAAATAGATTTGATTGCCCTAGACTAATTGTTGCTCAACATTTGACTGCTATATTAAACCCCCCTAAATTAAATCATGACTGTGCCAAGTCCCTACAAAATCTAATTGATTTCTTCAACTTGCATATTAATGCACTATTAGCCCTCAAAGAAGACTCTGATCTTGCTGACTTATTATTAATTGCTCTTGTGACCAAAGGACTCCCACATAATATTCTCAGGGAGTGGGAGTTATCCTTGGACACTGATAATTATCCTGACTTTCAGTCATTAATGAAATTTTTACAACACCAACAAAGAGGTCTCAGTGTCATGCCAACTTCCTCATCTCAATTTGTAAGGAATAATAATAATAATCATGGTAAACCAAATAAACTTTACCCTGGCTATAAATGTCCAAAATGTAAATCAGAACATTATTTAGCCGATTGTCCTGAGTTTTTGAATATGTCAAGGAAGGACAGGCTGGCATTCGTGGAAGCCAACAATAGGTGTGTCAGGTGCTTTACTTTCAAGTCAGAAAGGCATGTCAATTGCAAAAGAACTTGTTCTATTTGTGATAAGGCTCATCATAAACTTGTGCATCTTGATAAATCTCAAATGAAGGCCCCCCAACCAGCTGCTCTCTCAGCTGCCAGCACCATTAGTGCAGGCCATAGGGTACTATTGCCCACTGCAAGGGTACTGGGCTTCACCCCCAAAGGTGAGCCCTATCATTTGAATGCTCTCCTTGACAGTGGTAGTGCAATAAATTTAATTACCTGGGAAACTGTCAAAACACTTAAATTACCTACAAAGAAATTTAACATTAATATTATTACTATAGGCCGTGATTCAATGCCAGCTAATTATGTCGTTCAGCTTAAAATAGTCTTGCCAAAATAATAGCCCTTGGTCTAAGGTAATTGATTTCTTTGTTGTACCAGATCTTCCAACATCTCTTAAAGAAAGTTTTGACCCCAGTTCGTGGAGTCTGCCTACTGATGTATTTTTGGCAGATCCGCTCTTTAATGAGTCTAAACCCATTCATGTACTGCTCGGTGCAGACACATTTTTTGATACTGTACTCCCCAATAATAGGAAAAGAGTCGATGGGAAATTTCCCACATTACAGGAAACCCGCTTAGGTTGGGTCATTGCAGGCCATACTCCTTTGCGTCCTGCATTTGTTAATACCAATTGTACATTTTTGACATCTGACAGTGAACTGTCACAATCTATTAAGAAATCTTGGGAGGTACAAGAGGCTACCCCCATTTGTCCACAATTCTCTGATGAAGCATTAGCCGAAGCTCATTTTGCTTCTATTTATGATAGGGATCATACCGGAAGGTACATTGTTTCCCTGCCTCTTAATTTGGAACCGTCCATGTCAGGGGATTTAAAGGCACAAATTTTGGAAAACCCTCAAGTTTCTGAGACCAAAATTGAAAAGGTAGAAGTCACTGCCTCACAATGCCCTCTTATAACTGATTGTGTTGCTTCAACTCCATGTACCTCTGAGTCAATTAATTCAATCAATTTAATTGAAGAACCTGCTATATTGTCAACTTGTCATGAAAATAGCCTATCAGCTGATTCATGTGACAATCTTTTAAATAGTAATGATCCTGCCAATTTAAGTTGCGTGCAACCAGCTCCTCTGTTGGTAAATTATACTGATTCATCTATCTGTCCAAGTTTACATTCTGTAAACAATGACACAACTCAGTCTAATTTAAATTCATTTAAGCAATTATTGCTATGCTCACCAATGTCTGAGCAATCAAATTCACGTAATGTTTCTTGTGTTTCATTTAACACATCAAATTTAAGCTCATTTTCTGATTTAGTTACCCCTTCAAATACCAGGGGGTGCGATTTTACTGAATTTGTCTCCCCTTCTAAAATTAGGGGGTGCGACCGTGTATCGCTCATTGAACTAGTCACTCCTTTTAAGATTAGGGGGTGCGATCATGTATCATCCCCCACAGAACATTTAAAAATTTGTGAATCAGAATTGGATAGGGCTGAATCGAGATGCACTAGCATCACACAGCAACGCGCCTTGTCTTCTGAATTCAGGTCACTGTCCAGAGGCAATGATTGCCCTGGGGCAAGCAAGCTCTCCCCTTCTCACCCCTCTGTTCATTCTGATGGATGTTTTAGAGTGGGCGGGAGACCAGCAAAGGCGGAGTTGCCATTCAATGCAACCCACCAGCTAAATTTGCCAAAATTAAATTTATTTGTGACTGTAATTGTAATGTACACTCACAAGAGCCTGGCCCACACAACTGGGCAAACTTCAATTTCCCACTTACGGGAAAAATATTGTATTCCCTCTGCTCATAGGGCAGAAAAGAGTATTTTAAAATTCAGTGTTACCTACTTCCGTCACAAGCCAGGATGGTGTTGTGAGGTCAGTCAGGGTCAACTCAAGGTGGCACGTTCATGCGCCACATCTACGTCAGCTAATGCCCCTTATGTGAATGCATAAGATGTACATAATCATTCCAGTCAGTCATATTTAGCGTAGGTTAGGTGTATCATTTAGCTTGTTAGTTGTAAGGTCTGTCATTTTATTGTATTTTGTTATTTGTCATGTCTTGTTAGTTGTAGTTCTTGTCATTGTTAGTGTCTTGATGTATTATTTTGTCAATTGTAAGGTTTGTCTATTATTGATTGTGTTTTTGTCCCATGTCTTAGTTAATAAGGTTTGTTAGTTTAATAATTGTCGTCACTCCTCTTCGCTCACACATCGTAGGAACTGGTCGGCCGCAGTCTGTCGCCGGCTTGTCGCCCTTCGTTGTGCTTTACCTGTCACTCTCACTCCTTGAAGCGGGCTCGTTATTTCCTGTGCAATTCATCTCTAGCTTGTAGCTCTAGGTATAACAATAGCTCACAGCGAGCAACTTCGAAGTCTTCCAGACCCCCCTAGTCCCATGAAGGGACAGGTAGCTAAGGCAAGCAATTTAACTTGGATATTTGCTGACCCCCCTAGTCCATATGTAATGGCAGGTAGCTAAGGCAACCAAACTTGGAAGACTTGCAAATGCAAGCAATTTTGGGAGGCGCCGTGGATACACGTAACGAGCGGCGTAACAGCCCTAATTTTGTGCACTAAATGCACGCAAATTTATTTTCTCCTGAGAGAATTTATATTTACTTATGTTTACGTCAGGACTAAGGTATTGCACTCTGGTCATTATTAATTAGGATTAATGTCTTGAATCAGCGCAGATGTTGTCTTGTCCGCTTCGGTTGTGTTACTGTTATCTCTCCCACTGTCCACTCTTCATTCTAGGCTCTGACTCCTCATCCTCGGCACTTGTCTTCTTACCTGTGTTCAGTGCATGGTTGTCACCCTAGTTTGAACTGTTCTATCCCTCTGTGATCGCGTTTCAGTCTTGGCTCGTCATCCTCGGCATTTGTCCTCTTACCTATGTTCAGGCTTGGCCAGTCAGTCTGCTGTGCGTGACTATTACCCGACGACATTCTCACATTTATTATTTTCCCATTTTTCTATGCATTAGTTATTTAAGTAATTTAGCATTAGTATTTTTTATTATATGTAAAAAAAATTTCTTGCACAACAAGGCTTACTCCATACCACTCATCCCATCCACATATGTACCATATTTTTTATATGTCTAATTATACAGCCTTATGCTGTGTGCCCTCCCATTTTTGGTGAAAACCCCTAAGGTTTTCAGGGGGTGTATGTTCGGGCCCACAGCAAAGCAGAAATAAATACGTTCACAAGCAAGGCAGAACAGTTGAATTGCGTAATCGGCAGAGCGCAGCCGTTGACCGCTGAGATCACATATCGCCTTCACATCCGTTGTTCCGCGTATTCTCCCAACGGACGGGCGTGGCCGCTCGTACGTGACCGCCAGCCCAATTCACCCCCACAGCTCGGTCCGTTGGAGGAGCAACGGACAAAAACTGCCAGATCATTGCAAATCCAGATCAAATGGCAAATGGTAATTGGCCATCGCCATCCCCAACTCTGCCGCGCGTGTGAGCCCTCTCCTAACGTCTCTGCCCCAACCGAATTCGGCTTAACCGACTTCGGTAGTCCGCATAAAGACACCGTGCAAGATAGACGCGCGTGTTAGGGCTCCGCGCAGTAGCGTGTAAAGAATCTATAATCGTGCAAATGAGCTGCATACGGCTCGCACATAAATTGTTTAATCGTGGCAGTGCACGCTATAATTGTGTCTGTCGCTCTTGCGTGTATTTGCGCCCGCAATTTTGGTTGAACTATGTAACTCACGGCTGCTTCTGGTCGGCGGTCCAAGGTGTCACTACAATAACTACGCTTGGACAGGTGTATTAATGCACCAAGAGAACTTTTCATCTTAATTCTGTGCATCTTGTGCATCTACTGTGTAAATACTGTGCATTTAGTTATTAAATATTGTTTGTGCTGGAAACTTGCTCGTGTATGCATCCTGCACTCCTGCGCCAATCCCAAGAGCTATCAAAGGGTTTCGGGACTACTGTACTTCAACAATACAGTCCATTCATACAGTCCACTCATGAACATTAAGTGTATAGTAGCCCCGAACAAGCGCTTTACTAACGCCCCTACGCTTCTCCTTTCGGGAATTTGAAGGTGTTAGCATTATATATCACAACATTTGTGTTCTAGTTAGAAACTAGTGGTGCTACAACGGCACATACTTTCCCGCGTCATTGGAAACAGATACGTAGTATTTAACTATTGCACTTTCTGCGCTACTAACATCTTAGGTATTATTCTAAAACATCCAATTCAATCAAAAGGCGAACAACTCATTGTTTCCATCGCAGTGTTGTCAGAACTATGTGAATTCTACAACTCCATAAAATTGAATACTAAAGTTTTGTAAATTTTTAATTGAAAAATAAGCCTGATACCCCGGACAATACAGAAATGCTTTTCGTAGGGCAATGATTAGAGAAGAGTATTCTCAGACCATGCAAAAATACTCTACTTACAACAAATGATAGAGCATTTGGTGCGAAATATAAATATTTTCATGCAAATATCAATATTAATTGTCAATTATAACTCCTTTTCATACAGCTACATCAAATCACAACAATGAAATTCGCGAGCGTGAAACCTAATTTCATTGTTATATTCCCTGCATTGTCGATATTCTGAAAGCTAGTCATTTTTATTTCAAATATTTCAAAATAAATAATTATTAAAAGATTAATATGTGAATGTATAACAAAAGGTTGAATGTAAGAAACGAACAAAGAAATAATACATAAAATAGCAAATCCTAATTTACGACGCATCCAGCTGTCTGACACGCAGTAAAATTGCAGCATTATGTTTGTCACGAAATTGTAGAAAAACTACTCGTATTTTGAAAAAATAAGCATACCATTATTTGCAGATGTAGTTTTGATGAATACATTTAATTCAGAAAAAACTGTATTTTCACTATTATAGTTGTAAAAAACTACGAAAACGAAGTATAGTGAATTCTGAGCGGGCGATGTTTGTCAGGAAATTAGAGAAATACTACTCATATTCCTAAAAATTCAACATGATCTTATTTGAAGGTCTGTTTTTGATGAGCATATTTCATTAAGAACTAGCCGTAAATGGCAATTCTTTTTTAAAAATTATGTGCCGTTTAAGAGAAAATGGCGTTTTAGCACTACTAAAAATGCGAAATTTGAAGCTCATTTTCACAGAAAATTTTTGAGTTTTCAAAATACTTTATTTGAAGTTATTTGAAGCACATACACTCACAAATATAATCATCTTTACAAATTGCGGATAATGTGCATATTAAAGATGTGCGAGATCTTTCAAAAAAATTACATTTATATAATTTTTGAAAAAAACAAAAAAAACTCAAAGTAAACTTCACGTATACTAATGAGTGTAATTAGCACTATCCGTTACAAAAGTTTCAAGAAAACAATTGCAGCCATATACGAGAAAATGACGTTTGAGCATTTCTGAAAATGCCGAAATTTGATCTACTTTTCACAGAAAACGGTCGTGTTTTCGAGAAACTTTACTTGACATTATTTAAAGCATATATACTCGTAAATATAATATTGTAAAAAAATCGCCGATAATGTAAATATTAACGACGTGAGAGACAAGTAAAACAATTTACATTTCGGTAATTTTTGAAAAAAACACCCAATAGACCAAAATGGCTCTTATGTCATTGATAGAGTACATTTACCACTATCCCTACCAAACGTTTAAAGGAAAAATGTTGAGCCGTTTTTGAGAAAATTTTGTTTTTGTAATTTTTTAAAATTGCACATATTGCACGCAATATTGCACGAAAGCTATAAAAATTGTGAAAACATTTACATGACCTTTATTAAAGAACTCAATATGCAAAACAAATTTTATTTGAAGAAAAAATCTCTATCTTCAATTTTGTAGTTGGAGAAAGACGCCGAAAAAAATTCAAACTTTCACAATTTTTGAAAATTCAGAGCTGTACGTGAAAATCGCACCTATGCCATGTTAAAAAGTGTATTTTCCTCTATTCATACAAGAAATTTAAAGAAAAAATTTGGAGCCGCTTTTGAGAAAATGTTGAAAATCCCCGGGGGGCTTAATAAAAAGTACCCCCAAATTTTAAAGAATCTTTTTCAAAATCACAAAGCTTCGACTAGAATCAGATCGACTAGGGAATATCAATTTTGAAGAAAATCGACCGAACGGTTTAGGCGCTAGCGTTGACCACAGACGGACAGACGGACGGAATGCCGTCAATCGATTTTTAAGTATAAAGAAGCAACAAATCAAGGATTTTGACCACACCACGAGATAGAGGATTTTTTTCTTAATTTAGCAACTGGTTTTATTCACTTATTCGCTTTCACGGCCCGGCAATTAATTTTTTTCCGCCGAAGATTGGCAATTTTTTCGCGCAGCATTACATAACTTTCCCTATACTACGTATATCACTCCGTGTATACGTACGTATACGGGAAAGTAAAATTCAAAGAAATTTGGAGGTGTTGGGTATCGAACGCTTTACCAATCGCATGCTAAGCGAGAGCTTTACTAATGGCGCCACGCTCCTTCTTGGCGGATTTTTAGGGTATTAGCCTTATATATCCTAAAATTGTGTTCAAATTAGAAAAAATTATAGAAATTGGGGGAGTTGGGTATCGAACGCCATACCTCCTGCAAGCTAAGCGAGCGCTTTACTAATGGCGCCACGCTTCAACTTTCTGGGTTTTTAAGGTATTAGCCTTGTATATCACAACATTTGTGTTCTAATTAGAAAAATTTACTGAATTTTGGAGGTGTTGGGTATCGAACGCCATACGTCTCGCATGCTAAGCGAGCGCTTTACTACTGGCGCCGAGCTTCTTTTTGCAGATTTTTAAGGTATTAGCCTTATATATCACAAGACTAGGTTTCTAATTAGAAAATTTTATAGATATTTGGAGGAGTTCGGTATTGAACGCCATACTTTTCGCAAGCTCAGCCAGCGCTTTACTAATGGCGCTACGCTTCTCCGTTCGGGAACTTGAAGGTATTAGCATTATATATCACAACATTTGTGTTCTAATTAGAAAAATTTATTGAAATTTGGAGGAGCTGGTTATTGAATGCCATAATTCTCGCATGCTAAGAGAGCGCTTTACTACTGGCGCCACGCTTTTTCTTTGCGGATTTTTAAGGTATTAGCTTTTTATATCACAAGATTTGTGTTGTAATTAGAAAACATTTAGAGAGATTTGGAGGAGTTTGGTATCGAACGCCATTACTATCGCATGCTAAGCGAGCGCTTTACTAATGGCGCTACGCTTTTAGTTTGCGGATTTTGAAGGTATTAGCCTTATATATCACAACATTTATGTTCTAAGTAGAAATATTTATAGATGATTGGAGAACTTGGGTATCGATTGTCATATATATCGCAAGCTAAGCGAGCGCTTTACTAATGGCTCTACGCCTGTACTTGGCGGATTTTGAAGGTATTAGCCTTATATATTGCAACATTTGTGTTCTAATTAATATAATATATAGAAATTTGGAGGAGTTACGTATCGAACGCCTTACCTCTCGCACGCTACGCGAGCGCATTACTAATGGCGCTACGCTTTCACTTTGCGGGTTTTGAAGGTATTAGCCTTATATATCACAACATTTGTATTCTTATTAGAAAAATTTGTAGAAATTTGGAGTAGTTGGGTATCGAACGCCATACCTCTCGCATGCTAAGCGAGCCCTTTACTAATGGCGCTACGCTTCTTCTTTGTGGATTTCTAAGGTATTAGCCTTATATATCACAACATTTTAGTTCTAATTAGAAAAAATTATAGAAGTTTGGATAGGTTGGTAATCGATCGCCATACCTCTCGCATGCTAAGCGAGCGCTTTACTAACGGCGCTAAGCTTATTTGCGGTTTTTTATTATAATAGCTTTATATATCACAACATTTGTGTTCTAATTAGAAAAATTTATAGAAATTTGGAGGTTTTGGGTATCGAATGCCATACCTCTCGCATGCCAAACGATGAATAGTCACGCCTCTCTGAAATGAAGCTATGCGTATTGGTCAGCTCCATCCCGTATGGGCAGGGGTATGGAAACGGAGGTAAAGTTCGGATAAGAACATCGCCCATATTTTGTGAGACCGAGGGTACAAATAAATACGATAACATAGTTGGTAAAAATAATATTCATAAATAATAACATTCGTAGGTACAGTAGTAGGATTAATGATCACGATTTGGTTGTGAACTAGTAAGGCTGCTTATGAAGGTGCTAGCCCATACCCTTCGTTCCCTTTGTAATCTACTCTTTCGAAATCACCGCCTACAGTTCTACTGACACCGTTAGCCTTATTGTCAAAAACGGCTCCAATTTTTTTCTTTAAACTCGTGGTAGGGATAGTGCATCTCTTAGCTTTGGCATTTTCTTATGTTCTCGTCAACGGTACACGATGTTCAAATGGAGGGTGACGAACTCTTTCTATTTCTCGTCCAAGGAGATTTCGCATCATGCTCTCATCGTGTAATACATTGCCAGATGTACTTTCACCGCTGATGGTTATTTCATTGGGAAAAGATGAACCTTCTTCAGGATCATCGTTTTGTAGTTCTATATGTTCGTCATGTGGGTAGTTAGATTCTGTCAGATACCATTGTATTAGTTCACTGTTAGAAACTTGTTTTGTTTTGTGCGATTAACAGTATTTTTCAATGACTGGGGCAGTCTTCTCATTGGTATTTTCATGGTAATTGTGTACCATTTGAAGAAAATATGTAAAGTTTTATATTTTTCTTAGGGGAGAATATCACTGATTTTTGAAAGTATTTTCGTTGCGTTAATAAGACGCACATGTAGTTTCTGGCGTTAAAAAGAACATTCTGGAAAATAGTGTTGAATCCAAGTCAAGTCAGAACTCAATTAGGGCTATTAATAAATAATTAGTGTTATAGAAATTATATTTGCTATGAACCGTTGAAGAATTTAAGTGAACTTAAATATATCAAAATAGATGTAAGAATTGGTAATTTTCTATAGTTTTTAAGAAATTTCTTTTGAGTATTCGCTGTTATAACTGCCACCAAACAGGGCACTTAGCTGGTCAATGTCCTTCACCAAACACCTCTAATCATAATAATACTAACCTATCCAGTGTACTCACAGAATCTAAAAACAATAGTGATAGTTCCTGTGAATTGCCAGAATCTTCAATTAATGAAAATACCACTGTAGTAGACACACAAAATCAGCAGGTAACCATGGAAACGAATGATAATATGGTCTCCACTATACATAAAAAACTCTTTCATCAGACTCTTCATCACACATTGAATAAGAAAAAAATAAACTGGGTAACTCTAACATGGCATGAGGAAAACAACCCAAGAAGAAGAAAAAGGTACAAAAAGTAATTGAAGAAAACAACAATAAAGAAAAGTCTACCACTAAATCACTTGAAGACCTTATTTGCCCATTAAAGGAAAAAATTGAGATTAATAGTAGTGATTTCCCTCTTACCTATAATCAATTGAAAAAATTCATAGACAAAGCATCTGGATCTAACCATCCAACCTTAATAGCTAAAGATTTTACAAATGATATTGAATCTATCATTAAAATGATGACTATTTCACAATTTTGATCTCTCTCTCTCTCTCTGAATCTTTCGGTTCTAAACACGATCCTCCCCAAATTTTCTTTCTACACTTCATGGTTTTCACCACACACAAACTATGAAGTGTAGAAAGAAAATGTGGGGAGGAACGTGGTTAGAACCGAAAGATTCAGAGAAAATGGTATGTAATAACGCAATCTTTATATATATTGAAACGAATTGTTATCACCAATACGATAACAATGCGTTCCGATGCATATCGTACGTTTGAACTGCGCGGCAGAGGCCGGCACGCCGGCGGAGTCGGGGGCCAGAGCCGGTTCAGCACGAAGAACCGGAGGCCACGAATCACGAGCTCGGGATCGGCAATAGAGCAATGGCGGAGGTAGAGGACGGACGTTTGCGTAACGTGCGGAAGGAAGAGTGAACAGTGGCGGAGAGAGATTCATGGAGTGCAGACGTGCGGGGTAGTACGGAACATCTACCGGAGAGAACAATGAAAGTGAGCGTTGTGCAATAGATCTGGAAAGGCGTTGTGAGAAAGGAAGTGTGTTATAAAAGTGGAAGCGTTAGTTGAGAAGTGAGACAAAACAGGCACAAGAGAGTGGTGTAGTATCACCAGCAGTGAATGGTCAACACGTGGAGTGAGCAGAACAGTGTAGAGGAATGGAACAAGGTATACAAGTATTCGACATCATTAAGTGCAATTAAGGTGAGCAGTCGACGACAATTACAATAAAAGCTAGAAACTGTGATATAAGAGAACGAGAAAACAGTAGTTGGGGAGGACAACGTACCGATGCAGTCGAAACGTTCTGGTAACGTTTCGAAGTAGACCACTGCGACCACGAGTGGGGTGAGAAGCGACCGACGGCGGCGAAACGTCGGCCGCCCTTCCGAGCGCAGCCGAAGGAAGCGGAATTACCCGAAGGGCGAGGTGGCGCGACAAGACACGTCAGAAGACAACGCATAGAACAAGTGGCAGGAACAGCGCTGCGGGACTCCCCTCCTCGCGCTGGCTTCCTGCGGCGCGTGGCGTCGGCCCGACGGCGCGGCGGAGGGGCGAGCATGAAACGACGTGATTCAGACTGGAGTGTCGTGAGTAAAAGCGGTCGGGAGGTTGGGAGGGGAATTAATTAGCCAGTAACTAACAGTGATCTCGAGTTGAGGCCCCCCCAAATGTTGGAATCAGAATAAAGTAGTGATGCCCCAGGACAACAGGGAAATTGTAAATGGGATGTAATCTAGCACGGGGAAGAAACAAAGTAAATGCTCCTGTGAGCACCAAAGGCAACCAATTTTGTATGGTGATTGTTTATGTAATAAAAAAGTTCTTGTTACCCACAAGTTTCCAGGGCGCACGTGATTGGATCCGGAGCCCATTTCCGAATAAGAATTCCTGTCCCCCTCTTTTTATCATAAATCTTGTGTGAGTCAATCTACGACTCGTTTCAATATATATAATATATTATATTTTATATATATATATATATATATATATATATATATATATATCAGTATATATATATATATATCAGTGAAAATTGTGAAATACTCTAGTAGATATTACTGTAAGCAATCCTTGTACGTAATGTGTATTTATATAAAAACATCCGTCTGTTTGTAGCCCTGATGAAGGCCGAATAAAAGCCAAATAAAAGCCGAAACGTTGGCAGGTTTAAAATGGTTTTGTTTAATGACCTACTCTCAAGAATCATTCCATAATATTATTTATAGAGGTCAAGAAATCAAGCACGAGAACACAATCAACCTTTCATTATGAGTGAACTTTTATTTGTGCTAAATAAATGTAAAAATTCAGCACCTGGACCAGATAATTTACCAAATAGTTTTCTAAAAAATCTCCTATTTGCTATGAACCGTTGAAGAATTTAAGTGAACTTAAATATCTCAAAATAGATGTAAGAATTGGTAATTTTCTATAGTTTTTAAGAAATTTCTTTTGAGTATTCGCTGTTATAACTGCCACCAAAGAGGGCACTTAGCTGGTCAATTTTTATAGATGTCGGTCTTGAATACCTACTTCAATTATATAATTATTTATGGACCACTCAATCCTTTTCCAACCAGTGGAGAGAAGCAACAGTTATACCGATACCAAAACCAAATAAGGATCACCCAAATCCAACCAATTTTTGCCCAATGTCCTTAACATGTAATATATGTAAACTACTAGAGAAAATGGTCTGTCGCCTCCTGAAATGGAGCCTAGAAAAACAAAACCTGATCTCACCATATCAAAGTGCCTTTAGATCATTTCGATCAACCAACGATCACCTGGTAAACATAGACACGGAAATTTGTGATGCATTAGTTATGAATCACCATTTGATTGCAGTCTCACTGGACATTGAGAAAGCTTACGAAATGGTTTATAAAGACAGGTTACAGATTTGAAAATAAAAGGAAATATCTTAGCTTTCCTTATCGACTTTCTAAAAACGAGATATCTCAAAGTCCGATTCCAAGACAAATCATCACAGGCAATTGAGATGACTAATGGTCTTCCACAAGAGTCGGTAGTAAGTGTAATACTCTTCCTCATAGCAATAAATGAAGTGAGCCTTATAGTGAAAGAACCTGTGAAAACATTCCTTTTCGCAGATGACATCTGCGAAAAGGCATATACTCTGTAGTGGCAAAAATCTTCAAGTTACCTCATACATTATTCAAGAAACCCTAAATATTATCAGTAATTGGGCAAATAATTCAGGCTTTTCCATTTCAAAAACGAAGTCTGAATTTATAGTGTTTTCCAAAAGTCGCTCTATTAGGGATGAAGAAGTTACACTGAGAATTGGAGGATATCCACTTAAAAGGACATACATATGTAAAATCCTTGGAATGATCTTCGACTCTAAATACTCCTGGAAACATCACGTATCTGCTCTAAAGGTGGATTGTGTTAGGAGATTAAATATTAAAATGTTGTCCTCTATTAAATGGGGCGCTCAGTATGAATGCCTAATCAAAACATGTAGGGCACTAATTCAATCTAAGCTAGATTATGGAGCAGTAATTTATAATTCAGGTTCAGAAAACATATTGAAAACACTGAATCCAATAATTAACAGTGCTTGTCGATTAAGTCTTGGTGCTTTTAGAACTAGCCCCAGCAACAGCCTACCAGTGGAAGCAAGACAAATCCTACTAGCACTAAGACGCAAGCTACAATATCTGAATTATGCATATTCAACGTTCAATATCCCACCCAATCCCACAAACTCTACCATTTTCCAACAACCAAAAACAATCATGTACGAAACACATCCAAAATCCCCACTACCCCTGAGAGAAAGACTCCTGAAATACATGAATGACTTTAAGATGGTTAAACCACTCAGCTTACCTAGACGTTTACATCCCATCCCACCCTGGCAAGACCTTAAGATTATCATAAACACCCAACTAGGAAGTACTTCTTGCACTTCCTTTGAATCTAATCCAAATGCACAAGATGCGATAAAAGAAATGCTCCAAAAATATGACAATTTCTACCAAGTTTACACTGACGGATTAAAAAGAGATGGGAAAGCTGGTTGTGCAATAATTCCAACAAATGATAATGAAGCCATTCCATTTCGTCTCCCGGACTACTTTTCCATTTCACATGTGCAGCATGAGCAGTGCTCAAAGTCATTGAAAGCAGTATCAGATCCGCAAACAACATGCCTATTATCATCTTTTCCGACTCAACGCCAACACTTAAAGCCATTGAAAACCGATACACCAACAATCCAATAATCCAAACTATCCAAGAACTTATATTTATCCAAAACACAAAAGGAGTCAAAATAGAAATAGTTTGGAATCCTTCTCATAAAAATATTGCTGGAAATGAGAAGGCAGACACAACTGCAAAAATGGCAATTTCATTACCAAACGTTGATCATAAAATTCATGGTACCTAAAAAGATATAAGAAATCTTTTCAAGGACTCTTCTTTGAAGTATTGGAACTCACAATGGAAGATGGGGTCTACAAATCTACACCGAGTAAGAAATTCTATCCTGGAACCAGGTCTACCGAAATCAAACTTCAAAAGAAGAGAAGAAGTCGTCATTACAAGATTAAGGATCGGTCACTTAAACCTAAATTACTGTCATCTGTTCAAAAACCCCAACCCTGAACCCTGTCCTAAATGTGGCGCCACCATGTCTACTCCTCATATTAATCTCGAGTGTCAAGGACTTGATAATGTTAGAAAATCATTAAAAATAGAAAGCAGCTTATATTCTCTGTTCAAATCAGAAGAAGGTTGTAAAAAAAATTTGAAACTACTAGAAATAAGTAAATTGTTTAAGGTAATATAATAATGATGCAAATTTTGTAATGATATACTGATATAATGCTTACTGTGTAATGATACTACTGTTTGTAACTTTATGTAATGTAATGTACTGATGTAAACAAAATGAGGTCACTGATGACCTGAGCAGTTATAAAGCGACCATAAATAAATATACAAAAAAATTAGGCATATGAATGACAGGACATTTAAAATAGACATGAACATTTTTGTCATCAGTTAACTATTTTAGGGATATATGCGCGGTAAACGAAAATGCACTTGTGGATGAAAAAAAAAGTTTTTACTTTCCCGTATACTATACGCACGTGTGTCTAGTATAGGGAAATTACGTAATGCTGCGAATAAAAGGCAGATTTTCAGCAGTAAAACCTCTTATTACAGGGCCCTGGTAAAGAAAAAGTAGATAAAATATAGTTGCTAAATTAAAAATAAAACTTCTTAACATGTGATGCAGCCAGAATCCCTATTTTGCGGGTCCTTGATACCGGAAAACCAATTGAAAGCAAATCGTCTGTCCGTCCGTCTTTCTGTGAAAAATGCTAGCGACTAAACCGTTCAGCCGATTTTTTCAAAAATTGATACTTCCCGATCGATCTGAATAATCTCGCGGCCTCTTGAATTTGCAACCGATATTTTAATTTTGGAGGGTACATTATATAAAGCCCGTGGGGCATTCTCAAAATTTTCAAACAAATGGCGCCAACAATTTTGACTAAATTTTGTTGGATAGGACA
Organism: Acheta domesticus; assembly: GCA_031308135.1. Lineage (NCBI taxonomy): Eukaryota > Metazoa > Arthropoda > Insecta > Orthoptera > Gryllidae > Acheta > Acheta domesticus. The sequence continues at coordinate 114,221,576 of JAHLJT010009419.1, read as the reverse complement.
AAGGTCTTTTAAGAGAATGGCATAGGTCTCTGGTCGGTTGAGTACTCTAGATTTCCGAAAATTGTAAAAGTTTGAATTTTTCTCGACGTATTCCTCCAACTATAAAATTGCAGATTGAGATTTTTCCTCCAAATAAAATTTCTTTCTCCAAAGTGAGTTCCTTCATTGAGGTCATGTACATTTTTTTGAAAATGTTAGTAGTTTTTGCAGGATATTGCGTGCAAAATTTGCAATTTTAAGAAAATACATAAACAAGATTTTCTCAAAAACGGCTCAAACGTTTTTCTCTAAGTTTTAGGTAGGGATAGTACTAAATGTTCTCTGTGAGATGATATAAACGTCATATTGCTCTATTCTTTTGTTTTTCAAAAGTTGCGAAAATGTAATTATTTTGACTTGCCTCTCACGTCGTTAATATTTACATTAGCGTTGATATGTTGACATTATTATATTAATGAGTACATGAGCTTTAAATAATGTCAAGTAAAGGTTTTCGAGAACTCAACCGTTTTCTGTAAAAACTAGCTCAAAATTCCGCATTTTCAGAAACGCTCAAACGCCATTTTCTCATAAGTAACTCCAATTTTTTTCTTCAGTCTTTTCGAACGAATAGTGCTAATTTCACTATTTAATATGATGTAAAGTTCAATTTGGGGTATTTTTTGGCTCTCAAATTTTAAAACAGACCAGTGTTGAAATGCTCTACCAAAATAGAATTAAGCTCAAACTAGGAAACTCCAAAGATAAAAGTCCCGAAGAAATGTATTATCACTTAAAAGATGTTCTTTTAGAAGTAGCTAAGGAAGCCCTAGGAGTGGAACAAGAAAAAAAGAATGTTCGTTGAGAAATTCAGTGAAACTTTAGAAGGCTTGATTAAGGAAAAGTAAACATTGTATCTGTCATGGATTTCAAATACGAATGTGCAAACAGGAAAGGAATATGTAGGAAAAAGGAGTTAAAGATTTAGTAAAAAATTGAAAAAAAATTAACACTGGGAGAGATTATGCTGGGATATAGATAGTACAATAGGATTCAATAGATCAACCCAAGCATGGAAAACTATTAAAAATATGAGGAAATATTGTTACAGAAGTAAAGTACAAATAATAACTTCTATAAAATGGATGGATTACTATGGGCAATTATTACAAGAAAGTGGAGTTGAATAACAAAACAATTTGGAATGCACACATTGGCAAGAGTGGGAATCTGAAATCGGTTGGTTTTATGTAAAGGGGGCTTTGGCGAGAGCTAAACACAATAAAGCTCCAAAACCAGGTAACCTTAGAATGGAACTTTCAAAATACGGAGGTTATAGTATAACTGAATACCCCAAAAATCTTTTTAACAAAATTGGAGTTAGTCGATATTCTTCAGGAATGGAATATGTCCTATTTCGGCTCTATACATAAGAAAGGTGACAAAACCCTTTGTGAAAACTACAGAGGAATTAGTGTCATCTCATCAATAACTAGGCTATTCACTAGTATTCTGAAGGAAAACATCGTTGCAGAATACATGAGAGCAGTTTGGGAAAACAGCGAATGGTTGCACGCCGGGCAGCATGGGTTCAGACAAGGCTACTCATGCGAAAGTCAACTTTTAACACTTTGTCATGACATTTCCGAGTCTTAAGACGCAGGGGAAACAATGGACGCGGTAGTCATAGATTTCACAAAAGCGTTCGACTTAGTGCCTTGCGAGCGGTTACTTAATAAACTTCGAAATACAGGAATTGATACAAGAGTAATCACTTGGATCAAATCTTTCCTTCGCGGTCGCTCTCAAAGAGTTAAGATAGACGATTATCTTTCTGATGAAATTCAAGCGACGTCAGGCGTTGCGCAAGGAAGCGTGCTAGGCCCCCTTCTATTTCTAGCGTACGTTAATGAGATTTCCGATTCCATTAATTCAACGATTAGGCTCTTCGCAGATGACTGCATACTATAACGACGAATACAAGACGCTCGAGATCAACAGATTTTGCAGAAGGATCTCGATAAAATTATGAAATGGGCGGAAGAAAATGAAATGAATATTAATCCCAAGAAATGCAAAGCTGTAACTTTCAGCAGAAAACGTGACAAAATTTCACTAAAATACACACTTGCAGATCAACCTGTGTCTCAGGCTACTAGCTTCAAGTATTTGGGGGTTGTTATTCGAAGCGATCTAAACTGGTCCGGCCATTAGCAGGAAATAATAAATAAATAAATAAATAAATAAATAAATAAATAAATAAATAAAAAATACAGAAGGGAATAACATTCAGTGAAGAACAAAGTGGTTTTAGAGGGACGTCATATTTAGTCATCCATTACTTCCACCAAATAATAGAAAAAAATGAAGTATACAATATAGACACACATATGACATTTATTTACCTGGAAAAGGCCTTTGACAATGTTCCTTGATTTGGTTAAAAAATGTACCAGAATACTGAAGCCTGTATCAAAATGGGGAGAAAAAATACCCAAAGTATTAAAACTGACAAAGGGTTAAAACAAGGATGTAGTAGTTTATCAACACTTATATTGTGATATATATCAACATATATATTGTGATATACAAAATGGCGGGTCAAACATTCGATGGTAAACGCCAGAGCCTCGCGGTGCATGGAGCATAAACGTTGCCATGGGATTGTTGATTTTGAACAGGGGGAGAAAAACAAACAAACAATCACTTTCGTTGGCCGTGGTGTGAAAGAAGCCCTCTCTTGATCTAGACTCCGAGGTCAACACATCGTCTGATAAGTACGCGGAAGATAACTTCGAGTTAGTTTGATAGTTACGTTATGCTGTAATACAGCTGCGTAATATTTGTCAGAATATTGCCGTGTGACATTAATTAACTGAATCAATTCGGGTGGAACTGTTCACATAAATTGTTGATGAAAACTTTACTTGGCAAAAATAATCTAGTTCGTGGCATTTATCATACACTTTAATTGAAGAACTGTAATTAAGACGTTAATTGAATATAAACAAGATAGACACTGCAAATTATGTCCGCAGTGCCGTGGCGGAACAAATTAATTTAAAAATAGGATTAGCAACGAATACTTAGCTAGCAGATATTTTATTTGTTTTCGATTTGTTAAGTTCGCGGGTAGGTGCACATATATAGCGTAGTTTGAGGAAAAAGTATCTTTAGATGCCAGGGTAGCTGTAGATGATAGTTACATATAGATGTTAGAAGGAACGCAGACGCATTAAGTAGATGACATCGGGTCCAGCCCAGCCGAGTGAAGATTGGAAAACGACGTGGAAGCCCAGGTTGGTTTCTTCGGGGCGACATCCAGACGACCAACAAGAGAGCTCAGGGGCATTTTATTGGCTAACGATCGTTCAAATTCAATTTAAAGGTCATGACCCCAAATAATAATGTTATTGTTACATTGATAAATATGAATTTCGAAACGAAATCAGTCAAATATTTGAATAAATAATGTTCTGTTTTTCAAACTGATTAAAAGGATTATTATTGTGCAACATAGCACGTTATTAGTGCAACTATTCCAGAATCAAAAGAAAAAACTTTCAGATTTCGGGCTTTTCTGTACGGAGAGCGGATCCGGTGCCAATTTTTGCTGATCACAGGTAAGCAAATTGTCATCGAACTGAAGAACCCAACGACTGAGATATATAAATGTATATAGTTTTTAATAATTAATTATAAACCATTGTTTCAATACATATATATATATATATATATATATATTGAAACGAATTGTTATCACCTCTGTGATAACAATGCGTTCCGATAGACTATGAATTTAAACTACGCGGCAGCGGCCGACGCGCCTCGGAGTCGTGTAAGGGAGAGAACCGGAGTCGGAGTCGGTTCGGCGCGAGGGGCCGAGAGCCGCAAGACGCAGGCAGTAAGAATGAGAACGTCCTAGGGTGCGGATGTGCACGGTAGTGGAGAAAAGTTTCGGGAATACAAACGCGCGAAGGGTGACGACAAGTTCCTCGGATGAAGTGACTCAGACTGTCGATAGTGAGAGTAATGCACTCAGGCGTGGTGCCGCAGAATTAGGAAAGTTTGGACGACATAAAGTAAGTAATGGATGCGGCATTGTGATTCGAGAAGTGAGGCAAAACACGTCGACCAAGAGATCGTGATAAAGTGATGGAAGTGGGAGCGAAAACGGAACAAACCATCCGTGGTCGAGCTGAATAATAGTGAATCCGGTGAGCCATAGACTGGAATAATTGCTGGAGTTGAAATTTGCGGGCGGACACTGAGGTAACGTTGCAGCAGCGTTGGATAGCACGACTGCGACCGGGAGGCGGAGAGGCTCCGGTCTCCCGAACCGGGCCGAAGTCAACCCGAAGGACCTGGCGGCGAACGGCGCGTGGACAGCTGGCGGACGAGGCGGGAGACAACGGTGGCGTGGCCGGACATCCCTCCCCTTTCGTTGGCCCTCCCGGCGAGACGAAGAGGCCCGAACACATCAGCGCGGCGCCCGGTGCCGGCTTGCCAGTGGAGGAATACGATTCTCAGGTTGGAGCGGCGCAGGTAGAAGGGTGGGAAGGGTAGCTAGGGGAAGGCAGTTTGCCCTTGAGCAATGTTGATTTTAGATCGAGGTTTCTTTTATTGTGTTCTAATGAAGCTAAGCATAGGATAAGGAATATTAAAAGCCACCTAATTGTAAAACAACTATGGGCATAATAAAAAGGAAAATTTGTCAACTACATTTTCTAGTGCATGCATGATCGTAACCAAAGCCCATTCCCGAACAAGCATCCCGGTCCCTTATATTTATTCTTGATTTTGTGAAGAGTCCATCCACGACTCGTCTCAATATATATATATATATATATATATATATATATATATATATATATAGACAAACACACACATTGCGATATACCAAATGCGGGAGAGCATTTAATGTCGAAGTATTTAATAATTTAATGTTAATTTAAATTAGAATCGGACACTTTAGTAACGGGTGTAAATAAGTGACAAGGCCGTCGCTAGGGAGAACATAAATGGTATGATATGTCACGATATTTTGTAAGCGGGCACCTTAGCAACGAAGATAATTTCATGATCCCGTTGTTATGATGCAGCGTCAGACGCAAATGCGTGTATAAGATAGGGATTTCGGCCAAGAGTACACCATAGTTAGGAAAATAAACAAGTAATAGGAATCCGTTGGTAGGGAACATCGAACAAAATTTGTACAACAATGGATACGAGTTTTCCCGGATAGAAAGAACGAGCAAAAGTTAGTTGGGTCCAGAGGTGGGATTCAGGGGTGGCAAGGGAGGGGGCAACTTCCCCCCCCCAATCTTGAAACAAATTTTAAAAAAATATATTTAATTTTATTTCGCAGATCTTCAAATTTTTATATAAAAGATGTATTTGTTTCTGTATTTTGAGAAGAAATATAATAATAATAATAATAATAATAATAATAATAATAATAATAATAATAATTAAGCTAACAATAATTTAATTAACCTGAGCTAATAACATACATTAATAAATTTGTGAACTTTAGTTCAGTATTATAAAATGCTCGGGATAATGTTCAGTGTTATTTTGATTATCCCTTATTAATACATCCTCTTTCAATAATATTTTGCTTTGAAACGTTATTTATTTGGTAATTAAACAGTTTCATGCCTAAAATCGTGAGTCATAAGTAGACCTTGGATTTTAGGACAAAGGTCTTTTTAGTTCCGTAAGGATGTTGTGAAAAATAATTACAGATATTTACGAACCATGAGAGAATAGATCTACTGAAAGCGTCTAATAGTGTCTAAAATGTCTTAAAAGGGCGGTTGATGCCTATTTTAATATGCTTTTGCCTAAAATTGCTTAAAACAAGTGACATTCAACAACGATCATATTTTAAATGCTACATTTTCAAATTCGTTTTACGGAAACGCAAAATCTTTTCAAAAAAAATGCAAATATTGTGTGATCGAATACACGATTACGAAACACGACGAAATATACGATTTCTTTGTTAGTCACAACAGCACTCAGCTCAGAGGTTTTTTAGTAATAGTTCCATCTCTTGTCGCAAGAGAGTAGCACCGGCCGGCCTCCATTCCCCAAGCACTAGCGCAGAGAAATTTACTTAGACATACCAGATTTCCATTTGTTTTTTTAAACCAATGACAGCATTGAAACACAAATTCAAACGGCAAAACAAGTTTTTCAAAGTAGTCGCTCCGCCCAGTGAACGAGCTTCAGTGCGCTCGCTTTAACTTTCCATGAGAACAGTTTAACTTAGCAAGGTTGGCATAACTTGTCGCCTTTTATGAAACATTTCAAAGAGCAACCATTTTGTCGCGGGAAGCGCATGTGAATGCATGAGTGAAATTTTGTGGAATACAGATTAAAAGAAGGCATTGCTTTTCATGTGAGACTGAGGTAATAGGTTGAACGATTTATTCCCTGATTGCTTATTTATTTATACTATCTTCTAATAAGAAGGGTACACTGTGTCTTTTCAGAGATCGAACGAGCGAACGAGCATACCATAACGTTTCGTCTCGCCGTAACCCAAACTGATGATCGCTCTCCCAAAAAATTGAACAATAACCCAAATCTGAAAAAGGAGCTATATCGCCGCCTTAACAACTGTAAATGCGAAATTTGAAGTTCTTTCTCACAGAAAACTAGTGCGATATCGAAAAACTTTATTGGAAGTCGTTTGAATCACTGCCATTCACAAATGCAATAATGTATACAACTCTCCGAAAATGTGCATATTAGCAGCGTGAGAGATGGCAATTATGTAATTTTTGAAGAAATAAAATAATAAAGCAAAATGAATTTTCTGTCATCTTAAAGAGTGCAATTATCATTATGCATACAAAAAGTTTGAAGACAAAATTTGGAGCCGTTTTTGGGAAAAGAGTGTTTGAGTGTTTCTGAAAATGCGGAAATTTGAGCACATTTTGACGAAAAATGTACACTTTTAGAGAAACTTTATATGATATAATGTAATGCACATGCACTCATAAATGCAATAATACGAACAAATCGCCTCTAATGTAAATATTAAAGACGTTAGAAACAAGTAAATAAATACATTAGTGTAATTTTTGAAAACAACAACAAAAGAATAGAGCCAAACAACGTCTATATCATCTCATAGAGTACATTTAACACTATTTGTCTCAAAAATGTAAAGAAAAATCTAGAGCCGTTTTCGAGAAAATCTTTTTGATATTTTTTTAATATTACGCATATTAGACGCAATATTACGCGAAAACTAATAAAAGTTTCAAAAAAATGTTCATGACCTAAACGAAAACTCATTATGAAGAAAGAGTGTACTTGAAAGAAAAATCTCTATCTTAATTTTGTAGTTGTAGGAATACGTCGAAAAAATTTCAGTCTCTTGCAACTTTCAAAAATTCAAATGTATGAGTGAAAATTGGACCTATGCCATGTTCATAAATGTATTTCACTCTTTTTTTACAAGAAATTTAAAGAAAAGATTTGGAGCCATTTTTGAGAAAATTTTGAACATGTCCCGTGAACTTCATGTAAAGTACCCCCAAAAATTAATGAATGTTTTTCAAAATCGCAGAGCTTCAACTCAGGCCAGATCGACAAGGGTGTATTCAGTTTGGAAAAAATCGTACCCATAGTTTAGGCGCTAGTGTTGTTCACATACCAGAAGGACGAATGGACGTTTTGGAAGAAAAAATTCGGCATCAGGGGACACCCAAAACGTGTATTTCCGTCGAAATCTCGAAATCGATTTTCCGCAACATTACATAACATTCTGAATAATACTTATATTACTCTATATATACGTACGTATATGGGAAAATAAGTACAGTATGGCACACAATGCCATTGTGCTACAGAATGGCACATACTTTCTCGTACTAGTTAGTTTTCTAATTTCGTTGGTCTGGGCATACTTACATTGTTCCACCCTTTTGCCATCTATCATCTATCTTGGCCCAAAGTACATTTAAAAACAATTGCCCGATGTTGAAGATGAAGTTATCTTTGATTTAAAATGAACATTTAATTGATTTTTTTAAAGTAGAAATAAAACTGGGGGTTCATATTATCACCTTGCGCAGTAGATTACATTTTAATTAAAACAGTTTATTAATGTAAATTTTTTAAAAATACAGTGTCCCAGGCATATTACTTGCCCCATGATTCCGTATTGTTAAGCGAACACTGAATTTATATTTCACGAACCGTTTAGAAGTTATGGGGATGGTCCATAGTTGGTGGGACACCTGTATATCCTACAGTTATGTATAAAAATTTGTCATCATATTAAATAATAAACATTTTAGATATTTCGATATATGATTCACTGAGAAAAATGCATCGTTGAATTTACAGTTCGGACTGTTCAAATAACAATGAGGATCGTCACCTCTGTGTTCAACTAATCTAATTAATAACATTCAATAATAATCAATGGAATAATTAACAAAATTGAAAACGGTGTATATAAAAATACAGCACAATTAACTTAAAGCATTAATAAGAAAGAATATGTTCATGTTCAGAATGGCGCCCAAATTTGCCCCCCCCCCGACGAAAGATCCGAAATCCCGCCTCTGGTTGGGTCCCAGATTTCGTAGCGAACGGATCGTTGTCTAATCTAGGGGCGCGTGCGCGAGTTCGGACTTGGAAGATTTTTGTGACCGAAAGTGGAACTTGTAAATATTTCGTAGATACAGTTCGGGGACTCTATTTTTTTTTACCGCGAGTGAAAGTTGAACTTAGAAATATTTTGGTGAAACAGTGCATTGACTTGAATCATTTTTCCGATAGGGAGGAACTTGTAAATATTCAGGAAAGCAATTTATCAACTTTAATGATTTCACCAGTGACGAAGGTAAAGTGCCAGGCTTGTGGACTTGTAAATATTTTTGACTGAACAGGGCGTGGACTTTAATTATTCTTACAAACGGATCGGGACTTGTAAATAGTTGTAAAACTGTTTCTAAACTTTATTTTCACCAGTGCTGATGGTGAGGTGGCAGGCTAATTCGAGAAGCTTTGGACGCAAGAATAATCTAATAAAGCGTCCGTAATATTAAATTTAATATAATTAGTAAAAGGATTGACTGAAGTTATACGCGGGTAGGCGTTTACATGGACTCATATGACTGGTGCATTACGTGAAAGGGAGTAAATTCGTGGCGTGTCGGTAGTGACGCAAGATCCAAGACAGAAGGCTTCAAGACTGGAACTGGTAACTCGTCGGTCGGAGGTGCTGGTTTGGAGATACGCGGCGTCCGGGAGAAGCATCAAACAACACGACGTGAAAAGAGGTCAATGAGGTCAATGTTCGCACGAACAGTTTATTTATTTTTCATGGTCATGACCAAAAATCAATAATTTCAAATGAAGTCTTTTGATTCAATAAATTCAAATTGTTCTAGTCCAGAGAGTAAAAACTTGGTTATTATTGTGCAATTCAGCTCGGTCTTAAATAACTTTCAGGTTTTGTCGTATTCCGTACGGAAGCGAGCCGAGGGGGCAGATTGTGGTTGAATGAGGTAAGCAATTTGCCCTTGCATATCTAACCGATGATAGTAATAATAATAATAGCAGAGGTCATAATAATGTTATTGTTTCAAGGGCTGGTCCAACGCGTGTGCAAATAAGATGGTAATTGAGGAGGCTATATTATCGGTATTTGTTTATATATATTTTAACGCCCCGTCCAAGTACTAGTGGCTGTGCGAGACATTTTACCGGGTCGCGGGTTCGAAAACCACGCACCTAGAAAAGGTTCCGTTCTCTGTGACCAAGGAATTCCGCTAAGCGGCGTATTCCAAGCAGGTCGCGACGTCCGTTAAGATGGCAAAGTCATTTTCAAAAAACACATTTTCTCTATACCCAGAATTTTGTGCTATTTTTGTGCTTTCCAAATATCCAAAAATTAATTTTTTTGCTCCAATGGTTTTTCCAAAAATGGGTGACTTTGCTGCTTAATGTTAAGCTGGCAAGCCAATTAGCCAAAACAAATTTTCTTTATACACAAAAAATTGTGCTATTTTTTGCTTTTCAAATATATAAACATTAATTTTTTTGCTCGTACCGTTTTTCGAAAATTTAGAAAAAACGAATTTTCGAAATGCCCGGCAGGCGCAACAACAACGCGTAAGAAAACTACTCGTAGAAAAAAAACTATCCATCAAAATTAGATTTTCTTGACACAAAAATAACCACAAAACAATTCTCTATCCAACAATGTGGTTTTGAAATATTCAACTTTTAATATTCCCTATAAATAATAATAATTCTTTACACTAATGTCAAGAAACAACACAATTCAAGTCATACAAGTCCTCATAAAAAACGCATAGCATGCGAGAGGTATGGCGTTCGATACCCAACTCCTCCAAATTTCTATAATTTTTTCTAATTAGGACACAAATATTGTGATATATAAGGCTAATACCTTCAAAATACACAAAGTAAAAGCGTAGCGCCAATAGTAAAGCGCTCGCATGGCTTGCGAGAGGTATGGCGTTCGATACACAAATCCACCAAATTTCTGTAAATTTTTCTAATTAGAACACAAATGTTGTGATATATAAGGATAGTACCTTCAAATTACTCCAAGTAGAACCGTAGGGCCATTAGTAAAGCGCTCGCTTACTTTGCGAGAGGTATGGCTTTCGATACCCAACTCCTCCAAATTTCTATAAATTTTTATAATTAGGACACAAATTTTGTGATATATAAGGCTAATACCTTAAAATTCTACAAAGAAGAAGCGTGGCGCCGTTAGTAAAGCGCTCGCTTGCCATGCGAGAGGTATGACGTTCGACACCCCATTCCTCCAAATTTCTATAAATTTTTCTAATTAGATAATTTATGTTGTGATATATAAGTCTAAAACGTTTATGTTCCGTCAAGGAGAAGCGGAGCGCCATGCGAGAGGTATGGCGATCGATACCCAACTCCTCCAAACATTTGTAAATTTTTCAAACTAGGAAGCAAATGATGTGGTATATAAGGCTAAAACCTTCAAAATCCGCAAACAAGAAGCATAGCGCCATTAGTAAAGCGCTCGCATAACATGCGAGAGGTATGGAGATCGATACCCAACTCCTCCAAATATCTGTACATTTTTCAAATTAGAACACAAATGATGTGATATATAAGACTATTACTTTCAAATAACCCCATGTAGAGCCATTAGTTAGCGTAGGGCCATTAGAAAAGCATACGCTTATCATGCGATAGGTATAGCGTTCGAAACCCAACTCCTCCAAATCTCTAAATTTTTCAATTAGAACACATATGTTGTGATATATAAGACTAATAATTAAAAAATACGCAAAGAAGCGTAACGACATTAATAAAGCTTTTGCTTAGCATGCGAGTGGAATGGCGTTCGATACCCAACTCCTCCAAATTTCTACAATTTTTTGTAATTAGATCTCAAATGTTGTGATATATAAGGCTAATACCTTCAAACTATTCCAATAAGAAGCATAGCGCCTTTAGTAAAGCTCTCGCTTGGCATGCGAGAGGTATAGCGTTCGATACCCAATTCCTCAAAATTTCTACAATTTTTTCTAATTAGAACACAGATATTGTGATATATGTGGCTATAACCTTCAAATAACCCCAATGTAGAAGTGTAGGGCCATTAGTAAAGCGCTCGCTTATCTTGCGATAGGTATAGCGTTCGATACCAAATTCTCGATACTCCTCCAAATTTCTTTTAATTTTTATTTATTTATTTATTTACGTCAAAAACAGTTAAAAACTGCGTATGACGAACTATGGGGAGAAGTGAATCTTGTGCACGTTTTCATAATTCTGTGGTCTCTATCCTAAACCATATTCCAGTCGAATCTTGAATACAGAAAAGAGAGTTATTTTCGAGTTTTGTTGACAAAATATTCGCTCCTATATAATAAAATATATTTTCAAAGGTAAATTAGCTATAAATTTCTGCCCTGAACCCTCATGTTCTTCATGAAAGAATAATACTTTTTGCCGCGATAATATGAAAAACGATAATTTGAATAACTATATTTCCCACTGAAATTCAGAAGACGTGCACAAATAATGAAGTTACATTTATGTCCAGAAGCAAAACAAGGGACCATCTCAGCATTTGCTCAAGGATCAGGGAAACTGGACGAAAAACCTGATCGAGATGGGGGCCATCAACCCAGAAACTGTGGTACAATACTTGTTACAGGTTCTTTAGAATTATACAGTCCAAATGATAAATAATTACATTAACTATCATTGTTAAAATTAATTCTACTTTCCTTTTTGATGCTCGGTATAGTCTCGAATTGTATAGAAACAGTTATGCAGCAGAAAAGATTTTACTTGGGACTTAAACTTTTCTATTGAATTTAATCGTTTAATGTCTTCTGGCAAAGTGTTGTAGAGTAATGTACATGAATTGTATGTGAATTTTTTGTAGTGAGCTGTTGATACTGCCACCTGGTGAATATGATTACTACGTCGTGTGTTATACTTATAGACATCGGCGTTTGCTGAAAATATATTCCCGTCCTTAAGTAAGTCATTTTTGACAAAAACTACTGATTCGTAAATCAGGAGACAAGGTAATGGTAAAATTCCTAGATTAATAAAGAGTGACTTACAAGAATCACGTGGGTTGGATTTGCTTATTATTCGTACAATTCTTTTTTGTAATCTGAAAGTCTGTGAACTATAAGATGTGTTTCCCCAAAATATTATGCCATATCTCAGGCGGGAGTGAACATTGGCAAAATATACACAACGAGCTGTATGAAGGCTGACGGAATTTGAAAGAATTCTGAACGCGTAGCATAATGAGCTTAATTTTGTGTTCAATTCATTTAAGTGAGCATTCCATTTGAGATTTGACTGAATTGATAGACCTAAAAATTTTGTTACATTAACATCAGTCAACGGCACACCGTTCATTTTCAATGGAGTACAGAATTTTTTATTTGATATGGAAAACTGCATTGAAACTGTTTTATTTTCATTTACTTTTAATTTGTTATTACGGAACCAATTTGAAACGTCTAATATTGTACTATTTACGGTTTCTTTGTTGCAAAGAATATTTGTATCATCCGCAAAGAGAACTGTTCTTCCGTTTCGAATCGCTAAGGGCATGTCATTTACGTATAATAGGAAGAGAATAGGGCCTAAAATCGATCCTTGCAGGACTCCACGTACAATTGGCAAAGAACCGGAAAGGTGTGTACATAAAGTTCCATAATTCCAGTAAGGTATTTCTACTCTCTGAGATCGTTGTTTAAGGTACGAAACTAAATAGAACACAAATATATAATATTTTCTAAATAGAACACAAATGTTGTGATATATAAGGCTAATACCTTAAAAATCAGCAAAGAGGAAACGTGGCGCCATTAGTAAAGCGCTAACTTGGCATACGAGAGGTACACTACTCCTACAAATGTTCGATACACTTGTTCGATACACTACTCCTACAAATTACCATAAATTTTTCTAATTGGAACACAAATGGTGTGATATATAAGGCTAACACCTTCAAATTCCCCCAAGGAGAACCGTAGCGCCATTAGAAAAGCGTACTTAGAACACAAATTAGCGTAATTAGAACACAAATGTTGTGATATATAAGGCTAATACGTTGAAATTCCCACAAGGGCAAGCGTAGCGCCATTAGTAAAGCCCTCGCTTAGCATGCGTGCGAAATGGCGTTCGATACCAAATTCCTCCAAATTTCTATACATTTTTCTAATTAGTACACAAATGTTGTGATATATAAGGCTAATACCTTAAAATAACCGCAAGTAGAAGAGTAGCGCCGTTAGTAAAGGGCTCGCTAAGCATGCGAGAGGTATGGCGTTCGATACTCAACTCCTCCAAATTTCTGTAAATGTTTCTACTTAGAACACAGATATTGTGATATATAAGGCTAATACCTTCAAAATCCGCGAACTAGAAGAGTAGCATCATTAAAAAAGTGTACGTTTAGCATGCGAGAGGAATGACGTTCGACGCCCAACTGCTCCTAATTTTTCTAATTTGGACACAATTGTGGTGATATATCAGGCTAATACTTTAAAAACCTGCAAGAAAGGAGCATAGCGCCATTAGTAAAGCGCTCCCTGACCATTCGAGAGGAATAGCGTTCGATACCCAACCCCTCCAAATTTCTATAATTTTGTCTAATTAGAACACAAATGTTGTGATATATAAGGCTACCTTCAAATTCCGCAAAGCAGAAGCCTAGGGCCATTAGTAAAACACTCGCTTAGCATGCGGGAAGTATGGCGTTCGATACCCAACACTTCTAAATTTCTATAAATTTTTCTAATTAGAAGACAAATTTAGTGATATATAAGGCTAATAACTTCAAAATCTGCAAACCTGGAGCGTAGCCCCCATTAGTAAAGCGCTCACTTAGCTTGCGAGAGGTGTGGTGTTCGATACCGAACTCCTCCACATTTCTATAAATTTTTCTAATTAGGACACAAATGTTGTGATGCGAAATGCTAATACCCTCTAATTTCTGGAAGAAGAAGCGTAGCGCCATTAGTAAAACGCTCGCTTAGCATGCGATAGGTATGGCGTTCGATAACCAACTCCTCCAAATTTCCATAAGTTTTTCTAATTAGGACACAAATGTTGAGCTATATAATGCTAATACCTTCTAATTCCCGGAAGGAAAGCTTAGGGTCATTAGTAAAGCGCTCGGTTAGCGTGCGATAGGTGTGGAGTTCGATACCCAACCTCTACAAATCTCTCTAAATTTTTTAAATTAGGACACAAATGTTGTGATATATAAAGCTAATACCTCCTAATTCTCGGAAGGAGAAGCGTAGGGTATTAGTAAAGCGCTCGCTTAGCATACGATAGGTATGGTGTTCGATACCCAACTCCTCCAAATTTCTCAAAATTTTTCTAATTAGAACAAAAATGTGATATATGGCTAATACCATAAAAAAGAAGAACAAGAAGCTTGGCGCTTTAGTAAAAGGCTCGCTTAGCATGCGAGAGTTATCGCGTTCGATACCTAACTCCTCCTAATTTCCATAAATTTTTCTAATTAGTACAAAAATGTTGTGATATTCAAGGCTTATACCTTTAAAATCCGGAAACCAGAAGCGTAGCGCCATTAGTAAATTGTACGCTTGGCATGCGGTAGGTATGGCGTTCGATACCTAATTCTTCAAAATCTCACTAAATTTCTCTAATTGGATCACAAATGTACTGATATATAAGGCTATTACTTTAACAATCTGCAAAGAAGAATCGTAGCGCCAATAGTAAAGCGCTCGTTTAGCATGCGAGAGGTATGACGTTCGATACCCAATTCCTCCAAATTTCTATACATTTTTCTAATTAGAACACAAATGTTGTGATATAAAAAGCAAATACCTTCAAAAACCCGAAAAGTAGGATGGTAGCGGCATTAGTATAGCGCTCGCTTAGGAGGTCGTTTGTATGGCGATCGATACCCAACACCTCCAAATTTCTATCAATTTTACTTTCCCGTATACGTACGTATACACGGAGTGATATACGTAGTATAGGGAAAGTTATGTAATGCTGCGCGAAAAATGGCCAATTTTCGGCGGAAAAAAATTAATTGCCGGGCCGTGAAAACGAATAAGTGAATAAAACCAGTTGCTAAATTAAGAAAAAAATCCTCTATTTCGTGGTGTGGTCAAAATCCATGATTTGTTGCTTCTTTATACTTAAAAATCGATTGACGGCATTCCGTCCGTCTGTCCGTCTGTGGTCAACGCTAGCGCCTAAACCGTTCGGTCGATTTTCTTCAAAAATGATATTCCCTATTCGATCTGATTCTAGTCGAAACTTTGTGATTTTGAAAAATATTCTTTAAAATTTGGGGGTACTTTTTATGAACCCCCCGGGGATTTTCAACATTTTCTCAAAAGCGGCTCCAAATTTTTTCTTCAAATTTCTTGTATGAATAGAGAAAAATACACTTTTTAACATGGCATGGGTGCGATTTTCACGTACAGCTCTGAATTTTCAAAAATTGTGAAAGTTTGAATTTTTTTCGGCGTCTTTCTCCAACTACAAAATTGAAGATAGAGATTTTTTCTTCAAATAAAATTTCTTCTGCATATTGAGTTCTTTAATAAAGGTCATGTAAATGTTTGTCACAATTTTTGTAGTTTTCGTGCAATATTGTGTGCAATATGTGCAATTTTAAAAAATTACACAAACAAAATTTTCTCAAAAACGGCTCCAAATCTTTTCTTTAAACATTTGGTAGGGATAGTGGTAAATGTACTCTATCAATGACATAAAAGCCGTTTTGGTCTATCGGTTGGTTTTTTCAAAAATTACAAAAATGTAAATTTTTTTACTTGTCTATCACGTCGTTAATATTTACATTATCGGCGATTTTTTTACATTATTATATTTACGAGTATATATGCTTTAAATAATGTCAAGTAAAGTTTCTCGAAAACACTACCGTTTTCTGTGAAAAGTAGATCAAATTTCTGCATTTTCAGAAATGCTCAAACGTCATTTTCTCGTATATGGCTGCAATTGTTTTCTTGAAACTTTTGTAACGGATAGAGCTAATTGCACTCATTAGTATAGCGTGAAGTTAACTTTGAGTTTTTTTTGTTTTTTTTCAAAAATTATATAAATGTAAATTTTTTGAAAGATCTCTCACATTTTTAATATGCACATTATCCGCAATTTGTAAAGATGATTATATTTGTGAGTGTATGTGCTTCAAATAACTTCAAATAAAGTATTTTGAAAACTCAAAAATTTTCTGTGAAAATGAGCTTCAAATTTCGCATTTTTAGTAGTGCTAAAACGCCATTTTCTCTAAAACGGCACATAATTTTTAAAAGAAAATTGCCATTTACGGCTAGTTCTTAATGAAATAGTCTCATCAAAAACAGACCTTCAAATAAGATCATGTTAAATTTTTAGGAATATGAGTAGTATTTCTCTAATTTCCTGACAAACATCGCCCGCTCAGAATTCACTGTACTTCGTTTTCGTAGTTTTTTACAACTATAATAGTGAAAATACAGTTTTTTCTGAATTAAATGTATTCATCAAAACTACATCTGCAAATAATGGTATGTTTAATTTTTTCAAAATACGAGTAGTTTTTCTACAATTTCGTGACAAACATATTGCTGCAATTTTACTGCGTGTCAGACAGCTGGATGCGTCGTAAATTAGGATTTGCTATTTTGTATATTATTTCTTTGATCGTTTCTTACATTCAACCTTTTGTTATACATTCACACATTAATCTTTTAAAAATTATTTATTTTGAAATATTTGAAATAAAAATGACAAGCTCTCAGAATATCGACAATGCAGGGAATACAACAATGAAATTTGGTTTCACGCTCGCGAATTTCTGTGAATCAAGTTTCATTGTTGTGATTTGATGTAGCTGTATGAACAGGAGTTATAATTGTCAATTGATATTGATATTTGCATAAAAATATTTAGTTTTCGCACCAAATGCTCTATCATTTGTTGTAAGTAGAGTATTTTTGCATGGTCTGAGAATACTCTTCTCTAATCATGGCCCTACGAAAAACATTTCTGTATTGTCCGGGGTATCAGGCTTATTTTTCAATTAAAATTTTACAAAATTTTAGTATTCAATTTTATGGAGTTGTAGAATTCACATAGTTCTGACAACACTGCGATGGAAACAATGCGTTGTTCGCCTTTTGATTGAATTGGATGTTTTAGAAGAATAGCTAAGATGTTAGTAGCGCAGAAAGTGCAATAGTTTAATACTACGTATCTGTTTCCAATGACGCGGGAAAGTATGTGCCGTTGTAGCACCACTAGTTTCTAACTAGAACACAAATGTTGTGATATATAATGCTAATACTTTCAAATTCCCGAAAGGAGAAGCGTAGGGGCGTGAGTAAAGCGCTCTCTTATCATGCGAAAGGTTTGGCGTTCGATAACCAAATCCTCGAAATCTCTCTAAATTTTTCTAATTGGAACACAAATATTGTGATATATAATGCTGATACCTTAAGAATCCGCAAAGAAGAAGCGTGGCGCCATTAGTAAAGCGCTCGCATAGCATGCGGGACGTATGGCGTTCGATACCCAACTCCTCCAAATTTCTATAAATTTTTCTAACAAGTACACAAATGTTGTTATATATAAGGATAGTACCTTAAAAATCCGCAAAAAAGAAGCGCGATGCCAATAGTAAAGCGGTCGCATAGCGTGAGGGAGGTATGGCGTTCGATACCCAACTCCTCCAAATTTCTAAAAATTTTTTTAATTAGAACGAAATATTGTGATATTTAAGGCAAATACCTTCAAATTACCCCAAGGGAAAGTATGGCGCCATTAGTAAAGCGTTCGCTTAGCATGCGAGAAGTAATGCGTTCGCTATCCAACTCTTCCAAATTTCTATACATTTTTCTGATTGGAACACAAATGTTGAGATATTTAATGCTAATACCTTCAAATTCCCGAAAGGAGAAATGTAGCGCCATTAGAAAATCGCTCGCTTAGCTTGCGAGAGGTATGGCGTTCGATTCCCAACTCCTCAAATTTTCTACAAATTTTTCTAATTAGAACACAAATGTTGTTATATATAAGGCTAATACCTTAAAAATCCGCAAGGAAGAGGCATTACGCCATTAGTAAAGCGCTCGCTTGGCGTGCGAGAGGTATGGCGTTCGATACCCAACTTCTCTAAATTTCTATATATTTTTTCTAATTAGAACACAAATCTTGTGATATATAAGTCTATTACCTTCAAAATCCGCAAGGAATAAGCGTGGCGCCATTAGTAAACGCTCGCTTACCATGC
The DNA here is from genome assembly GCA_031308135.1 of Acheta domesticus. Lineage (NCBI taxonomy): Eukaryota > Metazoa > Arthropoda > Insecta > Orthoptera > Gryllidae > Acheta > Acheta domesticus. Next base: position 114,202,789 of record JAHLJT010009419.1, on the reverse strand, counting down.
GAGAGGTATGGCGTTCGATACCCAACTCCTTCAAATTTCAATAAATTTCTTTAACTAGAACACAAATGTTGTGATATATAAGGCTAATACCTTAAAAAGCCGAGAAGTAGTAGCGTGGCGCCATGAGTAAAGCGCTCGCTTAGCATGCGACAGGTATGGCCTTCGATACCCAACACCTCCAAAATTCTATAAATTTTTCTGATTAGAACAAAAATGTTGTGATATAAAAGGCTAATACATTCTAAATCCAGAAACTTAAATAACTCCATTAGTAATGCGCTCGCTCTGCATGCGAGAGGTATGGCGTTCAATACCCAACTACTCCAAATTTCTGTAAATTATTCTAATTAGAACACAAATGATGTGATATATAAAGCTAATACTTTCAAAATCCGATAACAAGAAGCGTAGCGCCAGTTGTGAAGAAATCGACTACCATGCGAGAGGTATGGCGTTCGATACCCAACTTTTCCAAATTTCTTTAAATTGTTCTATTTAGTACACAAATGTTGTGATATATAATGCTAATACCTTCAAATTCCCGAAACGAGAAGCGTAGCGCCATTAGTACAGCGCTCGTTTAGCATGTGAGAGCTATGGCGTTCGTTACCCACCTTCTTCAAATTTTTATAAATTTTTCTATTTAGGACACAAATGTAGAGATATATAAAGCTCATTCCTTCAAATTACCAAGTAGAAGTGTAGCGCAATTAGTAAAGCGCTCGCTCAGTATGCGCGAGGTATGATGTTTGATACCTAACTCCTTCGAAGTTCTATATATTTTTCTAATTAGAACAAAAATATTGTAATATATATGGCTAATACCTTCACAATCTGCAAGTAGAAGCGTATTGCCTTTAGTAAAGCGCTCGCATAGCTTGCGTGAGCTATGGCGTTTAATAACCTACTTCTCGAAATTTCTATAAATTATTCAAATTAGTTCACAAATGTTGTGATATATAACGTTAATAACTTAGAAATCGGCATAAAAGAAGAGTAGCGCCATTAGTAACGCGCTCGCTCAGCATGCGAGAGTTACGGCTTTCGATACCGAACTTTTTCAAATATCTTAAATTTTTTCCAATTAGAACACAAATGTTATGATATATAAGGCCATTACATTCAAAATCCACAAACAAGAAGCGTAGCGCCATAAGTGAAGCACTCGCTTGCCATGCGAAATGTACGGGGTTAGATACCCAACTTCTCTAAATGTCTCTAAATTTTTCTAATTAGAACACAAAAGTTGTGATATATAAGGATAAAACATTAAAAATCCGCCAAGAAAAAGCATATCGCCTTTAGTAAAGCGCTAGCTTGGTATGCGAGAGGTATGGTTTTCGATTCCCAAATTCCCCAAATTTCTATAACTTTTTCTAATTAGAACACAAATGTTGTGATATATAAGGCTAATACCTTCAAAATCCGCAAACTATAAGCCTAGCGCCATTAGTAAAATTTCGCGCATAACATGCGAGAAGTATGGTGTTCGATACCCAACTCCTCGAAATTTCTATAAATTATTCTTATTAGTACACAAATGTTGTGATATATAAGGCTAATACCTTAAAAAACAGCAAAGAAGAAGAGTAGTGCCATTAGTAAAACGCTCGCTGAGCATGCGAGAAGTATGGCGTTCGATACCCAATTTCTCCAAATTTTAAAAAATTTTTCTTATTAGAACACAAATGTTGTGATATATAAGGCTATACCTTCAAAATCCTAAAACTATAAGCGAAGCGCTATTAGTAACGCGCTCGCATACCATGCGAGAGGTATGGCGTTCGATACCCAAATCCTCCAAATTCTGTATAAATTTTTCTAATTAGAACACAAATGTTCTGATATATATGGCTAATAAATTTAAAATCCACAAACTAGAAGCGTAACGCAAATATTAAAGCGCTCGCTTAGCAAGCGAGAGGTATGGCGTTCGATACCCAACTCCTCAAAATTTCTATAAATTTTCTGATTAGAACACAAATGTTTTGATATATAAGGCTAATACCTTCAAAATCTGCGAACTAGAAGCGTAAGGCTATTAGGAAACTCTTTCTTAATATGCGAGAGTTATGGCGTTCGAAACCAACTCCTCCAAATTTCTATAATTTTTTCTGATTAGAACACAAATGTTGTGATATATAAGGTTAATACCTTCAAATTCCCGAAAGGAGAAGCGTAGGGCCATTATTGAAGCGCTCGCTTAACTCTCGAGAGGTATTGCCTTCAATACCCAACTCCTCCAAATTTCTGTAAATCATTCTAATTAAAACACAAATGATGTAATATATAAGGCTAATACCTTCAAATTCCGAAAACAAGAAGTTTAGCGCCATTTGTGATGAGCTCGCTTTGCATGTGAGAGGTATGGCAGTCGACACCCAACTCCTGCAAATTTCTATAAATTTTTCTAATTAGGACACTAATGTTGTGATATATAATGCTAATACTTTCTAATTCCCGAAACGAGAAGCGTAGGGCTATTAGTAAAGCGCTAGCTTAGCATTCGAGAGCTATGGCGTTCCAAACCAACTCCTCCAAATTTCTATAAAAATTTCTATTTAGAACTCAAATGTTGTGATATATAAAGCTTATACCATCAAAATCCGCAAACTATAAGCGTAGCGCCACTAGTAAAGCGCTCGCATATCATGCTAGAGCTATGGCGTTTGTTACCCAACTCCTCCAATTTCTATTAATATTTCTGATTAGAACATTAATGTTGTGATAATAAGGCTAATACCTTCAAATTATCCCAAGTTGTAGCGTTTCGCCATTAGAAAAACGCTTGATTTGCAGGCGAGAGTTATTGCGTTTGATACCTAACTCCTCCAATTTCTATAAATTTTTTTAATTAGAACACAAATATTGTGATATATAAGGCTAATACCTTCAAAATCTGCGAAGTAGAAGCGTAGCGCTATTAGTAAAGCTCTCGTATAGCATGCGAGAGGTATGGCGTTCGAAACCTAACTCCTCCAAAATTCTATAAATTTTTTAATTAGTACAAAAATGTTGTGATATATAAGGCTAATACATTCAATGTCCGGAAACTGGAAGAGCTCCATTAGTAAGGAATTCGCTTTGCATGCCTGAGGTATAGCCTTCAATACCCAACTCCTCCGAATTTCTGTAAATTTTTCTATTTAGAACACAAATGATGTGATATATAAGGCTAATACCTTCAAAATAAAAAAACAAGAAGCGTAGCGCCATTTGTGAAGAGCTAGCTTAGCATGCGAGAAGTATAGCGTTCTACACCCAACTCCTGCAAATTTCTAAAAGTTTTTCTAAATAGGACACAAATGTTGTGATATACATGGTCTTTAGTATATCTTGCAACCCATGATCGCTAGCGTCTGTTCTTATTTCTAAATTGGCAACCGCGTGTTTCTGCCTTCTTTCAATACTGCCGTGGGTGACTCGTTGGGACAGCAGAGAAGGAAGTGAGCTGCGCGTCGTAATCTGCAACTTTCCTCTTTCTGTTTTTTTTTTCCATTCAAGGTATTCGGCGGGCAGGTATGCGGCTCACAAGCCGGAATCTTTTCGCGCTGCGCAGTGTGGATGGGGTGGGGCGGGTAGAGGCATGAGCCAGCAAACAAAACTTCTTTTCAGGCGAGTCTGACTGCTTAGGAATGGCGAGTCTGTATATTGTGTTTGATTTATTTTCTTTCTTTTAAATTAAGGATGCTTCAGTATGCTTAAGAAACGAAACTGTAACATAGAAGATGGGGAGAGAAGTTATGAGTGAATTATCGATTTAACAGCAAAGTAACAATAATTATTATTTAATTAACGCCAGCTCGGAGGGAAATTTCAAAGATATCTCGTGAATCATCGCCGCCAAACTGTTTATTATTTATAACAATAATTAATTATGGTACCTGGAAATTAAACAAATTAGGAAATCGTAATAAAATTAATAAAAATATTAATAAAATAAATCTCTTGAATTTTCTAATAATTTCTCCTCCTTTAAAACAGGCACTGCGACTTCCGCTTCCTATCCACATACCCCGTGTCTCTGAAGCGCTGGATTAATCTACAAATTGTTGATTTGTTGGGAACTGGCGTTTCCAAAAAAATTCTTGAAAAATTTCGGGCTCTTTAAGAAATATTTAGTGCCAAAATAAACTTCCACCAAAAATACACGTTGAATCTTCATCAAAATTTTCGAAAACGATTCTTCTTTCCTAAACGCGATAATTTCCTTCGATAATGAATGAAACGTGAACGAATGACTGCCCAAGGACAGAACAAGTGCTTGCTCTTTCTTTCAACTAAAATAGCCCCTTTCTCTTACCCCGAAAACTGCGACGAGGGGTGGGTCATTTAAAGTGAAGGAGAAGCCAAAGGTATTTCACGCGTTGCCAAATTACCAAAACAAGCGGTTGTGTTCTCAGATACGGGTTGCGAGTTAGACTAAAGACCCGGTATAATGCTAATACCTTCCACTTCCCAAAACGAGAAGCGTAGGGCCATTAGAAATGCGCTCGCTTTCCATGCCAGAGCTATGGCGTTCGATAACCAACTTCTCCAAATTTCTATAAATTTTTCTATTTAGGACACTAATGTTGTGATATATAGTGCTAATACCTTCAAATTCCCGAAACGAGAAGCGTAGCGCCATTAGTACAGCGCTCGCATAGCATGTGAGACTTATGGCGTTCGATACCCAACTCCTCCAGATTTCTACAATTATCCGTCCGTCAAATTTCTATAAATTTTTTCTAACTAGAACACAAATGTTGTGATATATAAGGCTAATACCTTCAAATTACCCTATGTAGAAGCGTAGCGCCATTAGTAAAGCGCTCGCATTGCATGCAAGAGGTATGGCGTTGGATACCCAACTTCTCCTAATTTCTATAAATTTTTCTAATTAGGACACAAATGATGAGATAAATAATGCTAATACCTTCAAATACCCGAAACGAGGAGCGTAGCGTCATTAGTAAAGCGCTCGCCTAGCATGCGAAAGGTAAGGCGTTCAATACACAACTCCTCGTAATCACTCGAAATTTTTCTAATTAGTACACAAATGTTGTGATATATAAGACTAATACCTTCATCTTACGCCATGTAGAAGCGTAGCGCCATTAGTAAAACGCTCGCTTAGCATGCGAGAGGTATGGCGTTCGATACCCTATTCCACCAATTTCTATAGATTTTTCTAATTAGAACACCTATGTTGTGTTATTTAAGGCCAATACCTTCAAATTTCCCCATGAGAAGCGTAGCGCCATTAGTAAAGCGCTCGCTTAGCATGCGAGAACTATGCCGTTCCATTCCCAACCCCTCCAGATTTCTACAATTTTTTCTAGTTAGAATACAAATTTTTTGATATATAAGGCTAATAACTTTAAAGTCCACAATGTAAAAGCGAAGCGCCATTAGTAAAAGCTCGCATACCATGCGGGGGGTATGATGTTCGATACCAAACTCCTCCAAATTTCTATAAATTTTTGTAATTAGATCACAAATGTTGTGATATATAATGCTAATTTCTTCAAAATCTGCAAAGTAGAAGAGTAGCGTTATTAGTAAAGCGCTTGCTTAGCATGCGAGCGGTATGGCGTTCTATACCCAACTCCTCCAAATTCGTATAAAATGTTCTAATTAGAACACAAATGTTGTGATATATAATGCTAAAACCTTCAAAATCCGAAAAAAAAGGGGCGTAGCGCCATTAGTCAAGCGCTCGCTTAGCATGCGAGAGGTATGGCGGTCGTTACCCAACTCCTGCAAATTGCAATAAATTTTTCTAATTAAGACACAAATGTTGTGATATATTACGCTAATACCTTAAAAATCCGCATAGAAGATTCGGGTTGCCATTAGTAAAGCGCGCGTTTAGCATGCGAGAGATACAGTGTTCGATACCCAACTTTCCAAACTTCTATAAATTTTTCTAATTAGAACATATATTGTGATAAATAAGGCAAATACCTTCAAATTCCCCCAGAAGAAGCGTAGCGCCATTAGTAAATCGCTCGCTTAGCATGCGAGTGGTATGGCGTTCAATTCCAAACTCCTATAAAATTTGTGTAAATATTTCTAATTAGAACAAATGTTGCGATAATAAGGTTAACTAGCTGAACCCGTGCGATTACATCGCACTGAAGGGAAACCTGTAGGACGTTAAAACAGAACATAGATATCACATAAAAGATATATAAGAACATACACAAAATTTTACATTGAACACTTACAACACAATTGATAAATAGTCGCACACATGTTTGTCTTAACGGAACGCACAACAGATTTCCGCTTCCCGCCGCTTCGATTCACATGCGACAACCACGTTAGTTCTCCTGTGGCGGATGGTGTGCGCATAACCGCCATCTTGACAGGCAGCGCGCGGAGGGCACGCTAACTATCCCAGCCGCAAAGTTCAAACAACAAAAGTTTTCTAGCATTTTATTAATAACGAAAAGCTTCGTGATTTGCAATATTTAGTGAACCTCCATTCCTGATTTTTTTATCTTTTTTTTGGTACCTCATTTGTTAAACTCCGTTCACTATGAGCCGAGTAGGAGGGACAACAAATTCACGGTTTTAACGAAAATAATATATATGATACCTGCAAAACCGTAAAGTAAAAACGTAGCGCCATTAGTAAAGCGCTCGATTAGCATGCAAGAGGTATGGCGTTCGATACATAATTCCTACAAATTTCTACACATTTTTCTATTACACAAATGTTGTGATATATAAGGCTATTACCTTCAAATAACCGCAAGTAAAAGCGTAGCGCCATTAGTAGAGCGCTCGCTAAGCATGCGAGAGATATGGCGTTCGATGCCCAACACCTTCAAATTTCTATAAATTTTTCTAATTAGAACACAAATGTTGTGATATATAGGGCTAATACCTTAGGAATCCGGAAAGTTGAAGCGTAGCGCCGTTAGTAAGGCGCTCGCTTAACATGCCAGAGTTATGGCGTTTGATACCCACCTACTACAGAATTCTATAAGTTTTTCTATTTAGAACACAAATGTTGTGAAATGTAAGGCTAATGCCTTCAAATACCCGAAAGGAGAAGCGTACCGCCATTAGTAAAACGCTCGTTTACCTTGCGAGGTTTATGGATTTCGATACCCAACTCCTCCAAATTTCTAAAAATTTTTCTAATTAGAACACAAATCTTGGAAGGGTAGCCCAATTAAAAAAGCGCTCGCTTAGCTTGCGAGAGTTATGGCTTTCGATACCTAACTCCTCCAAATTTATAAGAATTTTTCTAATTAGAACACGATATATAAGGCGATATATAAGGCTAATACCTTAAAAATCCGGAAAGAAGAAGCGTGGCGCCATTAGTGAAGCGCTCGCTTTGGATGCGAGAGGTATGGCATTCGGTACAGAACTCGAAGGAGAAGCGTAGCGCCATTAGTAAAGCGCTCGTATAGCATGCGACAGTTATGGCATTCGATACCCAACTCCTCCAAATTTCTATTAATTTTTTTACTTAGAACACAAATGTTGTGATATATAAGGCTAATACCTTCAAACTCCCGAAAGGAGAAGAGTATCGACATTAGTAAAGCGCTCGCTTAACATGCGATAGGTATGGCGTTCGATAACCAACTCCTCCACATCTGTCTAAATTTTTCTAATTAAAATACAAATCTTGTTATATATAAAGCTTTTACCTTAAAAATCGGCAAGGAAGAAGCGTGGCGCCATTAGTAAAACGCTCGCATAGTATGCGGAAAAAGTTGCTTTCTGTACCCAACTCCTACATATTTTTATAAATTTTTCTATTTAGAATACAAATCTTGTGCTATTTAACGCTAATACCTTAAAAATCCGGAGAGTAGAAGCGTGGCGCTATTAGAAAAGCGTTCGCTTAGCTTGGGAGGATAAGGCGTTCGATACTCAACTCCTCCTAATTTCTATAATTTTTTCAAATTAGAAAACAAATGTGATATTTAGGGCTTTGACTTAAAAAATACTCTAAGAAGAATCGAGGCACCATTAGTAAAGCTCTCGCTTAGAATTCGAGAGGTATGCCGTTCGATACCAAACTCCTCCAAACCTCTCTAAATGTTTCTAATTAGAACACAAATGTTGTGATATAAATTGCTAATACCTTCAAATTCCCAAAGGAGAAGCGTAAGGACGTTAGTAAAGCGCTCGCTTAACATGCGATAGGTATGGCGTTCGATACCCAACTCCTCCAAATCTCTCTAAATTTTTCTAATTAGAACACAAATCTTGTGATATATAAGGCTAATACCTTGAAATCAGCAAAGAAGAAGCGCAGCGACATTAGTAAAGCGCCCGCATAGCTAGGTATGGCGTTCGGTACCAAACTCCTCAAAATTTCTACAAATTCTTCTGATTAGAACGCAAATGTGATATATAAGGCGAATACCTTAAAAACCTGCTAAGAAAAATCGAGGCGCCGTTAGAAAAGCGCTCGCTTAGTATGCGAGGGTTATGGCGTTCGATGCCCAACTACATCAAATTTCTATGAATTTTTCTAAAAAGAACACAAATGTTGTGATATATGAGGCTAATACCGCCAAAATCCGCAAAGTGGCGACGTAGCTTCATTAGTAAAGCGCTCGCTTAGCATGCGAGATGTATGGCGTTCGATACCAAACTACTTAAATTTCTATGAATTTTTCTAAATAGAACACAAATATAGTGATATATAAGGCTAGTACCTTCAAAATCCACAAAGGGGAGTCGTAGTTCTATTAGTAAAGCGCTCGCTTAACATGCCCGAGGAATGGCGTTCGATAACCAACTACTTCAAAAATCTATGACTTTTTCTAAATGGAACCGAAATGTGTTATATAAGGCTAATACCTTGAAAATGTAACAAACGGAGGCGTAGCTTCATTAGTAAAGCGCACGCTTCTCATGCATGCGGTATGGCGTTCGAAACCCAACTACTTCCAATTTCTATGAATTTTTCTAATAGAACACAAAAGTTGTGATATATAAGGCTAATACCTTCAAAATCCGCAAAGGGGAGGCGCAGCTCCGTTAGTAAAGCGCTTGCTTCTCATGCGAGAGGTATGGCGTTCGTTACCCAACTACTATAAAATTTCTATGACTTTTTCTAAATAGAACACAAATGTTGTGATAAATAAGGATAATACCTTCAAAATACACAAAGGGGAGGCGTAGCTCCCTTAATAAAGCGCTCGCTTAGCATGCGAGATATATTGCGTTTACTACTTCAAATTTCTATGAATTTTTCTGAGTAGAACACAAATGTTGTGATATATAAGGCTAATTCCTTCAAAATCCGCAAAGGGGAGGCGTAGCTTCATTAGTAACTCGTTGGCTTCTCTAGCGAGAGGTATGGCGTTTGATGCCCAACTATTTCAAATAACTATGAATTTTTCTGAGTAGAACACAAATGTTGTGATATATAAGGCTAATTCCTTCAAAATCCGCAAAGGGGAGGCGTAGCTTCATTAGTAATGCGTTGGCTTCTCTAGCGAGAGGTATGGCGTTCGATGCCCAACTATTTCAAATAACTATGAATTTTTCTAAATAGAACACAAATGTTGTGATATATAAGGCCAATACCTTTTAAAATCCACAAAGGGAGGCCTAGATCCATTAGTAAATCGTTCGCTTTTTTGTGGGAGAGGTATGGCGTTCGATACCCAATTACTTCAAATTTTTATGAATTTTTCTAAAAAGAACACAAGTATTGTGATATATATGGCTAATACATTCATTATCCACGATTGGGGGACTAGCTCCATTAGTAAAGCGCTCGCTTAGCATTAGAGAGTTATTGCGTTCGAAACCCAACTACGTCAAATTTCTATGATTTTTTCTAAATAGAACACAAATGTTGTGATATATAAAGGTAATACTTCGAAAATGCGCAAATAAGAGGTGTAGCTTCATTAGTAAAGCGCTCGCTTAATATGCGAGAGGTATGGCGTTCCAAACCCAACTACTTCAAATTTCTATGAATTTTTCTAAATAGAACACAAATGTTGTGTTAGTAAAGCGCTCGCTTCTCATGCGAGAGGTATGGCGGTCGATACCCAACTACTTCAAATTTCTATGATTTTTTCTACATAGAACACAAATGTTTTGATATATAAGGCTAATAACTTGAAAATCTGCAAAGTGGGGCGTAGCTCCATTAGTAAAGCGCTCGCTTCTCATGCGAGAGGTATGGTGTTCGATGCCCAACTACTTCTAATTTCTATGAATTTTTCTAAAGTGTCGCGCACCGCACGCGGTCCCCGGCGGCGTGGGAGCGCCGGAAACCCGTGAGGGCGGCCCGGGCCTAACTCAGTTAGTCAATTTAGTTACCTTTCTGAAAATAGGCGCAGATGGAAGGAACTGCAAGGTGCAATATAATGACAATAACGATTTGGATGACTGGTAACACAATAGAATGTTTATTTCCGCCTAATGGTAGGCCGGAGAATTTACATAAGGGATTTTAGAAGAAATGCCCTACCTAGTGAGCTCTGGTTAGGAACAAAAAAACTTAAATCTAAGAGAAAAGAAAAAAAATTCACAATACAATTATTCTACTGATTACATAAAGGAAACGATCATTCGCCCTCTGAACTGGCGATTACGTGCGTCAGTGCGGCACCCCAAGTCACAGAAAAAGTCTTTGTACGGTCGTTGACCAAATACAATGCCTGATAATGATGGTGCTGAACAGGCGTCAAATGGCACCGGTGGCAGCTGGTCGCGGCGACGGCGGCAGGTCGACCTTCCAAGGCCGAAGGGACGCTCGCCGGCGGGTGTCCACAACAACGGGGCGGTGTCGGCACGGCGGCGGCGACGGCAGTACTTTGCTCGCCCAAATAACGAGCGATCGCGTATCTCACGCACAATGTCACACAGCGCGATCTGAGAGTTCCAATAAGCTCTATGCGAGCACAAATCTCGGAGAGTATCTGTTAAATAGCCAGTGGTGGCAGAGTTCAAAAATTGATACTCGGAAAGAGTTTCTCCCGGCTACCGAGATTAATCAAGACAGAATTGGATTGCACGGGGCAATCCCAAATCGCTCCCCAGAGCACGCGATGCCCGAGGTACCTCGACCTCCCTCCTCAGCTCTCATCACCCAAGTCTCTCGTACCCTCACTTTGTGTGCTGTTCCTGTGTTTCCCCCCCCAAATTTTCGCAGATATTTCGAAATCATCCCTTCCCCACAGAATTCTACCCCTGATTGGTTGAGTGTGATGGCGTCTTAACTCTTTTTTTAGCCAACCAGCTCCGGCGATTCTGGGAATTTTCCTTACTCTGTCTCATTCCAAAAGCCCTCTTCGTTTATCGAAGAAAGTAGGTCAAGAAGGGTGTGAAACATGATCGTTGTACCCAGGGGTCCGCCACTGGTTGGGGTGGGAAGCTGCCTTATTTGAGCGTTGTGGTGGGGGGCAGATGGTAGTGGTGGGGGACAGAGAGTATAAGTGGTGGGGGAGGCAGAGGGAATTATGGGTAGGTCCGCCATTGTGTCCCATCCTGCCGCGCCATCTATAGCGTCTTTTGCTTACTAAAAACAAAAAACAATTGAAAGTGTGCTTTCCAAATGTGCTGCCATCTGACGAGAATAGTGAGCGAATGCTCGAAAGTCCCCCCAAGATTTGAAATTCGTTTGAAATAACGACCACGATATGGTATAACCGTCTCTCGGTGCTGTTGTGGTTCAACGTTGCGTGATGGTGTTCCTAATTTTCGAACAGGGTTTGAAGGAATATGCCGAATCTTCGGCGTTGTTCTGTTCCCAAATGCCATAATAAGCGAGTGGGAGACACGGAAAATACAAGAGTTATAGTATTCCAGAAATTACGAAGTAAGTGATATTCATGTTATGCATGATTCGTGTTTAGAATGTTTTCATATTATTAGGATTATTATTTACTATTATTACTGTAATATTATTACCGTCATTTTTTTATCAAGTCATTATTTTTGTTTGTAATAACATTAAATTGAATATTTGTTTTACGTACATAGCAATTTATATATTACAAATATTATTATAGGTTTATGAAATAGCTGATGGCCATTAGGACCTTACACTAACTTCTGGTCCATAGAGGACATTAACAAGAAGAAGGTATGTGTGCATGGAGCACATCTTGTCAGAAATGTTGACAAAAAAACAGCTGTGAGGAGTGCTGACTATGCCCTGAGGTGCCCCATGGAGCGCTTAGGGAATTTACAGAGAGCTTGCCAGCAAACAAGCGTAAGTGACATACATTGATCTGTTTTGATATGTAGTAGTAAGACAGCTTTAAAATTTGTTCTGCTCAATCAATTGTCTCTATTCGATTTGCAGGACCTGTCCTACATATTGCAGCTACCATTCATTCATGACCTGGTGAGTACAGAAACCTCGATTTATGAAGTTGAGATAGCACTACATATCTTGAATTTCAATAACACCTATTTTTATATTACAGACCGCTCCCTATCTGCTGGAAAAGAGAGAGCACGACATGCTAGAAGTGGAATTCATTCCAGTAATGATACAAGTATAATAATTGTATCAATGTATAATGTAACAATTTTGGTAATCTCTTAGTATTACTGTGTGGTAATTTTGGAATTTAAGTGATAAGCCAAAGTATGTACATTGTTGCTCATGGACTGTTCTGATCAACAATTGTCTGTTCAGGAAGTATTGACACGTTTTAAAACTAGTTAGTATCACAGAAATGTATTCTTCCACCAACCACATGTCCTGGAGTTTGAGCGTCAAAGGGTAAGTTCAGTGCATGCAGTTGGAGGTTATGGATAATTTTCACAAATCATATGATAATTTTGCATTGTTCCAATACTGTTGCTAAAAAGAATGTTATAAGAATTGATACAAATCGTGTGAAAAAGATGGGAATATGTATGTGTGAATTAAGTCAGCGATCAATATGCCTTAAATTCAGAATTTCAAAGAGCCAGTGTCGTTTTCTTTCAAAATGTTCTTAATTAAAACTGCAACAGACTAAATTGTCACAGAGTTATGCATATAAATATTTTTTGAAAAGGAAGTTTGAAAGAGTGTACTTTTCTTGCATCCTATCTATATAAATAGATTTATATGTGAACATTCTCTGTGGGATGACAGTAATAGAGAGTATAATGGCACAAGTACAAGTTAGCCAATGTTTGAAAAATGAGAATCATTTGTACATGTTAATCATTAATAATGTCCCTCAATTTAGTTTGGCATCAATGTGTATCAAAAAATTGCTCACATGACTGAACAGACAATAGTGAAAATCTTTTCTTAATAATTGAAGACCTATTCAGTACCTGTTACAAATATTTTTTTATTTTTTTTATTTATTTATTTACGTCAAAAACAGTTAAAAACTGGGTATGACGAGCTATGGGGAGAAGTGAATTTTGTGCACGTTTTCATAATTCTGTGGTCTCTATCCTAAACCATATTCCAGTCGAATCTTGAATACAGAAAAGAGAGTTATTTTCGAGTTTTGTTGACAAAATATTCGCTCCTATATAATAAAATATATTTTCAAAGGTAAATTAGCTATAAATTTCTGCCCTGAACCCTCATGTTCTTCATGAAAGAATAATATTTTTTGCCGCGATAACATGAAAAACGATAATTTGAATAACTATATTTCCCACTGAAATTCAGAAGACGTGCACAAATAATGAAGTTACATTTATGTCCAGAAGCAAAACAAGGGACCATCTCAGCATTTGCTCAAGGATCAGGGAAACTGGACGAAAAACCTGATCGAGATGGGGGCCATCAACCCAGAAACTGTGGTACTATACTTGTTACAGGTTGTTTAGAATTATACAGTCCAAATGATAAATAATTACATTAACTCTCATTGTTAAAATTAATTCTACTTTCCTTTTTGATGCTCGGTATAGTCTCGAATTGTATAGAAACAGTTTTGCAGCAGAAAAGATTTTACTTGGGACTTAAACTTTTCTATTGAATTTAATCGTTTAATGTCTTCTGGCAAAGTGTTGTAGAGTAATGTACATGAATTGTATGTGAATTTTTTGTAGTGAGCTGTTGATACTGCCACCTGGTGAATATGATTACTACGTCGTGTGTTATACTTATAGACATCGGCGTTTGCTGAAAATATATTCCCGTCCTTAAGTAAGTCATTTTTGACAAAAACTACTGATTCGTAAATCAGGAGACAAGGTAATGGTAAAATTCCTAGATTAATAAAGAGTGACTTACAAGAATCACGTGGGTTGGATTTGCTTATTATTCGTACAATTCTTTTTTGTAATCTGAAAGTCTGTGAACTATAAGATGTGTTTCCCCAAAATATTATGCCATATCTCAGGCGGGAGTGAACATTGGCAAAATATACACAACGAGCTATATGAAGGCTGACGGAATTTGAAAGAATTCTGAACGCGTAGCATAATGAGTTTAATTTTGTGTTCAATTCATTTAAGTGGGCATTCCATTTGAGGTTTGACTGAATTGATAGACCTAAAAATTTTGTTACATTAACATCAGTCAATGGCACACCGTTCATTTTCAATGGAGTACAGAATTTTTTATTTGATATGGAAAACTGCATTGAAACTGTTTTATTTTCATTTACTTTTAATTTGTTATTACGGAACCAATTTGAAACGTCTGATATTGTACTATTTACGGTTTCTTTGTTGCAAAGAATATTTGTATCATCCGCAAAGAGAACTGTTCTTCCGTTTCGAATCGCTAAGGGCATGTCATTTACGTATAATAGGAAGAGAATAGGGCCTAAAATCGATCCTTGCGGGACTCCACGTACAATTGGCAAAGAACCGTAAAGGTGTGTACATAAGGTTCCATCATTCCAGTAAGGTATTTCTACTCTCTGAGATCGTTGTTTAAGGTACGAACATAGCCAATCTAGAGCAATACCACGGATTCCATACGAAGGTAATTTTGAAAGTAAAATGTTATGATCAATGACGTCAAAAGTTTTTGAAAGATCTAAAAATATTCCAATAGTTGCTTCGTTTTGATCCAATGATGAGGCAACATCCTTAAGAAAAGAAAAAATGGCTGTTTCCGTAGATTTTGATTTCCGGAATCCATGTTGGCAATTTGAAAACGCGTCGTGTTTATTGAGAAAGGTTTCCATTCGCACATAAAAAAGTCTCTCTAATATATTTAAAAAAACTGACAAAAGAGAAATTGGCCGATAATTTTGAACTTCATTTTTGTTGCCTTTTTTGAAGAGCGGCTTAATCTTAGCTGTTTTAAAAATATCTGGAAAAATTCCGGTGCATAAGGATGCATTAAATATGTGAGTTAACGGGTGTATAATGGCTGGCGCGCACGTCTTTAACAAACAATCCGGAAATTCATCTAAACCATCCGAATATTTATTTTTTAATTTACCGATTATTTTGAGAATTTCATAGGAAGAGGTTTCGGAAACGAACATAGTGTCTAAGATTGTTAGGGAAACGTCAGATGTTGAATTTTGTGGCTGAAAACCCTTAGTGAGATCGACAGCAATTTTCGAAAAGTATTGGTTACAGAGACTTGCCACTGTTGCCGGATCGTTCACATCTCTATCGTTAACTTTTAAAACAACATTCTCTACAAGGTTTCTAGTTGGTTTGGTCGCATCTTTTACTATATCCCACATTGATTTTGTTTTGTTATTTGAGTTCAAAATATCCTGATCGTGTTTCATGATTTTAGCCTGCCTTATGACTTTTCTTAACAATGATTTGTATTTTTTAAAGTACAGGAGGAAATCTTGAGATACGTTATGATGCTTAGAAATGAAAGAAAGAACTCGTTTGTTTTTACATGATGTTCTAATCCCTTGTGTTATCCAAGAATTGCTTTTGCGTGAAATAATTAATTTTCTTTTCTGAAGAGGAAAGCAAGTGTTAAAATGAAATGAAAGCGTTGAAAAAAAAAAGAATAATATTTATCGTTTGTATCAATAGTATTATAAACTGCGTCCCATGACTCCTGCAGCAAGTAATCAATGAATAATTTTATTTTACTTTTAGAAAAGACTCTACTCATACGTGTATTATTTATTGTGTCATTGTTCGCATTTCGTATAATGGTAAGAATTTGTGCATCGTGGTCACTGTATCCTAAATCTTTTGTTTCAATTTTATGTCGAGTAGTGGTTTTGTTAATTATAATTTGATCGATTGCCTTCTTTGAATTTACTGTGATCCGTGTAGGTACTTTTATTGTAATATCTAAATTGAAGGAATTAATTAAGTTAAGAAACTGCTCTTTCTCGCAAGATTCGACCAGAAAATCAATGTTAAAATCTCCACATACAACAATGGATTCAAAAGAGCGATTGATGACTTTGATTAGTGTTATCTCTAGTTTTTCTAAGAACAAAATGTAATCTGCAGGTCTCTTTGTTGGAGGCCTGTAGATGCAAAGCAATATCATTTTTAGCACAGGAAGATGTACAACAGAAATTTCAAAAACATTTTCAACGGCATACTCATTGAATTCCGTCAAGGAGATAGAACCAATATTATTTTTAACGTAAATACAAGAACCTCCATATGCCGGACTTTTATGAGATTCTCTTTTTCTACAATAATAGCCTGCGAGGTAAAAGTTTGGAATTTGGAAAATGCTAAGTTCATTAGGAGATAATCAATGTTCTGTAAAGCAAAGAACATCCATTTGATTTAAATCGCTCTGTAGAGCTGCCTCGATAAACTCAGTTTTATTTGAAAGGGATTGAACATTATTGTGCAATATCTTTATTTTTTGCAAGTACCTACACGAATGTTTTTCTGCTGCATCTGACTGTAGTTGCTATATATTTACTCCATTTTTACCTCGAGTGCGTGGTCGAAGGTTGTAATGTGTCCTAGCAGTCACAGGTTGTGAGGAAATAGAGGCGTCATTGGTAGTGGGAATGGAAGAAACGGGAGTAGGTTCACAGGATGGGGTAAGAGGGTTCAGAATAAGGGTGGGGGGGACGTAAGGAAGGTGAAAGGGATGGATTTTTGGCAGGAGGCTGCGTAGGACTGGAGTTGATGATGCATTGTGCAAGCTTTTCACCGACTGCATGTTTTCCAGCAAGGTTCATGTGGAGACCGTGCCGGGCAAAGTGTTTTACTGAGAGTAAATTCATTTCAAAAAGTGTTACATCTGTTTCTCTCAGTTGCAGTTTTAGTTGTTGGTTTGCGTGCTTAATCTCGCTGCAGAGTGTTGGCCTGTTGTACCAGAAGGGCAGAGTCGAGACTACAATGTTAGTATTTTGGGTATTTGGCACATTGTAATTTGTTTACATGTTGCTCAGGTGTAAAGTTACCGCCCAAATTAATGTCATTCTGCCCTCCGATGATAAAGACTGTGTCCTGATTGGTCATTGTCTTCGTGTGAGTGTCCAACTCTGCAGTCACGTCTGCAAACCTCCCGTTAGGTTTAAAAATAGACGAGACTGAGTAGTTGGGGGGTAACTTCCTACTGAGAATGGAGGAAAGATGGCGACCATGGCTGTCAGCTAAAATAAGTACCTGTTTTTTAGGCTCAGTAGGAATGGCTTTGTTTTCAAGTAGGCTAGGATGGGAAGCTTTACGTGTTTTGGTTTTGACACGCTTCCTAGCCTGTTTGCGTTGGTTTGTGCATGTATTTGTCGATGGAAGGGAAGGGTTGTGAGGATCAGGAAGGCGAGGAAAATCTGTTTCATAATCTAAAACACTAAATCTGTTTTGAATTGCGACTGGATGTGGTGTCTGTGTCTTATGTGCAGTCACGGGTGCACGGTTGGGAAAAATTCGCAGTGTTGCCTACTTGTGCCCAACCGTCATTGTAGAGAACGACCTCTTCCAGCCTTCGGATATGTTTATCTAAATTACTGTTTACGTGTGTGAAGGCTTTCAGAAGGTCGGCTTTGAGGATGTAGAGAGTAAAAAGAGTAGAACGAACAGTAGCCATGTCACGAATGCGTGTTAAAGTACGTGATAAAATTGGAATAAATTCAAGAAAACTCAGATAAAAGCAACAGTCACCTAGCTTAATACTTTAAAAGTGTAAGATTTATGTGTATTCGATAAATTAAAAATTAAGATTCGATACAAGAAAGAGAAGGTATGCTAACTACAAAATCTATTGAAAACTAGTAGTTACGAAATTTGGCAATGCGGTTACGTATTTTCGTTCACTTAAGCTGCAACTGTTTAATACAATGTCGAATATACTTTACCGTAAATAGATAAAGATATTAGATGAAATTTGTCTTCAAAATATTGAATAAGATTTGAAACAAATTCAAAACAACTCGATACACCGTCCTCGTAAAGTTCAAATTAACTGAATAATCACTCGCCACCAAAATAAAATAAACTGAATAGTCACTCGTCACAAAAATAGAATAAATATTTCAGTAATTAAGTTAAAACAGTGATATAAAATCGAAAATAAACTGATCTGTTTATAGATTTTGACACTTGATTACCAACTCGTAATTCTAAAGTTCGTTAAGGTTCAGTAATATTTAAAATACGTTTGCTGTTGGTTCGTCTTGGTTAGAGCAAAAAACCAGCCAAAATTATATTTCCAGCTAACCTGCAACAAGTAATGAAAGCACTTAAACACAAAATGCAGTCAGATCGCTAAAAATAGATAAATCTCAAAAAATCAAGAGCACAACCAGATGCGTCAGTCTCAAAAGATGGCGTCAACCAGTAGGTAATTCTTTATACTTTAAGAATAGTAGTAGTAAGTATTTCTTGGTAAATGATCTATCTTCGGATTTTCATCTGCCATACATAGTAACTTGCAGTTCTTTTGGACATCAAAATATTATCAGAAATACTTGAATACAAGTGAAAGCTATTACCCAAAACTGTTTTCTGAGACAACTCAAGTTGAAATAGATTCAGTAAACTTTTGTACTCAAAGCCTTTTGCTGGGGATTGCACTTGTTTCTTGTAACATGCTTTAATATCCAATATTGCTTTTGCAAAGAAAGAAGAAAAAAGAGGTTTAAAGATTAATTTTTGCCTGTAAATTTTCACAATAATTTAGTACATTCAAGTTACTGGACTCCAATGATGTTGGTATTTGAAACAATAGGCTAAATATAAATTAGTAATGTAAATAATAAGAAAACATCCAAAATGGGCATGGTTAGTTCTCTTACATACAGGTGATATATACCAGTGGTAGTTGAAGGTGTTAAGTGTGTTAAATATACTGATATTTGCATTTTACATAATGTTGTTGAACAAGAATGTAATATGTGCAAATATGTAATGCATATGAATCTGAAAAAATGGCATTTTGGAAGATAAGTTTCATTTGTGGAGCTGTTAATTTTTAATCCGCTAAGAGGGTAATTTTTCTCCGCTGGTTGACTTGTTGATTATGTAAGGCTCTTAGTATAACTATAGCATTGTTAGTAGGAAATATATCCAATTTTCAATACATATTTAGATTTTTAAGATTTCAATTTTCTTGTGCATATGATATAATATTGTATTGAAAGTAATTTAATTCGGTTACATTTGATTGTTTCACAGCTGTGTTATTATGAGTAACATGAGTTTCACATTGGCCAGTGTACATCCCCTTATTGCAAATAACAGAAATATTCAAATATTGGAATATTCTAATTTTTAATTAAGCATTTTTAGAACATTTGTTAATTCGAGAGCTATAACAGACTTATTTAAGATTCATATCTGTTTTAATTTGTGCATCATTAACTTATTTTATATCAATAATATAGTAATTTTTGTAAACTTATATAATATCGATTATAGTGAACTTATTTAATGTCAGTAATTTTAAGCACACAAATGTATATATTGTGTAGCTTAATATATGTAGTAGAGAACTCGATTGACTGAAGTGTTTTTGTGGATATTATAATGCAAATGAAAATTAATGTTAAGTTCGTTTTGATTACGTTAAATTTCATGACAATGGAATGTTTGTTAATGAGACAATATTAGGGAAGTAGTGGTCACTAGATGTATATTGGCAATTTTCAATATCCATGTGTTTGGTCCACAGCAAAGTGAGTTGATTTGTATATATATTACGTGGATTGGTTTTGTAAAAATTGAATGAAGTTGTTTAATTAATGTATGACTAAGTACTGTATGTTTACATAATTTAGAAATAAATATTGTGTTAATGAAATTAATTTTTATTTTGCATCTCCTTCACTAAACGTTCCTTCATTGTCTTAGAATGCAAAATCCTATTAATTATTGGCTTCTAAAATGCCCAGCGCATTCATTTTACTTAAAATACATTCTAGTCGTATAAAACTATGGCCGCCATATTGAAAAATTGCTAAATAATGTAATTTCAAAAGTCCCGGTTCATGCCTGCCCTCAATTTCAATTGGTAGACTGCCTTTCGCCGCTTATTGGCTAGCTGGGGCACACAATGGCTGCCACTTTCTGATTTGTTGCTTCTGTCAGAGTGGGGGGTTCGAATTTCTGCCCTCCAAGAAAATAAGGAGCTTCCCTATAACATGTAACTGCCAACTCTGACATACTCTCTGGTTGTACCCCCGAAGGTTGCAGTGAATTACGGCTCTGAGCTTCCCAGCGCGGGTGACAGACAAAAACCGTGACGGGCACGCGCCGCAAATCTATTCAAATAGTTCTGGGGCCTTCGAGATCCCAAACAAAAGGTCTCCCTTCGCCCCCTGGTGCCATAAAACATTGGGGAGGGCGTGTGTCACGCGCTCGCTAGCGGAGACCGGCGTCAGCGTGGCGCGGTAGCTTCTCTCCACGCACTGGTCTTCGGCATCGGCATTTTATTTATGAAAATAATTTGCAGTAAAACTAGCGTACCGCTACAAAATAGAACACAAATGTTGTGATATATAAAACTAATAGCTTGAAATTCTGCAAAGGAAGGCGTAACTCCATTAGTAAAGCGCTCGCTTCTCATGCGAGAGGTATGGCGTTCGATACCCAACTACATCAAATTCCTATTAATTTTTCTAAATAGAACACATATGTTGTGAAATATACGGCTAATAACTTCAATACCTGCAATAGGAGCGTAAATCCATTAGTAAAGCGCTCGCTTCGCATGCGAGAGGTATGGCGTTCGATACCCAACTACTTCAAATTTCAATGAAATTTTCTAAATAGAACAGAAATGTTGGGATATATAAGGCTAATAACGTGAAAAACTGCAAAGAGGGGCGTAGCTCCATTAGTAAAGCGCTCGCTTATCATGCGAGAGGTATGGCGTTCGATACACAACTACTTCAAATATCTATGAATTTTTTTAACTAGAACACAAATAATGTGATATATAAAGACTAAGGGCCATATTCATAGTCGTCACTTATAGAATAAGAAAATACTTAAGCTATAAGAAGTTACTTTTGATAAGGAAATGCTTATGCACATTTGGTATTCATAGACGATACTTAACAT
Organism: Acheta domesticus; assembly: GCA_031308135.1. NCBI lineage: Eukaryota > Metazoa > Arthropoda > Insecta > Orthoptera > Gryllidae > Acheta > Acheta domesticus. The sequence goes on along the minus strand of JAHLJT010009419.1, from coordinate 114,181,429 downwards.
AAGTATGACGCTAACAGTGTCTTGTGTAGCAACAGCGCATTGGGTGGTTCACAGCCACTTGAATCCTGCCTGAAACGTCCCATTAAGCTGGCCGTGAACTATTCTTATGCATGCATCCGTAGGCATCCGTGTGGTAACCTAATCTATACAGTTACTTAAATAGTGGTAGTAACTTAAACAATGCCTTAAATAGTGGGAATTCGGTAAACCTCAGTTAATTGTAGCTGATTTTTGCCACCAACGTTTACCAAAACACGTTCTTTCGTCCGGGTAAAACGCTACCTTTTCTTAAATATTCCTGATCATTGTGCATTTCCGGGGGGTTGTACACATCACGTAAATATAGCGAAAAAAAATGCAGTAATAAACATTTCTATAATGTTCGAAATCATAGTCCATTTCCATTTCTTTCACATTACGACTATTTTCAACCCACCAAGAGACGATTCACTTATAGCTATAAGTGGAAGCTGGGCCTTCCTTATAGCTATAAGAAGTTTCTTATGCAAGCGGATAAGATGCCACTGTGAATTGAAAAACGTTATAAGGAACTCCTTAAGGTTTTCCTTATTATAAGTGACGACTATGAATACGGCCCTAATACCTTCAAAATACGCAAAGGCGAGGCGTAGCTCCATTCGTAAATCGCTCGCTTCTCATGCGAGATGTGTGGCGTTCGATACACAGCTACTTCAAATTTCTATGATTTTTTCTATATAGAACACAAATGTTTTCATATATAAGGTTAGTACCATCAAAATCCACGAAAGGGTGGCGTAGCTCCATTAGTAAAGCGCTCGCTTCTGTGCGAGGGGTTTGGCGTTCGGTACCCAAATACTTCAAACATCTACGAATTTTTCTAAATAGAACACAAATAATGTGATATATAAGGCTAATACTTTCAAAATCTGAAAAGAGGAGCCGTAGCTCCTTTAGAAAAACGCACGCTTCTCATGCGAGAGGTATGGCGTTCGATACCCAACTACTTCAAATTTCTATGAAATTTTTTTAAAAATAGAGCACAAATGTTGTGATATATAAGGCTAATACCTTCAAAATCCGCAAAGTGAAGGCGTAGCTCCATTTGTAAAGCGCTCGCTTAGCATGCGAGAGGTATGGCGTTCGATACCCAACTACTTCAAATTTCTATGAATTTTTCTAAATAGAGCACAAATGTTGTAATTTTGTAAAGGAATGTTGTAAAGGAATTTTTCTAAATAGAACACAAATAATGTTACATATAAGGCAATACGTTAAAAATCCGCATTGAGGAGGCATAGCTCCTTTAGTAAAGAGCTTGCTTCTCATGCGAGAAGCATGGCGTTCGATACCCAACTACATCAAATTTCTATGAATTTTTCTTAATAGAGCACAAATGTTGTGATATATAAGGCTAATACCTTCAAAACAAACAAAGTGGGGGCGTAGCTCCATTCGTAAAGCGCTCGCTTCTCATGCGAGAGGTATGGCGATCGATACCCAAATACTTCAAATTTCTATGAATTTTTTCTAAATAGAGCACAAAGGTTGTGATATATAAGGCTAAAACCTCCAAAATCCACAAAGTCGAGACGTAGCTCTATTAGTAAAGCGTTCGTTTGGCATGCGAGAAGAATGGCGTTCGATACCCAAATACTTCGAATTTCTTAGAATTTTTCTAAATAGAAAACAAATGTTGTGATACATAAGGTTAAAACCTTACAAATTCGCAATGTGGAGGACTAGCTCCATTAATAAAGCGCTCGCATAGTATGCGAGAGGTATGGCGTTCGAAACCCAACGACCTCAAATTTCAATGAATTTTTTTTAATAGAACCTAAATGATGAGATATATAAGGCTAATACTTTCATCATCCGCAAAGGGGAGGCGTAGCTCCATTAGTAAAGCGCTTGTTCTCATGCGAGAGGTATGGCGTTCGATACACATCTACTTCAAGTATCAATGAATATTTCTTACAAATAATGTGATATATAAGGCTAATACCTTCACAATCCGCAATGGGGAGGACTAGCATTATTAATAAAGCGCTCGCTTAGCATGCGAGATGTATTGCGTTCGATACCCAACTACTTCAAATTTCTATGAATTTTTTTAAATAGACCACATATGTTGTTATATATAAGGCTTCATAATCCCCGGGCGTAGGTCCATTAGTGAAGCGCTCGCATTTCAGGCGTGAGGTATGGCGTTCGATACCCAACTAATTCAAATTTCAATGAATTTTTCTAAATAGAACACAAATGCAGTGATTTATAAGGCTAATACCTTCAAAATCCGCAATTAGGAGTAGCACCATTCCTCCTCTCTCCACTCTTCCTCTCATGCGAGAGGTATGGCGTTCGATACCCAACTACTTCGGTAGTGGATGCAGCGCGGTGTGAGGTCCGTTCTGCGAAGCGACTACATGCAGGCTAAGATCAGGTTTCAGGGGATTGTTTCTTAGGGGCAAATGAAAGGCAATGCACTTGTGAATAAATTAAATTTAATGATTGAAATATTGATTAGTTTAACAAGTAAGTAGTTAGACAGTAAGCCGGAGGACCAATGAATGTTTATGATTAAAGTTTCTTCTTGCTTGAAGTTTACACTTACAGATTGATGAGAGTAGAGCAAGCACCAACCCAGGTCAGAAGGCTGAGTGTGTGCGTGCCGTCCGTAGAAATGGGCTGCGGATGTTTCGGCTGGTAGGCTGGATGTCACCATGGGCGCGTACTCGCGTGCTGGAGCGGCCCGTACTGTTGATCGCGGCCTGCTGGCCGCGCCGATTGATTGCCGGAGCCTTGATAGGCAGAGCAAGGACAGCTGACTCGTTCGCAGGCTGTCTGACGAGTAGAGTAGTAATTGTAGCAGCAGTAATAGTAGTTTGACGTAGAGTGACTGCGAAATAGTAGCAGTGAGATTGACTGAAGGGTGACTGCGTAATAGTAGCAGTGAGATTGACTGAAGAGTGACTGCGTGATAGTAGAGTTTGACGTAGAAATGTGACTGCGTAGTTTCACATAGTAGTGAACAGAGCAGTAATTGTAGCAGCGGTATAGTAGTTTGAGTTAGAAGTGCCTGCGTAGTAGCAGCAGAGTAGAAATGACTCAGAAGTTTGACATAGCAGAGTTTGACTGATAGTTCGACATAACAGTCTCACATAGTAGAAATGACATTGAAGAAATGACATTGAAGTGCCTGCGTAGTAGCAGCGAAATTGACTGATAGTTTGACATAAGAGTGGCGCGTGGGAGCGAAGTTGCCGTATTTATTGAAGCGTATGTTTCCAAAAGCAGAGGGGGGAGAGTCACGTGATTATTGCAGCTAGCCTATGAAGTACAGTGAGACGTAGTGTGCCACTAGAGATGCTCGCTATTCGTTGTTATGTTTTGAAGTGTGTCACGTGACTTGTGATGGCACTGGCTGTGCCCGCGATGGCTGCATCTCATTAGCAAGGTTTGGTATTTTCTCACGGGAACCGCGATGCTGGTTGAGAGAAAGGGACGGTGAGGCGGGCGCGGTCACGGGCGCGGGCGCGGGCGCGGCTGCCTAGCAGATGCGCTCGTAGTCGGCGAATATTAACGCCTGTATTGGGGCGGGAGGCATGTAGCGATATCTGGAATGTTTGTAAATATGTCTGGCCGCCGAAGTCTGAGAAAAGCAGGTAAAAGGCTAAAGGCTTGAGGGCCGCGCGCCCGCCGGGGGAGGCCGAGCCTGCCGCCCCTTCCCCGGCTTACAGTAAGTACGCGGCGGTTCGGCGCTTGCGGCCAGAGGGCTCAACGAGAGTCGTTTTGTTGCCTGAACATCTGTGTTTAATTTCTTATGTTTTGTATCGCCTAGCTTGAGCCGTGAGAAACTTTGAAGGTGGGGCAGCCGAAGAATGCTGGCCGCGCGGGGGAAAGACAATTTGAGGCTGCACCCTGCTGGCGAGTGTCCTTGTAATTGTTCGCGGGATTGAACAACTTCAAATTTCTATGAATTTTTCTAAATAGAACACAAATGTTGAGATATATAAGACTAATATTTCAAAATCCGCAAAGGGGAGGCGTACTTTCATTAGAAAAGCGCTCGCTTATCATGCAAAAGTTATTGCGTTCGATACCCAACTACTTCAAATTTCTATGAATATTTTTAAATAGAATACAAATGTTGTTATATATAAGGCTAATGCCTTCATAATCCCCAGGCGTAGGTCCATTAGTGAAGCGCTCGCATTTCAGGCGTGAGGTATGGCGTTCGATACCCAATTAATTCAAATTACAAAGAATTTTTCTAAATAGAACACAAATGCAGTGATTTATAAGACTAATACCTTCAAAATCCGCAATTAGGAGTAGCACCATTCCTCCTCTCTCCACTCTTCCTCTCATGCGAGAGGTATGGCGTTCGATACCCAACTACTTCAAATTTCTATGAATTTTTCTAAATAGAACACAAATGTTGTGACAGAAAAGCGCTCGCTTCTCATGCGAGAAGTAAGGCGTTCAATAACAAACTTCTCCAAATTTCTAAGAATTTTTCTAAATAGAACACAAATAATATGATATGTAAAGCCAATACCTTCAAAATCCTTGAAGGGGAGGGGTAGCTCAATTAGTAAGGCGCGCGCTTAGCATGCGAGAGGTGTTGCGTTCGATACCCAACTACTTAAAATTTCTATGAATTTTTCTAAATAGAACAGAAATGTGATATATAAGGCTAATACCTTCTAAACCCGCAAAGAAAAGGCATAGCTCCGTTAGTAAAGCGCACGCTTCTCATGCGAGAGGTACGACGTTAGATAGCTTTCAAGAGGTATTGCGATCGATACTTAACTACTTAAAATTTCTTTGAATTTTTCTAAATAGAACACAAATGCAATGATATATAAGGCTAATAGCTTCAAAATCAACAAAGAAAAGGCAAAGCTCCATTAGCAAATCGCACGCTTAGCATGCGAGAAGTAAAACGTTCGATACCCAACTACTTCAATTTTCTATGAATTTTTCTAAATAGAACACAAATAGTGTGATATATAAGGCTATTACCTTGAAAGTCCGCTAGGGGACGCGTAGTTCCATTAGGAAAGCGCTGGCTTCTCATGCAAGAGGTATGGCGTTCGTTAAGAAAATTATTCAAATTTCTATGAATTTTTCTAAATAGAACACAAATGTTGTGATATATAAGTCTAATACCTTGAGAATTTGCAAAGCGAGGCGTATCTCCATTAGTAAAGCGCTCGATTTTCATACGAGTGTTATAGCGTTCGATTCCCAACTAATTCAAATTTCTATTAGTGTTTCTAAATAGAACACTAATGTTGTGATATATAGGGGTAATATCATCAAAATTCGCAAAGGAGAGGCGTAGCTCCATTAGTAATGCACTCGGTTAGCATGCGAGAAATGTGGCGTTCGATACCCAACTACTTGAATTTCCTATGAATTTTTCTAAATAGGACACAAATGTTGAGATAGTTGGGGTTGTATGGGGTTTGATACCTAACTACTTCAAACTTCTATGAATTTTTTAAATAGAAAACAAATTTTGTGACATATAAGTCTAATACCTTGAAAATTAGCCAGGAGAGGCGTAGCTCCATTAGTAAAGCGCTCGCCTCTCATGCGAGAGGTATGGCGTTCGATACCCAACTACTTCAACATGTGATATATAAAGCTAATACCTTTAATATCTGCAAAGGGAGGCGTAGATCCATTAGTAAAGCGCTCGCTTAGCATGCAAGAGGTATGGCGTTCGTTACCCAACTACTTCAAATTGCTATGAATGTTTCTAAATAGAACACAAATTTTGTGATATATAAGTCTAATACCTTGAAAATTTGCCAGGAGAGGCGTAGCTCCATTAGTAAAGCGCTCGCCTCTCATGCGAGAGGTATGGCGTTCGATACCCAACTATTACAAATTTGTAAGACTTTTTTCTAAACAGAACACAAATGTTGTAATATACAAGTCTAATACCTTGAAAATCCGCAAAGGGGGAGCGTAACTCCATTAGTAAACCGCTGGCGTAGCATGCAGGAGGTATGGGGTTTGATACGGAACCACTTCAAATTTCTATGAATTTTTCTAAATAAAACACAAATGTTGTGATATATAAGTTCATTCCATTGAAATCCTCCAAGTGGAAACGTATCGCTATTAGTTAACCGCTCGCTTAGCATGCGAGAGATATGGCGTTCGAAACACCACTCCTCCAAATTTTAATGAATTTTTCTAATTGGAACACAAATGTTGTGCTATATAAGTCTCATACCATCGAGTTACGCCACGTGGAAGCGTAACGCAATAAGTAAGACGCTCGATTAGCATGCGAGAGGTATGGCGTTCGAAACCCAGCTCCTCCAAATTTCCATGAATTGTTCTAATTAGAACACATATGTTCTGATATACAAGTTTCATACCATCTTGATCCGCCGAGTGGAAGCGTAGAGAAATTAGTAAAGATCTCGATTAATATGCAATAGGTATGGGGTTTGAATCCCAACTCTTTTAATTTTCTATGTATTTT